>OX451737.1:1417243532-1417843532 GCA_948472305.1 Vicia faba | reverse complement strand
CGAGGTACCTTGGCTTTGCTTGTGAGGGATTATTATTTGTCATTTCATATATCATTAATAAAACATTGGACGTTTCTTGCATTACAAATTGTGCGCTCCTTATTTTTCTTTTCTGTCTCTCGCTTTATCAAAACAGTTATTCTCTTACACACACTCACGTATCATAATGCAGATCCATATCCATTATGGACCCCATTGATAACAGCTCTACTACTGCCAGTTATGACTTCAAAAATCTGATCAACCAAACCGAGAACGAAGGTGAGGATGATTGTGAGGTGCCTGGAGAACTTGCTAGACTATTACAGCAGGAAGAAAGGGCCATACAGCCTCATGAAGAGCCAGTTGAGTCAGTGAATTTAGGTACAGAGGAAGACAAGAAAGAAGTCAAAATAGGTGCAAATCTGGAGCCTAGTGTCAAGCAACGGTTGATACAAATATCACGCGACTATGTTGAGATCTTTGCCTGGTCCTATGAAGATATTCCTGGTTTGAACACTGATATTATGGTACACCGCCTACCGACAAAAGAAGACTGTCCTCCGGTAAAGCAGAAATTTCGCCGTATGCGCCCTGAAATGTCAGAGAAAATTAAAGCAGAAGTCATGAAACAGTTCGATGCATGGTCCTTAGCTGTTACTTCTTATCCGCAGTGGGTTGCCAACGTTGTTCCGGTACCGAAGAAGGACGGTAAGGTACGAATGTGTGTGGACTATAGAGATCTAAACAGGGAAAGCCCCAAGGATGACTTCCCGCTTCCTCACATTGATGTTCTGGTCGACAACATCGTGCAACACAAGATCTTCTCCTTCATGGATGGTTTTTCTGGCTACAACCAGATCTAGATGGCTCCTGAATACATGGAGAAGACAACCTTCGTTACACAGTGGGGAACCTTCTGTTACAAGGTAATGCCTTTCGGGTTGAAGAATGTTGGGGCAACTTATCAGTGCGCCATGGTCGCTTTGTTCCACGACATGATTCACCATGAGATCGAGGTTTATGTTGAAGACATGATGGCTAGGTCCCAGACTGAGGTAGAGCACCTTGATCATCTCCAGAAACTGTTTGATAGGTTGAAGATGTACAAGCTGAGATTGAATCCGAACAAGTGTACCTTCGGGGTAAGGTATGGTAAGCTTCTGGGTTTCGTTGTCAGTGATAAAGGTATTAGGTGGACCCTGCAAAGGTAAAATCCATACAAGAGATGCCAGCTTCCTGCACAGAAAAAGAAGTCATAGGTTTCTTAGGACGTCTGAATTACATCGCTAGGTTCATTTCACATCTGACTGCTACATATGAGCCAATCTTCAAGTTGCTGAAGAAAGATCAAGTGGTAAAGTGGAATGAGGAATGCCAGACCGCTTTCAAAAGAATCAAGGAATACCATCAAGAGCCACCAATTCTGATGCCTCCAGTTGAAGGAAGACCTTTGATTTTATACTTGACAGTGCTAGACGGTTCAATGGGGTGTGTGTTGGGGCAGCATGACGAGTCTGGCCGAAAAGAGCATGCTATTTACTACCTTAGCAAAAAGTTTACCGACTGTGAGACCCGATACTCATTACTCGAGAAAACTTGCTGCACATTAGCATGGGCTGCTCGCCGACTGAGATAGTATATGCTGACTCACACCACTTTGTTGATATCAAAAATGGATCCGATCAAGTATATTTTCGAGAAGCCTGCCTTCTCCGAAAGAATAGCGAGATGGCAGATGATCCTAACCGAGTACGACATCCAATACACAACCCAAAAAGATATCAAAGGGAGTGTATTGGTGGATCATCTGGCACATCAGGCCGTGGATGACTACTAGTCCATGAATTTCGAGTTCCCGGATGAGAACATTATATTGGTAACCGACTGTGAAGAACCTGGACCAGATGAAGGACCTGAGGAAGGATCCCAATGGTCTATGTATTTTGAAGGAGCATCAAACTCTTTAGGTAACAGCATTGGCGCCATAATTATATCTCCTGAGGGCTGTCATACTCCGTTCACCGCCCGATTATGTTTTAACTGCACCAACAATATGACGGAGTATGAAGCGTGTATCCTGGGTCTTTGAGCTGCTATTGACCTGAGGATTAAGTTCTTCAGTGTATTCGTAGATTCTGCTCTGGTGATCAGTCAGATCAAAGGTGAGTGGGATACGAAGCACCCAAATCCTGTTCCTTACAAAGAATATGTACTGACATTGCTCCCACACTTTGAGGAGATAACCTTTGAACACTTCCCAAGAGAGGAGAACCAGTTAGCGGACGCGCTAGCTACCATGTATTCTATGTTCAAAGTTGTTGTACCCCAAAATTTGCCCTCGCATTTTTCCTCAAGAAATCACAACTTCAGGTGTTTCCTGATTTTTCAAACTGGCTCAAGAATCGGTCAAACAGGCTTTTCTCGTCAGTCAAACAAAATTAGGGTTTTCTTTAGTTTTGAGGGGTTTAGAATAGTTCACACAATTTGCTTAGGGTTTTGGTTGATTTTGGCTCAACTTTGATCAGGCGAACGTTCTTTGGCATTTAATCAGGAATTAGGGTTTTTATGCACGGTTCCTCAGAAAGATTTGATTCTACGGTGCTTTGCAAGTTATTCCGAGATTTGGATTGAATTCGCCTTGTGTGACTAAATCAGTGAAAGGATGCATTGGGTTTGAATTTGCAGTGTTTGATTAAAGTCAGTAAAAGGAAAATACGTCTGGGCAGTTGTTGTGATTGACTGTGCTTTGCTTTGGATTTCTGAAGCACCAGATTTATTAGTCGATCGATGCTGAAACATTGTTTAACAATTCCTTCATCACCTGTTGGAAGATGCAGTTTTACACGGGCTCATCATGAAGCAACCCTACACCGGGTCCTGCTCAAAACCTCAGATGCAGTTTTACACGGACTCATCATCAGGAAACCCTACGCCGGTTCCTTCTCACAATCAAAAGATTCTTGCCTTCCCCCAACAACAGTCAGGTTCCTCTTATCCCCAGCGGAGTTCATCAAATTCCCCAACATAACATATCAGTGGAATCCCCAGCGGAGTTCTCATCAAACCTCAACGGAGTCATCTTCTCCTACCGGTGTATTCTTGCAACCATCATCCCTAGCGGAAACGAAGAACTTTACTCTTCAACATCAGCCCAGGATTTAATTCCCCGGCCGGTCGTCAAGGATTTATTTTCCTAGACGAAAATACATTCATAGACATTTCACATTTCATACATCTTGCTTACATACATGATAAAGTGCATACAACACTATCTCATTTTGAGCATCATGACATCACGCATTTCATACATCATGACATTGCATGCAACTGATGTTTTGCCTTTTCAGGGAAAAAGACAATCCAAAAGACGACTACCTTCAACTGTCACAATTCCAGATTCGATTCCTGTATCTAGCCAGGGCACATCTGTGAGTGATCAGTTTCCAGATTCGATTCCTGTATCCAGCCAGGGCACGTCTGAAGAGTTTGAAGATTCGATTCCTGTATCCAGCCAGGGCATATCTGTTGACGACTATTTCCAGATTCGATTCGTGTATCCAGCCAGGGCACATCTGAAGAGTTTGAAGATTCGATTCCTGTATCCAGCCAGGGCATATCTGTTGACGACCAATTCCAGATTCGATACTTGTATCCAGCCAGGGCACATCTGAAGACATTTTCCAGATTCGATTCCTGTATCCAGCCAGGGCATATCTGTTGACGATTAATTCTAGATTCGATTCCTGTATCTAGCCAGGGCACATCTGAAGAGTTTGACGATTCGATTCCTGTATCCAGCCAGGGCATATCTGTTGACGACTAATTCCAGATTCGATTCCTGTATCTAGCCAGGGCACATCTGAAGAGTTTGACGATTCGATTCCTGTATCCAGCCAGGGCATATCTGTTGACGACTAATTCAAGATTCGATTCCTGTATCCAGCCAGGGCATATCTGTTGACGACTAATTCCAGATTCGATTCCTGTATCCAGCCAGGGCACATATGAAGAGTTTGAAGATTCGATTCCTGTATCCAGCCAGGGCATATCTGCGAACGTTTGATTGTAGATTCGATACCTGTATCCAGCCAGGGCATGTCTGCATGAAGAGACTGAAGATCAACCCCTGTAACAGGCCAGGAAATTATCTTTCTTTCTCAAGTACGCAAGTTCTCGCTAAAGAATCTCTTATGCGATCGACACATAACTCCAAATGGCATCTATAAGCCCATTCCCGACAAAGTTCCGTCACACCTCCCGATGGCATCTGTAAGCTCATCTCTACAACTATCCATTACACTTCCAAATGGCATCTTTAAGCCCATTTCCAGATGGCATCTACAAGCCCATCCTCCTATCAGCAGTCACTAGATGGCATCTTTAAGCCAATCACCAAATGGCATCTTTAAGCCCATTCCCTCTACCATCACATCACCAAGTGCAAATTTTAGGGCACTCTAGTGTCCAATTTTCTTTTACCTTCGAGTCGCGAAAGGCAAACTTGCCAATCTAACTCTTCAGGTTCAAGAAGATTGAACAGGGGAAACTGTTGTACCCCAAAATTTGCCCTCGCATTTTTCCTCAAGAAATCACAACTTCAGGCGTTTCCTGATTTTTCAAACTGGCTCAAGAATCGGTCAAACAGGCTTTTCTCGTCAGTCAGACAAAATTAGGGTTTTCTTTAGTTTTGAGGGGTTTAGAACAGTTCACACAATTTGCTTAGGGTTTCTGTTGATTTTGGCTCAACTTTGATCAGGCGAACGTTCTTTGGCATTTAATCAGGAATTAGGGTTTTTATGCGCGGTTCCTCAGAAAGATTTGATTCTACGGTGCTTTGCAAGTTATTCCGAGATTTGGATTGAATTCGCCTTGTGTGACTAAATCAGTGAAAGGATGCATTGGGTTTGAATTTGCAGTGTTTGATTAAAGTCAGTAAAAGGAAAATACGTCTGGGCAGTTGTTGTGATTGACTGTGCTTTGCTTTGGATTTGTGAAGCACCAGATTTATTAGTCGATCGATGCTGAAACATTGTTTATTTAATTGTTTATTATTCTGAGTTTAGATAATTGGATTTTATTTCCATTTATTATAATTTTAGAATTATAAATAATAAAATAAATAATTGAAAAGGATAAAAAGAATTAATTGGATAAAAAGAATTTTTATTTCATCTTTAAATATTTGTTACAAATTATTATATAAATACAAGTATTCATTTACACGGTATTTATAATAATAATAGTTACAATAATTAAATTTAAAATAAGACTATCCTAATTTTTTCTAAATCTTCAATTCTTTATTCTTCATTTGGTGCTACCCCTCTCCATTTAATCTGCAAAGAAACAAAAGAAAGAAGTCAATGGCAGATAAATAATTAAAAAGCAGACAATTAATTTGGGCTCATCATTAAAGGCAACTGACTGGGATCAGTTAGCCCTTCCTGCAAATCACGGGATTTCTCCCGGTTCACAAAAAGGGATGAATATTTGCTTGCTAAATTTGGAATGCACAGAATTAAAAAATGCACAAGTTCAAAGTTTGTCAAAAACTGCATAGTTCAAAACCAACAGCATATGCAAAGTACAAAGTCCAAAGGCAAACAGAATGGCCTAACTAAAGTCACAAGCTGCCAAAAAAAAAGTTGTCAAAGATATCAAAGTATCACAAAAGTGCAGCACAGAGTATGGAAAAGAGAGACAAATATGCATAGTTAAACCACATATGCAAGCAAGCATAGTTCATTTTCATCATTTCCCAGTGTTGCCTTTTCAGAGCAAAGTACAAGCATAAACATTTTTTAATGCTTTGACTGTACTAGAGAGAGAGAGAAGAGAAAAGAAGTGCAGGTTTTGCAGGCTTAGGCTTTAGGCATGAGAAACAAAATATAAAAAAATCTATTCATAACACAGTACAGAGGGGGGAGAAAATCACAAAGCAGAAGACACAAAGCAAAGGGATTTCAAAGTCCATCAAACCTTGAACCAAAGTTAACCTGTCAAGCCTAAAACCAGTTCACCCAATACCCTGTCAAACCTGTTGAAAGCCATATCCAAACAGCATCAAGCCTAACCAGAAAACTATCCAAACAACAAACCTGCTGAAGCCTCTTACATCCTGCACAAAACTGTGATAGCCAAAAGCCTAAACAAACCAGAAGCCTAAATCCTGCATAAGCAAGGCCAAGCCTTAAGCAGCAAACCGGTAAGCACGCTAAGCCTAACCTGTAAAACTGATACAAACATACAAGCCATACACGCCCAAAGCAAAAACCTCATGTCTGCATTAACAAACATGAAGTCAAGCCCTCAAGCTTAACCGGCCTTAAATCAGATCTGCTAAAGCCTAAACTGGTTCAAGCTTAATCTGTTAAGCCTCAACCTATCATCCTGCATCAAATCAAAGGTCCCCAAAAAGACCATCAATCCATTTCAAAACCTAAACACAATACCCTGTCAAGTCAAAGGCCAAGAACCAAAATACCACAAACTGTCAAGCCCCAAACATATCAACATTCAAGGCCCTCAGAACTCAGGGAGCTCATCACTGGGTTAGCATACAAGGCAACCAGAAGAGAAGAGGAAAAGAATCAAATATATTCAAAGGCATTTCCAGCATATCATCATCAAAAATCATCGAGGCAACATAAATCCTCAGTTGGAATCATCATAGGATAGCAAACACATCAAACTAAAGCATGTTCAGAAGCAACCAGGGGTAAACGCCAAGCTAGCATACAGAAGTACATAGCAACAAAAGCAAAAGGGCGAGGCAACCAGAAAAGAGGAGAAAAAGAGATATACAAGGTTCTCAAAGTCATCATCAAACCCTAATAAGAAGAAGCAATACAAAAGTACCAGGGTTACCAAAAAGCGAGCTCACATCACGTTCTCCTTGCCGTCAAAGCCGCCAAGAGCACCTCCGGATTCCTTTCTCCTCCGTCTCCTCCAAAGGTATAAAAACACTTCCTTTTCTTTAAGGTACCTCACAAATCACAAAAAATCGGAACATGCAAAGATTAGAAACAAATAAAAATTGGAAAACATAAAAGACCGTCAAACAAAAAATGAACAAAGTTATTACCTGTGTGAACGTCACTGATTGATCATTGAGGGGAAGAGAAAGGATGGTGGCGCCGGCGGCCATGGGCGAAGGGAACTCAGAGGCGGAGGCGAACGGAAAATGAAGAACAAACGGCGCTGTAAACCCTAATCCCTTCATCCAAATGAAAACAAACATTACAACCCTAAAAAACAAACGTACAAAACCTTTGGGCCCTTGCCTTTCCTAACGCCTAAGCCCATTCATTTTAAACGCACCCCCCCTTATCTTTCTTATTTCGTTTATTTTGATTTGGGCTATAAACCTCCTTTCGGCCCATTCCCTTTTACATAAACTATTTCTTTTCCTTTTTTATTTATCATTTTTTTACTTCCTTTTTTTTTATATATATACAATTTAAACTTTATTTTCGTTTATAAAATGATACTTCTTTTACAATCAAGAGTATATAAAAATAAGTTTTCTAAACTTAAATAATCTATTTTTAGGATTGGTGTTTAATAAACATTTGTACATAATCAATTAAAATACTTTTTATATACATAAATATTCTTTAAAATATGCATTTTTCTTTTCTTAAAAATACTTTGTACATAAATACATAGTTACGTAATCTTTCTTTTAAGATAAATACTTTTCTTTTTTCAAGATATTATCTTTGTACATTAATACGGAAAAAAAACATACATAATATAATTTAAAACATTTTTCTTTCTTTTAAGTAAAATACTCTTTTGTACATATTAAACAAGATACCAAAATTAATTAAATCAAATACTTAATAATACATTCAAATTCACATCTCAACTTGTAAATAAATACATGTACACCTACACAATACACTTTACATTTGACAATATACATTTGCTATTCTTATACTTTACATTACATTGTTTACATTTGATCGCGATTCAATTTGGTTGTAAATTATTGGACACTACATTCCTAAAGTCTCATCCCCATTTGTGAATTTGTACCCCCACTCCCAGATACTATTTGTAATAGCGTAGACTTTAAATTCTTGCAATTTACCGCTTTCCAATTATACCATGGTTAGACCTAGGGTTTGCATGTACATAAAATCAAACGCTAGATAACCTAATACAAGACAAATACATGAAATCAATACACAATCACACTTGCACCCCCTAGGGTAATCCCACATGTTGCCTTCCAAAATGGGCCATGCTTGCACGTCGAGTTTCTTTGGCAAAACAATCAAATGATCATAAGTCCCTCGATGACGCTTTCGAAAGTTGCCTAAAACGGAATGATCATAGTCCCTTCAAGAAAATTGCCAAAGGCACTTGGCACCATTGCATTCATGGTCCATACTATGACCCGCGCCCGTCCCGTTAGACTTCCTAAACGCAAGATTGTCCACCAAATTCAATGGTGGAACAAAATTGTTAAAAGGGGTTGAAAACATAGAGAAAACCTTTGAGTACAATAGAGGTGGACAAAACTCTTAGTTACTTGAGATCAACTTGCAAAAACACTTGCCTTCTTTTCAAAAACCACACTTCACAAACACTTTCAAAACAAACTCTTCAAAGAACATCTTGAAACATCTTTTCGAAAAGATACACACCTTCGTATATACTCGAACACGAGTCATTACATTGGTTGCCTAAAACAAGGCATCTCTTTCAAAAACATTTTCAAAACACACACACATACACCATAATTTCAAAGCAATCAAGGCAAGTGATCTAAGAAACTGAGTAACTAAGAGCCCATGGATAACCATGGATGAAAAGGGTGCTAATACCTTCCCTTTTCATAATCTACCCCCCGAACCCACGAAATATCTCAAAAGGTTTTTGCTGTGCTTTTTTAACCTTTCCTTTAGGATAAAATAAAAAGTCGGTGGCGACTCGTGCTCAACCGAACAAGTGCGAATACAAACGCAAAACTCAAGTCAGTTCTCCCACCGTATCACAGAACTGGCGACTCTGCTGGGGACGAATAAAAAGTTGGGTTACCTTAGGGTTTAGATCACCTTTTGTTTTCAATTGATTGCTTTGTTTGCTTTTATATCTGTGGGCTTTGCATCGGAGTTTCATAGATCCTAACCCGGATCTGGGGGAAACCTTTTTAGGTAGCATAATCTGTAAGGGACCTGTCCGGCGTATACCGACATGGGTGAAGCAGTGGCTACGTTGGTGTGGCACCTTGGTCTGTACCGATATCCCTCGTGTTGAAACGGGTAGAATATGGGTCTTCCAAGGAGTCATTAAGCACCAACCGACCTTAGAACCCTAAATTGACCCAACTTGGCCATTAGAACAGTAGCAGCATGCTACACTCATTGAGGCTAAACTCTCGCGATGGTTCTGGCCGCAAGAAAAGATTGCGATGCTGGAGTTATGACCGATTGAGGGTAGTCAATGATATTGAGATCCTCTAGAACCCGGTTATTTTTAATAGGACAGGTTTTAACCAACGAAACTGAAAGAGGGTAGTACCTGAACCTCATGCAGGCCTAAACCTAAGGACTTGTTTGCTTGGTGTGAATATGATTACCTGTATATACACTTACTTGCTTGTGCATACATGTACATAACATCATGACATCATACCATAGCATTTTCAATAACCATTTCAAGGATCTCGAGGGTTCTTTTGATGCAGGGTTACGTTGAACCACACGTCTACCAAGGGGTAAGAGGTTTCTCCTCTAACCAATGTCGTCAAAGATCAAGTGCAACAACTTGAATCAGTGGCTATGACCCACTTGACATGGTGAGCTTGATTCTCGTGGAAAGACATCCACCGATACAAAGTTCTCCAATCAAGGATCAAGTGCAACAACTTGAATCAGTGGCGATGACCCACTTGACATGGTGAGCTTGATTCTAGTGGAAAGACATCCACTGGTGCAAAGTTCTCCAATCTAAGAGCAAAGTTCAACCTCTAACATTTTCTTGTGTTTACCCCAAGAGATCCTTAAAAGCATGCATCCACATATCATGCATTGCATCTTAACAATCTTTACTTTTTCAGGTTTCCTTACTCTCCTGCTGTTTATTTCAGTAAGAGATGGCTCTAGAAAGAACTGTCAAGGATATCCAGGACCAGACTGCTCAGCTGCAGGATATGTTTTTGAACTTGTCTCTGGGGCAAGAAGAAATGAAAGCTCTCCTCACAAAGGGCTTGGAGAATTCAAACAATGCCAGGAGTGATCAGCTTACGGAGCTGCAGTTTGATCTGGCAACATTAAGGATCCAAGTGATGGGGCAGTTGGTGGGCCAGATGGCTCTCATCCAAGACCTATCTCAAAGACAAGAGGAACTCAGAGTTCTCGTCCGCCAACTGCTTCCAAACAACCATTTGGGGCAAACATCTGAGGTTGAAGAGCAGGTCACTGCTCAGCCTCCATCCACTCAAGAAGACAAGGGGAAGGCTCCTTCGCTTGCTTCAGGGTCACAAGCCCATCAACAACCTCGCCAGCGTCAACAGGGTAATCGGCGTAAGCAAGAAACGTCGGGAAGACAGTTCACGGAGACTGAAATACCATCATTCTTCATACTGAAGCGCCTGTTGAAGGTCAACCTGCTTACTTTAAGGGATCCTCCTCAGAAGCTCAATACCTCCTCTCCTAACTATCGTCCCGACGCATTTTGTGTTTACCACTCCTACATCCCGGGACACGACACCAACGACTGTTGGGCCTTGAAGAACAAGATTCAAGATCTGATCGACATTGGAGTGCTGGAGTTCATGCCAGACGGCGAGATGAAAATCTTCCGTTAAGGGGTTCTCCACCTGGAGTGACAAAGCTCAAGCTGAGAGACTTTTGCTTCATTTGAATTTTCAAAGTTGTAATTTTCTTTTGTTATTCAAACAATTAATTGTTGATGTTAAACTCTGTTTCATTAATGCATTGCATATGTTTGTCTTGAATTCATCCATTCGTTTTCACTACTCTTATGCTTTCTTTATGATATTTGACTCTTGATAAAAAGCTACAAGCCTTTAGAGGGGGGATGACGAAACAATACCATAATCTCATACAGTATGCTTTCGGACAGACCTCGCTGATGATGTACAGGCATTTCTTTCAATTCCCAAACACTGGAGTTATAAGGAAGTTAATCCCTAGTCAACCCCTTCGAGCCAAAGAAGTAGGAGTTTTCTGTTTCTAAACAATCAAAACCGTTGATATAAACCTGGGGCAGGGTAGTATCTCAGTTAATTCAAAAGAAAATGCGCATTGAGGTCGCAAACTCTCCGTTCGTAACACAACGAACGACATCAAAAAAGAAAAAGCATTCCCTTGGAATCAAAAGACAAGGGTGGTTCCCTATCACATAGGCAGTCGATCTCTCAAAAGAGAAAAACCGTGAACCAAGCCAAAACCTATAAAGGAGGCTTAAAAAAGCTGGGGCATCCCGCTGACTGTAATCTCGAAAACGGGAACAGTCAGCCAAAAGTTAGGGATAACAAATCAAAATCAAAATAGGGAGGTCATTACAAATCCTCAACAACATGAAAAAAATGTTGAAAAAGAAAAACGAGATGATGACTGTCTCCCAAATTCAACTGGTGAACCATCGCCCAAAAGGTCGTTCCAAACTCAAAACAGAGTGCGACGCGCCATTAACTGGGCTTAGGTATGAAGAATATCACGAAGAGCGGGTGGGTAAAAATATGCTTTGAGCCTTTATCCTTTGTTTCTTAAACCGTGAACCAAGCCACGTTACAACCCTTCAAAAGTCCTAATTGAAGCGTGGGTTAGTTCGAAAGCATACTGTTACAAAAGGTATCCTGACTCCTGTAAGGCTTTGCTCTAAATCATATGTTGATCTGTCTTATAAAAAGTTTTCTGCTAAAAAACGCATTTTTCAAAACTTCGAGACAAACATAAACTTTGCATTGCTTGAATATCATTGTCCGCATTTGGCTTTTTGTTTGACAGCGAAGAAATTCATATAGCGAATGTTCGGAGGAACGAAAACTCTCTCAGTGAACAAAATTACTTCAAAAGGATGACACTTCTAACGACAAATCTCCTATCAACAAGGGGCATGACATGGCACCATCCTATTAACCTGGGGCAGTCCAGTCAAGGTTTCGACAGATCTTTCAAAGTTTAGTTAACCTGGGGCAGTCCAGTCAAGATTTCAAGAAATCTCTCAATCCGCGGAATAATCTGATTCAAGATTCTTTCATCATCACTTGGGGCATTCGAATGTCAAAAGTGTTCAATCATTCCTTCACCACCTGCTGGAAATTACAACCGCCAACAGATCAACTATCACAATTCCAGATTCGATTCCTGTATCTAGCCAGGGCATATCTGTGAGTGATTGATTGTAGATTCGATACTTGTATCCAGCCAGGGCATGTCTGCATAAGGAGTTTAGAGATTCGATACCTGTATCCAGCCAGGGCACGTCTGTAAGCAACCTTTTGAAGTTCCAGATCAACACCTGTAACAAGCCAGGAAAATATCTGTGAACGACTGATTGTGGATTAACACCTGTAACAAGCCAGGAAATCATCTACATGAAGAGATTGAAGATCAACACCTGTAACAAGCCAGGGAACCATCTTTCTTTCTCAGGTCATAGATCAACACCTGTAACAAGCCAGGACAATATCTCCTTGACCAACTTTTCTTAAGTTCCAGATCAACACATGTAACAAGCCAGGAAAATATCTGTGAACGACCGATTATGGATTAACACCTGTAACAAGCCAGGAAATTATCTACATCATCACTTGGGGCATTCGAATGTCAAAAGTGTTCAACAATTCCTTCATCACCTGTTGGAAGATACGGTCCAGATGTGCTCCAGACACAGTTGCCATTCTGTCACCTTTCTTAAGTTCCAGATCAACACCTGTAACAAGCCAGGAAAATATCTGTGAACGACTGATTATGGATCAACACCTATAACAAGCCAGGAAATTATCTACATCATCACTTGGGGCATTCGAATGTCAAAAGTGTTCAACAATTCCTTCATCACCTGTTGGAAGATGCAGTTTTACACGGGCTCATCATGAAGCAACCCTACACCGGGTCCTTCTCAAAACCTCAGATGCAGTTTTACACGGACTCATCATCAGGAAACCCTACGCCGGTTCCTTCTCACAATCAAAAGATTCTTCCCTTCCCCCAACAACAGTCAGGTTCCTCCTATCCCCAGCGGAGTTCATCAAATTCCCCAACATAACATATCAGTGGAATCCCCAGCGGAGTTCTCATCAAACCCCAACGGAGTCATCTTCTCCTACCGGTGTATTCTTGCAACCATCATCCCTAGCGGAAACGAAGAACTTTACACTTCAACATCAACCCAGGATTTAATTCCCCGGCCGGTCGTCAAGGATTTATTTTCCTAGACGAAAATACATTCATAGACATTTCACATTTCATACATCTTGCTTACATACATGATAAAGTGCATACAACACTATCTCATTTTGAGCATCATGACATCACGCATTTCATACATCATGACATTACATGCAACTGATGTTTTGCCTTTTCAGGGAAAAAGACAATCCAAAAGACGACTACCTTCAACTGTCACAATTCCATATTCGATTCCTGTATCTAGCCAGGGCACATCTATGAGTGATCAGTTTCCAGATTCGATTCTTGTATCCAGCCAGGGCACGTCTGAAGAGTTTGAAGATTCGATTCCTGTATCCAGCCAGGGCATATCTGTTGACGACTATTTCCAGATTCGATTCCTGTATCCAGCCAGGGCACATCTGAAGAGTTTGAAGATTCGATTCCTGTATCCAGCCAGGGCATATCTGTTGACGACCAATTCCAGATTCGATACCTGTATCCAGCCAGGGCACATCTGAAGACATTTTCCAGATTCGATTCCTGTATCCAGCCAGGGCATATCTGTTGACGACTAATTCCAGATTCGATTCCTGTATCTAGCCAGGGCACATTTGAAGAGTTTGACGATTCGATTCCTGTATCCAGCCAGGGCATATCTGTTGACGAATAATTCCAGATTCGATTCCTATATCTAGCCAGGGCACATCTGAAGAGTTTGACGATTCGATTCCTGTATCCAGCCAGGGCATATCTGTTGACGACTAATTCCAGATTCGATTCCTGTATCCAGCCAGGGCATATCTGTTGACAACTAATTCCAGATTCGATTCCTGTATCCAGCCAGGGCACATCTGAAGAGTTTGAAGATTCGATTCCTGTATCCAGCCAGGGCATATCTGCGAACGTTTGATTGTAGATTCGATACCTGTATCCAGCCAGGGCATGTCTGCATGAAGAGACTGAAGATCAACCCCTGTAACAGGCCAGGAAATTATCTTTCTTTCTCAAGTACGCAAGTTCTCGCTAAAGAATCTCTTATGCGATCGACACATAACTCCAAATTGCATCTATAAGCCCATTCCCGACAAAGTTCCGTCACACCTCCCGATGGCATCTGTAAGCCCATCTCCACAACTATCCATTACACTTCCAAATGGCATCTTTAAGCCCATTTCCAGATGGCATCTACAAGCCCATCCTCCTATCAGCAGTCACTAGATGGCATCTTTAAGCCCATCACCAAATGGCATCTTTAAGCCCATTCCATCTACCATCACATCACCAAGTGCAAATTTTAGGGCACTCTAGTGTCCAATTTTCTTTTACCTTCGAGTCGCGAAAGGCAAACTTGCCAATCTAACTCTTCAGGTTCAAGAAGATTGAACAGGGGCAACTGTTGTACCCCAAAATTTGCCCTCGCATTTTTCCTCAAGAAATCACAACTTCAGGCGTTTCCTGATTTTTCAAACTGGCTCAAGAATCGGTCAAACAGGCTTTTCTCGTCAGTCAGACAAAATTAGGGTTTTCTTTAGTTTTGAGGGGTTTAGAATAGTTCACACAATTTGCTTAGGGTTTTGGTTGATTTTGGCTCAACTTTGATCAGGCGAATGTTCTTTGGCATTTAATCAGGAATTAGGGTTTTTATGCGCGGTTCCTCAGAAAGATTTGATTCTACGGTGCTTTGCAAGTTATTCCGAGATTTGGATTGAATTCGCCTTGTGTGACTAAATCAGTGAAAGGATGCATTGGGTTTGAATTTGCAGTGTTTGATTAAAGTCAGTAAAAGGAAAATACGTCTGGGCAGTTGTTGTGATTGACTGTGCTTTGCTTTGGATTTGTGAAGCACCAGATTTATTAGTCGATCGATGCTGAAACATTGTTTATTTAATTGTTTATTATTCTGAGTTTAGATAATTGGATTTTATTTCCATTTATTATAATTTTAGAATTATAAATAATAAAATAAATAATTGAAAAGGATAAAAAGAATTAATTGGATAAAAAGAATTTTTATTTCATCTTTAAATATTTGTTACAAATTATTATGTAAATACAAGTATTCATTTACACGGTATTTATAATAATAATAGTTACAATAATTAAATTTAAAATAAGACTATCCTAATTTTTTCTAAATCTTCAATTCTTCATTCTTCATTTGGTGCTACCCCTCTCCATTTAATCTGCAAAGAAACAAAAGAAAGAAGTCAATGGCAGATAAATAATTAAAAAGCAGACAATTAATTTGGGCTCATCATTAAAGGCAACTGACTGGGATCAGTTAGCCCTTCCTGCAAATCACGGGATTTCTCCCAGTTCACAAAAAGGGATGAATATTTGCTTGCTAAATTTGGAATGCACAGAATTAAAAAATGCACAAGTTCAAAGTTTGTCAAAAACTGCATAGTTCAAAACAAACAGCATATGCAAAGTACAAAGTCCAAAGGCAAACAGAATGGCCTAACTAAAGTCACAAGCTGCCAAAAAAAAAGTTGTCAAAGATATCAAAGTATCACAAAAGTGCAGCACAGAGTATGGAAAAGAGAGACAAATATGCAGAGTTAAACCACATATGCAAGCAAGCATAGTTCATTTTCATCATTTCCCAGTGTTGCCTTTTCAGAGCAAAGTACAAGCATAAACATTTTTTAATGCTTTGACTGTACTAGAGAGAGAGAGAAGAGAAAAGAAGTGCAGGTTTTGCAGGCTTAGGCTTTAGGCATGAGAAACAAAATATATAAAAATCCATTCATAACACAGTACAGAGGGGGGAGAAAATCACAAAGCAGAAGACACAAAGCAAAGGGATTTCAAAGTCCATCAAACCTTGAACCAAAGTTAACCTGTCAAGCCTAAAACCAGTTCACCCAATACCCTGTCAAACCTGTTGAAAGCCATATCCAAACAGCATCAAGCCTAACCAGAAAACTATCCAAACAACAAACCTGCTGAAGCCTCTTACATCCTGCACAAAACTGTGATAGCCAAAAGCCTAAACAAACCAGAAGCCTAAATCCTGCATAAGCAAGGCCAAGCCTTAAGCAGAAAACCGGTAAGCACGCTAAGCCTAACCTGTAAAACTGATACAAACATACAAGCCATACACGCCCAAAGCAAAAACCTCATGTCTGCATTAACAAACATGAAGTCAAGCCCTCAAGCTTAACCGGCCGTAAATCAGATCTGCTAAAGCCTAAACTAGTTCAAGCTTAATCTGTTAAGCCTCAACCTATCATCCTGCATCAAATCAAAGGTCCCCAAAAAGACCATCAATCCATTTCAAAACCTAAACACAATACCCTGTCAAGTCAAAGGCCAAGAACCAAAATACCACAAACTGTCAAGCCCCAAACATATCAACATTCAAGGCCCTCAGAACTCAGGGAGCTCATCACTGGGTTAGCATACAAGGCAACCAGAAGAGAAGAGGAAAAGAATCAAATATATTCAAAGGCATTTCCAGCATATCATCATCAAAAATCATCGAGGCAACATAAATCCTCAGTTGGAATCATCATAGGATAGCAAACACATCAAGCTAAAGCATGTTCAGAAGCAACCAGGGGTAAACGCCAAGCTAGCATACAGAAGTACATAGCAACAAAAGCAAAAGGGCGAGGCAACCAGAAAAGAGGAGAAAAAGAGATATACAAGGTTCTCAAAGTCATCATCAAACCCTAATAAGAAGAAGCAATACAAAAGTACCAGGGTTACCAAAAAGCGAGCTCACATCACGTTCTCCTCGCCGTCAAAGCCGCCTAGAGCACCTCCGGATTCCTTTCTCCTCCGTCTCCTCCAAAGGTATAAAAACACTTCCTTTTCTTTAAGGTACCTCACAAATCACAAAGAATCGGAACATGCAAAGATTAGAAACCAATAAAAATTGGAAAACATAAAAGACCGTCAAACAAAAAATGAACAAAGTTATTACCTGTGTGAACGTCGCTGATTGATCATTGAGGGGAAGAGAAAGGATGGTGGAGCCGGCGGCCATGGGCGAAGGGAACTCAGAGGCGGAGGCGAACGGAAAACGAAGAACAAACGGCGCTGTAAACCCTAAGCCCTTCATCCAAATGAAAACAAACATTACAACCCTAAAAAACAAACGTACAAAACCTTTGGGCCCTTGCCTTTCCTAACGCCTAAGCCCATTCATTTTAAACGCACCCCCCCTTATCTTTCTTATTTCGTTTATTTTGATTTGGACTATAAACCTCCTTTCGGCCCATTCCCTTTTACATAAACTATTTCTTTTCCTTTTTTATTTATCATTTTTTTACTTCCTTTTTTTTTATATATATATACAATTTAAACTTTATTTTCGTTTATAAAATGATACTTATTTTACAATCAAGAGTATATAAAAATAAGTTTTCTAAACTTAAATAATCTATTTTTAGGATTGGTGTTTAATAAACATTTGTACATAATCAATTAAAATACTTTTTATATACATAAATATTCTTTAAAATATGCATTTTTCTTTTCTTAAAAATACTTTGTACATAAATACATAGTTACGTAATCTTTCTTTTAAGATAAATACTTTTCTTTTTTCAAGATATTATCTTTGTACATTAATACGAAAAAAAAAACATACATAATATAATTTAAAACATTTTTCTTTCTTTTAAGTAAAATACTCTTTTGTACATATTAAACAAGATACCAAAATTAATTAAATCAACTACTTAATAATACATTCAAATTCACATCTCAACTTGTAAATAAATACATGTACACCTACACAATACACTTTACATTTGACAATATACATTTTCTATTCTTATACTTTACATTACATTGTTTACATTTGATCGCGATTCAATTTGGTTGTAAATTATTGGACACTACATTCCTAAAGTCTCATCCCCATTTGTGAATTTGTACCCCCACTCCCAAATACTATTTGTAATAGCGTAGACTTTAAATTCTTGCAATTTACCGCTTTCCAATTATACCATGGTTAGACCTAGGGTTTGCATGTACATAAAATCAAACGCTAGATAACCTAATACAAGACAAATACATGAAATCAATACACAATCACACTTGCACCCCCTAGAGTAATCCCACATGTTGCCTTCCAAAATGGGCCATGCTTGCACGTCGAGTTTCTTTGGCAAAACAATCAAATGATCATAAGTCCCTCGATGACGCTTTCGAAAGTTGCCTAAAACGGAATGATCATAGTCCCTTCAAGCAAATTGCCAAAGGCACTTGGAACCATTGCATTCATGGTCCATACGATGACCCGCGCCCGTCCCGTTAGACTTCCTAAATGCAAGATTGTCCACCAAATTCAATGGTGGAACAAAATTGTTAAAAGGGGTTGAAAACATAGAGAAAACCTTTGAGTACAATAGAGGTGGACAAAACTCTTAGTTACTTGAGATCAACTTACAAAAACACTTGCCTTCTTTTCAAAAACCACACTTCACAAACACTTTCAAAACAAACTCTTCAAAGAACATCTTGAAACATCTTTTCGAAAAGATACACACCTTCGTATATACTCGAACACGAGTCATTACATTGGTTGCCTAAAACAAGGCATCTCTTTTAAAAACATTTTCAAAACACACACACATACACCACAATTTCAAAGCAATCAAGGCAAGTGATCTAAGAAACCGAGTAACTAAGAGCCCATGGATAACCATGGATGAAAAGGGTGCTAATACCTTCCCTTTTCATAATCTACCCCCCGAACCCACGAAATATCTCAAAAGGTTTTTGCTGTGCTTTTTTAACCTTTCCTTTAGGATAAAATAAAAAGTCGGTGGCGACTCGTGCTCAACCGAACAAGTGCGAATACAAACGCAAAACTCAAGTCAGTTCTCCCACTGTATCACAAAAGTCATGTGGGACAATGAAGCTCCCAAGATTACCATCGAGAGGTTAGAAAAACCCGCATATTATTGTGACATGGAGACTGAAGAGGTAATAGATAAACCCTGGTTTCACGAGGTAAAGAGGTATCTTGAGGCTCAAAAATACCCCGAGGGGGAATCTGTTAATGATAAGATGTTTCTAAGAAGATTTGCTGCGAAGTTCTTCATCAGTAATGGTATCCTTTATAAGCGTAACCATGATTCAACCTTACTGCGGTGCATAGACAAGAGCGAGGCAGAAAGTATCAAGGCAAACCTACACGAAGGTACCTTAGGAACTCATTCTAGTGGACATACCATGGCGAATAAAATCCTACGGGCAGAATATTACTGGTCTACTATGGAAGCTGATTGTTATCATCACTCTCGGACCTATCATAAGTGCCAAGTCTATGCTGATAAGGTGCATGTACCTCTAGTCCCTCTGAATGTTTTGACAGCTCCTTGGCCTTTTGCAATGTCGGGTATCGACATGATCAGCGAGATCAGACCTACTGCGTCTAACGGGCATCGCTTCATTCTGGTAGCAATTGATTATTTCACAAAGTGGGTTGAGGAAGCTTCCTTTACTTCAGTAACCAAAAACGTTGTGGCGCGGTTTATCCGACACAATGTGATCTGTCGATATGGTGTACCAAAGAGGATCATTACGGACAATGGTACAAATCTCAACAATACAATGATCACCGAGCTCTGCAAACAGTTCAAAATTCAGCATCATAACTCTTCTCCCTACCGGCCGAAGATGAATGGGGTTGTTGAAGCAGCTAATAATAACATTAAGATGATTGTGCAGAAGATGACGGTGACCTATAAAGACTAGCATAAGATGTTACCATTCGCTCTTCATGGGTACCGTACCTCAGCACGGACGTCAACAGGGGCAACACCCTACTCTCTGGTATATGGCATGGAGGCAGTCCTACCCATCGAAGTCCAGATACCCCCTTTCAGGATTATGAAGGATGCAGGTTTGAACGAGGACAGTTGGATCCAGACCCGACTTGATCATCTGAACTTAATCGATGAAAAGAGACTTACTGCTATCTGTCATAGCCAGACGTGTCAAAAGCGAATGATCAAGGTTTTTAACAAGAAAGTCAGACGTCAAGAATACCGAGTCGGAGATCTAGTGATCAAGCGCATCATACTGCCGCAAGGTGATCCCAGAGGCAAATGGACCCCCACATACGAAGGGTCATTTGTGGTTAAGAACATTTTCTCAAGATGAGCTATGATTTTAACCACCATGGATGGTGACGAACTTCCTCACCCCGTCAATGCAGACATATTGAAAAAATACTACGCATAATCAAGGACCCTCTAGGTTGAATGGCCTAGGCAAAAATAAGGGCTTCCCGGTGAACCAAAAGGGTTCGGGTAAAAATAAGGGACGAAAATGAAAAAAACTGTACACCCGGCAAGTCGAAAACCTGAAAAGGCGGCTTGGGCAAAAAAGGGTATCCCGGTGGATTGAAAACCCGAAAGGGAGGTCCAGGAAAAAATTATGGATTGAAGCGTAACACTATGTCTCATTAGATCATCTTGTAACCATACTTCGGCATCGATTATCAAGCTCAGACGGCTCCAATCATTCTAATCCACCTTCGACCCAGCAGCAAAGTGATGAGATGCTTGAAGATATAAAGGCAATAGCAGAGTTGGAACCCAATGGGGTCGTTTCACATAGCTGTTTTTCTTTCTTTTACACAAATAGTAATATCTATCTTTCGGCGGCGTTCTCTTACTGGGACGTCAACCTCCTTGTACAAAACGCCTATTATGGGCCAACTTCAAAATCAATACAATCCATTTTCACAAGAAATTTCAATTTGTTTTTCTTTTTGTGTTGTTTTGCTAGAACGTCCAATGAATCATTTTTTATATATGCATTTGAGAATAATTGTTGCTCATAAATATTTATATAAGAAACGAAAGACGATTACTCATAATTCCAGGAACAGGGACAAACAAGAAGTGTCCAAGCCTTACAGTTACTCTGCCCATCGGGTACAGGATAGAACCAGCTGGAGAACATGAAAAGTGGTACATACACTCCCCACAGAGTAAGAAGTATCCAAAGAAAGTGGTGTTAACTTTCCCAACATAGCACAACTCTCCCCAGTTAAAGTTCACAATCACGAGTAAGTCGGTAAATCTTTCCCCAAAGAAGAGTTTAATTCTCTCACAATCAGAAATTCGATCTCCAACAAAGTTCATTATCACCAGCAACGGGAATTCACCCCCAACTGATTTATTTCTCCAAGACAGCGGATCTATCAACAGGATATCTCCTCTCCAACAGAGTTATTCCCCATAGAGTTATCCTCAGATGGAGTCTCTTCCGGTAGAACATTTACTAGCCAAGGGGCAAATCCCCGGTACGGTCATCTTTGTTCATAATCCTTCACAGAGATGGAGGAACTATGGTTTTCATAGCAATCAGGGATTTATTTTCCCATATTCAGATTATCACGTCAGCATTTCATGTTCATACATCATGACATATACATACATCACATATAACATAGTCTCATTTATTTTGAGAATGTCAGCATACAATGCATCTCATGCATCACATATAATTAACCCTATATTTATTTCAGGAAAGACATTATTATCAACAATTGCTAGTAAGTCCATGATCAACACTCAAAGCTAAATAGAGTAATTATCAGCAACAAATGCAACCTCATCCAGGTTCCTTCTTACAGCCCTACTATCCAGGCTTTCATATCGAAGTAACCCTACTATCCAGGTTCCTTCTCACAGCCCTACTATCCAAGCTCTCACATCGAAGTAACCCTACTATCCAGGTTCCTTCTCACAGCCCTACTATCCAGGCTTTCATATTAAAGTAACCCTACTATCCAGGTTCCTTCTCACAGCCCTACTATCCAGGCTTTCATATCAAAGTAACCCTACTATCCAGGTTCCTTCTCACAGCCCTACTATCCAGGCTCTCATATCGAATTAACCCTACTATCCAGGTTCCTTCTCACAGCCCTATTATCCAGGCTCTCATATCGAAGTAACCCTACTATCCAAGTTCCTTCTCACAGCCCTATTATCCAGGATTTCATATCGAAGTAACCCTACTATCCAGGTTCCTTCTCATAACCTTACTATCCGGGTTCTTCCTCTCTTATCCCTAGACAGCAGTCCACAATACTGTAAGACCAGGACCTGATCAAACACACTTGATTTCATATTTCCCCAGTAAGTCACGGTGCAGTTTGTACTCTGACCAAACACACAGTTCACCTCCGCTTCCCAAACTAGAATTATTCCCTAGTAGAGTAACAGACAACTGAAGCTCCTAAAACTCTATTTCTCTCAAGACAAAGACCAGCATTCCCCAGCGAAGTCCTCCTCAACAACAGGTATACGGGTTCTCGCAAAGGAATCTCTTATGCGATCGACACTTCTTCGAATGGCATCTTTAAGTCCATCTCTGAAAATTCTCTAGCAACTACCAAATGGCATCTATAAGCCCATTCCCGATATCACAAGACAAGTGTCACTTCATGCGAGTGCAAATTTCTGGGCACTCTAGTGTTCAATCATGTTCTACCTTCAGATCACGAAAGGCAGACACGCCAATCTACATCCTCAGGTTTAAGAGGATTGAACAGGGGCAGCTGTTGTACCCTAAAATTTTCCCACCCATATTTCTCAATACATGTCAAGTGAGGTCCTCAAATTACTCAAGGAGGTCCAAGAGTTGACCAGACAAACTCTCTCCTGAAGCAGTCTACCTCAAATTAGGGTTTCATTTTGCATCAAGATGCTTGAGTCCAAAGGATCCAAAATGCTCACCATTGTCCTAATATGTTCTCAAGATCATCCATGTCAAGTTTCAAGCCTTGTAGAGGAAGTTTGCTCAGTCAATTGCTCAAATACCTAGAAATCGATTATGCTAGGTCAAAAGTCAATTGTGGTCATTTTACAGTCAAACTTCAAATTTTTGGTCAACATCCTCATTTTGAAGATATATTCATCATTTTATCAAGGGTTGATCATGATTCCTCAAGGATTGCTCACCATTCATCAAAACCCAAAAGTTGCTAAATTAGGGTTTCTCAAGAAAAGTCAACCCAACTTTGGCCAAGCATAACTTTCTCATATTTTATCATAAATGGCCCATCCAAAGCTCATTATGAATAGGATGCAATTCACTACAATCCATCTTCATACCTCAATTTCAAATTATAAACTCACAAAAAGATATGAATTTTGACATTATAGGTCATTTTGAAAAGTCAACAAAAACACCTTTTGGGTCAAAGCTTCATAACATGAGTATGGAAGACTCAATTGAGATGAGACCAAAAAGTTTGCTTAGGGGACATCCTAAGCTTTCTAAAAAGTCCAAGAGCACCCTCATAGGGTCAAAAATGAAAGAGATATGCCTTGTCAAAGTTGACCTTTTTTGCAAAATTGTCAAAAGTCAAATGTGTCCAAAATTGCATTTTTTGCTAAATGGGCCTAACTTTTTATGCTTGCACTGAGCTTGTGATGTGATCCACGACCCATGAGCCCTTCCACTTGTCATTCTTTTATTTTTATTATTTATTTTGATTTTATTTCATTTAAATCAAATAAAATCAATATAAAATAATGAAAATATCAAAAATCAATTAAACCTTGAGATTTTGTGCATGATTAGAGTCATTATACAGCTGGTGGCAAGATCAAATCGTGCAAGGCTTCATATGGACAGAAAAATATTGAAAATGCTTGTTTTGGAAAGATTTGGTGCAAGGAATAAATCAATGGTCAATCTTCATAAATGGAAAAGATTTGATGCAAATTTTTACCCTAATGCACTCTATTACAGATAGTGAACAAAGGCAGACCAAAAACAGAAGGGTTGGTGGCGTGAAAAGGTAGAAAAAGTGTTGATCAAATCTTGCTTCCCAGGTCGTTTCAAGCGTTTCAAAAGATCAATTCATATTCTTGGATCATCCCTGAAGCCAACAAGATCGTTTGCAAGGCCTGAGACACTCAGAATCACCCTACAATATTCATACGGTTTGCTTGATTTCTTAAATCGAATACACTAATTCTTGCATATTTAGCATATTTGATTGGCATATTTATAACCTTTGAGATGTTTGCAACGTGACACCATGATTCAATTGCATTTTTGACACATGTATTAGCAAATGCCATGGCTAGGGTTTGTTCGTTGTTTTTAGGGTTTTTTTATACAGGAGAAATTGGGCATTGATAATGGTATCATGATGCTCATGAGATTGAAATGAGTTGATTGGTACCATTAGGTTTCATTTATCATGCGCATACAAGATTTTTGAAATGGACAAGGGTTATACCTATGCTTGATGTCTGTGGGTAAAAGTCACAAAACCTAAGACGATGGACACTAGAGAATACAATGAGGTGTTCAGTCACCATTGGACCATTTGAATATGATGCGCGTATTTTTGCTTCAGTTTCATGGGATTTGTTTTTATATATTATATATTACTTTTGTTTCTCTAACAACTAATCATCATAGCGCAGCTGGCAAAGGCCTTTAGTGGTAAACATGGGGACCTGGGTTCGATCCCAGGTCCCATCAAGTTTTATTTTCTCACTTTATTTCTACAGATCCGGTGCATTATCATCCAAAACGCCAACCATGTGTTGCCATCATCCTACCACTGGATTCATGGCTGGTCAGATCCAACGCTCAAGCAACGAAGGACCTTGGTACACCTCAAGTCAACGATTGCACAGGATCCAGCCCGGTTGACTGGGTTTGGAGCTTAATGGGCTGGAAAATTCAGATTGATACCCCCTAATTGCTTCAGCAGGCCCATTCTCACACTCTTTTTTTTATTTATTTATTTCTTTTTAGTTTATTTATTTATTTTATTTTCAAAAAAAAAATTAATAAAATCATAAAATAAAAAATCAGAAAATTAGGATTAGTTTTTTTAAAAAAATTTAATTTTTCACAAATTAATTAGATTAACTTAAGTTAGGGTAATTTTAACTCTTTTTTACAATTAAAATTAATTAGCAAGATTAGGTTTAATTCTTGGTTTTAATTATTTTCTTTCTAAAAATAAAAATACAAAAATAGGATAATTATGTTTTTTTTCATTAATCTAATTATTTTTTGCAATTAAAATTAATTAGTAATTAGTTTCTTTTTTAACTTAATTAGTCTTTATTTTTCTTAAATAATAAAAAATGACAAAAAAATGTTTTTTTTCTTTAATTAACCTCAATTAGGTTTAGTCAAGGGTCAAAACCCTAATTTCTCGTATTTACTTTTACCACGCGCGCTTTGATACTCTTTTTATTATTATTGTAACTGCTTCCAAGTTGTAATAGTTAAATTATGGTTTTTAAATTCCACACTTTTAGTTCCCGTCAAGATTATTATGTAACTGTCAAAGCCATGTAATAGTTAGGTTTATTTTCTCGCACTTTAATTCCTGCAAACTCTTTAACTGTCTAAATGTATGTTAATAGGATTGAATGACAAGATTGCATGATAATTTAATACAGTTAGAAAACTCTAATGTGTAAAGACTAAATAATTGAAGACAGATCACTCGCACATATCACTCTTAGGGTATACTCACACTTCGGTTGCCTTCGGTAAACGATCATTAAGTATAGGGTGTCTTAGTGGTTACCCTCCGGTCTAACAAAGATCAAATGTCCCGTTCGGAAATGTTGCCTCGGAAATGTTGCCTCAGAAATGTTGCCTCGAATATGATCTTAAGACTTAAGGGTTATTACTAAGACGTCCTAAACATTGCTTTAGTGATCGTACGTCCCTTTCAAATTGACCCTTACAACTCCAACGACGGTGCTACCTATTTCTCAATAGTAGGATAGCGTTGTCTAAAGGAAACGAGAATATAAACGATCTTTTTTCGAGTAGGTAGATGCTAGTAGGTACTTGCTCAAATCAAAACTCTCCACACTTACACATTTTCAAAACAAATTTTCAAAACAACTTCGTCACACCTTTGAGGAGTGATACAAGGGTTATCACGAAGTCAAACTCTTCAAAAGCAAAGCACGTACACAAGTAATTTTAAAAAAGATGAGCAAGTACCTAAGAGACCATGGAAAACCATGGATAGAAAGGGTGCTAACACCTTCCCTTTCTATAATCTACCCCCCGTACTCAGAATATCTCGAAAAAGGATTTTTTCTGTACTTTTTTCCTTTCTAGTTGGATGAAATAAAAGTCGGTGGAGACTCTTGCTTACCGCGACATTTTGCAAACAAAAAACATAAAACGCAAACCAGCATTTCAAAACAGTCGGTTCTGACACCGTATCACACCAACAAATTGGTATCAAGAGCTTGTTTGCGATTCAGAGAGATTCTAATGGCAAACAGATCAACAACATCAACACAAT
Source organism: Vicia faba (assembly GCA_948472305.1). Classification (NCBI taxonomy): domain Eukaryota; kingdom Viridiplantae; phylum Streptophyta; class Magnoliopsida; order Fabales; family Fabaceae; genus Vicia; species Vicia faba. The sequence goes on along the minus strand of OX451737.1, from coordinate 1,417,816,892 downwards.
TTCCAGCAAATCTACCAGTTTTAAAAGGTGAAAACTATCAAAGATGGGTGGCACAAATGAAAGTTATTTTCAGATTTTAAGATGTTGTAGAAATCTTGAATGAAGGGATTTCAGAACTGGAGGTAGATGCAACGGAAGCCCAGAAAGTTGCGCACAGAGATCAGAGGAAGAAAGATGGCAAGGCGTTGTTCTTGATTCACCAGTGTGTGGATTGTGATGTGTTTGAAAAGATAATCAAAGAAGAAATAGTAAAAGGAGCGTGGGAAAAGCTGAAGTCTTTGTATGGTGGAGATGAGAAACTGAAGAAGGTGAAGTTACAGACTTTGAGGAAGCAGTATGAGATGCTGTAGATGAAAGAGGATGAATTTGTTTCTGCATATTTCTTAAGAGTTGTGGCACTGACAAACTAGATGAAGGTGTGTGGTGAAGCGCTCACGGATCTACAAAAGATAGAAAAGGTATTGAGATCCTTAATTAGAGACTTTGATTACTTTGTTGTGACAATCAAAGAGGCCAAGAATCTATCTGATATGAAGTTGGAAAAACTTTAAGCTTATTTGGAGACTCCTGAAATAAGACTGCAGCAAAGAAACTCGGACAGGGAGAAGGCAACTGAACAAGCATTGCAATCAAGATTCAGCAAGAAAGCTGGAAAAGAGAAATCGAAGCAGTGAAAGAATCTTGATGGTGATGAGAAGTCAAGCAAGAATACTGATTCGCAAGGAGTGGGCAATAAGTATTCTAGGAAGAAAGTTGACACGAAAGAGGTACAATGTTACAACTGTCAAGGTTTTGGCCATTATGCAAGAGACTGTCGAAGAAAGAAAGCTGCAAGGTCGAAAGATAGTGATGAATCTCAATATGCACGAGTTGGAAGTAGTGATTCTGATGATGTGTTATTGCTGGTAAACACTCAATCGAACACTGAGAAAAACAACATGTGATATCTAAATTCAGGATGTAGCAACCACATGACTAGCAATAAAAACTGGTTTACCAAGTTAGATGAGTCAGTCGAAAAGGTGATAAAGTTTGCATATGGCAGGCATATCAAATCAGGTGGTAAAGGAGATATTTCTATCATCATAAAGGATGGTCGAAAGTCTATCATCACTGAAGTTCTATATGTACCTTCGATGACAAGTAACTTGATAAGTGTAGGTCAATTACTTGCAAAAGGCTTCAATAAGAAGTTGGAGAATAATCAGATGAAGGTATATGAGGTTGATGAGAGGCAAATCATGAAAGCACCATTGGAAAAGAACAAAACGTTCAAGGTTAAACTCAATATAGCAGATCACAAATGTTTTGCTTCATCTACAGAAGAAGACAAGAACTGGCTATGGTATCACAGGTATGGACATCTAAACTTCAAGAGTTTATGTATGCTCAATCAGAAAACGATGGTGCTTGGGTTGCCATATGTGAAGGAACCAAAGAAGATATTTGAGGAATGCTGCAAAGCTAAGCAGGCAAGGAAGGCGTTCAAACATGATTTGTCTATAAGATCAAGGCAGAAACTGGAGCTGGTTCACTCAGATGTATGTGGACCCTTCGAAGTAAAGTCTAATGGAGGTAACAGATATTTCCTTAATTTCATTGATGAATTCACCAGACATATGTGGATTTACCTTATTGAAAGGAAGAGTGAGGTATTCACACAGTTCAAGAAGTTCAAGTTACATGCTGAGAAACAAAGTGGCTGCAAATTGAAGAAGTTAAGAACTGATGGTGGTGGTGAATATACTTCTGTTGAGTTTGTCAGATTATGCAATGAGGAAGGTATAGAGCATGAGGTTGTTGCACCCTATACGCCTCAACATAATGGCATAGCTTAGAGAAAGAATAAAAGTATACTGAACATGACAAGATGTATGTTGAAATCTAAGAATATGCCTAAGAGATTTTGGGCTGAAGCAGCTTCAACAGCAGAATACATTCTAAATAGATGCCCAACAAAGAAGATGGTCGAAAAAACACCACATGAGGCTTGGACAGGGTCGAAGCCAAATGTAAGTCATCTTAGAATTTTTGGATCTATGTGTTTCAGACATGTACCTGAACAATTAAGAAAGAAGTTGGATGATCGAACTGAAGTCATGGTGCTCATAGGTTATCATTCGACTGGTGCACACAAGTTGTATTCACCAATTGAAGATAAACTAGTGATCAGTAGATATGTTCTTGTAGACAAAAACAAAGGATGGGATTGGAGTCAAAGTATAGTTCGACAAGAATCAGACACAATCGCGACTGTGTTCGAAGAAGATGAACAGAATGAAGCTTCGAAAAGTCAATATGAGGAACCATTTGTGTAGAATGAAAGAAGATCCACAAGAACAAGAACTGATTCAACTAGGCTAACTGGATATGAGAGGTTTCCAGATCAAGAAATCGATGCTGATGGTGACTTAACCGAAGAAGTCCTGATGATGGCTGAAGCGGAACCAATTGACTTGGGTGAAGCCTTGAGCAATTTGAATTGGTGTGAAGCCATGAAAGAATAATTGAGATCCATTGAGAAGAATAACACTTGGGAGCTTGTCGAACGAACCAACAAGAAACCAATTGATGTGAAATGGATCTACAAGGTGAAATGGAGGCCAAATGGTGAGGTTGTAAAGTACAAGGCAAGACTGGTGGCCAGAGGGTTTCTACAACAACTAGGTATTGACTTTGATGAAGTATATGCGCCTGTTGCAAGGATTGAAACAATCAGGATTTTTGTTTGATAGCTGCATATAGAGGATGGAAAATGCACCAACTTGATGTGAAATCAGCATTCTTGAATGGTCCATTGGAAGAAGACGTCTATGTTACGCAACCACCAGGTTTCAACATCAAAGGGCAGGAGTCGAAAGTGTACAGATTAAGGAAGGCTCTCTATGGCTTGAAGCAAGCTCTTAGAGCTTGGAACAAAAGGATAGATAGCTTTCTAATCGAAGCAAGCTTCACAAAGTATGTCTCTGAACATGGAGTGTATGTAAATGATGTTGAAAGTATCAGTCGAATAATTTTATGCCTCTATGTTGATGACTTACTCATTACAGGAGCAGACGAAGTTGAGATAATAAAGGTAAAGTCAAAGTTAATGTAAGAATTCGAAATGTATGATTTAGGGAATCTCTCCTATTTCCTGGGAATGGAATTCAAAGACGTCGAAGAAGGAGTGTTCTTGCATCAAACGAAGTATGCTCAAGATATATTGAAGAGGTTCAATATGAGCAACTGTAAGGCAGTAGTTACTCCATTAGAGACTGGAGCAAAGCTGAAAAAGGAATTGAATGGTGAGTTTGTAAGTTCGACCCTCTACAAACAAATCATTGGATCACTGAGGTATCTTTTCAATACATAACTAGATATATGCCAAAGTGTAGGATTATTGAGCAGATTTATAGAGAAGCCTTAAGAATATCATCTCATTGCAGCAAAGAAGGTATTGATATATATCAAGGGAACTGTTAATCATGGTGTGCTATTACCAAAGAAATCGAAGAGCGGTATAGATGTCGAAGTTCATTGATACACTGACTCGGACTTCAGTGGAGATCAAGACGAAAAGAAGAGCATTGCAGGCTACATTTTCATGATCGAAGGAGCTCCAATCTCCTGAAGTTCAAGGAAGAAAATCATTATGTCTTTGTCATCATGTGAAGCAGAATATGTGGCTGCATCATATGCTGCATGCCAAGCAGCATGGATTGAAATGCTACTTGAAGAACTCAGAATAAGGGAATCGAAGATGAAGTTGTTTATTGATAACAAGTCATCTATAAACCTTGTGAATCACACAATGTATCATGGTCAAAGTAATCACATTGAATGAAGGTATCATTTCTGAGAGATCAAGTCAACAAAGGGAAGCTTGAAATACAACATTGCAAGACAGAAGTGCAACTAGCTAACATATTCACCAAACCTCTGAAGAAAGTGAGATTCTAAGAGTTAAAGAAAGGCATTGGGATGAGAAGTCTTGATAACATAAATTAGGGGGGGGGTTAGTTGGTTAATTCTTGTTATGTTTGGGCTTTTAGCATTTTGGGCCTGGGCTACTTTTCCTATATAAAGGGCCATTATATTTGTAATAACAAGCAAGTAGTTGCAACAATTATAACAGATTCAGTTAGGAGTTAGTTACATCAACTAACTCAAAATCATTCTCTCTCTTCTTCTTCTTATTGTTTTTGTTTTTCACATATTCATCTTTCTTGAATCTTTTGTTCCAACAAATAGCATGAAATCAATTCAACATAAGTAAATAAGGAAATCAAAATAAGGTATCACAACTCAAATAGAACAGTAAGGAAAAAGTGTATGAGTGCAAAGTCAAATTGCTTAAACAAAAAGTTGTGGATGATTATATTAGAAACTAAGATGTATCTCTTTGTCTATACCACATCTTTCATAGTGAAGGTGGCTCTCGAACGATTGGTTATTGACAGAAAAATCAACTTACAAGGAAGAATTTTTTGAATTCTATGTCAACAATCTTAATAATTTAAATTATTTTTCCTCGTCTAAATATGGCCACAGTCTAAATCTTCAGTGAAATATATTTAAACTGGTTTTCCACTAAAATTGTAAATAAATGGTTAGAAAATGAAAGTCTTTGATTTAATGCAAAAATGAGATAGGAAGAAAGTGAAGGATAAGAGATATTCATGTGTGATTATGCCACCTGTAAATACGTAGTTTCACATAAAGACAATCGCTACTTCTTTAACCAAATAATATCATGTGTGTAACTATTGTACCCCAAAATTTTCCCTCCCATTTTTACTCAAAGCATGCTCATGGTTGACCAAGAATTGACCAGACTTCTCCTCCTAAGACAATGAACCTCTAATTAGGGTTTAAATTTTCATCAAGATGTTTGAACTTCAAAGGTCTCAAATGTTTTTCATGGTCCTAATAAGCCTTCAAGTGGGTCCATGCCAATTTTCATGCCTTTCAAAACAAGTTTGCTTAAACAATTGCTCAAATGCTTGAGAATCAACTATATTAGGTCAAAAGTCAATTGTGGCCCAAATACATTTAAAAAACATGATTGTTGGTCAACATAAACATTTTGAAGTGATATACATCATTTGACCAAAGTTTTATCATGATTCCTCAAGAAATGCTCCTAATTCATCAAAAGTCAAAAATGATAAATTAGGGTTTATATACGAAAAGTCAACTAAACTTTGACCAGACATAACTTTCACATGCTTCATCCATTTTTCCCCAACCAAAGCTCATATTGGAGATACTCTCATTCCCTACAACTTATCTTCATACATCAAGTATAAGAAATTCACCATTTGAAAGATACAAGCTCATACATTACAGGTCATTTTCAGAAAGTCAACAAAAGCCACTTTTTTCCAAGACCTTTTACATCAGGATAACATATTCAAATGCAAAATTGATAAAAATAGGGATTGAAGAAGACATCTTGGGCTTTCCAAAAAGTCAAAGATCATCATCATGAGATAAAAATTGAGCAAGTTATGGCTTCCCCAAGTTGGGAAAATTTGGGAAATTTCAAGAATTATGCATTGAGCAAACTTGAAGTTTTAGGTCAATGGCTTAATTTTTTGGACTTCAAACATCTTCCTAAGACTATATACGACCTCTAAAATTATTCTTGCCATGCCTTTCATTTTATAAATATTTTATTCATATTTATTTTAATTTATTTCAAATAAATATAAAATAAAATGTATAAAATAATTGGAAATGGGCTTTGAGCTTTGGGTTGATGTTTTGGACAGCGTAGGCCCATAAAATTTCGTGCAAGCAATGTCCACATTCATTTAAATTTAAAAAGGACAAGATTTCATGTCTTTGGCAAAGTTACAAAACATTATCCATGGCTTTAAAAACACATGTTTATGGTTGTTATTACCTTTGTTCTCTTGTCTCCTCCCTCCTCTCTATATAAAGGACACATTAGCAAGCTTCAAGACACATGATATACAGCCTAGAAAAGCTCTACAAATTTTGCAAAAAATATCAAAGTTATAAAATTCGCATTTTAGGTTCCAGCCTTCCTCAGTCCAAACAAAAGATCTAAATACATTCCTGGAGGCTCCTTGAAGCTTTTGCAATCATTACCAAGCCCTGAAACATCACAAAACACCTCAGTAAGCTCCATTTTTATATTTTCTAACTTGTTTCATGCAGATTTGATGCATTACATGGCCAGAAGTATATCAAACACCAACAGATCTAGCCTTCAAATCATAAGGGGTCTAGATCAAAAGGATTCAATTTGAGATCCACCATGCGCTCTCAAGGCCTCATCACACCTGATTCAGCGTAGCCTGGGCTTAACATTCACTTAGGCCTAGCAAAATTCAATTTTAGCACCCCCCCCCCCCAATTTCTAATTATCCTGGCCCATTTCGCATTGTTTTTGTCACTTTGTTTTATATTTTTTTTATTTTAATTTGTTTTCTTCATTTATTTAATTAAGTATAATATAATAATAAAAACCACAAAAGAATAGGGTTAGATTTTTTAATTAAATTAATTTTTGAAATTAATTATTAATTTGACTTTAAATTTTTTTTATAAATTTAAAATAATTTAGAACTTAGGTTTTAATTTATATTCAATTTAATTTCTTTTCATAATAAAAACAATAAATAAGTTTTTAATGAATTTCATCTTCTAATTATACTTTAGGATAATTAACTTAATCATTTTCTTAGATAAAAAAAACAAACAAATAAGCAAAAATATTTTCTTTTAGGGTTTTTAGACGTACTTTCAATCTTTCGCGCGTTATTTATTTTTCGCATTTTTACATTATTGTAACTGCATACTGGTATGTAATAACTAATTAGGACTTTTATCCTCTTTCTTTATTTTTCTTCCCCCAATTTTTGTACATTGTAAATTCCCTCCCCAAAGTCATGTAATAATCTAGGTTATTATCTTCCGCACTTTATTTTCTGTACAAAATTACTGCTAGTAACTAAGATTGTATGGCAAGACTGAAATTAAAATGCTAGCAAACCCTAAATTCACAAGAAAAATACTTGAACTAAAGACAATCGTACATACGCATCTATAGGGTATCCCACTTTGGTTGCCTCTAAAAACAATCACAATTCTCGAAATGTGAGAAGTTTTAGTGGTTGTCTTCTAGTTTGAAAGATCACAAGTCCCTCGATGACCCTCTCGATGTTGCCTCGGTTAAAAGTGATCTTAGGACTTTAGGACAGTTACTAAAACTTCTTTCCAAGTTGCCTTTGTGACTATAAAACGTCCCTTCGATTGTCCCTCAAACATCCAACGACTAGGGCTACCTACTCACTAATAGTAGGATAACACTGTCTAAAGGAAAAGAGGAAAAGAACAACTTTTTCGAGTACAAGTAGATAGTTGTTAGATGCTTGCTCAAATAAACTTTTTACACTTACACATTTCAAAAACAACTTTCAAAAATATTTGCTTTATCAACACTCCTGAAGACTGATACAATTGTTATCATAAAGCGAATCACCGCACTAAGGCATTTCAAAAACATTTCAAAATACTTTTCAAAAGCACAAACACAAGCAATTTTTAGAACATGAGCTAGCATCTAAGAGCCCGTAGAAAACTACCGATGGAAAGGGTGCTAACACCTTCCCTTTCCATAATCTACCCCCTTACTCAGAATAATCTCGAAAAGGTCTTTTTCTGTTCTTTTCACCCTTTCCTTAATTTGGATAAAAGAAAAGTCGGTGGCGACTCTTGCTTACTGCAACATTTGCAAACACAAATACAAAACCAGTAATAACAGTCGGTTCTGCCACAGTACCACTGAACTGGCGACTCTGTTGGGGATATATTAAAAGTGGGGTTACCTTAGAGTTAATTCATTTTAAAACTGTTGTATTTGCTTTCTTTGTATGCTTTATCTTTGGAGGGTTGTTTGGGTTATTACTATAGATCCTACACCCGGATCTGGGGGTATCTTTTAGGTAAACAACAATAGATCATGGAGATTGTATGGCGTAGACCGATATGGTTGAAACAATAGTTGTGTTGGTGTAACAATTTGGTTGGTACTGGTATCCCTTGTGTTGAATCGAGGAGAATATGGGGCCGCCGCGTGATGTCGTGAAGCACTAACGGACCTTAGAACCTTAGTTGAACAAAATTGGTCATTAGAAAGTAGTGAGACATCCGGCCTCGGTGTAAAGCTAGGGATTGGTTGATACTCGATGCTACACTCATTGAGATTGGACTTTCGAGATGTTTCGGCCGTAAGAAAATATTGCTAAGCTGAAATAACGCTCGATAAAGAAAGATCAGTGATATTGAGACTCCTTAGAACCTGGTTACTTTTCTAAGACAGGTTGAACCAACTAAACTTCAAGAGGGTACTTACCTACAAACCCCATGCAAGCCTGAACCTAAGGCTGCTTGTGTGACTTGTTTTCCTTCATTATCTAACAACTTGAACTCATTGCAGGGCTTTTTGCAGGACCTTGTTTGTATACATTATCCAATAAACTGGTTTTCCTACAAGACATACTTGTCTTCATCTCCCTACATTTTGCTTGAATCATAGAATACACATCATAACATCATACCATAGAATTTCCTTAACCATTTCAAGAATCTCAAGGGTCTGTGGTGCAGGTTATGATGAACTAGATGTCTAGTAAGGGGAGAGGGGATTTATTTTCCTCTAGCCAATGCCATCAAAAGACCAAAACGACCACTTGAGTCATAGGCTATGACCCACTCAACATGGTGATCTTGATTCTCATAGAAGGACATTCAACAAAGACGAAAGTTCCTCAATCCAAGCTACAGTCAAAATTCAAATACCTTCTTGTATTTACCCCGCGAGATCCTTGAAAACATTGCATGCATGCCATTTCATAACATGTCTTCCAGTACAGGTTTCTCATTTTCTCGTTATTTATTTCAGCAAGTAAAATGGATCTCGAACAAAACAAAGAGGTTTCCAAGATCAAGATACTCAATTCAAAGAAATGTTCTTGAATCTAGCCAAGGGGCAAGAAGAATTGAAGGCACTCCTCGCTGGGAACTTGACCAAGAAAAATCCTAACAACAATAAGGATGACCAGTTTGAGCAATTGCAAGTTGAGATGGAAAGGATGAGAATCCAGATGATCAGTAAAATGGCTCTTATCCAAAGCTTAGCATGGGGACAAGAAGAGCTAAGAGTCCTCGTCAGTAAACTTCATCAAGACGGTTGCAACAACATGAAACAAACGGTCGAGGTTGGGGATCAAGTCATTAATCAGTCCCTAATGAAACAAGAAGTTGGATTAGTGGAGAGTGGACCTTTCCAATTTTCTGCTACATCACGAGCCCTACAACGACCTCGACAATAGCAACAGGGTAATCGGCAAGGGCAAGACAAGCCCAGGACGTAGTTTACTAAAATCAACATGACATTGTCTCAAACATTGCAACACATGTTGAGGATGAATCTGGTTACATTGATAAGACCTCATCCAAACCCCAAAACTTATTCCCCTAAGTACAATCCTGATGCAATGTGTGCATACCATTCCAATAGTCTTGAACATGACACGAATGACTGTTGGGCGTTGAAAAACAAGATTCAGGACTTAATCAAAGAAGGGGTGTTGGAGTTTACACAAGATGGTCAGACTGAATTCTTCTTCCATCTCTCAAGGGAAAACCATCTGAAGTGACAAGCCCAAGAAAAAGAGGCTTTTTGTTCATTTAGAATTTTCAATTTGTAATTTCTGTTGATTGTTCGAACACTCATTTATGTCAAACTTTGTTATTTCATCAATGTATTGCATATGTTTGTCTTGAATCAAATTATTCGTATTCACTATATTCAAACTGTGTTTTTACTTCTTTTTTGTGATATTCAACTTTTGGTTACAAGCTTAAACCTTTAGAGGGAGGATGACGAAAATGATACCATAATCTCATATAGTATGCTTCTGGACAAACCTTGCTGATGATGTACAAGCGTTGTTTCAAACCCTAAACAGTGGAGTTATAAGGAAGATAATCCCTAGTCAACCACTTTGAGCCTAAGAAGTATGAGTTTTTCTTTTCACACAAATTAAAACCCTTAATCATAACCCGGGACAGGGTAATTTCTCAGTTAATTCGGATGCGCATTCAGTCGCAATCTGCCACTTCGTACACAATGAATGGTTTTGTACCCCAAAAATTTGCCCTCTCATTTCTCAAGAAATCTCTTACAAGATCTCCTTTGGTTCAAGAATGCACAAGGGTTGATCAGCTCAAGACACATCCTCAAGCACTGATGACTGAAAATTAGAGTTTGAGATTGCACAAGGACAAATGGACTTTTAATTCCCCATTTGACTTTAATGGATCATTTTGGACTCTCAAGATTTCTCATGTCAAGTTTCACGTCTTGGATCTCATTTTTGCTCAATCAATTGATCAGTTGACCTAAAATTAATTGTATTGGGGAAAAAGTTAATTGTGGTCAATTTACAGTCAAACTTCATAATTTTTTATCCATATCAACATTATTTACTCATATATGTCATTTGATCAAGTTTAGATCACAATTCCTCAAGAAATTTGATCAAATCATCAAAAGGGCAAAATGGTCAAAATTAGGGTTTTGACTGCGAAGGTGCAATTTCTGATTTTTGAACTAGCAAATGATTGATTGGTTTAATTTATGATATAAAGGTTTCAAATGCTTCATTTGACCTATTGGAATGGCTCAAAACATCTCTCAAGATCAATTGATTGATAGTTGATATTCAATCAACTGATGAAAAGTCAATTGTACACTGAAAAGTCAAACTTTAACTTTTTGGTCAAAATCAAGTATCAAAGATCACAATTCATCAAGACATGTCAAAATATGAAACTTGTTCATCAAGAAGTCAAAAAGTCAAGATTTCATTTTGAAAAGTCAATTTCTAAAACTTAGAAATATTTCTAAGTGTTGGAAATTCATGTTTTTTTCATAACTTTATGCCAAATTTTCACCTTTATGCAAGATGATTCAAAGGAAACTTACAACATGAAAGTTGTAGATCTCAATGATATCTAAAATATTGTATAAAACAACTTCTTCTAGAAATGCATGAATTTCAAGTTATGATTTTGTAAAGACATGTTCATGAAACTTGGAAACTTAGTGAAATTTTGCCCTAATTTAGGCAGGATTTTGACCTAACTTCATGGTAATTTTTCACATAGTTCCACGATGAATTTTCAAAAATGTCCAACATAGAGGTTGTAGATAGTGTTATAAGATTTCCAAAATGTCCAAGAACTCGTTGAGATCATGCTTGAGCAAAGATAATAGAAGGCAAGAAGTTAGGGTTTCATTCTTGAATTACAAGTCATTTCTTGATGAACACATAACTCAATTTCAATGTTAGGCTGCATAATCTTGCTTTGCAGGCCTTCTAACTTGTGTATCTATCCATCATTAATGGATTACATAAACTTTTGAGCTATAATCCAAGTGGTTTAAGCTTTATCCAATTCATATTGCCATTTTGGGAAGAAAGTGAAGAATGTCATTCTTGAAAAAGCAAGCTTTATGCACAAAGCCAATTCTTGAGCCTCTAACTTGTTCCCTCTGATCACACTCCATCTACAAAGTCATAAGCAAGTGTGTTTAAAGCATAACCACTCTACATTATCAAGTACACAAGACTTTGAAACTTGAATTTCTCAAAAAATCACATGTTGAGCTTAAACATTTGTTTTTGAATTCTGATCAACAACAAGTCTCCAAACTTGTTGCTTATAAATAGAGTCACTATTTGTGAACTAACGCACGAGCATTAACACCCTGAAACTCTCCCAAACTCCCTCAAATCAGAAATTTCCCAAAAACTTCATTGTTGCACAGTTTCTGACCTTGGACTTGTAACTCATATTTCTCTCGTGCGTTCTTTGGCCTTTTAGTTCCTAAAGCTTCCTTACATCAAATACAACTCATCCATGTCCATGTTACACGACTGTAACACCATTTTCATCAAACTCCATAACCAAAAACAGAGCATTGCAGGTTGACTTCTCCAGGCCATTTCAGCCACTCTCAACTCAAGCTAAGCATTGCATTAGCTTCCTAGAGACTCAAGGAAGCTAACCTGATCTTTGCAGCACCTTGAATCAAGCTCAAACTCATTTCACGATTTCCAGTTTTGAGGTTTATTTTTTGAACTTCTATCTTCTCATTTAGGCATTGTTAGGCTTGTATTTGTGAAGATAAAATGTAGACATCATTGCCCTGAAGTTGTATATGTCCATAGATTTCATTTATTTTGATTGAGCTAGGAGAATTTTGAGTTTAAACTTTCTGAAATATTTAGGTCAGAATTTGGTACTTTTAGAAATTCTCATTCATCTTTGATTTATAACTTATGATATTTATATGGTTGGATTCGTATGGAAAAATGGAGCAACTTTCATGTTTGCACTTTTCATTTTTGTTGAGAAATGGTGAAGTTACAGGATCCATAAATGATGAAGTTCATTTATGGAACTAGTTTTGTATTATGTATTTATTATTTCAGTTAAATCAACGGATGTATCACCACCCCAGTGGTTAAAGCGTGTGCCTTTCACCTTTAGGACCTGGGTTCGAGCCCCAGCGTCCGTTTTGTTATTTTTTTCATACTTTTTTGTTTCTTTTTTGTTAGATGCCAGCGCTGGGCCTCCCCCTTTGGGCCTTCTTTTTTTCTTCTTTCCCTAACCCCCCTGTTTACTTTTGCAGGCTAGCCCATTTTCTTTTATTATTTCGTTTTATTTATTTTCTTTTTCTTATTTCATTTTTATTTTCAGTTTTCTTTTATTATTTATTATTATTATTATTAATTTATATTATATTATTTTTATTAATAAAAAAATCCAAAAATATTTTTATTTATTATTTACACTTATATATTTTATTTTTTCTATAAAACAAAAAGGATAAAAAACATTTTCTTAAACAAATTAATGTCTTTTTTTCTTAAATAATAAATATTTAGACTTAGGTTTAATTATTATATTATTTTATTTTTCTTAATTAAAATTAACTTAGAATTTAGGTCTTTTTTAATTAATTAATTTTCGTTTTATTATTATTAACTTAAAACCTTTTTCATAAAAACCCTAAAAAATTATTTTTAACTTAATTTCTTTCTTAATTAGTTTAAACTTAATTTTGTTTATTTTAATTAATCATTCTCTTTAATTAGGTTAAAACCCTTTCATGAAAATCAAACAAAAATCATTTCTTTTTTTCATTTGCATTTTGCATTCTTTTTAATTTTCTACAATATTCAATATGGTTCTAATAGATAATTAGGTTTAAATTTCTTGCAAAATCCTCATTTGTAAATTTGTACACCCCCTCCCCTAATGATGTAATAGCATAGTAATTTTAATTTTCATAATTTATTGCTTTATATAAATGCTAGTAAATTAGGATTTGTATGGAAAGATTAAAATCAACAAGTTAGCAAACCCTAATTCAAGATAAACAAGCATGTAAATCAAACACATTTGCACACTTGCACCCTTAGGGTAATTCCACTTTGTTGCCTTATAAAAATGGTCATGTTATGCATGTGGGGTATCTTAGCAAAAACAAATAAAAAATAAAAGATCATAGTCTCTTGATGACGCTATCAATGTTGCATTTCAAAATGATCTTAGTCCCTCAAAGAGAAATGCTAAGATATCTCACAACATTGCTATCATGGCTATACGATGACCCATGCCCGTCCCTTTACATCCAAAGATAAGGCTTCTTACCAAATCAATGGTAAGATAGCAATATAAAAGGAAAGGAAGAAATGAACTAAGACTTTTGAGTAGGTAGATTATTCCTAGTTGCTTGCTCAATTTCAAATCAAACATCCTTGCTTATTTTCAAAACAAACACCAACACTTTCAAAAACACTTTCAAAAAATTTTCCAAACTTGAAACATTTTCAAAAGCTCAACACTTTGTATACGTTCTTACGAACGAGAACTATTACAAAGTTTGCATAAATGATGGCGCCTTTTCAAAATACTTTCAAAAACCACACAAAGCACACATTTTCAAACAAAGCAAGTGATCTAGCAAGCAACTAAGAGCCCATAGATAACTATGGATGAAAAGGGTGCTAACACCTTCCCTTTTCATAATCTACCCCCGAACTCAAGAAACAATCTCAAAGGTCTTTCCTGTTCTTTTCAGCCTTTCCTTTTGGATAAAAGAAAAGTCGGTGCCGACTCTTGCTAGCCGTAACATTTGCGATAAAACGCAAAACACCCAAGTCAGCTCTTCCACCGTATCACAAATGGCATTGAAGACGTCGTTCCAAATCAAAAGACGGTTGATGGTTCCATATAATCATTAAAGCAGACAGTCATTATCTCAAAAAAGAAAAGCCCACTAAGTCAAAAGCCTATGAAAGAGACTTAAGAAAAAAACGGGGGCATCCCGCTGACTGTAATCACAAAAGAAACAGTTCAGGCAAAGGGTAGGGATAATAAAATCAAAAAAAGGAGGTCGCTATAAATCCTCAACAAAAAATATATTATAAAAGATGACTGCCTTCTCAAAATAAACATTCAATTTATGAACCATCACCAAGTATCATAGCAATGATACCAGAACTCAACTGGGATTCAAAACGCATAATTAACGAGTTTAGGACTGAAGAACATCACGAAGAACATGTGGATACAAATAAATTTTGAGCCTTTATCCTTTGTTCCTTAAACCACGAACCAGGCCACGCTACAACCCTTAAAAAACCTAGCTGAAGCATGGGTTAATTCGGAAGCATACTGTTACAAAAGGTATCCTGACTCCTGTAGAACTTGATACAAATTCTAAGTTGATATCACACTCTTACAAAATTTGTTTTACTAAAAATGAATTTTCAAACTTCAAGACAGACATAAGCTTTGTATTCTTTAAATGACATTGTTTGCATATGGCTAATTGTTCAAACATCATAGAAATTCACACAACGAATATTTAGTGAACAAAGATCCTCTCAGTGGACATAATCACCTCAGACGGGAAAAAATATTCCTAATAACAGACCTTTCATAATCAAGGGGCATGACATGGTGTCTAGTTAATCTGGGGCAGTCAAGCCAATATGCAAATAATCTCCAAAAGTGTTGAATAGTCAGGGGCAGGTCTCCATCCGAATCACTTGGGGTCTGTTACATTGAATGGGGATTCCAACAAAAATCACTGTGAATTTTGAACCTTTGGTACCACCAAATTTCTTGTCTATGCTAGTAGTATCAGATGATGTCATTATCATGTCTTCGAATCCTTCCATGATAGTTCTTAGAAAAGATACCTAGGAAATTCAAGACTATCAGAAACTTGATCAAACATCAAGTGCACCAGATTTATCCTGAAGCATCCCCACACAGGCTCTCACATAGAAAAGGGCACATGCGATCACATAAACATCTTCTGGCAGTGTGACAACACTTGCTACTATAGACAGTGACAATCCTCTGCACCCGATGAACATGGACATAGTCGGAAAATACGACGCATGAAAAAGACCCGCTAGGTTGACAGGCCTAGGAAAAAATAAGGGCATCCCGGCGAACCCAAAATGGTTCGGGAAAAAATTAGGAATATATAAATAAAATTGTACAACCGGCAAGTCGAAAACCTGAAAAAGCGGTTTGGGCAAAAACGGGTATCCCGTTGGACTGAAAATTTGAAAGGACAGTCCAGGCAAAAGTTAGGAATTTAAAGCGTACAACTATGTCTCGTCATCTCGTCACTTGTCTATCAGTTGAAGACTTATCACCCCGATCAACATCTACTCAAAACTCCAGAAATTAGGATGATACTCAAACCATCCACAAAACCTCCGCAGATACTTTCTCCAGCAGATACAGAGGCAGGGGCATCCTACTAAAAGGTCACTGCCACATCCTCAACTTACAGCCTTGTGATGTCAGGTGTTCTTGTATGCCCGACAGAGCAAGAATCTCCAATTACTGCTCTGACATCTTAAAGAATTCCCTAGCCGGGTTCACAAACTTTTCATGTTCCCCAACAGATTTCTTCTCAAAATAACAAAACAGGAATTCCCAGCGGAAACATTCTAAATAAAGCAGGTTTTCTTCTAGAAACATTTCAGATACGCTCCCGATACAGATGCCATTCTGATACTCATTCAATATAGCTTCCAGATACAGTTCAGATACACTCTAGATACATATGTCATTCTGATACTCATTCAATACAGCTTCCATATACAATTCAGATACGCTCCAAATATGGATGCCATTCTGATACTCATCCAGATTTAGCTCTCAGATACAGTTCAGATACGCTCCAGGTACAGATGTCACTCTGATACTCATTCAGATTCAGCTTTCAGATACAGTTCAGATACGCTCCAGATACGGATGTCATTATGATACTCATTCAGATTCAACTTTCCAATACAATTTAGATACGCTTTAGATACGGATGTCATTCTGATACTCATTCAAATTCAGCTTTCAGATACAGTTCAGATATGCTATAGATACGGATGTCATTCTGATATTCATTCAGATTCAGTTTTCAGATACAATTCAGATACGCTCCAGATACAAATGTCATTCCGATACTCATTCAAATTCATCTTTCAACTACAGATGGAAATTGTGATCGGTGGATCTGGAACTGACTGTTTTAAAGCTGGTTTCGCGAAATGTCGCGGTAAGCAAGAGTCGCCACCGTCTTTTATTTTCTCCAAATGGAAAGGACAAAAGCACAACAAAATTCCTTATGAGATTAGTTCTCGGTTCGGGAGGTAGATTTATAGAAAGGGAAGGTGTTAGCACCCTTTCTATCCATGGTTATCCATGGGCTCTTAGATACTTGCTCATTATGTTTTCAAGACGTTTGTTTGCTTTTCAAAGTGTGAGTGGGTATGAAAAAGTTTCGTTTAAAGTTTCAGATCGACTCTTGTATCAGTCCTCAAGAGTGTTTGAAAAGTTGTTTTGAAAGCTTTTTGAAAAGTGTAAGGTGTGAAAAGTATTTTGATTTGTTTTTGAAAAGAGCAAGTATCCATGAGTCATCTACCTACCCTAAGGAATTAAGCTGTGTAATTGTCCTTTAGGTAGTGCCATCCTACCATTGAGAGATAGGTAGCACCACCGTTGGAGGTGTTCGGGTCAATTCGAGTTTAGGGACAGTATGGTCACCGAGCAATAGTAAGATACCTTAGAAGCTACCCTTATGCCATTGATCTTTTTATTCCGAGGCAACCGTTCTGAGGCAACTTATTCGAGGCAACTAGATCAATGGAACATAAGGACTCACTAAGACGTCCTGTACTTGATGACCACCTTTCGAGGTAAGGCAACAGTGAGGCGTACCCTAGGGGTGGTGTGTGAATTGTGTGTCATTTTCAGTTTATTGTTTGTCTTGTCATGCATTGGTGATCTACGTTTGTTTTTATTTTTGGGCATTCATTCTTTCATGTTATTGTTTAGCAATTAAAAGGTGCAGGAATTTAAAGTGCGGAAAAGATAAATGGTCCTACGCTATTACAAAGGTGCGGGTCTACAACGCCAAATTAATCCAGACCCGATTTAAAATAAATTGCAGAAAATAAATGTCTAATAGCTATTACATGGCTTTGGTACAAGTACATTATATTTACATCAAAAATAAATAAAACGCGCGAAAAAAGGAAAATATGACCGAATGCGAGGGCGTTGAACCCTTTGAAGGAATTTAAAATAATTAAGTTAAAATAATTAAATTAAATAAATAAAAGAAGAACTTATTTTTATGTTTTTTTTTGTATTCATGACATTAAAGAAAATTAAATTAATTAAAAGTCAAGTAATTAATTCTAATTCTAATTGTTTTTAATTTATTAAAGAAAATGCATTAAAGTTAAAACCTAAAACTAATTAATTATAAAACTTATTTACAAAATTAATGGTTGATGACAAAATATTTAATTAATTAAAAAAAGGGGAAAAGTAATAAAGACCTATTTTTGTTATTTTTTGGTTTATTATAAAAAAAAAAGAATTAAATTACTTAAAATTAAATCTAAATTAATTACATGCGAATTTATTTATGAAAATTAATACTAAAATAAAATTATTATTTATTTTTATCTTTTCTGATTTTTTTTTGTTTTTTTTTTATATTTTTGTAAAAATAATTAATTAAATTAAAACAATAAAGCAAATAAAATAATAATTAAAAATAAAATGCAAAGAAAATTGCAAACCAAGGGGGGGGGGGGGGGGCCTGCCCCTGATTTTGGAGGTATAGCCCAAGGTTTCTGGCCCAATAAGCTTTGATCTTTTTTGACTTTTCTGACTAGCATGTGGTGCGTGGACTAGGGCTTAGTGTGTTCACCCAATCTGTGCCTTTGATCTGAAGCAGCTGGACGCGTGGAAGGATAGATCTGGAGGATGTATGGTGAGCTTTTGGAACGTGTACTGCATTGGAACAATTTAAACAAAATAATAGAAATGAAATGGGGGGACCTGGGATTCGAACCCAGGTCCCAGCACTTACCAACCAACGCCTTAACCAACTGATCCACCAACGCGCTTTGTATATCATATGAGAAACAAATAATATAAAATAAAATTCATGTTAACGTTATAAAATAAAAAAAGCGCGCGCTGGATTCAAACCAGCCATTCACCATACGACACATAATCGTCTTCTCCACTGTGCCTGTAACAAAAATGGAATAGCGGGGGTTTTGAACCCCCCAAAACTCAAGCTATTTAAAAATAGCGAATAGGCCATGCCTAAACATAAATTGAGCGCGACAGTTAAAAACGAATCCTCATGTTGCCACGATTTCATTCATACCATTTTCCAAGTCCAATTTTTCCACATAACTAAAGCCCTAATTTTAAGCTTCAGGAACCCTAGCTTTTATTCATGGTGAAATCATGCACAGGCTTGGAAAACCCAATTGAATCATGCTAACAGCTTCAGAAACATCAGATTAGTCCAAATCCATGATCACAAATGATAAATATGGCATGAATATTGAAATACGAATACCAAAAATTTCAATGAAAGTTGGGTTTGGTTATACCTGTTCTTGGCGTTTGAAGGTCTGAAATTGATGGCTATCGTTTCCTTAAGGTGTCAGTAACCTATTTGGATGAGAATGAAAGGTTGAAATGGGCTCTAGAAGTGTTTTCAGTTTTCAAAATTCTTGGCAAAAATGCAAGTTTCCTCTCAAGGTTCCTGCGCAGCTTGTTCTGTCAAATGGTCCCTGATCACTTCTATATCCCTTAGGCAATGTGTATGAATGATCATTATAGCCAATAAAGCCTTGTATTGATGTATTGGATTTTCACATAACCACCATAACTATCTTTCCATTTTTGATTCAAATTTGAATTCTTGCCTTGTTTAAGCCTTAGCACGAAAAATGGTAGGCACATAATGATGCTTCAAGGTTAATCAAAGCAAAATATCCCTTTAAATTAATTTTTTTGAATTTCTTTTGATTTAAAAAGATTTAAAATTAATTAAATCTAATAAAATCAATAAAAATGAAAAAAATTAATAAAAAAATCTGAAATAAAAGATGGGACACGTGGGAAGCATGGCCAAGTCAATTCAAGTGGAAAAAGTGGGCCCCTTTTGTCAAAAATGAGATTTCAAGGATAAATGATTTTGGCCATTTCACAAAAATTTCCCAACTTCTCCAATGCATAACTTGCTCAATTTTTAAGCTTTGCTCATGTTCTTGGACATTTTAGAAAGGTCTTGAAGTCCTCTAAACAATTTCTTTGGTCCCATGTCATTTTGATTTACCAATATCAAGTTATGGCCTTTGACTTAAAGTCCCTTTTTGTTGACTTTTGAAAATGACCTATAATGTTGAAATTGATAACTTTTTGTGAGAGCATTTCTTGGACTTGAAGTATGAAGATGAGTTGTAGGAAATGTCTTTCTCTTCAAAATGAGATTTGGATGGAATTTTTCTGATAATCCATGTGAAAGTTATGCCTTGGTCAATTTCAGTTGACTTTTCCAGCTGTCCAAAAATAGAAACTTTTGCATCTTGATGATTTTTGAGCCAAGTTTTGAGAATCATGATCAAGCATTGATCAAATGATGTTTGTGGCTTCAAAATGAGATGTTGACCAAAAATTTGAACTTTTGACTGCCAAATGACCATTTTGCCCCTACAGTTGACTGTAGTGCAATTTAGGGTTTTTGACTGTGCAATTTTGTGCTGAAAGTCTTGAAACTTGATATGAGGATGCTTCACCATATTTGTAGGCTTGTGAGACTTGATTGGACCTTTGAAAACTTCATTTTCTTGACCAGAACACAAACCCTAATTTTGACTGTATAGGGGATCTTTGACTGTGCAACCCTTGGGGAATTTTGCAGCTTGGCTTGGCAATTTCTTGAAGAATATGGGAGGGCAAATTTTGGGGTACAACAGTTGCCCCTGTTCAATCTTCTTAGACCTGAGGATGCAGATTGGCTGACGTGCCTTTCGTAATCCGAGGGTAGAAGATGATTGGACACTAGAGTGCCCAGAAATTTGCGCTCACATAATAGCAGTGTGATGGAAATGGGCTTATAGATGCCATCTGGATGTTGATCGCGTAGGAGATTCCTTAGCGAGAACCTGCATACCTGCAAAAAGAAAAATGAGTACCTGACATGTTGCAGGAGCTGATTTTTAGATGCTTGGTATAGATGTGTCCTGACTGGTTACAGGAGCTGAGTCTGGAGCTTCACACTGTAATGAATGAACCGGGGATGGTTACTGTCTTAGCATGAATGGTAAGGGAGTCTTGGGCGATTTTAACTTCAACAACGCTCATTGAGAAAAATCTTGGGTGTCTTCTACTAGGATAAGAATCAGGGAGATCTTAGGGTCGATCTGACTGAACCAGAGAAGGCCTTTGCCTGGATAAGAATCAGGAAAATCTTAGGGTTGATTTAACCGAACCGGTCTAGGTCTTGAAATATCTTAAAATGGATAAGCATCAGGGAGATCTTAGGGTCGATCTGACTGAACCAAGAGAAGGCCTTGAAATATCTTCAAATGGATAAGCATCAGGGAGATCTTAGGGTCGATCTGACTGAACCAAGAGAAGGCCTTTGACTGGATAAGCATCAGGAAAATCTTAGGGTCGATTTAACTGAACCGGACAAGGTCTTGAAATATCTTCAAATGGATAAGCATCAGGGAGATCTTAGGGTCGATCTGACTGAACCAAGAGAAGGCCTTTGACTGGATAAGCATCAGGAAAATATTAGGGTCGATTTAACTGAACCGGACAAGGTCTTGAAATATCTTCAACTGGATAAGCATCAGGGAGATCTTAGGGTCGATCTGACTGAACCAGAGAAGGCCTTTGACTGGATAAGCATCAGGAAAATCTTAGGGTCGATTTAACTGAACCGGACAAGGTCTTGAAATATCTTCAACTGGATAAGCATCAGGGAGATCTTAGGGTCGATCTGACTGAACCAGAGAAGGCCTCTGACTGGATAAGCATCAGGAAAATCTTGGGGTTGATTTAACTGAACCAGACAAGGCCTTGAAATATCTTCAACTAGATAAGCATCAGGGAGATCTTAGGTTCGATCTGACTGAACCAGAGAAGGCCTTTGACTGGATAAGCATCAGGAAAATCTTAGGGTCGACTTAACTGAACCGGACAAGGTCTTGAAATATCTTCAACTGGATAAGCATCAGGGAGATCTTAGGGTCGATCTGACTGAACCAGAGAAGGCCTTTGACTGGATAAGCATCAGGAAAATCTTAGGGTCGATTTAACTGAACCGGACAAGGTCTTGAAATATCTCCAACTGGATAAGCATCAGGGAGATCTTAGGGTCGATCTGACTGAACCAGAGAAGGCCTCTGACTGGATAAGCATCAGGAAAATCTTGGGGTCGATTTAACTGAACCGGACAAGGTCTTGAAATATCTTCAACTGGATAAGCATCAGGGAGATCTTAGGGTCGATCTGACTGAACCAGAGAAGGCCTTTGACTGGATAAGCATCAGGAAAATCTTAGGTTCGACTTAACTGAACCGGACAAGGTCTTGAAATATCTTCAACTGGATAAGCATCAGGGAGATCTTAGGGTCGATCTGACTGAACCAGAGAAGGCCTTTGACTGGATAAGCATCAGGAAAATCTTAGGGTTGATTTAACTGAACCGGTCTAGGTCTTGAAATATCTTCAACTGGATAAGCATCAGGGAGATCTTAGGGTCGATCTTACTGAACCAGAGAAGGCCTTTGACTGGATAAGCATCAGGAAAATCTTAGGGTCGATCTAACTGAACCGGTCTAGGTCTTGAAATGTAGCTTGAGAACTTTAACTGGATCTTTCCTGAAATGTAAAGGTCAGCCATATGCAATGCATGATATGGATCAAGCAATGATGTTCTCAATATATATGAGATTTGTATGATATGATGCATTTATGCATGCTATAATGATGTTTTATGTATGTTTTTGTCTAGGGAAATGAATCCTTGACGGGTGCCGGGAAGTCATATCCTGGACTGATGTTGAAGAGTGGCTTTTACTTCCGCTGGGGATGATAACTGTAAGGATACCGGTAGGAGAAGATGACTCCGTTGAGGAATAAACTTGGAAAATGAAGGATTTTGCGGGGAGAAAAGATACTCTAGCGACCATGCTGGGAAGCAATACTCTGTGGGAAGAGGGATGCCTTGCTGAGTGTTGATAATAATTTGCTGGGGATACCCTTGTTGTTAGAAGTGTTGATAGGCTTCGCTGTGGATAAGAGGGCTTCGTTGACGACGCTCTTTCCGTGGCTTTTGGCTGAGGATAACCCAGTTATATCCTATTAAGGAAATAACTCTTTAAATCAAGCCGGACGACGCGTTCGTGTTCTGCGAGGGGATAAGCTTCCAGAATCTACTGGGGATAAGCTTACTGCTCGGGGATATGAATTCCAACTTTCCTGGAGAACCTGGATTGGACTCTTCTGGGGAAGTTTTGATATACTGGGGAAGTGGTTCCTTTGAATGCTGAGATACCGCCGGGGAACAATCTTTAGACCAAGACTGTCGGGGATGCTTGTTAAGAATATATGTTGTTGGGGAAGTATCGAGATCTACTGGAGGATACTCAACTTCCTTGAGATTTGATAACTCTGCTTGGAGAAGAATGCATTGACTTGCTGGCTCACTCTCTGGGGAATTAGGACATACTGGTCGTGCCCTTTAACTGAACCTACCTTGGTACCTTGGAGGATAGAACAATTAGATTGTTTAGACAACTCTTTATTGCCCCTGTTTCTAATGTTACCTGTAATTAATCCTTTGTTTCGTATGCAACTATTTATGAGTTAGCAAATTATTGTCAATGCATATATCACAAATTGAACCTTGGACGTTCTTCGCAAAACAAAACAGAAAAAGAAAAAAACAATTGGCACTTTTAACTGAAAAGTATATTTGTATTGATTTTTGAATGGCCCGAAAACAGGCGTTTTGTATACAAGAGGCTGACATCCTAGTAAGAGGAACGCCGCCGAACAAGAGAGTTTATACAAATTTTATACAAGAGAAAATAAAACAGCTGTGTGAAATGAATGATCCCGCTGGGTTTCAACTCTGCTATTGCCGTTACATCTCCGAGTGTCTCATCACTTGATGACCTAAACGAAGATGAAGCTGACTGATCGATGCCGTCTGAACTCGATGTAGATACCGGATTCTGGATGCAAAGTGATCAATGAGACATAGTATTACGCTTTTATCCCTAACTTTTGCCTGGACCGCCCTTTCGGGTTTTCAGTCCACCGGGATACCCATTTTTGCCCAAGCCGCCTTTTCAGGTTTTCGACTTGCCGGGTGTACAGATTTTTTCATTTCATCCCTTCATTTTGCCCGAACCCTTTTGGTTCGACGGGAAGCCCTAATTTTTGCCTAGGCATGTCAGCCTAGCGGGTCTCTTTTCATGCGTAGTATCTTTTTACTATGTCTGCATTGGCAGGGTGAGGAAGGTCGTCACCATCCATGTTGGTCAATATCATTTCTCCTCCTGAGAACACGTGTTTGACCACAAATGGCCCTTCGTACGTAGGGGTCCATTTGCCCCTTGGATCACTCTGTGGAAGGATGATTCACTTGATTACCAGATCTCCAACTTGATATTCCTGTGGTCTGACCTTTTTGTTAAATGCCCTGATCATCCGTTTTTGATACGTATGACCATGGCAGATAGCAGCAAGTCTCTTTTCATCAATGAGGTTTAGCTGATCAAGTCGTGTCTGGATCCAATCATCTTCGTTCAGATTTTCATCCTTCATTATCCGGAGAGATGGTATTTGCACTTCGATTGGTAAGACCGCTTCCATTCCATAAACCAAAGAGAAAGGAGTTGCCCCGGTTGACGTCCTAGCTGAGGTACGGTACCCATGTAGAGCGAACGGTAACATCTCGTGCCAATCTTTATAAGTCACTGTCATCTTCTGCACGATTTTCTTGATATTTTTATTTGCTGCTTCTACAGCCCCATTCATCTTCGGTCTGTAAGGAGAAGAATTGTGGTGCTGTATCTTGAACTGCTCGCAGAGCTCAGTGATCATCTTGTTATTCAGATTGGTACCGTTATCTGTAATAATTCTCTCAGGGACGCCGTATCGACAGATCAGGTTATGCCGAATGAATCGTGCCACAACAGTCTTGGTTACCGTAGCATAGGATGCTGCTTCGACCCATTTTGTAAAGTAATCAATCGCTACAAGGATGAAGCGATGCCCGTTAGATGCCGTAGGTCTGATCTCACCAATCATATCAATGCCCCACATTGCAAAAGGCCAAGGTGCGGTCAGAACATTCAGGGGAACTGGAGGAACATGCACCTTGTCTGCATAAATCTGGCACTTATGGCATGTCCTGGAATATTGGTAGCAGTCAGCTTCCAATGTGGACCAGTAATACCCTGCCCGAAGGATCTTTTTAGCCATAGTGTGCCCACTAGAATGTGTACCAAAGGTCCCTTCATGCAGCTCTTCCATGATCCTTTCCGCTTCAGTCTTATCCACACAACACAGTAAGGTTGAATCATGGTTTCGCTTGTACAAGATGCCGTTACTAAGGAAGAACTTTGCCGCGAACCTTCTTAGAAACTTTTTATCATTGACAGATGCACCTTCAGGATACTCCTGAGCTTCCAGATATCTCTTTACCTCATGGTACCAAGGCTTCTCAGTTACCAATTCAGTCTCGAGATCGCAACAGTATGCCGGTTCGTCTAACTTCCAAATGATGACCCTGGGAGCCTCATTATCCCATTTAACCTTGAACATAGAAGACATTGTAGCTAATGCGTCCGCCAGCTGATTCTCTTCTCTCGGGAAGTGTTCAAAAGTTATCTCTGTGAAGTGGGGGATCATTGTCAACACACATTCTTTGTAAGGAATAAGATTCGGATGTTTCGTATCCCACTCGCCTTTGATCTGGTTGATCACGAGAGCGGAATCTCCGAAGACACTCAGAAACTTGATCCTTAAGTCAATTGCAGCTTTGAGTCCCATGATGCACGCCTCATACTCCGCCATGTTATTGGTACAGTTGAAGCATAGCCGGGCAGTGAGTGGAGTATGAGTGCCTTGAGGGGATATGATCATAGCGCCGATACCATTACCCAAAGCATTGGAGGCTCCGTCAAAGTGCATAGACCATCGGGATCCTGGTTCAGGTCCTTCATCCGGTCTAGGTACTTCACAATCAGTTACAATCATGATACTTTCATCCGGAAACTCGAAGTTCATTGACTGATAGTCATCTACGGCCTGATGTGCCAAGTGGTCTGCCAATACACTTCCCTTGATGGCTTTCTGGGTCGTATACTGAATGTCGTATTCTGTCAAGATCATTTGCCATCTTGCAATCCTCCCAGACAGAGCAGGCTTTTCGAATATGTACTTTATAGGATCCATCTTTGAGATCAACAAAGTAGTGTGAGTCAACATATACTGTCTCAGCCGGCGAGCAGCCCATACCAAAGCGCAGCAAGTTTTCTCAAGCAGTGAGTATCGGGTCTCACAGTCGGTAAACTTTTTGCTAAGGTAATAAATGGCATGCTCTTTTCGGCCAGACTCGTCATGCTGCCCCAGCACACACCCCATTGAGTTATCAAGTACTGTCAGATAAAGTATCAGAGGTCTCCCTTCAACCGGTGGCATAAGGATGGGTGGTTCTTGGAGATACTCTTTGATTCTATCAAAAGCAGCCTGACATTCATCGTTCCAACGTACTACCTGATCTTTCTTCAGCAGCTTAAAGATTGGCTCACAGGTAGCAGTCAGATGTGAGATGAATCGAGCAATGTAATTCAGGCGTCCTAAAAAGCCTCTGACTTCCTTCTCTGTCTTGGGAACTGGCATCTCTTGAATAGCTCTGACTTTAGCACGGTCTACTTGAATACCTTTATCACTGACCACGAAGCCTAGCAACTTCCCAGATCTTACCCCGAAGGTGCACTTGTTCGGGTTCAATCTCAACTTGTATAGTTTCAACCGGTCAAACAACTTCTGCAGATGATCTAGATGCTCTTCCTCAGTCTGGGACCTTGTGATCATGTCGTCCACATACACTTCTATCTCATGATGGATCATATCATGAAATAAAGCAACCATGGCACGTTGGTAGGTTGCCCCAGCGTTCTTTAGTCCAAAAGGCATGACCTTGTAGCAGAAGGTGCCCCACTGAGTAACAAACGTAGTCTTTTCCATGTCTTCAGGTGCCATCTTGATCTGATTGTAACCTGAAAAGCCATCCATGAAAGAGAATACCTTGTGCTGAGCTGTATTATCAACGAGGACATCAATGTGAGGTAGAGGGAAGTCATCTTTGGGGCTGGCCCTGTTCAGATCCCTGTAATCGACACACATTCTGACCTTACCGTCCTTCTTAGGTACCGGCACCACATTAGCAACCCACTGAGGGTAAGAAGTCACTGCAAGAAACCCGGCATCAAACTGCTTCATAACCTCGGCTTTAATCTTCTCAGACATCTCTGGACGCATACGGCGGACCTTTTGCTTAACCGGAGGGCAATCTTCCTTAGTAGGCAAGTGATGGACCACAATGTCGGTATCCAACCCGGGCATGTCTTCGTAGGACCAGGCGAATATTTCCATGTAGTCATGTAGCATCTTAGTCAACCGTTGCTTCATGCTGAGCTCTAGGTTGGCACCAATCTTCACCTCTTTCCTGTCTTCTTCAGTACCCAAGTTTATTATTTCCACTGGCTCTTCATGTGGTTGAATTGCCCTCTCTTCCTGTTGTAACAGTCTTGCAAGTTCGCCAGGCACTTCGCAATCATCTTCACCTTCGTCTTCGGCTAAGTTGATCGGATTTTCGAAGTCATAACTGGCAGTAGCAGAGTCGTTACCAGTGAGATCCAGAGTGGATTGAAACCTGTATGAGTGAGTGTGTGTAAATACAGCTGTTTTGCAATACATAAAGAAAGGAAAGAAAAGGAGCGCAAGATTTGAAATGTGAAAAACGTCCAAGATTTTCATTTATGATATATGGAATGACAATTTATATGCCCTCACAAATAGAACCGCGGTGACTCGGGTAAGACACCGGGCCATAGAGTTTAATTAATTGTTTATTACAGATACCAAAAACATAGGAATTCATTACTTAGTAACAAGAGAAACAGATAAGTTGTCCTTTGCACTCCAATTGTTAAGTCCACCGTCAGTTGCCGGGTAGATCCAGCTATCAAACTCGGCTTCATCCACTTCCTCTTCGTCCCCAATAGCATTCACTCCATGAGCAGGCAGGGGAGCTGTCACTACGTTAGGCTTCTCAGATGCCTCAAACTGTACCTCCTTGGCGTCAATAAGGTCCTGCAGCTTATTCTTTAACGCCCAACAGTCATCAGTAGAGTGCCCCGGGCTATCTGAATGGTAAGCACAACGAGCATTCGGGTTGTACTTAGGAGATGCAGTATTGGGAAACTTCGGAGCCTCTCTGACGGTCACCAAGTTGGTTGAGAGAAGCTGTGGCAAGATCTGTGATAAGGTCATGCTTAACCGGGTAAACTCTCTCCGGGGTCTTTCAGTCCTTTGAGGATTGGTTGGCTGAGGAACGGCAGCAGGTTTAGCAATCATTACCGCACTGACAGATTGGCGGTGCTCAGGTCGCTCTGGTCTCCGGGAGCTATATACAGCACTAGCCTCCTTTTTGAAGGGTTTCTTTTCAGCACTGGAGGAGGCAACCTTCTGTATCTTCCCTGATTTTATACCGGCCTCGATCCTTTCTCCAGTCAGGATCAGATCAGTAAACCCAGCAGAGGAATTACCGATGAGATGATTGAAAAATGGACCAGAAAGGGTCCCCAAAAACATATCCACCAGCTCTCGGTCTGTTAATGGTGGCTGCACCCTGCCAGCCAGATCCCTCCATTTCTGGGCGTACTCCTTAAAACCTTCACCCGACCCTAGCGACATACCCTGGAGTTGGGTACGCGTAGGAGCGAGGTCGGAATTATATTGATACTGCTTGTAAAAAGCAGTGGCCAGATCCTCCCAGTTACGGATGTTGATTCCGTCCAGCTGATAGAACCATTCGAGGTGAGTCCCTGAAAGACTCTCCTGGAAGAAGTGGATCCATAAGTTCTTGTCTGCTGTGTAAGGTTGGATCTTCCTTACATAAGAACGGAGGTGCATCTTGGGACATGAAGCCCCGTCATACTTCACAAAGGCAGGTGCCTTAAACTTGTGTGGAATCACCACCCCAGTAGATAACCCCAAGTCTCCGAAGTCCAGTCCAGGCACACGCTGAACTTCCATAGCTTTTAATCTGTCCTCCAGCTGCTTGTACCGGTCTTCAGCAGGAGGGTACTGTTCGTCGTTGAAGTCTGTTTCAGTATCAGAGACCACAGGAGTAGGGACCTCCCTTTCTTGGTGACTACCTTCCCCCACAGATGGAGTAGTCCTCTCAGCCTCATTTCGCAAGGTGTTCCCGAGTCTGCGCCCAGTGTTGAATAGCACAGTCCTCTTCTTCTTCTTGTTCTTCTTCAGAAGCATGGTCTTCAACTCTTGTTGACCCTGAGCCAGACCCTTGATCAGCTCCTGAAATTAGGCGTTCTGCGCCTGAAGAGCCTTGATAGATGCCTCAGTTGATGATTCAGGGTTCATGATGCTGAAATAAACAGCGAAGAACAGTCAGCAACCTGAAAAGAAGAGTACCTGTGATGCACATGTTGAATGATATGTGTTTATGCAATGCATTCAAGGGTTCGAAAATTCAAATTTGTTGTAGACAAAAAGGAACACACGTTATCATTTAAGGAAATAATTGTTCAGTACATTAAAGCCTCATGGGCAAACATTACAAAACAGATCAATCCCAAAAGACACTACGCATCCTCTTCGGAGCAATATAGGTATTGAGATTCCTTTCCTCGTGCAGTAAGCGGGTGAGCTCCAGGACCTTTTTCTCACTGGCATGTAGATTGGTTTCTAGAGAATTCCGTTCTTCCTTAAGCTGGATCCAACTCTTCTGCATCTCTTCCCAGGACGTGGGCATGTCAGGATGTTGAATGGTGTAGGACACCTCTCCTTCCAAGTCTAGCTCTTTGATCACGGGGAGAACATGAGGATATGGCATTACCAGCTTCTGGGAGCGGGCTCGTACCCATTTGAGATAAGGCTCCAATGGGATGGAGTTCCTGTGCCCCAGGGTCTTGCTGTCTATTTTGTTGGGCATCCTCCAAGCTTTGATAAATTTCTGGCGAAGTCCTTGCGTATCCTTGTCGAAGTCAAAAACTATGTCAGGAATTAACATTTCATGAGGGCCATCTTTCCGAGCATAACCAAACTGTCTC
The DNA here is from genome assembly GCA_948472305.1 of Vicia faba. NCBI lineage: Eukaryota > Viridiplantae > Streptophyta > Magnoliopsida > Fabales > Fabaceae > Vicia > Vicia faba. Next base: position 1,417,787,076 of record OX451737.1, on the reverse strand, counting down.
CAAGCCAGGCACGGGTTGTAAGTAATACCTCCTCTGATTCCAAGTAAAGGAACATTAGGGTACTCCCCACAACGATCAATGATAGTGACATCCTCTCTGGACCGAGAACACCAATGTATATCTGCATGTGTAAGAGTCATCAACCGTTGTGACCACCTCAAACCTCGCTCGTTCTTCAAAACTGATTGTGGAAGGTGCGAAATAAACCACCTTCCCAGGAGGGGAGTGCAGCACATAAGAACACCCCTTTTTCTCATGGTTCGAGTGTAACATGAGTGAAGGATGTCCCCCAGCAACGTAGGTATAGGATTCCTGGACATGAAGACCCTGACAGCACTGATATCTATAAGCTGATCTGGTTTAGGGAACAACACCAACCCATAGACAAGGAGGGCTACAACTTCTTCAAAGGCTTGCAGGTCAAGGGAATTCCAACACTCTTGGGCCTTCTCAAACAGAAACTTTGCCAAGAATCCTTTGACACCATTCCTGGCTTCCCAATGCCCTTTGATGTCAGATGGTTGTAGGCATAATGCTTTAGCCACTTCTTCAAGTTTTGGTTCCCTTTCCGTACCGTTGTAGGGTAGTTGATTGAGAATGGGAATCTTCAGAAGTTGGGAAAACTCTTCTAGGGTAGGCACCAGCTGATAGTCCGGGAAAGTAAAACAGTGATGCAGAGGGTCAAAGAATTGGAAAAGGACCTTTACCATCTCTTCCTCAATATTGGTATTGACCAGGCTGATGAGTCTACCATGCTGTGATACGGTGGGAGAACTGACTTGAGGTTTGCGTTTGTATTCGCAAATGTTGCGGTTAGCAAGAGTCGCCACCGACTTTTTATTTTATCCTAAGGAAAGGTTAAAAAGCACAGCAAAAAACCTTTTGAGATGTTTTCTTGGGTTCGGGGAGTAGATTATAGAAAGGGAAGGTATTAGCACCCTTTCTATCCATGGTTATCCATGGGCTCTTAGTTACTTGCTTAGATCACTTGCCTTTTGTTTTCAATTGTTTTAAATGGTGCTTGAGTGTGTGGGTTTTGAAAATGTTTTGAAAAGATGCCAATGTGGTGGCAACCTTTGCAATGATCCATGTGGGGATGTATACAAAGATGTATGTCTTTTGAAAAGGTTTTCATTTTTTGAAAGTTGTTTTGAAAGTGTAGTGAAGTGTGGTTTGAAAAATAGGCAAGTGTTTTGTTTTTGCAAGTTGGTTCAAGTAACTAAGAGGTTATCTACTCCTAAATTTCTCGAAAGATTATTGCTATACTTTAACCCTTTTAACAAGTTTGCACCACCATTGTATTTGGTGGGCAACCTTGTGTTAGGATGTGAAAAGGGACAGGCGCGGGTCATCGTTTAGACCATAGTTGTAACGACGTTAAATGTCTTTGGGCAATTTCTCTAAGGGACTTGATCATTTGTTTTGTTTGTTTTGAAAAGTTTTATCGAGGGACTATGATCATTCAAACTGTTTCCTTTGCCCAAAGATGTTCAACATACAATATGGCCCATTTATTTGAAGGCAACAAGTGGAATACCCTAGGGGGTGCAAGTGTGATTTGTGTGTCCATTTTCATGCTTGTTTGTCTTGTATTAGGTCAAACTAATTTTTATCGTTTTTTCGCATACAAACCCTAATTCTAGCATGTTATTATTTAGAAAGCAATAAAGTGCGAAATTAAAATTACTAAGCTATTACACAACCAAATATGGGAAGGGGGGTACAAATGTTCAAATGGGGATATTGACAAGTAATTTAAACCTAAAATTATTACATCAATTTTGAATATTTGCATAGTAAATAAATTGCATAATTTAAATGGAAATTAAATAAATATGTAAAATGCAAAAAGAAAGTTTTTATGTATGAGAAAAGTATGGTTTATGTAAAATAAAAATAAGAAAATAAAAAGGTATTATTTTGAGTATTTTCAACTTTTAGGGCAAAAACCCTAATTTTAAAGAAGATGTATTATTATCTAATTTAATACAAGTATTTATTTATTATTTACAAAAATAAAAATAAATGAAGTATATTATAAAAAAAAAGTATTTTTTATATCAAATATTAATAAGATGAAAAATTCAAATATTTTTATATTTTAACTTAAATATATTAATAAACATATATATATATATATATATTAAGTTCTTAAATATGCATTATATACAAAAATAATATATATTTAATATTTTAATAAAATAAATAAAAAAAGTATTTTTTTATGTGAAATATTTCAGAAGGTGAATAAAAATAAAAATGTATATGAATGCATTTACACTATTTTTTTTATATTTATTCTAAATAAAAATATGTATATATTTATGTATAAATGGAAAGAAAATCAAATAAAACCCAAATAAAATCAAGAATGATGAGAAAAATATTTTCAAAATTTTAATATGCTGAGAAAAAATAAACAAGTCAAATAAAAAAAGAAAAAGTCAAAAAGAAATAAAAATAAGGCAAATGGGCTTGGGGGGTGAGAAAATGGAAATAGGGTGCAAAAAGAAGAAACCACACAGGCCCAGCCCATGTGGCTTCATCTTCAACCTTCGTTCAACAACATTCAAAAAAAACGCGCGCCCTGTACTCCAGCTGCTAACTCCTGATTCCTGGCTTTTTAACAAAAACTCATAACATGAAAAATGCTCAGCATGAAGAGACGATTCCAACCATGTATAGAACTTAATCTAACTCTCTAAGATGAGAGAGAATTTCTCTCCCCCTCTTTTCTGACCTAACTTTTCATCAATGTTCAGACATGAAATTCTCTAAGCACACGAAACATAAATGAAATCTAATCATATGAGCATGTTCAGGGCTATGATTGTGACATATTTTCTTCAAAAACCTAAAGCTAACAATGCCTAACAAGAGAGATAGAACTCCATGAATATACCTGTTCAGTTGGAATCGAGCTGGGCAATGGAGGATGTTTCAGAATGAAATGAGGACTTGTACAGCTTCCTTGAAGTGTAAGGAAGCTTTTCCAATTCCTACTTTGCCTTGAAACTTCCTGAATCGAGCTAATGAACTCCAACTGCAAAACAGAAAATTAAAAATGGTGAAGTGGCTTGGAGGTGTTACAGGTCAGGTTTCAGATCATGGTCAGCTTGCATAGGTTGTGAGGAAGATAGAGGAACAGGTTTGGGCAAGAATGCTTGAAGGAAATGGGAGTTGGCACTCAAACTGCAGAGCTTGCTCTGTTTGTGCAGTTTTGAGGTGATTTTGAGATGGAGGGTGCTTGAGAGGTTCAGGACTCGTGCCAAAGCTTGGATATGGTCTATGGAATATGTTTGATAACTTTGTTCTTCTGTTTCTAAGCTGAGATGAGAGTTGTGATAAGTTATGCAATGTTACTTGAAAATGAAGCAAGCAAAGGTCACTTTTGTTTTTAGGTGAGTAGGGGCCTCTAATCCTGCTGCATAATCCTCTCTTGATCAGAGCAACTTGTCCATAATCTTGTGTCAAGAGGATTTTGCTTGTACTTGCTTGGATTTCAATTTGACATAAAGCTAGCTTTTTACAAAAATGGATAAAGCACTTTATCTAGTTTAGGATTAATCCAATATGCAATGTTAGAACACAAAGAACATGGTCTTAACTCATTGAATATGCATTAAATTATTGAGTATGGATTGGTTCAAGGACCTGTAATCAAGCATAAAGCAAGCTGAGTTCAAATTTGCAAAGTTATGAACATGTTTTGATGAAGAACAAAAGTGAATTTTTGCCAACTTGTGAAATTCGAATCTCTCAAGTTATGAGGTTGTTTGATGAGTTCTTGGACATTTTGGAAAGCTTGGAATGTGTACTACAATCCATCTTTGAAATGCAATTTGAAATTCCAAGTGGAAGGGTATGAAAAGTGGCCTTGAAGTAGGGTAGAAAACCTTGTCAAAATAGGTCAAATTTCACTAAGTTAAAAGATGGTTTAGTGCCCTTATTCAAAAAATCATAACTTGAGATACAAGCTTCAAATGAGAAAACTTTGTGAATCAAAGTTGTAGATTTTGCAACAAGCTACAACTTTCATGTTTTGACTTTTGTTTGAATCCCAATGGATCATGGTGAAAAGATGGGGCAAAGTTGGGAAAAAATTAGGGTTTTTCATAACTTAGAAAAATTCTAAGTTATGAAAAATTCCATTTTCAAACCCTAATTTGCATTTTGTGATTTCTTGGTGAACAAGTTTCATGATTTGTAATGTTTTGATGAAAAATGAACCTTGACTCTTGATTTTGACCAAAAAGTCAAAGTTTGACTTTTCAGTATACAGTCAAAATTGATCAATTGACTGGGAAATTCAACTGTCAATCTTGTGTACTTGGGATCTTTTGAGCTTGATGAACATGTCAAGATAATTCCATGGGGTCCTTGAGTCCATATGTGAGCTTGGTTTGCCATTGGCTAGGTCAAACAGTCAAAAATTGCCCTTGTGCAGTCAAAACCTTAAAAATGACCATTTTGCCCTTTTGATGATCTGATCAAATTTCTTGTGGAATTGTGATCCAAACTTGATCAAATGGTTCATATGAGTTCATAATGTTGATGTGGATCAAATTTCATGAGGTTTGACTGTCAATTGGCCACAGTTGACTTTTTCCCCAATACAGCTGATTTCTAGGTCAACTGTCCAATTGACTGGGTAAAACTTGGAATCAAGACTTGAAACTTGGTATAGGTAAACTTGGGAGTCCAACATGAAGCATGAAAGTCATCTTAGGCATTTTAGGTCAAAACATCTTTTAGGCAAACACAAACCCTAATTTGAGTCCACAGTGCAAGGAGAAGTCTTGAGTAGGGGAAACCCTAATTGGATCTTGATCTCCAAAGGTCTTGTGATGAGAAAATGTTGAGGAAATGGGAGGGCAAATTTTGGGGTACAACAGTTGCCCCTGTTCAATCTTCTTGGACCTGAAGAGTTAGATTGGCAAGTTTGCCTTTCGTGACTCGAGGGTAAAAGGAGATTGGACACTAGAGTGCCCGGAAATTTGCACTCGCATGCTGGAGTCTCATCAATGTGGTGTCGGGAATGGGCTTATAGATGCCATTTGGAGAGATGGTGGATAGGGAGATGGGCTTTGTAGATGCCATCTGGAAAAGTGACAGAACTTTGTCGGGAATGGGCTTACAGATGCCATTTGGAAGTGTTGATCGCATAAGAGGTTCCTTAGCGAGAACTTGTGTGTTTTAAGAAAGACAGATGTTTTCCTGGCTTGTTACAGGTGTTTGATCTTCAGTCTCCTTATGCAGATATGCCCTGGCTGGATACAGGTATCGAATCTACGATCGGTTGCTCACAGATGTGCCCTGGCTGGATACAGGAGTCGAATCTGGAAATAGTCGTCAATAGATATGCCCTGGCTGGATACAGGAGTCGAATCTTTGAACTCTGCAGACGTGCCCTGGCTAGATACAGGAATCGAGTCTGGAAATGTGGTCAACAGATATGCCCTGGCTGGATACAGGAATCGAGTCTGGAAATGTTGTAGTTGATAGATGTGCCCTGGCTGGATACAGGAGTCGAATCTTTGAACTCTGCAGACGTGCCCTGGCTAGATACAGGAATCGAGTCTGGAATTGTGACAGTTGAAAGTAGTCTTTTTTGAGATTGTCTTTTTCCTGAAAAGGCAAAGACGTAAGCTGTATGCAATGTCATGATGTATGATATGCATGATGTCATGATGTTCAACATTTGATATTGTATGTGTCTCATCATGTATGTAAGCAAGATGTACGGAAATGTGAAATGTTTATGAGTGTAATTTCATCTTAGGAAAATAAATCCTTGACGAATGACCGGGAAGCTGTTCTGCGGAAGAGATGCTTGACCAAAGCTCTGATGAGAGGCCTGCTGAGGACTTTAACAATGGATTCCGCTGAGGATAATGATGCTAAACTCCGCTGGGGAACCCCAAAGATAAACTCTGCTTGGGAAAACCAAAGGTAGATTTCGCTGGGGATTGAAGGAACTTTCGCCGAGAACGGTCTTCCGTGGCTTTTAGCTGAGGATAACCCAGTTATAAGTCCTTGTGAGGAAATAACTCTAAATAAAACTTGGGCGAGACGCTCGTACTTCGCCGGGGATAAGCTCGCAGAATCTACTGGGGATGAGCTTTTAAGACCTGCCGGGGAACGTTGTGCCTTTTTCAGGATCGACGGGGAATCGACTCCTGCTTGGGGAAAGTGCTGCTGAATTTTGCTTTACTCTGCGGGGAGTTGAGATGATTTGGTCACATTTTTCAGTTGAACCTACCTTGGTGCTTTGGCGGACAAAACAACTAGACCGCATTAGACAACCCCGCATTGCCCCTGTCTTCGATGTCACTTGTAATTAATCTCTTTTCATATGCAAACATTTATGAATCAGCAATTTTAATGTCAAATGCATATATCAAAAAAATGAACATTGGACGTTCTTCACAAGACAAAACAACAAAAGAAAAAACAATGGCAATTTGTATGGACAAGTGAATTTTCATTGATTTAAACTTTGCCTGTGAATAGGCGTTTTTTGTACAAGAGACTGACATCCTAGTAAGAGGACATCGCCAAACAACATAGAGTTTACAATTTGAAAAACAAAACAGCTATGTGAACAATCCCACTGGGTTCCAACTCTGCTATTGCCTTTATGTCTCCGAACGTCTCATCGCTTTGCTGCCTGATCGAAGATGAAGCTGATTGGTCGATGCCGTAATCTGAGCCAGATAGTTGATGCCGAATTCCGGGTGCGAAGTGATCCAATGAGACATAGTGTTACGCTTTTATCCCTAACTTTTGCCTGGACCGCCCTTTCGGGTTTTCAGTCCACCGGGATACCCTTTTTTGCCCAAGCCGCCCTTTCAGGTTTTCGACTTGCCGGGTGTACAGATTTTTATTTATTTCATCCCTTATTTTTGCCCGAACCCTTTTGGTTCGCCGGGAAGCCCTTATTTTTGCCTAGGTATGTCAACCTAGCGGGTCTTTTATTTATGCGTAGTATTTTTTCACTATGTCCGCATTGGCGGGGTGAGGAAGGTCGTCACCGTCCATGGTGGTTAGGATCATGGCTCCTCCTGAGAACACACGCTTAACCACAAATGGCCCTTCGTAAGTAGGGGTCCATTTGCCCCGGGGATCACTTTGAGGAAGGATGATGCGTTTGATTACCAGGTCCCCAACTTGATACTCTTGCGGTCTGACTTTTTTGTTAAATGCCCTGATCATCCGTTTCTGATACGTTTGACCATGACAGATAGCAGTGAGCCTCTTTTCGTCAATTAGATTTAATTGATCAAGTCGAGTTTGGATCCAATCATCTTCATTTAAGTCTGCATCCTTCATTATCCGGAGAGAGGGTATCTGGATTTCGATCGGCAAGACTGCCTCCATGCCATAGACTAGGGAGAAGGGAGTTGCCCCGGTTGACGTCCTTGCTGAGGTGCGGTACCCATGAAGAGCGAACGGTAACATCTCGTGCCAATCTTTATAGGTCACTGTCATCTTCTGCACAATTTTCTTGATATTTTTATTGGCTGCCTCTACAGCCCCATTCATCTTCGGCCGATAGGGGGAAGAATTGTGGTGCTGTATCTTGAATTGTTCACAGAGTTCAGTGATCATTTTGTTATTGAGATTGGTACCGTTGTCCGTAATGATCCTTTCCGGGACACCGTACCGACATATCAGATTATGCCGGATGAAACGCGCCACGACGCTCTTGGTTACCGTGGCATATGAAGCTGCCTCGACCCATTTCGTGAAGTAATCGATTGCCACCAAGATGAAGCGGTGTCCATTGGATGCCGTCGGTCGGATTTCACCGATCATATCGATGCCCCACATTGCGAAAGGCCAAGGTGCCGTTAGGACATTCAAAGGAACCGGAGGGATATGCACCTTGTCAGCATAGATCTGGCACTTATGACAAGTCCGGGAGTGTTGGTAACAATCGGCTTCCATTGTGGACCAGAAATATCCTGCCCGAAGGATTTTCTTAGCCATGGTGTGTCCACTGGAGTGGGTCCCAAACGTACCTTCGTGCAGTTCCATCATGATTTTCTCTGCTTCAACCTTATCCACACAACGTAACAGAGTTGAATCATGATTCCGTTTGTAGAGAATGCCGTTGCTGAGGAAGAATTTTGCAGCAAACCTCCTCATGAACTTCTTATCATTGACAGATGCGCCCTCAGGGTATTCCTGAGCTTCCAAGTACCTCTTCACCTCGTGATACCAGGGTTTTTCAGTTACCTTCTCAGTCTCGAGCTCACAGCAGTATGCCGGTTCATCCAACTTCCAGATTAGGATTTGGGGAGCCTCATTGTCCCATTTAACTTTAAACATTGAAGACATCGTGGCTAGTGCGTCCGCTAGCTGATTTTCCTCTCTGGGGAAATGTTCAAAAGTTATCTCTTCAAAGTGGGGGAGCAGGGTCGATACATACTCCTTGTAAGGAATGAGATTCGGGTGTTTCGTATCCCACTCGCCTTTGATCTGATTGATCACGAGAGCGGAATCTCCGAAGACACTTAGAAACTTGATCCTCAGGTCGATTGCAGCTTGTAAACCCATGATGCATGCCTCATATTCTGCCATGTTGTTGGTGCAGCTGAAACATAATCGGGCGGTGAGTGGAGTATGGGTCCCCTTGGGAGATATGATTACAGCACCGACGCCGTTACCCAAAGCATTGGAGGCTCCGTCAAAATGCATAGACCATCGGGATCCTTCCTCAGGTCCTTCATCCGGTCCAGGTACTTCACAGTCAGTTACCACCATGATGTCTTCGTCCGGAAAATCAAAGTTCAATGATTGATAATCGTCCACGGGTTGGTGTGCCAAATGATCAGCCAGTACACTCCCCTTAATTGCTTTCTGAGTTGTATACTGGATGTCATATTCTGTTAAGATCATTTGCCATCTCGCTATCCTCCCAGACAGAGCGGGCTTTTCAAATATGTACTTGATGGGATCCATCTTTGAAATCAATAAAGTAGTGTGAGTCAGCATATACTGTCTCAGCCGGCGAGCAGCCCATACAAGAGCGCAGCAAGTTTTCTCAAGCAGTGAGTAACGAGACTCACAGTCGGTAAACTTTTTGCTCAAGTAATAAATAGCGTGCTCTTTTCGGCCAGACTCGTCATGCTGCCCCAGCACACACCCCATTGAATTATCAAGCACTGTCAAGTATAGTATCAGAGGTCTTCCTTCCACTGGTGGCATAAGAATGGGTGGCTCTTGGAGGTATTCCTTTATTCTTTCAAAGGCGGCCTGACATTCATCATTCCAGCGTACCACTTGATCTTTCTTCAGTAATTTGAAGATTGGCTCACAAGTAGCAGTCAGATGTGAGATGAATCGGGCAATGTAATTCAATCGTCCTAGGAAACCTCTGACTTCTTTCTCTGTTTTTGGGGTCGGCATCTCTTGAATAGCTTTAACCTTGGCAGGGTCCACCTGGATACCTTTATCACTTACAATGAAACCTAGCAATTTTCCGGACCTCACCCCGAAGGTGCATTTGTTGGGATTCAATCTCAACTTGTACAACTTGAGTCGGTCAAACAACTTCCTCAGATGATCAAGGTGCTCCTCCTCAGTTTGAGACCTTGCAATCATGTCATCAACGTATACTTCAATCTCATGATGGATCATATCATGAAATAAAGCAACCATGGCACGCTGATAGGTTGCCCCAGCATTTTTTAATCCGAATGGCATGACCTTATAACAGAAGGTGCCCCACTGGGTCACAAAGGTAGTCTTTTCCATATCTTCTGGAGCCATCTTGATCTGATTATACCCTGAAAAACCATCCATGAAGGAGAACACCTTGTGTTGAGCTGTATTGTCAACAAGGACATCAATGTGAGGTAGGGGGAAGTCATCCTTGGGGCTGGCCCTGTTCAGATCCCTGTAGTCAACACACATTCTGACCTTGCCGTCCTTCTTCGGCACTGGCACAACATTGGCAACCCACTGAGGGTAAGAAGTTACTGCAAGGAAACCCGCATCAAACTGTTTCATCACCTCAGCTTTAATCTTCTCAGACATCTCTGGACGCATTCGTCGAACTTTTTGCTTTACTGGAGGGCAATCTTCCTTGGTTGGCAAATGGTGAACTACAATGTCGGCATCCAAACCAGGCATATCTTCATAAGACCAGGCAAAGATCTCCATGTAGTCTTGTAGCATCTGGATCAATCGTTGCTTCACGCTGAGCTCTAGATTGGCACCAATTTTGACCTCTTTCCTATCTGTCTCAGTACCCAGGTTAATTGTCTCCACAGGCTCTTCATGTGGTTGAATAGCCCTCTCTTCCTGTAGTAGCAGTCTTGCGAGTTCACCAGGCACTTCGCAATCATCTTCACCTTCGTCTTCGGCCAAGTTGATCGGATTTTCGAAGTCATAACTGGCGGTAGCAGAGCTGTTGCCAGTGAGATCCAGAGTGGATTGAAACCTGTATAAGTGAGTGTGTGTAAATATAGCTGTTTTGCAATATATATAACACAGAAAGAAAAGGAGCACAAGATTTGAAATGCAACAAACGTCCAATGTTTTGATTGATGATATATGAAAATGTCATACAAAAAGCCCTCACAAATGGAGCTACGATGCCCCGGGCAGGACATCGAGCCAACAGAGTTTTAACATATTGTTTGTTACAAATTTGGAAATCAAAAGAAATCAATTACTGCGTGACAAATGTGATAGGGGTAAAGTCCTTTGCTGTCCAGTTGTTTGGTCCGTCGCCGGCAGTTGGGTAGATCCAATTATTAAACTCAGCTTCCTCCACATCCTCCTCAATAGCATTCACCCTTGAGCTGGAAATAAACACCGGAGCCTTTCCAATCTTCTCTTTGCGCACCGCCTTCTGAGCCTCTGCAGTAAAGCCTAGCCCAAACTTGTCGTTCTTCTGAGTGAAGTCAGGAAGCTGACCCCAGTGTGCACCATTGCCTTTCTGAACCACAGCCCGGGCATCCCTTAGGGAAACCATCTTCAAGGAATCATTCTCTTCGGCCATTGTCTCCGCAGCTGCTGAAATTGGATGTACCTCCTCGAAATGTTGGAAGGGAGTTTCAATAAATTCTCCGTCCATCTCGATGTACCTGAAGGAATTCAAATGGCTCACCATATACTCCTCTTCTCCTTGCACAGTGACAATTTTCCCCCTGACGGGATACTTCAGCTTTTGGTGTAAGGTGGAGGTCACTGCCCCAGCTTTGTGGATCCAAGGTCTACCCAACAGACAGGAGTACGATGGACGTATATCCATCACGTAAAAGGTAGAGTCAAACACTTGAGAGCCCACACGAATAGGGATGTTAACCTCTCCATGAACCATCCTCTTGGAACCGTCAAAGGCTCTGACGATGATATTGCTGGGTTTCAACTCCAAGCCCTCATAATCCAGACGATCCAAAGCCTTTTTCGGAAGAACATTCAAGGAAGAACCAGTGTCCACCAATACATGTGCCAGAGTAGTGCCCCTGCATTCAATAGAGACATGCAGGGCATCATTATGGTTTCTCCCTTTTGCGGTCAGGTCAGCATCTGAAAAGCCCAAGCCGTTGTCCGCCGTCAAATTGGCTATGCAGTCAGTGAACTGGACTGCAGACGTCTCTTGCGGCACATGGGCCGTCTTGAGAAATGAGATTAATGCCTTTGCGTGAGCCTCGGAACATAGCAATAGGGAGAGCAGGGAGATCTTGGAGGGTGTATGCCCCAATTGTTCGACAACATTAAAATCACTTTTCTTTATTATCTTCAGAATCTCCTCCATTTCTTGTCGGGAGGCCTCAGCATTCACGGGTATTGGTGCCTCCATCCGGGCAGGCTCTTCTTCAATCCCTTTGCCCCGAGCATTTGATGACTCGGCAGCAGGGGACACAATTTGATCAGCAACAGGACTTGGTAAACTTGCAGGTTTTATGAGGAGGGGTTTTCGAATAGCGGGAGGCGCAATGTCAGGCGAGAAGAGCCTGCCACTGCGGGTGACTTTAGCTGGACCGGTGATGTCGCAAATACTGGCACTAGCATCAAATTCTTGCTTGATTCCATTTACATATACGTCTGCCCCATAATGCCAGGGGACAGCCTTATCAGACACGTAGGAGAGGGGTCCTGGAACAGTAATGATCACAGGCGCAACTGTCAAGATTTGAATAGGCTTCTTTGGGGGAGCCTTGATTGGATTTTTGAAGATGGTAATCACGGAAACTTCTTTTATTGGAACCAATTGAACAGCAGTCTTTTTGAATAAAATCTCCTTGCTATCCATTAGGCCTTGGATGCCTAACCTTAGCAAGGGACAATCGGATAGGGAAATAGCACAGAATGGGCAACCTTCGCCGCAACCCGGAAATAAACCGGCCCGCAGTAGGTTCTTCTTAACAGTCTTCAAAGGGGTAACAACTTCATCTATCGAAACAGCATACACTTCTTCCTCAATGGCACTTACCCTATGCTGGGGCATAGGAGCCGTTACAACATTCGGTCTTTCCGGCGCTTCAAACTGAATTTCTTTTGCGTCAATTAGATCTTGCACTTTGTTTCTCAAGGCCCAACAATCATCAGTAGTGTGCCCGGGACTATCAGAATGATAAGCGCACCGGGCATTCGGGTTGTATTTAGGGGACGCAGTGTTGACGACCTTAGGAGCTTCTTTGAGGGTCACCAGGTTGGTGGATAACAGTTGGGGTAAAATTTGAGATAATGTCATACTCAATCGGGTATACTGCCTCTTGGGCCTTTCACTTCTTTGCTGATTGTACTGCTGAGGAGCAGCAACAGGTTTAGAGATGACCAAAGCATTAACGGCTTGGCGACTTTCGGGCTTGACTTGTCTTCTAGGGCCATAGACGGCGCTTGCTTCTTTCTTAAATGGCCTCTTCTCAGCACTTGTAGAGGCAGCTTTCTGTATCTTGCCTGACCTGATACCAGCCTCAATTCTTTCTCCTGTTAATATCAGATCTGTGAACCCAGCGGAGGAGTTACCAACCAAATGATTAAAAAACGGACCAGATAACGTTCCCAGAAACATATCAACCAGTTCTCGATCAGTTAATGGAGGCTGCACCCTGCCAGCCAAATCTCTCCATTTTTGAGCGTACTCTTTGAATCCTTCACCCGTCCCTAGAGACATACCCTGAAGTTGGGTACGCGTAGGAGCGAGATCAGAATTATATTGGTATTGTCTGTAGAAAGCAGTCGCCAAATCCTCCCAGTGCCGGATGCTAGCTCCGTCTAATTGGTAGAACCATTCAAGCTGAGACCCCGAGAGGCTGTCTTGGAAGAAGTGAATCCAGAGGTTTTTATCCGCCGTGTAAGGTTGGATTTTCCTTACATACGACCTCAGATGCAACTTTGGGCAGGAGACCCCATCATACTTGGCGAAGGCAGGCGCCTTAAACTTGTGTGGAATTACTACTCCAGAAGATAATCCCAAATCCCCGAAATCCAGTCCCGGCACGTTCTGAATTTCCATAGCGCTCAAACGGTCCTCCAATTGTTTATATCTGTCAGCAGCAGGTGGGTATTGTTCCTCGTTATAGTCCGTCTCGTTGTCGGAGACTGCGGGACTAGGAGCTTCTCCCCCTTGGGGACTGTTTTTCTCTGCGGAAGAAGTGGTCGGATCAGCTTCATTGTGGAGTGTGTTCCCAAATCTGCGTCCGGTGTTGAACATTGCCGTCCTCTTTTTCTTCTTCTTCTTCAAGAGTAGAGTCTTCAACTCTTGCTGTCCCTGGGCTAGGCTTAAGACCATTTCTTGAAACTGTGCACTTTGGGCCTGGAGGGCCTTGATTGCTTGTTCACTGGATGACTCCGAATTCATGATGACTGTTCACATAAACAGCGAAGAAAATTAAGCAACCTGTGAAATAGGGTACCTGCTATGCATATGGTGTAATGGAATGCGTATGTTTTATGTTTTCAAAGACAAATAAGATTCAACTTTGTAGACAAAAAAAGGGAAACACACTTCATTAGATTAAAATTTTTCAATTGTTCAACAATTCGCCCTTAGGCATTACAGGAATGAAAAATACGGAAAAGGAAATAAAACTACAAAAGGGAATAATCAAAGCTCATCAATGCTCCCATGGCCTTCTCCTCTCAGTGCTGATGTAGTTGTTCAGGACACGTTCTTCCTCCAATTGCTTAGTCAGCCTTTGGACCTTCCTTTCCTGCTCGTTGAACTTCTCCCGATAGAAATCCCGTTCTTCCTTTAGCTGTGCCCAAGATCTCTTCATGGTGTCAAAATCAGTAGGTATCTGAGGAGGGAGGACAGTTGAAGGAACCCCATCTTCATCGGGAGTCTCAAGGATGATTGGTCTGACGGCTTCGTATGGCATACCTAGCCTCTGAGCACGGATGCGGACCCATTTGCAATAGGGCTCCAATGGTAAAGAAGTTTTTGGTCCTAGCTCATGTGGGTCAGCTTTGTGGATTCTGTCCCAAGCTCTAATGAATCCCTGTCGTAGTTTGTCACTGCCTGCCTGAAACTCAAAATGGAAGTGAGGAACCAGCATTTCATGGGGCCCATCTCCTCTGGCTCTTCCGAACTGACGGAGAGCTAAACACGGATTGTAAGAGATTCCTCCTTGGATACCAATCAACGGGACATTAGGGTATTCTCCGCAACGGTCGATAACAGCTACCTCATCCAAGCCTCTGAGAGTCCAAGTGATATCCTTATCTGTGAGAGACATTAACCTTCGAGCCCAACCTTTTCCTTCTTCATTCTTCAGCACGGACTTAGGAAGGTGCGAAATAAACCACCTTACCAGCAAAGGAGCACAACACCACGGAGTTCCCCGTTTTCGAGCAGTACGAGCATGGAGTTGTTGTAGAATGTCACCCAAGAGAGTGGGTACCGGATTTCGAGACATGAAGATTCTTATGACATGGATACTGATGAAAGTGTCAGGGTTGGGAAACAATACCAGACCATAGATCAAAAGAGCCAGAACATCTTCATATGCTTTGAAGTCCAAGTCATTCCAGAAATCATTAGCCTTGCCAACCAGAAATTTGACCAAAAAGCCCTTGATCCCATTTCTAGTTTCCCAGTTGGACAATACCTCTTCTTTGGTCAAGGGGAGAATTGCAGCAATCTCTTCAGGCCTAGGAGTCTTTTCCAAACCAGTGAAAGGAGTTTGTTCCAAAACAGGAATCCCAAGCAAGTAAGAGAACTCTTCCAGGGTAGGAACCAGCTGGAAGTCTTGAAAGGTGAAACAATGATGCAGAGGGTCATAAAACTGGGTCAGAACACTTATCAGTTGTTGGTCCCATTTTGCAGTGATCAAGCCAAGGAGGGAACCATGTCTGTTGATGAAGGAGGTAGTGTTTGGAATTCTTTCAACCAGATCTTTGAGTAAAACTGGTGGTTGAACAAAGTTGAGCCGGACAGTATTTCTACGCATGGGCATCATGATGTCCTACAAAACAGAGCAAAGATGAAACCTTTTTGTCTTTGAAATGGGTTAGCTTTGCATGCAATGGTATGATGGTATGATGCTATGATGAAGCACATCACAAGTATTCACATAGGCAGATAAAGCACACAAGTCACACAAGACACCCTTAGGTTTCAGGCCAGCATGAGTTTCAGGTATTACCCTCTTTTGGTTTTGTTGGTTAAAACCTGTCCTATCAAAAGTAACCGGGTTCTAGAGGATCTCAAATCATTGGCTACCCTCAATCGGTCATAACTCCAGCATCGCAATCTTTTCTCGCGGCCAGAACCATCTCGAGAGTTTAGCCTCAATGAGTGTAGCATACTGCTACTGTCCTAATAGCCAAGTTGGTCAATTTAGGGTTCTAAGGTTGGTTGGTGTTTAATGACCCCTTAGAAGACCTATATTCTCCCCATTACAACACAAGGGATATAGGTACAGACTAAGATGCCACACCAACGTAGCCACTGCTTCACCCATGTCGGTCTACGCCGGACAGGTCCCTCACAGATTATGCTACCTAAAAAGGGTATTTCCCAGATCCGGGTTAGGATCTATGAAACTCCAATGCAAAGCCCACAAACATAAAAGCAAACAAAGCAAACAATTGAAAACACAGGTGATCTAAAACCCTAAGGTTACTCCACTTTTAAGTACATGTCCCCAGCAGAGTCGCCAGTTCTGTGATACGGTGGGAGAACTGACTTGAGGTTTGCGTTTGTATTCGCAAATGTTGCGGTTAGCAAGAGTCGCCACCGACTTTTTATTTTATCCTAAGGAAAGGTTAAAAAGCACAGCAAAAAACCTTTTGAGATGTTTTCTTGGGTTCGGGGAGTAGATTATAGAAAGGGAAGGTATTAGCACCCTTTCTATCCATGGTTATCCATGGGCTCTTAGTTACTTGCTTAGATCACTTGCCTTTTGTTTTCAATTGTTTTAAATGGTGCTTGAGTGTGTGGGTTTTGAAAATGTTTTGAAAAGATGCCAATGTGGTGGCAACCTTTGCAATGATCCATGTGGGGATGTATACAAAGATGTATGTCTTTTGAAAAGGTTTTCATTTTTTGAAAGTTGTTTTGAAAGTGTAGTGAAGTGTGGTTTGAAAAATAGGCAAGTGTTTTGTTTTTGCAAGTTGGTTCAAGTAACTAAGAGGTTATCTACTCCTAAATTTCTCGAAAGATTATTGCTATACTTTAACCCTTTTAACAAGTTTGCACCACCATTGTATTTGGTGGGCAACCTTGTGTTAGGATGTGAAAAGGGACAGGCGCGGGTCATCGTTTAGACCATAGTTGTAACGACGTTAAATGTCTTTGGGCAATTTCTCTAAGGGACTTGATCATTTGTTTTGTTTGTTTTGAAAAGTTTTATCGAGGGACTATGATCATTCAAACTGTTTGCTTTGCCCAAAGATGTTCAACATACAATATGGCCCATTTATTTGAAGGCAACAAGTGGAATACCCTAGGGGGTGCAAGTGTGATTTGTGTGTCCATTTTCATGCTTGTTTGTCTTGTATTAGGTCAAACTAATTTTTATCGTTTTTTCGCATACAAACCCTAATTCTAGCATGTTATTATTTAGAAAGCAATAAAGTGCGAAATTAAAATTACTAAGCTATTACACAACCAAATATGGGAAGGGGGGTACAAATGTTCAAATGGGGATATTGACAAGTAATTTAAACCTAAAATTATTACATCAATTTTGAATATTTGCATAGTAAATAAATTGCATAATTTAAATGGAAATTAAATAAATATGTAAAATGCAAAAAGAAAGTTTTTATGTATGAGAAAAGTATGGTTTATGTAAAATAAAAATAAGAAAATAAAAAGGTATTATTTTGAGTATTTTCAACTTTTAGGGCAAAAACCCTAATTTTAAAGAAGATGTATTATTATCTAATTTAATACAAGTATTTATTTATTATTTACAAAAATAAAAATAAATGAAGTATATTATAAAAAAAAAGTATTTTTTATATCAAATATTAATAAGATGAAAAATTCAAATATTTTTATATTTTAACTTAAATATATTAATAAACATATATATATATATATATATTAAGTTCTTAAATATGCATTATATACAAAAATAATATATATTTAATATTTTAATAAAATAAATAAAAAAAGTATTTTTTTATGTGAAATATTTCAGAAGGTGAATAAAAATAAAAATGTATATGAATGCATTTACACTATTTTTTTTATATTTATTCTAAATAAAAATATGTATATATTTATGTATAAATGGAAAGAAAATCAAATAAAACCCAAATAAAATCAAGAATGATGAGAAAAATATTTTCAAAATTTTAATATGCTGAGAAAAAATAAACAAGTCAAATAAAAAAAGAAAAAGTCAAAAAGAAATAAAAATAAGGCAAATGGGCTTGGGGGGTGAGAAAATGGAAATAGGGTGCAAAAAGAAGAAACCACACAGGCCCAGCCCATGTGGCTTCATCTTCAACCTTCGTTCAACAACATTCAAAAAAAACGCGCGCCCTGTACTCCAGCTGCTAACTCCTGATTCCTGGCTTTTTAACAAAAACTCATAACATGAAAAATGCTCAGCATGAAGAGACGATTCCAACCATGTATAGAACTTAATCTAACTCTCTAAGATGAGAGAGAATTTCTCTCCCCCTCTTTTCTGACCTAACTTTTCATCAATGTTCAGACATGAAATTCTCTAAGCACACGAAACATAAATGAAATCTAATCATATGAGCATGTTCAGGGCTATGATTGTGACATATTTTCTTCAAAAACCTAAAGCTAACAATGCCTAACAAGAGAGATAGAACTCCATGAATATACCTGTTCAGTTGGAATCGAGCTGGGCAATGGAGGATGTTTCAGAATGAAATGAGGACTTGTACAGCTTCCTTGAAGTGTAAGGAAGCTTTTCCAATTCCTACTTTGCCTTGAAACTTCCTGAATCGAGCTAATGAACTCCAACTGCAAAACAGAAAATTAAAAATGGTGAAGTGGCTTGGAGGTGTTACAGGTCAGGTTTCAGATCATGGTCAGCTTGCATAGGTTGTGAGGAAGATAGAGGAACAGGTTTGGGCAAGAATGCTTGAAGGAAATGGGAGTTGGCACTCAAACTGCAGAGCTTGCTCTGTTTGTGCAGTTTTGAGGTGATTTTGAGATGGAGGGTGCTTGAGAGGTTCAGGACTCGTGCCAAAGCTTGGATATGGTCTATGGAATATGTTTGATAACTTTGTTCTTCTGTTTCTAAGCTGAGATGAGAGTTGTGATAAGTTATGCAATGTTACTTGAAAATGAAGCAAGCAAAGGTCACTTTTGTTTTTAGGTGAGTAGGGGCCTCTAATCCTGCTGCATAATCCTCTCTTGATCAGAGCAACTTGTCCATAATCTTGTGTCAAGAGGATTTTGCTTGTACTTGCTTGGATTTCAATTTGACATAAAGCTAGCTTTTTACAAAAATGGATAAAGCACTTTATCTAGTTTAGGATTAATCCAATATGCAATGTTAGAACACAAAGAACATGGTCTTAACTCATTGAATATGCATTAAATTATTGAGTATGGATTGGTTCAAGGACCTGTAATCAAGCATAAAGCAAGCTGAGTTCAAATTTGCAAAGTTATGAACATGTTTTGATGAAGAACAAAAGTGAATTTTTGCCAACTTGTGAAATTCGAATCTCTCAAGTTATGAGGTTGTTTGATGAGTTCTTGGACATTTTGGAAAGCTTGGAATGTGTACTACAATCCATCTTTGAAATGCAATTTGAAATTCCAAGTGGAAGGGTATGAAAAGTGGCCTTGAAGTAGGGTAGAAAACCTTGTCAAAATAGGTCAAATTTCACTAAGTTAAAAGATGGTTTAGTGCCCTTATTCAAAAAATCATAACTTGAGATACAAGCTTCAAATGAGAAAACTTTGTGAATCAAAGTTGTAGATTTTGCAACAAGCTACAACTTTCATGTTTTGACTTTTGTTTGAATCCCAATGGATCATGGTGAAAAGATGGGGCAAAGTTGGGAAAAAATTAGGGTTTTTCATAACTTAGAAAAATTCTAAGTTATGAAAAATTCCATTTTCAAACCCTAATTTGCATTTTGTGATTTCTTGGTGAACAAGTTTCATGATTTGTAATGTTTTGATGAAAAATGAACCTTGACTCTTGATTTTGACCAAAAAGTCAAAGTTTGACTTTTCAGTATACAGTCAAAATTGATCAATTGACTGGGAAATTCAACTGTCAATCTTGTGTACTTGGGATCTTTTGAGCTTGATGAACATGTCAAGATAATTCCATGGGGTCCTTGAGTCCATATGTGAGCTTGGTTTGCCATTGGCTAGGTCAAACAGTCAAAAATTGCCCTTGTGCAGTCAAAACCTTAAAAATGACCATTTTGCCCTTTTGATGATCTGATCAAATTTCTTGTGGAATTGTGATCCAAACTTGATCAAATGGTTCATATGAGTTCATAATGTTGATGTGGATCAAATTTCATGAGGTTTGACTGTCAATTGGCCACAGTTGACTTTTTCCCCAATACAGCTGATTTCTAGGTCAACTGTCCAATTGACTGGGTAAAACTTGGAATCAAGACTTGAAACTTGGTATAGGTAAACTTGGGAGTCCAACATGAAGCATGAAAGTCATCTTAGGCATTTTAGGTCAAAACATCTTTTAGGCAAACACAAACCCTAATTTGAGTCCACAGTGCAAGGAGAAGTCTTGAGTAGGGGAAACCCTAATTGGATCTTGATCTCCAAAGGTCTTGTGATGAGAAAATGTTGAGGAAATGGGAGGGCAAATTTTGGGGTACAACACATGCCTTTCACTGAATGACGAGCTCTCGGGAATCCTGGATGTAAGCTCCTTAAGCTGAGGGGGGACCCTTATGAGGTTGATCTGAATTGTCTTTCTGCGGATAGTTTCCATGTCCTACAAAACAAGAACAAAGATGAAGATTCGAACCCCTGAAATGATTAGTGGATGCATATGATGCTGTATGATGTCATGATGCTATGGTTAAACACACCACAAATATTTACAAAGGCAAACATGTAAGGCACACAAGACAAAGCCCTTAGAGTTTAGGCCAGCATGGGGTCTGGGTATTACCCTCTTAAAGTTGGTGGGCTCAAACCTGTCCTATCAAAGTAACCGGGTTCTAAGGATCTCAATATCATTGGATTGCTTTCATTGTTCAACGTTTCGATTTAGCCACTGACTGGCGATCAAAATATCCCAAGAAAACAATCCTCAATTGAGTGTAGTATCGAGTATCAACCGACTTCAGAGTAGACCAAAGTAGTCATCTCACTACCCTAAAGAGGCCAAGATGGTTCAATTAAGGTTCCTAAGGTCTGTTGATGCTTCATGACACCACATGGAGGCCCCGTACTCTCCTTGATTGACTCAAGGGTTACCGGTACACACCAACGTGCCACATCAACGTAGCAGACCGCTTCAACCATGTCGGTATACCCCGCACAGTTCCCTCACAGCCTTGTTGCTACTTTCTAAGAAGGTATCCCCATATCCGGGTTAGGATCTATAGAACTCCCAAGACAGTCCCACAATTTAAAGCAAACAAGTCAAAGCAATTGAAAACACAATGATCTTAGTCCTAAGGTACACCTCACTTTAAAGATTTCCCCAGCAGAGTCGCCAGTTCTGTGATCGGTGGATCTGGAACTGACTGTTTTAAAGCTGGTTTCGCGAAATGTCGCGGTAAGCAAAAGTCGCCACCGTCTTTTATTTTCTCCAAATGGAAAGGACAAAAGCACAGAAAAATTCCTTATGAGATTAGTTCTCGGTTCGGGAGGTAGATTTATAGAAAGGGAAGGTGTTAGCACCCTTTCTATCCATGGTTATCCATGGGCTCTTAGATACTTGCTCATTGTGTTTTCAAGACGTTTGTTTGCTTTTCAAAGTGTGAGTGGGTATGAAAAAGTTTCGTTTAAAGTTTCAGATCGACTCTTGTATCAGTCCTCAAGAGTGTTTGAAAAGTTGTTTTGAAAGCTTTTTGAAAAGTGTAAGGTGTGAAAAGTATTTTGATTTGTTTTTGAAAAGAGCAAGTATCCATGAGTCATCTACCTACCCTAAGGAATTAAGCTGTGTAATTGTCCTTTAGGTAGTGCCATCCTACCATTGAGAGATAGGTAGCACCACCGTTGGAGGTGTTCGGGTCAATTCGAGTTTAGGGACAGTGTGGTCACCGAGCAATAGTAAGATACCTTAGAAGCTACCCTTATGCCATTGATCTTTTTATTCCGAGGCAACCGTTCTGAGGCAACTTATTCGAGGCAACTAGATCAATGGAACATAAGGACTCACTAAGACGTCCTGTACTTGATGACCACCTTTCGAGGTAAGGCAACAGTGAGGCGTACCCTAGGGGTGGTGTGTGAATTGTGTGTCATTTTCAGTTTATTGTTTGTCTTGTCATGCATTGGTGATCTACGTTTGTTTTTATTTTTGGGCATTCATTCTTTCATGTTATTGTTTAGCAATTAAAAGGTGCAGGAATTTAAAGTGCGGAAAAGATAAATGGTCCTACGCTATTACAAAGGCGCGGGTCTACAACGCCAAATTAATCCAGACCCGATTTAAAATAAATTGCAGAAAATAAATGTCTAATAGCTATTACATGGCTTTGGTACAAGTACATTATATTTACATCAAAAATAAATAAAACGCGCGAAAAAAGGAAAATATGACCGAATGCGAGGGCGTTGAACCCTTTGAAGGAATTTAAAATAATTAAGTTAAAATAATTAAATTAAATAAATAAAAGAAGAACTTATTTTTATGTTTTTTTTTTGTATTCATGACATTAAAGAAAATTAAATTAATTAAAAGTCAAGTAATTAATTCTAATTCTAATTGTTTTTAATTTATTAAAGAAAATGCATTAAAGTTAAAACCTAAAACTAATTAATTATAAAACTTATTTACAAAATTAATGGTTGATGACAAAATATTTAATTAATTAAAAAAAGGGAAAAAGTAATAAAGACCTATTTTTGTTATTTTTTGGTTTATTATAAAAAAAAAGAATTAAATTACTTAAAATTAAATCTAAATTAATTACATGCGAATTTATTTATGAAAATTAATACTAAAATAAAATTATTATTTATTTTTATCTTTTCTGATTTTTTTTTTGTTTTTTTTTTATATTTTTGTAAAAATAATTAATTAAATTAAAACAATAAAGCAAATAAAATAATAATTAAAAATAAAATGCAAAGAAAATTGCAAACCAAGGGGGGGGGTCTGCCCCTGATTTTGGAGGTATAGCCCAAGGTTTCTGACCCAATAAGCTTTGATCTTTTTTGACTTTTCTGACTAGCATGTGGTGCGTGGACTAGGGCTTAGTGTGTTCACCCAATCTGTGCCTTTGATCTGAAGCAGCTGGACGCGTGGAAGGATAGATCTGGAGGATGTATGGTGAGCTTTTGGAACGTGTACTGCATTGGAACAATTTAAACAAAATAATAGAAATGAAATGGGGGGACCTGGGATTCGAACCCAGGTCCCAGCACTTACCAACCAACGCCTTAACCAACTGATCCACCAACGCGCTTTGTATATCATATGAGAAACAAATAATATAAAATAAAATTCATGTTAACGTTATAAAATAAAAAAAGCGCGCGCTGGATTCAAACCAGCCATTCACCATACGACACATAATCGTCTTCTCCACTGTGCCTGTAACAAAAATGGAATAGCGGGGGTTTTGAACCCCCCCAAAACTCAAGCTATTTAAAAATAGTGAATAGGCCATGCCTAAACATAAATTGAGCGCGACAGTTAAAAACGAATCCTCATGTTGCCACGATTTCATTCATACCATTTTCCAAGTCCAATTTTTCCACATAACTAAAGCCCTAATTTTAAGCTTCAGGAACCCTAGCTTTTATTCATGGTGAAATCGTGCACAGGCTTGGAAAACCCAATTGAATCATGCTAACAGCTTCAGAAACATCAGATTAGTCCAAATCCATGATCACAAATGATAAATATGGCATGAATATTGAAATACGAATACCAAAAATTTCAATGAAAGTTGGGTTTGGTTATACCTGTTCTTGGCGTTTGAAGGTCTGAAATTGATGGCTATCGTTTCCTTAAGGTGTCAGTAACCTATTTGGATGAGAATGAAAGGTTGAAATGGGCTCTAGAAGTGTTTTCAGTTTTCAAAATTCTTGGCAAAAATGCAAGTTTCCTCTCAAGGTTCCTGCGCAGCTTGTTCTGTCAAATGGTCCCTGATCACTTCTATATCCCTTAGGCAATGTGTATGAATGATCATTATAGCCAATAAAGCCTTGTATTGATGTATTGGATTTTCACATAACCACCATAACTATCTTTCCATTTTTGATTCAAATTTGAATTCTTGCCTTGTTTAAGCCTTAGCACGAAAAATGGTAGGCACATAATGATGCTTCAAGGATAATCAAAGCAAAATATCCCTTTAAATTAATTTTTTTGAATTTCTTTTGATTTAAAAAGATTTAAAATTAATTAAATCCAATAAAATCAATAAAAATGGAAAAAATTAATAAAAAAATCTGAAATAAAAGATGGGACACGTGGGAAGCATGGCCAAGTCAATTCAAGTGGAAAAAGTGGGCCCCTTTTGTCAAAAATGAGATTTCAAGGATAAATGATTTTGGCCATTTCACAAAAATTTCCCAACTTCTCCAATGCATAACTTGCTCAATTTTTAAGCTTTGCTCATGTTCTTGGACATTTTAGAAAGGTCTTGAAGTCCTCTAAACAATGTCTTTGGTCCCATGTCATTTTTATTTACCAATCTCAAGTTATGGCCTTTGACTTAAAGTCCCTTTTTGTTGACTTTTGAAAATGACCTATAATGTTGAAATTGATAACTTTTTGTGAGAGCATTTCTTGGACTTGAAGTATGAAGATGAGTTGTAGGAAATGTCTTTCTCTTCAAAATGAGCTTTGGATGGAATTTTTCTGATAATTCATGTGAAAGTTATGCCTTGGTCAATTTCAGTTGACTTTTCCAGCTGTCCAAAAATAGAAACTTTTGCATCTTGATGATTTTTGAGCCAAGTTTTGAGAATCATGATCAAGCATTGATCAAATGATGTTTGTGGCTTCAAAATGAGATGTTGACCAAAAATTTGAACTTTTGACTGCCAAATGACCATTTTGCCCCTACAGTTGACTGTAGTGCAATTTAGGGTTTTTGACTGTGCAATTTTGTGCTGAAAGTCTTGAAACTTGATATGAGGATGTTTGACCATATTTGTAGGCTTGTGAGACTTGATTGGACCTTTGAAAACTTCATTTTCTTGACCAGAACACAAACCCTAATTTTGACTGTATAGGGGATCTTTGACTGTGCAACCCTTGGGGAATTTTGCAGCTTGGCTTGGCAATTTCTTGAAGAATATGGGAGGGCAAATTTTGGGGTACAACAGAAATGGTGATAACATCTTCCCTTTTCATAATCTATCCCCTTACTCAGAATAATCTTGAAAATGTCTTTTTCTGTTCTTTTCACCCTTTCCTTAATTTGGATAAAAGAAAAGTCGGTGATAACTCTTGCTTACTGCAACATTTGCAAACACAAACGCAAAACCAGTAATAACAGTCGGTTCTTTCACTATAACATTAACACTTAAAACATATATGAAAATATGAGAACATTGTCAAAAATCGCACCGTGGGAACTTCTAATTCCCCTTAAAACATCAAACCAACATATGCATGCACATGAGAAGTAGTCAATTTCTAATGCATAGTGAAAGATCATAGAGATCATAACAAAATAACAATAAGATATGCATATCAGACCATAAAACAACAGTTAAATAAAACATCAGTGATCAATCAAATCAGACCATAAATTTATGTTGGATCTGGCTTGTGTGCCTTTAACGCGGTAAAGGTAGCATACCTTTTAATAAATATCATTCGCGTGATCAATCTTAAGCATTAGACCAAGCCACGTGTTCAGTTTCTTAATTTTAGTCATAAAAAATTAATCTATTTTCCAAACTTAACAAACCATCCACCCCTTTCATATCTCTGATTGTGCAGGCCGACAACCTGCGGTGTTTTACCTTTATTGGGAACAACGTGGTGGTTGTTGTAGATGTTGGTGTTGTTCATGTACCTATGCCTTTAAAAATTTCAAAGAAATTAGAATAAAAAAGTAGTTGAGCCGTTTTAAGAAACAACAAAAGACTATGAAATCTCCAAAAGATTATTCATAAATGGTTTAGTGGCATTTAATTTTGGAGAAGACATGGTATGATGTGTTTGAGAAAACTCAAGAATACGAGGATTCAAGGTTGCGTTGAAGGATAAGTAACCATATTAGAAATGATATCATGCTAACATAGAAACATATTTAAAATAAGGGTAACTAAAATAATTCCAACAGTGGGTCAGAAAACCTGTTACCATCAGTGGACCAATTCTCCTTTTCTAAAAAAATTTCTTTTAATTTGAATATACTATTTATTGAAGATTGAAGGGATATAATACATCCAAAGGAGAAAATATTATCATGTACAATGTGTGGAATTCATATGAAAGTTGAATGGACACAGGAACGAGTACTTTACAAAAAGCCCATGAACAAATGAACGCAAATCTTATGTAAAGTATAGCCTAATAAGAATTGTAACACATGCGTTTGTCCACTAAGAAAAAAATTGAAAATCTATTATATATTAAATAAATATAATTATATTAATAGAAAATTTCTTGTTATAGCAAAAATTATAAATAGTAAAAGGACTGAGAATTTGACATGTGTACAACTTGCTAAAGTATTCATTTCTTTTTATCATATTGTATAGATTCCGCTAGTAGTAACTCGTCATATTATAAAAGTGAAATATCTCTATTTGCCGATGACATAATCGGTCCTTATGTGTTATCCTGAAAACTTCTACTTTTGATAAAAATTGATCTTACTTGATCAGACTTGGACTGTCACGACTGGCTCCGAGCTGAAGTTTGAACGAGATGGGGGGTACCTGCAAGGCACTCCGATGTTGAAATGAGTGGTAGTACGAGCAGGTAAAAAGTGTGTATATGGGTAAGAATGAATACCTGACCCTCTTGGAACAGAGGGTATTTATAGCCCCCAGCGCTGGGCCAAGGTTCCTTCATTGGGCCGATCAGGATTGGCCCAATAAAGGAACTGTCAGGTTCTACGTGTGTAGTGGGGACCCGCACGTGGTCTCCTTCCTGGGTGCTCTGCGAGAAGTACGGACGGACGAGGACGTGGTCTCCCCTTTAGTGATTTTCAGGTCGGGGTCTTCAGTCATTTGGAGCTGGCCCCCTCGCAGCTTCACCCCAACTCGATTGCTTTCCTTCGGGCATTCGAACTGACGTGTCGTTTTTTAAGGATTGGGGCGACCATACCTCTTTTCTTGAGAGTCTTCCATTTACAACGCCAGTCTCGGGGAGGTAGGCACAGTTGGGTTTTCCTGAAACAGTCGAAGAGGTTGTTCAGGATGTATATGGATTCTGTCAGGGGGTTCAAGGAAAAATGGTACATCGTGCGGCCGGTCACCAAAACTGCCCTGGAGTCTGTATACGAGGAAGAAACTGTGGTGACCGACGATCACGGGGAGGCTCTTCTGGACGATGAGGGTCGCCCAGTGTTGGGGCGTGTAGCCAAGTTTCCCTTGCATTGGACCTCGCGCCACTACGAGCATGGCACCGGGCACTACCATACGCCCGCGGGTGGGATGAGCACCGAAGATGAGGAGGCCTATGGTACCCTCTGCAGATATGTCAACAGTTTCTTCCCTGCCCGGTGGGCCACGAGGGAGGGAAAAGATATTCTCGACGAAGATGGTTACCCGACCTTTGAGGCCCGACCTATATATACAAAGGCGCTTGTGGAGTGTCAGTCCTACGGGCAGGCCACGAACCTGTTAGGTTATTTTTTTGTCTTGTAGTTTTGTTCGAATTTCTTCGTTTGTTACTTGCTCGTAACTAACCCGAGATTCTTTTATGCAGGTCACATGGCTGGGCGAAAGGAGAGGCTTCTAAAGTTGACACAGGATAAGAAAGTCAACAAGAGAGTGGTGCGAGCTCCTCAGGCGACGAGGATGGGCCCGCCAACTAGCTCGGGTGATGCCTCTGGAGGGTCCCCGGAAGCTCAGGATGTCGAGCATCATGTCGATCTGATACCGAGGAAGAGGAACCGGGTAGAGAGCCAGTCGGAAGTTGGCGAGGAGTCTGGTGCGGTGAGGTCCTTTGGGTTGCCCCCCTGTTTTAAAGAGGAGGGTTTCTTCGAGGGGTTTCCCTTGTCTGTAAGCGCCGATGAAGCTGATACCATTAGGCGGCTAAGTAAGGAAAGTTGGAGAAAGCATCTGGCCGCCAACATGGTCGGGATGGTCAAGATGGCCGAGATGGTCGTTGTCCTGGCCGAGGAGGGGGCAGACTCTGATTGCGTCAAAGAGCTAGAACAGGAGAAAACTGCCCTTACTGCAAGCTCACGAAAGTTGAAGGCTGCCCTGGAGCGCTCTGAGGAGATGTTCCGCGAGCAAGCCGAGCTACTGGCCGCAGAGAAAGAGAACTCGGGGAAGGTTGCCGAGGAGAGGGACTACTTTCGCGAGGATCGGGAACGCTTGGAAATCGACAACGTGCGTCTCTCCAAAGAGGTCGAGGAACTGAAGGCCGCCATGCTCCCTACCGAAGATGAGTCGGAGGAGACAGCTCTCTTGCAGAGTCGGTCGGAACTGGTCACCCGTATTCAACTCCTTGAAACGGACTGTGTTGGCGCCTTGGCGGATGGCTTTGAAGCCGCGGCTAGCCAGCTCACTCTGCTGAATCCCGATCTGAACACTGAAGGGGTGGGCTTCATGTCCCAGATCATCGACGGCCAGATCGTGCCTCCGCCCGAGTCTCCTATTGTCGATGCTGGTAGCCCCGGAGGAGTATAGCCGTGAAATTATAGTCGGGCCTGCGCGCCTCTTTATTGATGGTTGTTTTTGGGGGCCTGCGTGCCCGTGCATATCTACTTTTTGGGCCTGCGTGCCCGTTCTTGTAATTCTTGAACATCGCCGGCCTTCTTGGTCGGTTTATTTCTATCTGTTATTTATGAGATTTTGATTGAATGCCTGTTTCGACCGTGATCTTTTGCCCGTGTTTATGTTTTCATATTTTGTGATAGAATTTGCCTAAGTTATGCCCCAGAGTCTCGCCCGTGCTCGGCTGTCACTTTGTTGGCAAATTTGCCTAAGTCTTTTCCTCGGGACATGCTTGTGCTCGGCTTTCTATTTTATGGCGAATTTCGCCTAAGCTACAACTTCGAGGAGAGATTCTTTTTCGACCCTTTGGATGGCTCGACGTACTTCGAGATTCATCAGACGTGCGGAGCAAAGCCGCTTGCTCGGGCGTATGACCCGGATCGGGGTCGCTTGCCCGTGGCGTGAACTGCCCATCGCGAGCTGGGTGTTCTGCCCTACAGGTACTTCGACGGTGGAGCTCGATTGAGGTATCCACGTCGGGCACTGTCGTTCATGCTCGTTTGCTGAACGACGGTATGTCGTTTGGGCGTAGATTGGGCCTGTACCTTAGCCTTTCTACGTGGTCGGGACGTTTCTCCCCGTTGACCGGACGTGGACGTCGAGGGCGAGGGTCCTTGGTGTCAAGGGTTTTTAACTATAGTACTGCTTTAGTTTAGCAGCGTTCCAGGGTCGTGGTAGTGGTTCTCCGTCTAGTTGCTCGAGGTAATATTCCCCGGTACCTGTGGTGTCGTGGACGCGATAAGGCCCTTCCCGGTTCGCGGCCAATTTTCCTTCGCGGGAGTCTTTCTGGTTTCTTCGTAATACCAGGCTGCCGATTTTGAACTCGCGTTTAATGACCTTGTCATTGTGACGCAGGGCCACTCGTTGTTTCAGGGTGGCCTCGCGTAGGGCCGCCCCCGATCGGATTTCCTCGACTAAGTCGAGTTCGTCCCTGAGGGTCTCGTCGTTCATTTCTTCGTCGAGGGGATTCTCTGTCCACCATGAGGGTTCCCTGATTTCTACCGGGATGACGGCCTCGGTGCCGTATGTTAGTCGGAAGGGGGTCTCGCCCATCGTCGAGTGAGGCATGGTGCGGTACGCCCACAAGACACTGTGCAACTCCTCAACCCAACCCCTTTTTGCTTCGCCGAGTCGGCGTTTGAGTCCTCAGAGGATGACTCTGTTTGCAGCTCCGGCTTGCCCGTTGGTTTGAGGGTGCTCGACCGAGGTGAAGTGTTGTTTTGTTCCCAGTTTGGTGACGAAGTCCTGGAACCCGTGGTCGGTGAATTGGGTGCCGTTGTCGGTCACCAGTGCCCTCGGGATTCCAAATCTGGTGAGGATGTTTCTCTTGTAGAAACGGAGGATGTTGTGCGAGGTGATCTACGCGATAGCCTCGGCCTCTATCCATTTCATGAAGTAATCCATGGCTACGATGAGGAATTTATTTTGGTAAGTCCCTTGCACGAAAGGACCGAGGATATCCATACCCCACCATGCAAACGGCCACGGAGACGACAATATGCTCAATTCGTGATGGGGAGCGAGGTGCATGTCGTCGTGCCTCTGGCACTTGTCACACTTCTTGACGTGTTCCTTGGTGTCCTGCCCGCTCGAAGGGCTTTCCTCGCCAGGGACTTACCGCCCATGTGTTGGGCGTTAATCCCTTCGTGTATCTCCTGCAACACCTCGGGGACTGCGGATTCGTCGATGCATTTCAAGAGGGGGATGGAGAATCCCATGCGGTATAGTTTATGCTCGAGCACCATGTAGGAGCATGCTCGTCGTTTCGTGATGGTTGCATCTGTCTGGTTCGTGGGGAGTTTGCCCTTCGTCAGAAAATTGTACACCGGGGTCATCCAGGACGAGGCATCTTCTATGGCGTGAACCTCGACTAGTGTCGAGGACCTTTCGATGCTCGGGCGTGACAGGAATTCTTGTATGACGAATTTGTTCCCGCCCTTCTTTCTCGTGCTCGCGAGTTTGGACAACATGTCTGCCCTTGTGTTTTGCTCGCGTGGGGCATGTGATATTTCTGCTCGCTCAAACTTTGTCATGTATTTTTTGACTAAGCTTAAGTATTCGACGAGGTTGTCATTCTTGGCTTGGTAACTCCCCTGGACTTGGGAGGCAACGAGTTGTGAGTCTATGAAGATTTGTATTTCGCGGGCTCCCAGGTCCTCGGCTAGCCTCAGTCCTACGAGCAGGGCCTCGTACTCTGCTTGGTTATTGGACGTCGGGAAGGAGAGGGTTAACGAGTGCTCGATCACTACACCTTCCTCGTTCTCCAGGAGGATCCCCGCGTCGCTTCCGGACGAGCTAGATGCTCCATCGACGAAGATGGTCCATTTGTGTTCCTTCCCGGCGGGCGGGTCGTGAGCGGTCATTTCCGCGACAAAGTCGGCCAGGACTTGTGCTTTCAAATCTTTCCTACTCTCGTATTGAATGTCGAATTCGGAGAGTTCCAAGGACCATTTCAACATTTTGCCCGCCATGTCGGGCCGACCCAAGAGATGTCTTACTGGTTGGTCGGTTCGCACGATGAGTGTGTGGGCCAGAAAATAGTGTATGAGTCTCCTTGCTGCATTGACAAGGGCTAGAGCTACCTTTTCTATCTGTTGGTACCTGCTTTCGGGTCCTTGTAGGGCTTTGCTCGTGAAGTAAACAGGTTTCTGGCCGTCGGTGGTCTCGCGGATGAGAGTCGCGCTGACGGCTTCGTTTGAGACGGCCAAGTATAGGAATAGTGGCTCCCCGTCGGCTGGTCGAGATAGCACGGGTGGTTGAGAGAGACTTTGCTTTAGGTGGCGCAGTGCCCGTTCACACTCCTCGGTCTATTCGAAGGATGCTTCTTTGCGAAGGAGTCTGAAGAAGGGGAGGGTGTGTTAGGCGGACCTCGCGACGAAGCGGGACAATGACGTGAGCATGTCGTTCATGACTTGTATTGATTTCTTCGACGTCGGTGTCGGGAGGTTGGAGAACGCTCGACATTTGTCGGGATTGGCTTCAATTCCTCGTTCTATCAGGTAGAACCCGAGGAATTTCCCCGCCTTGACTCCGAACGTGCATTTTTCGGGGTTGAATCTCATTTTACATTGTCTCGCTTTGGCGAAGACTGCCTTGAGGTGTGTTGCATGATCGACATTTGCTCGTGATTTGACGATCATGTCGTCCATATAGACTTCGAGCATGTCTCCAATTTGTTCGTGGAACACCCTATTCATCACACGTTGGTAATTTGCCCCGGCGTTTTTTAGTCCAAAGGGCATTACGTTGTAGTAATAATTGCCCGAGCTGGTCATGAAAGTCGTGCAATGTTTGTCGCTCATGGCCATCGGGATTTGATTGTAGCCCGATTAAGCGTCCATGAACGACAATGTTTTGTAGCCGGCCGAGTTGTCGACCAGCATGTCTATGTTCGGTAAAGGGAAAGCATCTTTCGGGCAAGCCCGGTTGAGATCGGTATAGTCAACACACATCCTCCATTTTCCATTATTCTTTTTAACAAGTACAACGTTCGACAGCCAGGTTGAATACCGGGCTTCAGAAATAAAATTCGCCTCTAGGAGGTCTTTTACAGCTTTTTCAGCAGCCTCCGTTTTCTCTGGAGACTGCCTACGCCTACGTTGTACTATGGCCTTAGCGGAAGGATCTATGGCGAGGTGGTGACAGGCGACCTCTGGGTCGAGTCCGGACATCTCCGCGGCGCTCCAGGCGAATAGGTCAGCATTCTCGCGCAAGCAGGCTTTGATTTGTTTCCTTTCCAGGTCGAGGAGATCCTTGCCAATCTTTACTCCTTTGCTCGGGTCTGCGCCGAGGGGGACGAGCTCAAAATCCCCGTCCGGTATTGGTCGGAGTGGAACTTGCTCGCCGTTGGGAGGTTCGTCCTGATCGAAATGAGCGTCCAGAGCTATAGAGTCGACCTTTGGTGGATCTTTCAGGACTTCTTCCTTGGCGGACTCTGGCTTGTCGGGCTCCTGTCGTGTCGTCGCTAGTCTTTTGGCGGGCCTTGTCCCTACGTCGACAGTGTCGCGACCCTTAGATGCGGCGTTGAAACACCTCCGAGCGGCGACGAGGTCTCCCTGGATAGTAGCTACCCGTGATCTTTTGGTGTAGAACTTCATCTTCAGGTGGACGGTGGAGGGCACCGCTGTCAGTTCTGCCAGTGTTGGTCTCCCCAGAATGCAGTTGTAGAGATACGGGCAGTCGATGACGAGGAAGCGTATTTTAACCTGCCTTGTCGTTGTGCCTTCGTCGAAGGTAACCATGAGCTCGACATATCCCCAAGGCTTGGAGGTCGAGCCTTTTAAGCCCTGTAAGTCTGACCCTACATATGGCGAGAGGTGGGAGTCGTCTAGCTGCAGAGTTCGGAACAATTGACTGTACATTACGTCGACGGAACTCCCTTCGTCGACTAGGATAAGGTGCACATTGAAGTTAGTCATTTGTGCCCTTATCAATAGGGGAATGACTGTGTTGTGGGCTCCCCGGGGGAGCTCTTCGAGGTAGAAGGTGATGGGCTCCGACCTACCTTTTACCCTCTCAAATGTCACTGTCTGCGGGGGTGCCGCGTCGACCAGTTCATCCAGCTTCCTTCTATTTGGAAATAGCAAACCAAAATCCTTTGTGCCTTTTATGTACCTGAGTATCCTTTTAGCAGCTATCAGATGAGTCTTTCTTGGGTCCTGCATGAATTTGCTAATCACACTGACTGAGTAGCATATATCAGGTCTGCTATTGCACAAGTATCTTAGTGAACCAACTATTTGTCTAAACATTGTTTGATCCACTCTTTCTTCATTACTGCACTCATCCAATTTTGAATTTGTCTCTGATGGATTTGAGATTGAGTTGCAGTTACTCATTTCAAATTTCTCAAGTAACTCACCTATGTACTTCTGCTGGTGCATCAGTATTCCAGCCTTTGTCTTCATAAATTCCATACCTAGGAAGAATGAGAGTTCACCTAGGTCAGTCATTTCAAATTCAGACTTCAACTTGTCTTTCACTTTCTCAATATCTTCTATTTTGCTTCCAGTAATTAGCAGGTCATCCACATATAGGCAAATTATCATGCTATCCTCTTCGTTTGCATTTTGCACATATACACCAAACTCCACTGTGCATTTTTTAAAGCCTATTTGAATCAGGAACTGGTCAATTCTTTTGTTCCAGGCTCGAGGGGCTTGCTTCAAGCCATACAAGGTTTTATGGAGCCTATACACCATGTTCTCTTTGCCTTGTATTTCAAACCCAGGAGGCTGTGACACAAATACAACCTCTTCAAGTGGACCATTTAAGAAGGCTGACTTGACATCTAGGTGATGAAGTAACCATCTTCTCTTACAGGATATAGCTACTACTAATCTCACAGTTTCAAGCCTTGCAACAGGGGCAAAAACCTCATTGTAATCTATACCATGTTTTTGCAAGAAGCCTCTAGCCACCAATCTAGCCTTGTGCTTTGACACTTTTCCATCAGGTTTTAATTTCAGCTTAAACACCCACTTTACATCTATCTTCCTTTTCTTATCTGGCAAGTGAACTAACTCCCAAGTATGATTCTTCTCAATTGAATTGAGCTCATCCACCATGGCTTTCTTCCAAGCATCTATCTTTAATGCTTCTTTATAATTGATAGGCTCAGAATCTGCCAGCAACGCAAAATGGATAATATCACCCTCATCGTTTACTGCATTATCTGAAATCACTTCACAGTCATTTAACCTCTTTGGAGCTTGTCTAGTTCTTGCAGGCCTCATAGCTTCTTCTGCTTCTACTTGTTCATCTGCATTATTTAGTTCCACTTCTTCATTTTCTGAATCACCTGCATCACTGTTGTTCACTTCTTCATTCTCTGACTCATCACTTGAGTCAGGATAGATGCAATTTTTTTTGTTTTCTTCACTGTATGTTGGTTCCTCTTCCCATTTCCATTTTTCAGCTTCATTCACTATCACATCCCTACTGACATGTACCTTTTGAGTTAAAGGATTATAGAGCTTATAGGCACCTGTGGGATGATATCCTATAAGTATCATAATCTCACTTTTATCTTCAAGTTTGCTTCTTCTAGCATCTGGTATGTGCTTATAGCACAAAGAGCCAAAAATCTTGAAGTGTTTCACACTGGGTTTTCTTCCACACAAAGCTTCCTCTTGTACTTTTGACTTCAGCTTCTTTGTAGGACACTTATTTAGAATATAAGCAGCTGTAGTAACTGCTTCCCCCCAAAACTTGTGTGGTAGATTCTTCTGTTTGATCATGCTCCTTGCCATGTTCAGTAAAGTTCTATTCCTCCTTTCAGCCAATCCATTATGCTGAGGTGTATATGGTGCTGTTACTTCATGCATAATTCCTTGATTGGCACAGAAAGCTTCAAACTCTTTTGAGGTGTATTCTCCTCCCCCATTAGTCCTCAAGATCTTAATAGATTTGTCACTTTCCTTTTCTATTAAGACTTTGAATTTTCTGAATACTTCTAAAGCCTCACTCTTAAGCTTGATTGTATACAGCCATATCATCCTTGTATACTCATCAACAAAAGTGATGAAGTATTTGCTTCCCCCTAATGAAGGCACTTCAAATGGACCACAGATATCTGAGTGGACTACTTGAAGTGTCACATTAGCTCTCTTAGGTGCTTCAGGGGCAAATGGGAATCTACTTTGCTTACTTTTTACACACACTTCGCAGATGGTTCTTCTGACTTTCAGTTTAGGCAGGCCATATACCAGTTCTTTAGAGTTTAATTCACTAAGACTTCTAAAGTTTAAATGACCATACCTTTTGTGCCATAATTCTTCAGCAT
Source organism: Vicia faba (assembly GCA_948472305.1). NCBI lineage: Eukaryota > Viridiplantae > Streptophyta > Magnoliopsida > Fabales > Fabaceae > Vicia > Vicia faba. The sequence continues at coordinate 1,417,751,809 of OX451737.1, read as the reverse complement.
TTTCACTTACTGCAGCTGACATACACATCATATTTTCACTTGAGATGTTGCACCTGTATGTTCTATTCTTTGACATGTTTGATTTGAGTACCAAGTTCTTCCTTGAATCAAACAGCTTCAGAGAGTTACCATCCATGGTTACTGAGAATCCCTTCTCCACTAGTTGACCCATGCTCATGAGGTTACACTTCATTTCAGGAACATACATCACATCTTCAATAATGATTCTCTTGCCATCATTGCTTCTAATCATTATATTTCCACTTCCTTCAGCTACAAGCTTTCGATTATCAGCAAGTTTGATGCTTGTTTTCTTGTTAGCATCAAAACCTGTTAACCAGTCTCTATGTGATGTCATGTGGTTTGAACATCCTGAATCCAGAAACCACTCTTCATTTTTGGTCTTTTCATCATTTGTAGTAGCCATCATCAACACTATGCTTGGATCATCTTCATGAGCCAGATTTGCTTCATCATCCTTTTGATTTTTCTTGAACCAACACTCATCAGCAAAGTGTCCATGCTTCTCACAGTTGAAGCACTGCACCTTGCTTTTGTCAAAATCCCTCTTCTTGTTCTGACTTCTGCCACAGCCTCCTCCTTTTGAAGATTCAGCTTTGTCTACCACCTTGTTCTTTCCATTTTTGGACCAACTTGTCTTGCCTTTTCCCTTTCTTTTGAAATCCTTCTGGTTTCCCTCTTTCTTGTAAGTTTGAACTTGAAGTGCTTGTTGAGTTGATCTTTCAGAACTTCTATCAAACACCAGGAGTTCATGTGCTTCTAGTGAATTTTGCAAGTCCTCGATCTTCATAGTTTTCACATCCTTTGCTTCTTGGATAGCTACAACTATGAAATCAAATTTCTGATTCAAAGATCTCAGCACCTTTTCTACTACCATCTGATCTGTAATGTTTTCCCTACATGTTTTCATTTGATTCACAATGGCAATTAGTTTCGAGAAATAGTCACTTACTTTTTGATCTTCCTCCATCTGCATCATTTCATACTTCCTTCTGTAGGATTGTAGCTTCACTTGTTTCACCTTTTCACCACCAGTGTGATAGCTTTCTAAGATTTCCCACGCTTCTTTGGATCTTGTTGCTTTCGAAATCTTCTCGAAGTGTTGATTATCAACATTCTGCTGAATGTAAAACAAGGCTTTACAGTCTTTTTTCTTGGCGTCTTTGAATGCAGTTCTCTGTGCATCAGTTGGATTCACCACCAAATCCTCGTAGCCATTTTCAACAATTTCACTCACTTCTTGTGCTCCGAATAAAGATCTCATTAGTGCACTCCATCGATCCCAGTTCTTGTTATCAAGAACCAGAATATTTGATCCAAGACCATTGCTGTTCATCTTCCCTAACAAGAAGCTATCACTCACTGTTTCCCTTTGATTTTTATCCCCCTCACTATTCACTCGTGTTTCCCTAAGATTTCAACCAGGCTCTCGATGCCAATTGTTAGAACACAATTGTGCGCAGCAGTATATTAAAGATTTTTTGAGAGAGAATAGACTAAAGAGAAACTTGTATATTAGTTCAAGATGAACAACACTATGTATTTATTTACATTGCTTTGGCTATTTATAAGTGACACATATTGATCACAAATTAGATTCTGCAGAATATCCAGCACAGCTAGGATAACTTCCAATAGTATTTTTTTTTTAACTAAACAAACTACAGTTTTGAATTAGAACTCAACAAAGTCGAACAAAATTTTATTGAAAACTATAAAATTTATAAATATTGTTTTAGTCAAACAATTTTAATATGCAGATCGGTTTGATTTGGATTGATTTTGAAAAATTTATCTACAATTTAATCTGAACCGATTGGTTTTATAAAATAACATTCAAACACATTTAATAAATTTCAATTTTTTATAATTTTTAATTTTTTAGATCAGATTTCGATTTTTTATTTGAATTTATTTAAATTTGAACACCCTAATGAAAATTACAAAATTGATACAATTACTACGAAGAGACCAGTATGGTGTATAGTCTTTTATTTTGTTAAGATTCAATAGTAAACAAAACGGAACAAAAGAATATAAGCATTGCTTATAAAAAGAAGAGTAAGTATAAGTAAGAAAAATAACATAACTCAGTGACATTAAATAAGAAACCATAAAAATAATCATTTGACACCGTACACTTTATCGGCCATAAAACAAATTGTAAGAATGAAGTCTTGGCGACAAAATCACCTAATTACAATGAAATAAATCTCGCAACACGATTGCAATAGGTATTTAAAACTTTTCATTCCACTCACTTCTAGACACCGTCGATTCTCTCTTTTCTAATGCAATGTTCTTCCTCTTTTAAAAAAAGAATTAATACTTTATTATTTTCGGTTTTAAAAAATTGCCACAAAGGAAATTATCGAGACGAGTCGTCTATTATGTCGTTTTTTTTAAGACGTTTCGGTGTACTGTTAATAATTATGTAAAGCAGTCGACTTTCGACAACGTCTCAAGAATAAAACAACTCATTCAAAAAGTATGATTATCACTTGCACTATAATAAATTGTTCGAAGAGATACACCTTCAGATGGTATTAAAATCAATCGTAGTATATGGAATTAATCCGGTCGTTGATCGCACAGAGCCACTCGAAAACAAAAAAGAAAATTTTAGATGAAGCAGAGCAGAGAGAGAAGAGAAAATTCAAATGTGAATTCTGGAGTGAGTTGTAAATGAACTGAAGAGCACTATTTATAAGAAAATGATCCAACTAAGTGGAATAAAATCGTGAGAGAAAAACGTGAGAGAGAGTGGAACCGACCCAATCAAAGTTAACCGTTTTTCACTTGGTCAGCAAGTCACATGTATCACTCTTGGAGGGCAAGCAAACCAGTTAAAAACTAGGTTAAGACTTAGTATTTGTGGAGGACATGTCACCATATTCGTAATTAATTAATTTCCACTATTTTTAATTAATTAGTAGTAATTAATTTTCATCGAAATAATTAACTAATAATAATTAATTTTCATAAATTTGTGTTCCAAAAAATTAACTCATCTAGACCGGACCGAACCGAATCAAATCAAGTCGATCGACCGAACAGAGCGTTGGCGCACGCGTGCGTGTGTCTAGATGGCTTAGGAGTGTGTCCTCACTCCTTTACAAAATTGGGCATCTCTTGGGGCTCAAACCATTTTTACTAAGTTGGAATATATATACCCTACTAATATTTGTCTTCCCTCCAATATGGGACTAAAATGAATCCTTTCAAATTTACTTCCATATTAGTTCTTACTTGTGCTCATTTATTGCTAACTTAAAGTCAATAAATCATTTCAATTATCACTCCAAGTTATCATCATTTTAATCCTTTTGTCAAAGGATCTGCTAAGTTTTCATAAGTGCGTACATGATCCACTCTTATAGCTCCTTTAGAGATACAATCTCTGACAATGATGTGCTTTCTTCTTATTTGAGGTCTTTTACCATTATAATAATGATTCTCAATTTTTGCAATAGTTGTGATACTATCGCAATGAATCAACACAATTGTCATAGGTTTTTCCCATAAAAGGATCTCAACTAGAAAGCATCTTAACCAACTTGCTTTTTCACTAGTTGTGACTAGTGCTATCATCTCAGACTCCATTGTGGACTGAGCCAGGATGGTCTGTTTCTTTGATTTCCAAGATACAACTCCTCCAACTATACTAAATATATAGCCACAAGTAGCTTTGGAATCATATGATAAGGTGTTCCAATCTACATCATTGTACCCTTCTAGTACAGTAGGAAATTTCTGATAATGTTGGCTGAGATCCATGGTCCTTTTAAAGTACCTCATGACTCTCTCAATAGCTTGACAGTACTCGTTACTCGGACCTACTCATAAACATGCATAACAATCCTATGACATATGCAATATCGGGTCTAGTCAATCAACGACATACCTAAGACTGCCAATGATGGTCACATATTCTGTTTGTTTGACACTTTCTCTAGTGTTCTTAAACAATTTCACACTTGGATCATATGGTGTGCGCGCAGGTTTACAGTCAAAGTATTTATATTTATTTAAGATCTTCTCCATATAGTGTGATTGATCCAAAGAAATTCCTTGTTAGGATCTCATGATCTTGATACCAAGGACCACACTTGCTTCTCTAAGGTCTTTCATATCAAAGTTGTTGCACAACAATGATTTCACATCATTAATGGTCTGAATGTTTGATCCAAATATGAGTAGATCATATACATAGAGACATATGATAGTGTATATGTGATTCTCATATTTATAATAAACACATTTGTCACTTGCATTCACTTTATACCCATTTGATATCATTAAGTTATCAAATTTTTCATGTAATTACTTAAGAGCTTGTTTTAGTCCATAAAAAGGTTTGTCTAACTTACAAACCTTGTTTTCTTGTCCATGGATCATAAACCCTTTGGGTTGTTCCATATAGATTTCTTCTTATAAGTCACCATTTAAAAAAGTTATTTTAACATCTATTTGGTTTTACTGTTAAGTTATAAATAGCAGTTGTTGAAATAAGTACCCTAATGGATGTAATTCTAGTGACTAGAGAAAAGGTGTCGAAGAAATCTATATTCTACCTTTGTCTAAAACCCTTTACTACAAGGCGAGCCTTGTATTTATCAATAGTTCCATCAAGTCTTAGTTTCTTTTTCAAAACCGATTTACAACTGATTTCTAGGTCTTGTTAGATTCTAGAGATTCTATCTCATCATTAATAGCTTCTTGCCATAAATCAACATCCAGAGATGACAAGGCTTCTTGAAGAATTATTGGATCTTCTTTTATATTATAAGCCGCATAATTGGGCCCATAATCTTTATCAAATCTTACTCTTTTACTTCGTTGAAGTTATATTTCTACATTGTCGTTGCTTTCTGTGTTTCTTATCACAGGAATATGATTCGATTGTGCCCCCATTTATTTCACGATTTGAAAGGAAATTTGTCTTCATAGAATTCAACATCATTTGATTATATGATCACTTTTTCATTTAGGTCATAAAAACTATATGCTTTATTGTTTGTTTCATACCCAATGAATATACGTTCATATGCTCTACTAGCGAGTTTAACTCATTTCAGATCCGAAATTCTGACATAAGCCAGGGAGCCCCAAGGTCTCAAATAATACAAATTTGGTTGTCTTTTCGTTAATATCCCATAAGGAGATATCTTACTTTTTTACTTGGGGACTCTATTCAGGACAAAGTGTTGTACCCTAAAATTTCCCCTCTCTTTTCTCAAGATATTTCTCACAAAGATCTTCAGTGGCTCAAGCTTGCACAAGTGTTGACTAGGTCAAACCATCTCTTAAACACTGATACCTCAAATTAGGGTTTTGATCTTCACAAGGACAATTGGACTTATAATGCCTCAAATGACTTTCATGGATCATTAGAGACCTCCAATAGTACTCATGTCAAGTTTCAAGTCTTGAATTACATTTTTGCTCAGTCAATTGCTTAGATGACTAAAAATCAGCTGTATTGAGTAAAAAATGTCAATTGTGGTCAACTTATAGTCAAATTTCATGATTTTTGGCAAAAATCAACATTTCAAAGTCATATTCATAAATTGATCAAGGTCTCATCACAATTCCTCAAAAAACACAGTCAAATCATCAAAAAGGGCAAAATGGTCAAAATTAGGGTTTTAACTGAGAATGACTAATCAGTGATTTTTGACCTAGTACATGACTTAATGGCTTTAAGCATGATTTCAAGAATTCAAACATAACATGTTGACCTAATTTCATGGCTCAAAACATTTCTCAAGATTATTGAATTGTTAGTTGAAATTTGATCACCTAATGAAAAGTCAACTAATGCATAAAAAGTCAAACTTTGACTTTTTGATCAAGATTTGATTTCAAAAATCAAAATTCATCAAGACATTCAAAGATATAAAGCTTGATCATCAATAAATCAATAAAATCAAAAAGTCTTTGAAAAAGTCAAACTTTTTAAGACTTAGAAAAAATTTCTAAGTGTTTTAAACCTTATTATTTCCTAACTTCATTACATTTTTTCACCATGATGCAAGATGACTCAAAGAAGACTTTCGACATGAAAGTTGTAGATCTTGATGAGATCTACAACTTTTCTTTTCTGATCAAGTCCTATAAATGCTTGGATTTTGAGTTATGAATCCATGAAGTCATGCACTTTTTATAAAAACACTTAGTGAAAATTTGACCTAGTTTAGGCAGATTTTTGTCCCAAGTTCATGGCTATTTTTAACATAGTTCCAATTTGATTTTGTAAAAATAGAAAACATGAAAGTTGTAGAGGATGTTCCAAGATTTTCAAAATGTCTAAGAACTTATTGAGATCATTTTTGAGCTAAGAGAATCGAAGAGGAGAAGTTGGGCTTTCAAACTTGAATTACAAGGCATTTTTCATGAAGAAAACTTGGCCTAAACCATAGATATGCTGCATAACTTCACTTTGCATGCTTTATAACTTGCAAATAACTCCTTAATTTAATGTTTACACAACTGAATGATCAATTGTCCAATTGATTCAAGCATTGTCTAAAGCAATTTGCCATTTTAGGAAGAAAGTTACCACTTCCATTCTAATAAAGCAAGCCTTTATGCAAAGTCAACTTCTTGAGCTCCAAACTTGTTTCATCTGAGTACAAGCAATGTAAAAGCTAGAAGAAACATGTCTAGAACCTCCAACAAAATCAGACCATGCTTGTAATATGTCTTGAAACCACGTTTTCCACTTTTCTTCAAAATCAAGCAACCTAGACACAACTTGAGATCTCACACATCTGTTAACTTCAAGACCTCTAACCCTTTGCTTATATTTAGAGATACTATTTGCAACAAAAGGCACGATTTTACAAGCCCTCAAATTCCCTCAAGCATTCTGCAACACCGAACTGGCCAAAAACTCCATTTTTGAGCTTCAAACTTGAAACTCAAAATCCACTCGTGCATATTGACTTTTAATCACCCAAACACTTTACATACCTCATATACAAGTGATCCAAGTCCCTGTTTTCTGACTGTACTCGATCCATTATCATCCACCATTTCCAAAACTGAAGCTTACAACTTGACTTGAGTAGGGAGTTCCAGTCATTCTCAAAGCAAAGTAGGAGTTGGAATACACTCAAGGAGGTCCTGGCAAGATAAACAGATTCTTAGGGCACCTCAAAGCTTGCTCAAACTCCATACACAAATCCATCTGCAAGAGGTAAGTTTTCTAACTTTTATATCTTGATACAAGCATCCTTTATGCACGCATTCTGAAGTAAAAATGTAGAGATCATTGTCCTAAAGCTAACCATGTCCATAGTTTTCATTTACATTGACAGTGTGTAGAGAATTTTATATTTGAACTTTCTGAAAAAATTAGGTTTCAATTTAGGGCCAGCAAAATTAATCTCCATCTTTGACTTTTAGCTTATATAAGTTATATGGTTGGATTCGTGGTGAAAAAATACACAAGTTTCATGTTTACATTTTTTAATTTCATTGAGAAATGAGTGAGATACGAAATTCAAAAATGGTGTTTCAGTCATGGGCGCGAGGAAGAATATGAAGTCCTCTTAGGACTTGTTTTATTTTACATATTTATGGATTCAGTTTAATAAACAGATGTATAGCCACCCCAGTGGTAAAGTGCACGCATGTTAACCTTTAGGACCTGGGTTTGAGCCCTAGTGGTACCCTTTTGTTTTTTCACATTTTCTTATTTTAGATCCAATGCAACCTTGTACAAGGCGTCTACCATGGACTCCATATCAACACCACATGATCATCACGTAACCAGATCCAACACCCTACAAAGCAGGACCATGATACACCTTCAAAAATCAGCCACACATAATCAAAACAGGCTCTGGATATTTATGTTTGGGCCTGAGTTATTTCTGAGCCCTCACTCCCCTTTTTTCTTATACTCAGGCCCTTTTTTTTCCTGACTAAACAAAAAAAAACACGTTTGGGCCTAACGCCCTTTTTGCTATTTTTAAACCCCCATTTCACTTTTTTAACATCCCAGCCCAATATTTTTTATATTTTTTATTTTTTTTTATATTTTATTTATTTATTTATTTATTTTATTTAACCAAAAAGATAACAAAAATATATTTTTCTTAAAATAATTCAATTAAAATATTTTAGTTTAAACACTTGTTTTATTTTCTTGTTAATATTTAGAACTAGATCTTGCTAATTTTTCATACTTTGAAACATATTTTTCTAAATTAATATTAGCATTCAAATTATTTTCTAAACAAAATTATTTTAGACTTAGATTTATTTTCTTCTTAATTTCAATTAAATTATATTTTAGGTTTTGTTGATTATTAATTAACTTTTCTAGTAAATAAAATTAATTAATCTAATTAAGTTAATTACTAAAACATTTTTCTCCATCAAATACCCTAACAAAAGTTTTCTTTTCTCCTTCATATTTAAATTTTTGTGTATTATTATTCATATGCATTGGTTTGTAATATTAATTAGGGTTTTATTGTTTTTTCCCCTATTCACAAATTGTACCCCCATTCCCAAAGCATTGTAATAGCGTAAGATATTTAAATTCTACAATCTATCGCTTCTTATTATCGCTAGTAATTAGGGTTTGCATGACAAGACTAAAAATCAAACTTAGCAAAACCCTAATTCAAAGAAAAAATGCATGATAAAACAAACATTTTGCACACTTGCACTTATAGGGTTAACCCACACTTGTTTCCTTAGAATAAAACAGTCATATCCCTCGAACATGAGATACTTTAGCAAGAACTCTCAAATACAAGATCGTAGTCCCTCGATGACCCTTCAATGTTTCCTTCGGTAAACGATCTTAGACCCTTACAAAAAATTGTTAAGGTATCCTCTAATGTTGCTTTCTATGATTGTACAATCACCCACGCATGTCCCTTCATATCCAATGATATGGTTTCTTACTAACTAATGGTAAGATAACACTATCTAAAGGAGGAGGAAAATAATAAAGACTTTCTTTTGAGTAGGTAGAACGCTCATAGTTTCTTGATCACAAACATTTCAAACAAAAACATATTTCAAACACACCAATACTTTCATGAAATATTTTCAAAAGTTAACACTTTGTATACATTCTTATAGAGACAAGAATCATTATAAAGTTTGCCTAAACAAAGGCGCTTTTCAAAAAATACTTTCAAAACAAATCACAAATACATTTTTCAAAGCATTTCAAAGTGAGCTAGCAACTAAGAGCCCGTAGATAACTATAGATAAAAAGGATGCTAACACCTCCCTTTTCATAACCTACCCCCCGAACTCAAGAAAAATTCTCAAAAGGTCTTTCCTGTTCTTTTCACCCTTTCCTTTATTCGATAAAAGAAAAGTCGGTGGCGACTCTTACTATCTGTGACAATTGCGATAAAATGAAAAAAAACCCAAGTCAGTTCTCCCACTGTATTACACATAACAAGCAGTCAATACAATTCCCTCCACCAGTGAGGTGCAATACCAGAATTCATCATAATTGCAACAACAAGTTCAGTAAGAATTATATTCTTTCTTTCTACTTTACCATTCATTTCAGGAGAATATGGAGAATTCGTTTCATGTACAATTCCAATTTATTTATAAAAACCATTAAATAAACCAAAATCATATTTAGTTCCCATATCAATACGAAGTCTCTTAATCTTCCTACTAAGTTAATTCTCAATTTCAATTACATACATCTTAAACATGTCAAGCACTTCACTTTTATTCTTCATTAAGTATATATAAGTATAATAAGAATAACCGTTAATAAAAATGATAAAATAATGTTTACTGTTTCTAGTTAAAGTTCTATCTAATTCACATATATCATAGTGTATACGATCTAGGGGATCAGATTCTTTAATACTTGATTTATGTGGAGTCTTAGTTAGTTTAGCTTGACTATAATATTCACATTTATTTGAAATTTAATTTAAGGATTAGGCCTAAGTTTCTTGCATTAGAAATAACTCGTTTATTAACGTGACAAAGTCTAGCATGCCAAATATTAAAATCATACAAAGAGTAAATAGAAGGAGAAATTTTACTCAAATCAACATTTAACTTAAACATGCCATCAGTGGCCCATTTTTCAACAAAAATATCATTCTTAGTGATGGTGTACAAATCTGCCCATAAAGTTTGACTAAACCCTTATTTAAGACAAAACCAGAAACAAGATTCTTTATAATTTCAAGAACGTGCATGAAGTCCTTCAAGATCAAAGTCTTTCTTGAGGTGAATTTCAGCTCAACATCTCCAATTCCAGCAACATTAGTGGTGTGATCATCTCTCAACAACACTTTCTTATCTTCAACATTCATATCTCTTGAACATAGCACGATTGTAGCAGACATGATGAGAGGCGCCCATGTCTATCCATCAACCATCACTTCCACCAACCATGTTGACTTCAGTGATCATAACAATGAGTTGCTCATCAGTCAGATTAACCTGAGCATTTGAGTCAGCAGCACATTTAGGCATGCTCTTACCTTTTTTGCCATATGACCCAGTTTCCCATAATTGTAGCAAGTGAAAACTTAAGCATCATTTCTTTAAGGCGGTGGTTGTTGCCTAGAAAATGGAGCAGATGGGACCCTAGAGAGATTTTTATTCTGAATTCGGTTCACAAAATTATGGATCTGATTCTTTAATGGTTTGCCCGTAGGCTTCAGAACTGCACCGAATCTCTTTTTGTTGTTAAAAACAACTAAGACTTCATCTTTTTGATCTTGTCTCCGAGCTTCCTCTTCAATTCAGAGGTAAGTAATCAGACTCTCGATTAAAACTCTTTTGTTTTATAGTGAAGCACATTTTTGAAATCTTTCCAACCAGGAGGCAGCTTGTCAATGATAACAGCAATTTGAAATTTTTCATCGAGGGACATAGGTTGTGTAATGATTTCATGAGCAATCTTATGAATTTCGTGGCTTTGAGCTTCCACAAAATTTTCATCCACCATCTTATAATTCAAGAGCGACTAACAACATATTTGTTTGCACTTGCATCTTCAGTATCATATTTATTTTGTAAAGCCTCTGATACATGTTTAGCAGTCTTGTAATTACTGTAGTAATCGTACAAATCATCAGCAAGACTGTTCAAAATGTGATTTTTACATAGGTTGTCATTCTCTTGTCATATGGAGATTTCTTTCCTGAGCTATAAGTTATTTGTCGCAGCTTTAGCTTTTGCTGCAGAGTCTAAGTCAGACAATTTTGGAGTCCCGTCTGATCCCACAATTGTCTTACCATTAGTTAGTTCAATTGATCCAGAAGGAGCAACAGGGATATCCTCATTCATAATGTGGGCAACCTTCTTTAAAGTTAAGAAAATTTTCATCTTAGCTTGCCAACATTTGAAATAAGAACCCTCAAACTTAAATGGTTTGTCAGAGACAGTAACGGCCACAATAGTGCCGATAATTATGCAAAGCAATCGAGTTTCGACGACGTCTCCAGGATAAAATAACTCCTTCAAGAAAATATGATTATCACTTGCACTGTAATGAATTGTTCGAAGAGATACATCTTCAGATGGTATTAAAACCAGTCGTAGTATATGAATTAATCCAGTCGTTGATGGCACTGAGCCACTCGAAAACAAAAAAGAAAATTTTAGATGAAGCTGAGCAGAGAGAGAGAGAGAAGAGAGAATTCAAATGTGAATTCTGAGGTGAGTTGTAAATAAACTAAAGAACACTATTTATAGGCAAATGATTCAAGTTAGTGGAGCAAAATCGTGGGAGAGAGTGGAACCGAACCAGTAAAAAATAGTCATTTTTTACTTGGTTAGCAAGTCACACGTATGACTCTTGGAGGGAAAACAAACTAATTAATATTAAATATTAATTAATTTCCACTATTTTTAATTAATTAATGAGAAGTTGAACGGAGGTGACAGTGAATCGTAATCTCTAATGCAGTAGAGTGGAAAGACGTGCAAGGTTAGCACACTAACACTCAAGTCATTATATGAAGAAGAAGAGTTAAATGAAATTGTATTTGAAACTTGTTATCTCGGTTTGGTTTATATATATATATATATATATATATATATATATATATATATATATATATATATATATATATATATATGCTCTTCTTGTAATTTCAGAATCCATTCATTTTCCTGAAGTGTTTAATCACATGAAGTTTGTTCTATAGGAGATACTAATCTCATACGTGTTTAGATTGTTTAAATGTGGATCTTGTTTTGACATACTCAACTTTATCTTCTACTATCAATTCTTCAGAAATAACTCATTCCTTTACAAAATTGGGATACGCCTTAGGGGCCAACCCATTTTGCCAAATTGAAATATATATATATATATATATATATATATATATATATATATATATATATATATATATATATATATATATATATATATATATATATATATATATATATATATATATATATATATATATATATTACTAATATGTGTGTTCCCCCTATGTGAGACTAAAATGAATTCTTTAAAATTCAATTTCATATTAGTTCTTACTTATACTCATTTATTGCTCATTTAAAGTCAATAAATCATTCTAATTTCCACTCTCTAAATTATCATCATTTCAAGATTTCCAATAATACCACTTGACATATACAAAACATTACAAATACTACATTCAATAGCATGTAAAAGTTCATTTTATATTTTGGGGCATGTTATTGACAGCAAAATGTTAACAAACTTTACTCTCAAGAATTATAAGACATACTTAGTAAAAATGAAAGAGAAGTAATAGATATAATTACAGTCTTAAATATCAATGGCATATAGCAATTAGCAACTACCTTATATTACTTTTCCCTTTTTCTACCATTTATTTTTACTGCAGGAGCGGTCTTCCATTACAACTCTGTAACATGGTACTTAAATCATGTGGAAAGTGCATAATTTAATAATATAAGTATCACGATAGTGATTTTCCTACCTTTGAGATGGTTTTAGAATAAAGTGATAGATATGGAAATGAGAGTTAATGGGACAATATCATGGTATTTGATTTCTAATAAAGAAGGAGCATGTACTTGTTATTCAATTTCTTTCACCCATTATTATTGTTCCATTTTTCTGTGTTCTTTCTTGCCGTGAACAAAAGCGTATCTTCAATGTGTTGTTGAATCTCATTTTCATTTTTTATTCTGTTTTGTAGTTTTAATTTGTTTACGTTTTTGACACAATTAAATAAGTGTTCTATTAATTGTGTAAAACTTAAATGCGGCAGTTTTTTTATTCTTTCATTAACTATGGTTAAAACTTAGTGTGTAAAAAAAATACTTTTTAAGGGTAATATATGAATAAAAATAGGTCAGATTAATCGTTAGTTAGTCTAATAGTGATTGATGTTGAATTTGATAGAGAGGATTGTGATTCGATTCACTGCAACTACAATTGAGAGGGGGCTGAAACCATTTAATACAAGAACTGATCCTAGAACCGGACTATACCAATGATGAAAACCATAAGAAGAAAAAAATCAGACCAAAAGTGTGCATTCCCTTTATATATATATATATATATATATACTTCTGGGCTAGGAAAAGGGCCAAAGTAAAGGTTCAATCAGGAGTAAGTAAAATCAAAATGAATTTTGGTTCCACAACAGAATAATGACAGCGTTTATGAAAATCGACTCTTAATTTCCCTGAAATTTCATAGATAGACCATTCTTGATCCAAAGTTAGATCTCTAGTGGAACCACTAAGAGAAGGAGATAGTCATCTCATACATCATAATGAAGAGCTCTGTTAGCTCTTTTGTTCATGTTCCACCAAAATTTATCACTATCGATGAGATCCGCAAAACAGTGACATCCAACGTAGATCTGTCATCAAAGCACCTCTTACAAACAACAGTTGATACCATACCACAAAGTGAAGATAAATGGAGCCACAAATATGGAGTTTCCACTAGCCATGGTAGTCACCGTCGTTGATCGCACTCTCACAAGATTTCTCGTAGATGAAAGAAATTCATGTCACGTCCACCATGCCGACATACTAAAGTCATTAAATTTACATCAACTAGATATGAGTACATATCTCACCGAAGATCTCCTGGCCTTAAACTATTCGGTAACTTGTCGTTGCATGATGGCATACTGCACATTATCACGTATACAAGGAGCGGGCGAGAGGAAAGTAACCCTTAGCCTCCTAATGTTTTAAATAAGATTTCCTTGAATGGCATCCTAGTAAATATTTGTTTGAAAATTAGACATGTAAGCTTTCTCGTCCACCCGAAAAGAGCGTTTCATCGTTGTCGCGACACGAAAAATACCCGAGCGCATAACACGCTCAAAATATACCAATAAAGTCGCCACCAAAATTTATTTGTTTCAAAGGAACGGGAAAATGTTGAATAAAATTCGCGAGAGAAAAGAAATGGTCATCGCGACCAAGAGAGGGTTCGGGAGACGATTATGTAAGGGGAAGGTATTAATACCCCTCACATTCAACGTACTCGACGGAAATCATTTAGTTATTGTGTGTTTGAGTGTTAGCGTGATTGTTTGCGATCTTCTACTTATTAATCGAGAAAGGAGAAAGAAAAAGGTTTTGATATTTTAGTTTTTTGGACTCGCCAAGACTTCGCAGTCTTGTGCCTATGTATTCCCTCCTACAATGAAAAAGTCAGAGCTTCGTAATTCGTAGAACTGTCTTTTTTGTATATTTGAAAAAGAGAGTCTGACGAGATTTGGGATCTCGCTCCTGCATATTCCCAGGTACAATGAGGAACTCAAGACATACGTAGTTCTGGATGAAAAAACCACGAATTTATTGGATAATAGTGTGTTAGACATTTTGAACGTATGAACTTTGACTTGTTGGTTCGTTCTTTAGAGGTTAAAATTTTATATTCGTTTCGTGTCAAAATGACTAAAACAAATTCATTCTGAAAATATTTACGAAGTCACGCAAAAAGAAAAAAGAAAATAGAAATTTCACATTAAAATTTCATCCTAATCCATTATCCTTATTCGAGAACATTTGAAAAATCAAAATAGAAAGAAAAGAAAAAAAAACAAAACAAAATTTGTTAGAGAACCAATCAACATTGAAATCAACCAAAGCGAGTAATTTGTATTCATTTGACTGGAATTTCCCTTGGTCCCACACGATGTCCCTTTCTCTCTCTTTCCTCTCTGTTCTCTCATCCTACAACAACTACTAAGAAACACAAAGAACCTAGAGAGAGAAACTGAGAGAAAGGGTCACCGGCCGCCCCCGTCACACGAAACCTCCTTCCCCTTTCCTTCCAATATCCAATTTCATTCATCTCATCCACCTGCTCAACCGGTAACCCCTCCTTCTCATTTCTCTTCTGTTATAACATTTTCTCCTCTTCCATTCTTTCATTATTTTCATTATTTTCATTCTCTCAATTTCTCAAGCACTTCGAAAAACTCTACTATTTTTTTTTCCCAAGGATTTCTGATTCTGTCATGGCTACTACCAGCGCTGGATCCAGCGATCCTACTGCTAATAGACCACAAACGAAACGACCTAAGTGTAAGGATTTTTCTTTTTAGGGTTTTGAGCTCAATTTGTTCATCAACATGTATTGGTTTTTAGGGTTAGGTTTTAAATTTTTTATGTGGATGATTTTCTTCTTCTTTTGTTAGTTGTTAGTTACCCTTTTTGAAGCTCAATTTCATGAATAGAGCTTAATTTGAACATGAAATTTAGCTATTGTTTTTTTAGACTTAGTTTGATATGTTGATTGTTGTGGTTGAGCTAGTTGTGGATTGTGTTATCAAGTTAGAGAATATGTTAGGATTTGTCAACAATTGTATTTGGGCATGTTTGGTTTGACTTTTGGAAGTGGCAAATGTAATTATAGAGGGGGTAGAATTGATTTTTGAATGATTTTGAGGTGTTTGGTTATTCTACTTTAGAATGGATGGATTTTGATTCCAGAATTGATTCTACTTGAAGATAAAATTTGTGTATGTTTGGTTTACCTTGTGAAAGAGTAAAAAGCAATTCTAGATTTGTAGAATTGAGTTTTGAATAATTTTGAGGTGTTTGGTTCTTCTAAATTAGAATTGATTCTGCCTTCAAAATTGATTCTACTTAACTAGTATTTGAAGCTTTTGAGTTTAAACGTGTTTTTTTACGTTGAAATTTATTGTTCAACTCAATTTTGTATAGAGTTATCCCAATATAAATCATTTTATGTTCAATTTACTTTTAACTATTTTTAACCAGAATCAATTCACTTAAAATCTGTTTTTTTCACCGTAGAACCAAATATACGTTTGTGTTGTGTTTCTACTTACCCAAATTTTCTGATTATCTTGAAATATTTAATGGCTTTCAGACTCAAAGTTTACACAACAAGAACTTCCAGCATGCAAGCCTATTCTTACACCACAAGCGGTAAATATGTTTGTCTGTTGTATATAGTGTTTCTGATTATCGATTTTAATTCATATGCATTTAGGGATCGGCATTTACATTGTATATTACTTTCCCTGCAGGTTATTTCGGCTTTCTTGATTGTTACCGTCGTATTCATTCCTATTGGAGTTGCTTCGCTTATTGCTTCACGAGATGTACGTACGAGTGCAAAACTTTATTTGATTTTTGTTTACAGCTCTATACAAATATGTATAATTCTTTATGCTTACTTTGAGTTTGTTATTGTTGTCTCTATATCAGGTTGTTGAAATTGTTGATAGGTACGAGGATGCATGTGTACCGTCAAATTGGACGGACAAGGTAGCATTCATTCAGAGTAATGCTGATAAAACTTGCACAAGGAAGCTGGAAGTATGGTTCTTTGACTGCTCATAATTTCTCTTTTTTACTTTATGTTTGTTATTTCTGCATTAACTCTGTTCTCATTAGTGGTGAATTGTGGATTTCAAATTTTGATGATCCTTTTGTTTCAAACACTGCTCATAATTTCTCTTTTTTACTTTATGTTTGTTATTTCTGCATTAACTCTGTTCTCATTAGTGGTGAATTGTGGATTTCAAATTTTGATGATCCTTTTGTTTCAAACACTGCTCTTATCAATAGGTGCCAAAGCGTATGAAGTCTCCTATCCATGTTTACTACCAACTTGATAACTTCTACCAAAATCATCGCCGGTACATACCTTTTAATTTTCATGAATCACCACACATTCCTTTTATTTGTATGGTTTTCATGTTAACCAAGCAGAGACGAAAATGGTTTCAAGTGACGGGATCTCTCGCCCTTTAGATTTTGTTGCTTAATTCTCCAGTTTTGAAATGAGTGACTGTAGTCAGATGTCTATTAATTGGTGTCTGGTCGAAAGTTGTGCACTACAGATCACTTAATTTTTTTTTCATAGTGTTAAATGTGCTAAAAGTAGAGTCATAACTTTTACTATCTTCGCCAATTTAAAAAATTAAACATTGTCATGATTTAAATCCTTTTAGTTCTTTTTTGCTACCTTGATATTATCCAGTAATGCATATTGCTACACGTTGTTTCGACTCGATCTATTTCTTGTTGTGCATGCTAGAGTTTATGTCAAAGTAATAGAACTATAAATATGAAAAAGTTAGCACATATTGTGATGCTGGAGCTATGCATATGTTTTCCCTGGTAATAATAGTTTGTCACTCCACTGACTTGGATTGTTTGCTTCCTTCAATAATTTCCACTTTCAATGTTTGGTAGTTTTATGGTGGTTTCTTATGAATATAATATACTATGTAAAATTGTTTATAAACTCATAAGTAAATATTTTTTTTTTAAATCTAGGTATGTGAAAAGCCGAAATGATGAGCAGTTGAGGGATTCAAAAAAAGGAAACTCGACAAGTGGTTGTCAGCCTGAAGATGTAAACGGTGTTCCAATTGTACCTTGTGGTCTTATAGCTTGGAGTATGTTCAATGATACATACAGCTTTACGCGCAACAGCCAGAATGTTACAGTGAACAAGAATGAAATCTCATGGAAAAGTGATAGGGATCACAAATTTGGAAGTGATGTTTTTCCTAAAAATTTCCAGAATGGTACTATTATAGGCGGTGCTCATCTCAATGAAACAATACCGGTAATTCTTTTACCTGAACCCAAATATTTATTGAATTAGGCCCAATTTGGAGTATTGAGAATCTTTCCTGTTAAAATAATTTTATGGTTTTCACTTGCTCTAAAGCCTTATAAGTTGCTCACACTGAATGTTTATGGAACAGTTGAGTAAGCAGGAGGACCTTATTGTTTGGATGCGAACAGCTGCTTTACCAACTTTTAGAAAGTTGTATGGAAGGATTGAGGTGGATTTGGAGAAAGGCGATGTGATAAACGTGGTAGTGCAAAACCGCTACAACACATATAGTTTTAGCGGCAAGAAGAAGCTTGTATTGTCAACTGCTAGTTGGCTTGGTGGGAAGAATGACTTCCTCGGCATCGCTTATCTATCTGTTGGAGGATTAAGCTTCTTTTTGGCCATGGCTTTTACTATTCTATATTTTGTCAAGCCAAGGTAAGAAAATCACTCATATTTCAAGAGACATAAACAATGTTTTGAATGTTATTAGGTCCTAATCTTTGTGTCTCTTATGTTATAGGCAACTTGGAGATCCATCATATTTGTCATGGAATAGGAGTCCATCAGGGCACTGAGCAGAGGAATTAGTTCCAGCATGATCTTCCAGGATTTGTTATTCTAAGGACTAATGTGGGGGGTGTTATTTTGTACATCAATGTTATTACATTAATACATATAACATACGAATTGTTACATTTGTTTATTTCCCAAAAAAATTATTTTTATTTGTCTTCTGCATAGAATTGAGATTTTTGTATTGTGTCAAATAGTGTAATGGACAGGATTCTAGAAATACGTTATAGTAAAAACTGGTAAACACAAGCAGGATCTTTTATGAATTCAGTTGCATCTTTCAAAAAGGATATTCTTCCAGGATCAATGTTGTAAAGTATGAACTTTTTTATTTATCAAGTTCCAGAGGATATAATTTCATTTTTATTTCATAATTTTAAAAATATTGTTCTTAAATAGAGACTGTTTGTCTAACAGTTATAAATGCATGAATGCGTGGTTTTAGTGGTTAGTTCTCAATTCATTCTCATGCTCTGAGATGACACTCTTTTAAATCGTTCTGAAATGCTCCTACAAAGATTTTTGTATTCGGGTTTATGACTTGTGTATTCTTTCATACTTTTTCAGTTTCCCTAGGAGAATTTTGAAAAATCTCGTGGATGACACTCTAATGCTTACTCTCTGAAAATCAGTGTATCCAGTGTGTGAGTAACGAGGTAGGTTCATGTATCACCGAAGTGCGACCTCCTTTAGAGTTCCTGATAGAAGTGTGTGAATCTCACTTCCCGTGAAATTTCAATTCTCCATAATTGTTGGTTTGAAGTTTTCTAGAACTTGGGTTTCTTAAATTTCTAAACTTCTAGGTCGTCCTTTAATAATTCTGAGTAAATTTTCGTCAATTCATTCTAATTTTTGATTGTTTGGACCTGTGTTTGCTAGTAGTCGTTTTCGCGTCATAATTTGTCTATATGGCTTGAATGGCAAGAAATTCGTCTATATGGCTTGAATTGCAAGAAAAATCTCATTGTCCTCGAGGAGAGGTTGGACTCATACCACCTTCTCAAAGATGTGAAGTGTGGTTAGAAACTTAGTTTATCACAGTCCCACGATAAATGCTAGATGTTCTTGCTAAAAAGTGTATGTGAGACCTGCTAGTGGTATACCAAGAAAGAAGCCCTTGGCATTTAATTTTTGCAGGTGGTGGAGCTTGATATAGAGCTTCAGACAGTCCAATAGAAAAACTGTTGTAACTGATACTAAAATTATGCTCAAGAGGAGGGAGTTACATAATAAGGAAGACACTTAGAATGATGCTTTTGAAGTTTTAAATGTCATAGTCCCTGCTTAGGAATTACAGTACTTCAAAAAAAAACTTCTAATCATTGTAACGTCTAACTTTTTGTTATAAAAAGTCAATTTAAGGAGAAAATTGATAATTAATCCAATTCAGAAAATATATGGTTATAAAAAAAACCACCAATGCCTTTTCCATATAAGATGGGTTGACAACATGAATTAAATAATGTCACAAGGTCCTCTAATAAATTAATGTCAAATAAAACCATCTATCATGAAGGATGAGACCTCTCTTTTCTTTTACCAGTCACAGAAGTACTCTTATTCTCAATGACTGGTGAATCTAAGCTATCAACATTGCCTGCTAATTTCTGTGCCTCGTCTCGATGACCATTTCCAGAATTTCCACAAGTACCCACACCATTAGAAACAGTAGCCACAGCATCATCCGCAGTTGTTCGCGTAACACAGAGCCAAGGTTTCGAAGACTCGTTGCTAGTGCCTAGTCCCAAAGGCACATGCCATGATCCTTTTTCTGATTCCTGAAATACAATATTTTCAAGGACTTCATTCAAGAATAGTTTTCAAAACAAAAAGTTCAGACTTTTACAGTTGAGAATCATAATATACCAAGTTACACGGGAAACAAAGTATTCAGGATTTTTCATGTTTGGTATGACATTTTAGAATAATCACAAAATGCTCTTGACGACCCCTTGTATGCTAGCAATTACCAATCTTTATATATGTAATTCAGTTTTAGAAGATAGCTTAGGATTATACATGTGGTTACTGACAGTTATACATGTGTTACATTATTTATATAGGATAATACTATTAATTATCTAACTTCTAATTAGTAACCACATTCAGAGTTAGCAGCATGTATAACTAACTTCTAACTTCTAAAACTGAATTACATTGTCTAATAGTAATCTATGTTATCAATCTCGGATAGCGGCACGGCACAGTCATCTCTAGAAATGGAACGGAATGGGAGCGGGAAGCAGCACGGCCAATATTTAAGCAACATGAATGCTAATAGTTAATATAATAAACACATAATTGTCAAAAACTAAAATAAATTAATCAAAATTCATGAAGTATTCATATTTAGAAATAAAAGTCAGAAGTCTTGAGCAAAACATATTTTTGCAAATGCCAATGAAATTTAATAAAATGACCTTGCTACCCTTAAAAATTTAAAGGTAATATCCTTTACAACTGATGCAGCCGGAGCGGCCGCTTTGACGCAGTGTCGTTCTGAATCCAATCCCACTATTGAACTCGTTCCAGCTGAGTCACCCATATGTGACGGGACGGCACGGCCCGGCGCGGTTTTCTTGATTTTTCTATTTTGTGCTGAGATAACAGCCGGAACGGCCAAGTTTAATAATAGTAATACCTTTTCTAACTCAGATTTCTTAAGTTCTTAATTCCCATTAATCCTTTGAAGCATTCAAATCTTGCTTGCTTCAAGGGTTTTGTTAGAATGTCAGTCAATTGCAATCTTGCAAACATGCCTATGGAGACCAACATCAAATTGAAGAAGGAGTCAGAAGATGAACTGGCGGATAGCACTTTGTACAAACAAATCATTGGTTCATTGAGGTATCTCTGCACTACAAAGTCTGATATTTGTCATAGTGTAGGATTGGTTAGTAGATTCATGGAGAAATTGAGGCTATATCATCTACTTGCTGCAAATAGAATCCTAAGGCACATTAGAGGTAAAACTGACCATGGAGTACAAATGAGTAATGCCAAATCAACAAAACACAAGAATGGAAGCCAAGGTGTATGGTTATTCTGATTCAGATTGGAGTGGTGATCAATATGATAGAAAGAGCACAACTGGTTACTTGTCATGCTTGAATTCGCACCAATTTCATGGAGTTCAAAGAAGTAATAAATTGTGGCTTTGTCTTCATGTGAGCAGAGTATGTTGCAGCCTCCAATGCTGCATGTCAAAAAATTTGGTTGAAGATGTTGCTTAAAAAGTTGAATGTGAGCATCAGTGAGCAAATCAAGTTGCTAGTGGACAATCAACCAGCAATTGATTTGTCAAACCATCCTATGAGCCATGGTAAGAGCAAGCACATAGAAAGGAGGTACCATATCCTTAGGGACCAAGTTAGTAAAGTGAGGTTGAGAATTGAGTGTTGCAAGACTGAATTGCAATCGGCTAACATTCTAACAAAATCCTTGAAGCAAGCAAGATTTGAAGCCCTCAAAGGATTAATGGAAATGAGGAACTTAAAAATCTGAATTAGGAAGGGTATTAGTTATGTAATTCAGTTTTATAAATTAGAAACTAGTTATACATGTGATTACTGTTAACTTTGTATGTGGTTACTAACTAGAAGTTAGTTAGTAGTATGATCCTATATAAATGATGTAACACATGTTTGTAATAAACTCAATTCCATTTCAATAATACTTCTCTCTCAATTGCTCTTTATTCTTTTCTATTCTACTTTTCTCAATATGCGAATAACTTGTAATCAAGTTATCCAACAAACTTTTCTTTGCAGTGTTAGTTGTTATTAGGAAACACATACAAGCTTACAACCATCATCCTGAAAACAATTGACTCTGATGCCAAATATAAATAATTAAAGCTTCTTGCAAAACCTATGTGAACATTAGCAGTAATAAATTTAAGACACTTGGGCATCGTATTAAAAAATGGTAACACAAATCTACCCTTAGGTACCAAAGGAACAACAATATTTCAGTGTAGTGCAGAATCACACTGCCACATTCCCAGGGGAAGAACAGTAGCATGACAGCACTAAATAAATACAGTACCATGGTACATACAAAATTCAAAAATGTTAAATAAACAAGCAAATTCGACAAAATTACGGAGTCCCTTTGTGTTTTTATGTATATTCATAATTTGTGTAAGTTGTATAAGATGAAAAAGTATGTGAGACAGAGATAGACTTATACAGTATTGAACATCTTAAATAACACAGTTTTACAAAAAATTACCTGGATAACCAATGAGTATGATGGTGGCATCTGAAGTTTCAACTTCCCCTTAATAAAAGTATAGTGAACCTGTAGAAGAAGAAAAAAACATGTGACCGAAAATATTGGCACGACGTAAAAATCTTAAATCGCCTACAAATCAGATTTTATAGGTTACATGGATCAACTTTGAAGGCTTTATCGATGTAAACAAAAATCTGAAAACTTAAATTATCAATGAAGGATTTTCTCGTTCGTGAATAAGCATCTCCTTTGTGGTGCTAGAATAAGTGATCTTAGAAATGATAAATATTTTACTTGATGTCTTTCTTTCCACTGGTTAAAAAAGTTGCTTCCTAGGAGTTCAAATATGTGATCTCGCATTTCATCATTTGTCACAAGCAAGCATCTGAGTTTTACGGTAGCATAGAGCCAATACCTGAACCACATAAGATAAATTAAGTGCATAAAATTGAAACACAATATAGGCTATAAAACTGCATAATGTAAACAGGTTTAACATAAAAGTTAGTGATTGAAAGATTCAAAAGCAAATTTTGACCAATTTAAAAATAAACGCATAACGAAATTGCATCGAAATGATGATTTAGTGGTAAATTTAACTTTCATACAAATAATTTAGACCAAAAAATTAGCATACAGTGTAATAGAAATACATGCAAAATTACACCAGGGGTCCTTCAACTTAATTTAAAGTCTCAAACAAGCCCTTTATTTTTGTGTCAAGTTAGTCTATTATGTTTATAAATGTCAACAGTGTTGAACCAACCTTCATTTTTCATCTATATATGTTGCTCAAAGTCTTAATTGACCATTTAAAAAGGTAAATTATATCTGCAATTCATTAAGATAACATATAAATTACATCAAAATAAGGTTATAATATCTAATTCATCAAAATTAACATGATTTTTTGTGTTCATCTATGATTGAGACCTTGGTGTTGTCTACGAGGGTCGAAGTGAGATACAGAGTGGCGAAATGTTCTTATTAGCATATCATTCAATGATGATTGTATACACATATTTGTAGTAGAATCTTTCCTGTTAAATGACTAATTTGACACCAAAAGAAAAGAAAGATAAGTAGTGCTATCCCTTAATCCAAAATGAAGTTCAAATATTAAGGCATTAAATTTTTCAGTTACAGTAAAGGAACATTTCAAGAAATAATAATGCTATCCTAAGATGGAGAGAAATAAGTAAAGCTTTAAAAAAAATTGCAATTTACCAATCATCATTGGATCCATTTGGAGTTGTATATAGCACGCCGTTTTTCATCCACTCCTCTACCAGTTTTCTGCTGGAAGGATTTTCCATTAGCCCTCTTACACGCTTGTTATGTAGGATAACCAGCGGCCATTTTCCCCCGCTTTGATTGTACAATTCTTTCACAACATCATCAAGCTACATTATTATATAATCCACATACACACACGGTCAGTGCATGAAATGTAAAGTTAACTTATCAACCAAGAGCAAGAAAAACTTGCATAAATTCATTCGACAGTAAAGGAATAGGAATAAATATATGAATGTTTATTAGTAAGAACTTGCGTAATCCTGTAATATAGGCATGTTACCTGCTGAATGCTAAATCCACCTTCAGCAAAATTTTGCTGGTAGAGTCCAACATTGGCACCGTCCACTATGGCTTCATAACCATCATGTTTCTCAAGCCAGCCCTTGTGGTTGCCGAAAAGATAACATAAACGTCAAAACCAAGTTACAATTTAAACAATTTAAACAATTTAAAATTATTTTGCGGCAAGTCATTCACTCACCTGAAATTCACTAAAATTTGCCTTGACCTCACGCTCCACAGCCAATGCAGCAACAGACGAAGCAAATTTCTCCATCTCCTCATCATCAATATCCACACAAACCAATTGCTCACCACATCCACGACAAATCCCATCACCATCAACACTCGTTCTACTCACAACCCAATCCCCTTTTCCAACCCACCCCAAACCATGCCAACCTCCTCCATTTCTCAAAACTCCCTCTCTAACCCTCTCCACATCCAAATCCTCCTTCCCAACCTCACGCGCCTCGCTACTCCGAAACCACTCCTCAATAACCATTCCCGTAGTTTCCTCCACACACCTCACACTACTCCTTAGCTTGTGAAGATACCTATAAACCCTATCAGCCCTACCCTTCTTGGCACTAACCTTCAAAAGCGCCGCAATTTCCTCTTCCTCCAAACTAACCCCAACACCATACATATGCATCTCAACCTCATACGCTTTATCAGCATCAAGAGATTCACAAAAACAAAACAACGCCGGATCATAAGTCCTCAACCTAGGTGCAACATTATAATCACCAATTTTTTTCACCAATTCAAACGCGCGGTCACCATCACCATTGGCAGCAGCGAGTCTAGCTACGGTCGCAACAGTCGCTTCATTAGGAGTGATACTTTGGGAGGACATATGATCGAATATACGAAATCCATAATCTAATGCAAGCTGTTTAAGACAAGGGTCAGTGACTGCATTGGAACAGAGATAGAGTAGTGCGTTGAGGTGGTGTTGGTTGAGACGGGTTTTCTTCGAAACAGCATCATCGTATAGCGAGATTGCGCCGCGAAAGTCTTTTGATTTAGAGCATGCATTGAGCTCGAACTGGAACTTGTTTTCCGGAGTTTGGTTGGTTTTCTTCCTCTTGTTTGTTGACATTTTCGTGTACTTTGCTTGAAGTGGAGAGAGGTTTCCGAGCAGGTGGGGAGCGAACGTCGGCAGAGATGTTTGTAGGCGTCGACAGGAGCTGCACACGGTGGATGGATGTTAGCGACAGACAGATAGAACTGAAATTAGGTTTTGGCTTTTGTTTTTTTTATTACCCTCGCTCAATGTTTTTGTTTTCAAAATCAATTGACAAAACATAAACAAAGTAAATTTTTTTGTACATGGGTATTAATTGGGTTTTAGCGAAATTGATTTTAAAAAAAATATTTTAATATAAAATAAAAATAAATAATAATTAAATCAAATTGTATGTGTCGTGTGCAAAATCGTTGGCGTCGAAGACGTAGCAGAGAACGAACTAAATTGCGACAATGATGATAGGAAAAGAAATGTAGCTGTAAAGATTTGAGATTAAGCCATCAATTGACTTGTCTCAACACAATAAAGTCGTCACCGCACTTTATTGTTTCCAAAGGGAAATGGGAAAAAAGCGAACAAAATCCACAACGAAATAAAAGATCAGAGATCGAGGTACGAGGGTCGGTTATGCAAAGGGAATGTATTAACACCCTAAGCATCTACGGTACTCCGCATGATCTATTTTGTTTGGTTTCTTTTAAAAGGAGTGTTATGTAAAGGTTTACTTGCTAAACGAAAAGAATGAATGAGTATTTGTAAACAAAAGAAAATGAAATGTTTTTTATTATTTTTGTTGCTCGCCTTGGGTCGTAAGACTTAGTACCTACGTACTCCCTCGTGCAATGGAAAAGTCAGAGCACTGTAGTTCGGCTGGAAAAGACTTGTCTGTTGATTGATTTTAAATGAAGAGACAAGTCGTCATTGTTAGGAGAGAAATCTCGACTAACGCCCACAAGGTGTGGGAAAGATGGACCATGTGTCAGCAAGAGTGGGGGTTTGAGAACGCCTCTGACACTCAGGTGGAAAAATCGACACCTTTATAACCATGGGGATAGGAGAATATTGCTCGACTATCAATGAATCATGTCTCATCTTAAAAAAAGTTTTGAAGGATAAAAGTGCTCGAGCGCACAAAAAAGTTTGAATGGGTTGAATTGTTTTTGTTAATTTTTGAAAAATGTCAAAGTATGATTAAATGAATTGAACTTTGTTTAATGAAAAGATGTTTTAAAAGAAAAGACACTCGACAGGGTCGAGGTTTATTATGAAAGCGGTTTGAGTTTATAAACAAAGAAGATTTTGAAAAAGAAGGTGAGAAGATTTTGAAAATTAAAGAAGATGGGAGGAGATAAAGGGACTATCCTAAAGTATAGGATAAAAGCTAGGGAGAAGAACCATCTAACCAACAAGAAGTCAACACTTGACATTATGAGTCAAGATAGAATTCCTATTCTTTAGATTGAAACCAAGTAAGCAAAGATACTAGACCTCTTGAGAAGACCAAACTTCAAATGTATTAAGTCTTTGAAAAAATTAGGCAGAGTAACAGCTGTATACAGATGAATTCCAGATTACAGACAAAGTATGTAATCACAATGACCTGCACACAAAACAAACAACCCAATGTCTTGAGGTAAACCTCTTGAGGTAAACCTCAAGAACTCTAGACAAAATATCAATTAAGGTCACAAGGTCTCCAACATAAGATCAAGGTATCTAATGCTAAGTCCAAGAAGTCCAATACTCCATAATATCAAGGATAGTGACCAAATAGTCCAAGTATCATTAATGTTTTTTATGGTTCATGTTGATTATTAAGTATCTTCAAAAGGAAAAGAAAATCTCAAGTGAGTAAAATAAAAATGACATAAAAGTAAATGCTCAAGTGAGCAAAGATGAAAATAACATGAAATGTAAATGTTAAAGTAAATGGTACATAAAATAAAAGCATAAAAATAAAAAGCATAAACTAAATTCAATTGTTAGAAGTTAGTGGTTAGTTGGATGACCATCTTGAAACTTGCATTTGGAACTCATTAGAGGATTGGTAGAACCAAAGCCTCTCAACAACAAGTTGCATTTGCTTTTTGTCAAGTATATCATCCATTTAAAAATCCTCAAGGTAGCATTTAATGATCAATGATGTTTAAGTGATCCGCGTTGACCAAAATTGATGAAGATCCATTGGAGGATTGGTAGAACCAAAGCATCCTAACAATGAATCTCAAGGTTATTGGATTAAAGGGTTCAAATTAACATACTTGGGCTTGCAAACATAGGTTTGGGCCACAAATGATCATTTTCTTGAATCGGGACAAAATTTAGCACTATGCTAAGCAATCGTAAGTGGACTTATGTAAAAGTCGCACCTATTTTGAGGTCGGTCAATAGCAATCTATGTACTTCATGTTTAGATAAATGATATAGAGATCACCATCCCATAACATGTAGCACAAATAAAAAAGAAAGGGATAAGATGAAGAGGGAGGGGAATGATAAGCTAATTTGGATCACTACCTCAAATTTCTTTCATCTTTAAATTTAATCAGTCATCTAGATAGATTAAAGTACTAAATATATCATTAATCCAAAGCACCAAAAATGAATTAAATAATTCACTCTTTGGTAGATTTGAATTAATGAACATTTATCCAACTTCATCTACACCCAAAGTCCATTGAATTTAAAGAGAAATTGGACATTTAAAATTGCAATCCAAATCAACAATCAAAAGGAGTGAGTAGAAAAAGATAGTTGGATCAAAACAGCCCCAAAACAAGGCAGAAAAAGCATTTTAACACTGTTACAATCGATTGCGCTCTTACAGCAATCGATTGCATCAGTGCTGTTTTTAAAAAAAATGTGAAATTTTACTATGAAAATCGATTGCACTATTACAACAATCGATTACACCTTGTTAGAATCAGAAAATCAGCATTTCAAAAGGCCAAATTCTTGTTCAAACTTTTCATCAAACACCTTATGATCATGGATTCAATTGAGCACAAAAATTCCATCAAAACATGAGAAAATACCACCAATGGAATCACAAGCAATGCTCAATGAATCAAACCCAAAGATCAATAAGAGATCACACTATGAAAGATGAAAAATCCAACTTACCAAAGGTAGATCTAAAGAATTATCAAAACAACTTCAAGAATTTGCTTCAATTCAACCCCAAGAATCAATTTCCCGAGCTTGGATGTAGAGAATCAATAAAGAAAAAGTGTTTGGATGAAGGTTTAGCTCAAAGATTAGTAAGTTTCAATGCAAAGCTTACTAACTTTTTTTAAAATGGGAGTGAATTTGGTAGATAGAGAGAATTGAGAGATTTTTTAGAAAAATGAGTTTGGCTATCAAAAGCTTGAAATTTGAATGAAATGAGGGCTCTATTTATAGAGTTTAGACTTGGGATTAGTGGTGGTTTGGTAATTAATTCTTGGAGCTAAAATTTGAATTAATGACATCTCTTTCAAAAATTGGAGCCAAAATTTGAATTAATGATATATCTTTAAAAAAAATGAAGGAAAAATTGGAGCCAAAATTGACAAGATTGAAATTGCTGATTTTTTTCCAAATTTTCACCATGTGCAATTGATTGCACTCTGGGATCAATCGATTGCATCAGTATATTTTTTTCAAAAATGGCGCAAAATGCACTCTGTGTAATCGATTGCACTCTAAGAGCAATCGATTGTACAGTGAAAAAAATGAATTTTTTTAAAATTATTTTTCTTTGCAAATAGAGATTTTAGGAAAATAATACCGGGAAACCTTATTTGTCAGATGCTTTGACTCGGTACCTACAAAACACAAATATACAAAGACAGATATTTTTTTATATTTTGATTAGAAGTTAGTCAACAACACAAGATCAAACTTAAAGATAAGATGCAAATGTGATGAATGAAGCTATTTATTAATGATTGTGACCAAATGACAAAATATGATATGAAAGTGCGACTGAAAAAGTTAGGGGCGAAATTTAGGGTACAAGCTGCCTCTATTTAATTATCTTTTTTCCAGATAGGAGGAAAGTAATTAAATACAAACAAACATGAATTTCATCCCTGATGCGATGAGATGATAGCATGTGTTATGAATGAATGCATGGACTCTTTTTTTTATATATATATTTTTTTAAATGGTGTATGAGATGAGACAGACTCTGGGAATATGGAAAGACTCGAAACTAGAAATTTATGGTGTTCAGATGAAATGACGTGGAAAGACACGTTAGGGAAACAACAAGATATTCTGGATATCCGTCAGGGTGACAAGGAGTAACCATCAATACTTGAAAAAAAAAAAGATAAAACCTGATAAGGCAAGCAGCGACATCCAAAAATGGCATTGAATAAGGCGAACAATTCTCTGGAAAAGACAATCAGAAACATCTAGAAGAACATTAGATGTGGGATGAGACCAAATCTGAAGCTACATCAGAGTCGTTTAGGAAAGACGCTGGATGGAAAAGAAACATGACATCCAATATTGGCTTTGAATGAAGGGAAAGCTCAACGTCTAATAATGGCTTTAGACGAGAGAAAAGATCACAACATCCAATACATGCTTTGGATGGAAACAAAAGATAGCGACATCTAATATTGGCTTTGGATGAAAGAAAAGATAATAACATCCAATATTGGCTTTGGATGAATGGAAAACTCAATGTCTAATAATGGCTTTAGACGAGAGAAAAGATCACAACATCCAATACTGGTTTTGGATGGAAACAAAAGATAGTAACATCCAATATTGGCTTTGGATGGAAGAAAAGATTACGACATCCAATATTAACTTTGAATGAAGGGAAAGCTCAATGTCTAATAATGGATTTAGACGAGAGACAAGATCACAACATCCAATATTGGCTTTGGATGAATGGAAAACTCGATGTCTAATAATGGTTTTAGACGAGAGAAAAGGTCACAACATCCAATATTGGCTTTGGATGAATGGAAAACTCAACCTCTAATAATGACTTTAGACGAGAGAAAATATCACAACATCAAATATTAGCTTTGGATGAATGGAAAACTCAATGTCTAATAATGGCTTTAGACGAGAGAAAAGGTCACAATATCTAATATTGGCTTTGAATGAGGTGAGATAAATCATGGCATCCAGTAATGGCTTTGGAAACCAACAAAGATAACAACATCCAATATTGTCTTTGGATAGTAAAAAAGGTTATGACATCCAATATTGGCTTTGGACGGCAACAAAAGATAGCAACATCCAATATTGGCTTTGGATGGAAGAAAAGGTAACATCATCCAATATTAGCTTTGGATAGAAACAAAAGATCATGACATCCAATATTAGCTTTGGATGAAAGAAAGGATAACAACATCCAATATTGGCTTTGGATGGTAACAAAAGTCAACAACATCCAATATTGGCTTTGGACAACATGGAGAAACATGATACCCAAGATTAACATTGGTTGATAGAAAGAAACAACTCATCCAAGATTAGTATTAGAAGAAAGAGAGAAACATTTCATCCAAGATTAGCATTAGACAGAAGAGAGAAAATAACTCATCCAAGATTAGTATTGGAAGAAAATGAGAAACAGCTCAACTGACATCTGCTTTGGTAGGTGCCAAGTAAGTTGGACTTTGATCTCAAGGTGACATGTCAACTGCAACAAGTCCTCTGGAAATGCAAATGAGGATGAAACACTCTTGTTATGCATTACGTATGAATTTTGGTATGCATGATATGTGAATGATTTATTCATGTTGTGATACGGTGAGAGAACTGACTTGAAGGTTTTGCGTTTGATTGCAAATGTTGCGGTTAGCAAGAGTCGCCACCGACTTTTCTTTTATCCAAAAGGAAAGGTGAAAAAGCACAGGAAAGACCTTTGAGATTATTTCTTGAGTTCGGGGGGTAAATTATGAAAAGGGAAGGTATTAGCACCCTTTTCATCCATGGTTTTCCATGGGCTCTTAGTTACTTGCTAGATCACTTGCTTTTGTTTGAAAATGTGCTTTGTGTGATTTTTGAAAGTATTTTGTAAAGAGGCCATTGTTTAGGAAAACTTTGTAATGATTCTCGTTCATAAGAATGTATACAAAGTGTTGGTCTTTTGAAAATGTTTTCAAGTTTTGTAAGATGTTTTGAAAGTGTAGGTGTTTGTTTTGAAAATAGAAAGGATGTTTGGTTTTGAAATGGAGCAAGTAACTAGGAGCATTCTACCTACTCAAAAGTCTTTCATGTTCATTTCTTTTTTCCTTTGACATTGTTATCTTACCATTGATTTGGTAAGTAACCTTATCTTTGGATGTAAACGGGACGGGCGTGGGTCATCGTATAACCATGATTAGCAATGTTGCAAGGTATCTTAGCATTTTTATTTAGGGACTAAGATCATTTTGAAAGGCAACTTAGATAGCGTCATCGAGGGACTATGATATTGTATTTTTGCTTGTTTTTGCTAAGATACCTCACATGCGTAATATGGCCATTTATAAGGCAACCAGGTGGAGTTTACCCTAGGGGTGCTTGGGTGCAAGTGTATTGATTTACATGCATTGTTTTTGTCTTTGATTAGGGTTTCCTATTTACTGGTTTTAGTATTTTCATACAAAACCCTAATTACTAGCATTTGTATTTGAAAGCGTTAAATTGCGGAAATGTAAAGTCCTACGCTATTACATCATTTAGGGGATAAGGGTACAATTTACAAATGGGGATGAAGTAGGAACTTAAATATTACAACCATATCGAATAACCATGAAGGAAACGTAAAAACAGTGTAAAAAGAAGGGAAATTCATTTTGAACTATTATGTGTCGACACAAGCTCACATGCATTGACACATAACTTTCCTTGCCCCTGTATTGCCAAATCAACTCAGTATGAGTCGATACATAATGGTATGTGTCGACTTGTACACTACATGTGTCGACTCATACGTGCTTTGTGTCGACTCATAGATTATTTTTCCTTCTGTTTTGTGCCTGTAAAGCAGTATGTATCGACTCATAAGGCTATGTGTCGACTCATACTGTCATTTTTTCTACTTCAACATTGTTTTGCTGCATATATGGGTTAGTTCTCAACACATAATGAAAAGAATGGAAGATAAACAGAAGTTTAGCTTTAAGGACAATGGTTACTACATTTTTGTCTTCACAAATGAACCATTAATGATGCTTGTATGAAGAGTTCAAAATCAAGAAAACTTACCTTGAAACTGAAATTTGTGCTTTGAGTTTGAGCTGCTGTATACGCTGTTGTTGAGCTTGGGAAGTGATGATAGTGACGTTACAGAAGTTTTTTCCTTGTGTTTGAACAACTTCTATATGATGTATGTGGAGTGTTTAGATGGTTGGACATAATTTGTAAGGCATGAGAGGTTCAAAGGTTTGGACTTTAAAACTCAAGAATGGAGGTTTTGTGGGCAATTTTGGTGTTTGACAGCAAGAATGATTTTGACTGTTAGTTTCCCCTTCTTTTTTTTTCTGGCCTTTTTTCTTACAATTGGCCTCTCTATTTATAGAGAAGTTTTGAGACTTCAAACAACTCAGATTTTGAATCACATGTTATGGTTATCTTGCTTGTTTTTGAAGCAAGCATGAAGAATATGTTTCCAATGCTTGTACCAAGCTATCTAAAGTGGTTGATCACTTTAAACATGTTTTTTCTGACTTGTATAAGTTAAGTGTAATTATAACAACAAGTTAGAGGCTCAAGAAATTGACTTTATGATTAAAGTGAACTTTGCAAGAATGGCAATGGTGCCTTTGTGCCAAAAATGGAAAGATGCAATGGACAATACTAGAACCACTTGGATAATAGTTCAATCAATTGTGTAAACATCATATTATGGATAGATTTACAAGTCAAGAGGCCTGCAAAGTGAAGATTATGCAATATGGCTAAGATTTTTGTTCCTTATTCATCACAAATTTGCCTTGTAAATCAAGAATGAATGTCCAACTTCAGATCCTTGTATCTCCTAGCTAAAATATGATAAATTCATGTTCTTGGATGTTTTGGAAAGCTTGAAACACCCTCTATAACTTCCATGTTAGCCCTTTTGACAAGATCATCTTATAAATATGTGAAAAAATGCCAAGAAGTTGGGATAAAATCCTGACCAAAACTGCTGAAAATTTCTCTAAGTGTTTATTCAAAAATGCCATGACTTCATGAATTTATAACTCAAAATCCAACCATTTCTAGAAAAAGTCCTGCCCTACAAAGTTTTAGATCTCATTGGGATCTACAACTTTCATGTTAGAAGTTTTCCTTGAATCATCTTACATTGGAATAGTGGATGTGTTGGGTTGAGTACCAGAACAATATCCATAAATGGATTGTATTTGACTCATTTTTTTAAAATTGAATTTGAATGAGTATCAGGATGGCATCCGTGTCTAGAGCGTATCTGAGCTATATCTGAAAGCTGAATCTGAATGAGTATCAGGATGGCATCCGTATCTAGAGCGTATCTGAACTATATCTGAAAGCTAAATCTAAATGAGTATCAGGATGGCATCAGTATCTGGAGTGTATCTGAACTGTATCTGAAAGCTAACTATAAATGAGTATCAGGATGGCATCTGTATCTGGAGCGTATCTGAACTGTATCTGAAAGCTGAATCTGAATGAGTATCAGGATGACATCCGTGTCTGGAGCGTATTTGAACTGTATATGAAAGCTGAATCTGAATGAGTATCAGGATGGCATCCGTGTCTATAGCGTATCTGAACTGTATCTGAAAGCTGAATCTGAATGAGTATCAAGATGGCATCCGTATCTGGAGCGTTTCTGAACTGTATCTGAAAGTTGAATCTGAATGAGTATCAGGATGGCATTCGTATCTGGAGTGTATCTGAACTGTATCTGAAAGCTGAATTTGAATGAGTATCAGGATGGCATCCGTATCTGAACTGTATCTGAAAGCTGAATCTGAATGAGTATCAGGATGGCATCCGTGTCTAGAGCGTATCTGAACTGTATCTGAAAGCTGAATCTGAATGAGTATCAGGATGGCATCTGTATTTGGAGCGTATCTGAACTGTATCTGAAAGCTGAATCTGAATGAGTATCAGGATGGCATACGTATCTGGAGCGTATCTGAAATGTATCTGAAAGCTGAATCTAAATGAGTATCAGGATGGCATCCGTGTCTGGAGCGTATCTGAATTGTATCTGAAAGCTGAATTTGAATGAGTATCAGGATGGCATCCATATCTAGAGCGTATCTGAACTATATCTGAAAGCTGAATCTGAATGAGTATCAGGATGGCATCTGTATCTAGAGCGTATCTGAACTGTATCTAAAAGCTGAATCTGAATGAGTATCAGGATGGCATCTGTGTCTGGAGCGTAACTGAACTGTATCTAAAAGATGAATCTGAATGAGTATCAGGATGACATTCGTATCTAGAGCGTATTTGAACTGTATCTGAAAGCTGAATCTGAATGAGTATCATGATGGCATCTATGTCTGGAGCGTATTTGAACTGTATCTGAAAGCTGAATATGAATGAGTATCAAGATGGCATCCGTATCTGGAGCGTATCTAAACTGTATCTGAAAGTTGAATCTGAATGAGTATCAGGATGGCATCCGTGTCTGGAGCGTATCTGAACTGTATCTGAAAGCTGAATCTGAATGAGTATCAGGATGGCATCCGTATCTGGAGCGTATCTGAACTGTATCTGAAAGCTGGATCTGAATGAGTATCAGGATGGCATCCATGTCTGGAGCGTATCCGAACTATATCTGAAAGCTTTGAATATTGTTAATGGTAGTTGTTAACCTTATCCTGAAAAGGGTAAAATGTTAGCTAAAATGCAATGTTTATGTTATATGAAATTCATAGTATAATGCATTCGTGTTATCAATGTTTATGATATATGGATGTAACATATGCGTAAGTGAGCTAGTTTGCTGCACTGCTGCTGGATTGGGGGAAAATAAATCCCTGACTGCTGCTGAAGATATGGAGTATAAGCCTTCATGTTGTGAAGTCTAAGTGATGATGAATTTCTTCTTAGAGAAACAAACTCTGTTGTAAGGGAAATGCCGTGTACTGCTTGTAAAATCCTATTGAGGAATCTTGAGAATATGAATGACTTCTAACGGGGATTGATAATTGGAAGCTTGTTCCGCTGGGAATTAAACTGCAAATTGCGGGGTATTTATGGAAATATCTTAGAGAGATTTCCCAACCTTTTAAAGCCATTAGTAATTGTCTTTTATTTTGTTTATTTGTAAACAGTAACTATGTTCAAATGCATATGTTCAACAATGAATCATTGGACATTTTTGTAAATAAAACACAAGCGTAACGAAAAACATATAGTTTTTGCACTTTCAAGGAGATATCTTTGTATTGACTTTGAGTAAGTATTTTTGTACAATGAGACGAACATTCTAGTAGGATAACGCCTTCGTAAGAAAAAATGAAAATTTTAATACAAAGAAAAGATATCTATGTGCAATAATCCCATGGGGTTCCCATTCTGCTATAGCCTTTGTATCTCGGAGCATTTTATCTATTTGTTGCCTCGTCTGAAGACGATTGAATTGACCAGAACCTCTGAGTTTGCAGATTGTAGCCAAAGGTTGCCTGTAAGGTGACCCAACGGGACATAGTCATATGCTTTAATTCCCTAACTTTTGCTTGGACTGCCCTTTCGGGTTTTCAGTCCACCGGGAAACCCTTTTTTTCCCAAGTCGCCCTTTCGGGTTTTCAACTTGTCGGGTGTACAATTTTTTTTTGTTTTATCCCTAATTTTTGCCCGAACCTTTTGGTTCACTGGGATGCCCTTATTTTGCCCAGGTGTGTCAACCTAGCAGGTCTCTTATGTGTAGTATCTTTTGACTCTGTCCGTGTTTGCAGGGTGTGGCAGATTGTTGCCATCCATGGTGGTTAGGATCATTGCCCCACCAGAGCATATGTTTTTTATTACAAATGGTCCTTCATAGGTAAGAGTCCATTTTCCCCTGGGATCACCTTATGGCAGTATGATGTGCTTGATCACCAGATCCCCGACTTGGTACGCTTGGTGTCTGACCTTCTTGTTGAAAGCCTTGATCATCCGTTTAACCATGGCAAACAGTAGTAAGCCTTTTCTCATCAATCAAGTTCAATTGATCAAGTCGAGTCTGGATCCAATCTTCTTCGTTTAACCCTGCATCCTTCATAATTCTTAGAGAGGGGATATGGACCTCGATAGGCAAGACAACCTCCATGCCGTAAACCAGAGAATAAGGTGTTGCCCCGATTGATGTGCGAGCTATGGTACGATACCCGTGAAGAGCGAATGGTAGCATTTCATGCCAGTCTTTGTATGTGACTGTCATTTTCTGTATGATATTTTTAATGTTTTTATTTGCAGGTTCAACAACACCATTCACCTTTGGCCGGTAAGGGGAAGAATTATGATGTTGGACCTTGAATTGCTCGCACAAGGCGGTGATCATAGTGTTGTTGAGATTTGTACCATTGTCAGTGATGATCCTTTCCAGGATATTGTACCGGCAAATGAGATTTTGTTTGATGAAACGGGTAACAACATTCTTGGTAACGGAAGCAAAGGAAGCTGCCTCCACCCACTTTGTAAAATAATCAATGGCAACTAAGATGAAACGGTGTCCATTGGAGGCCGTCGGCTTGATTTCCCCAATCATATATATTCCCCACATAGCAAAGAGCCAAGGAGCCGTCAAGACATTCAGAGGAATTGGAGGTACGTACACCTTGTCGGCATATATTTGACACTTGTGGCAGGTTCGAGAGTGTTGATATCAATCTGCTTCCATGGTAGACCAGTAATAGCCTTCCCGTAGGATTTTATTTGCCATCGTATTCCCACTGGAATGGGTTCCAAAAGCGCCTTCATGCAATTCAGCCATGATCCTTTCAGCTTCAACCTTATCTATGCACCGAAGTAACACATAGTCATGATCGCGTTTGTACAAAATGCCATTACTAAGGAAGAATTTAGTAGAGAATCTCCTTAAGAACTTCTTATCATTGATTGAAGCTCATTCTGGATATTCTTGAGCCTCGAGATACTTCTTGACTTCGTGAAACCAAGGCTAGTCCACTACTTCTTCAGTATTAATCTTGTGACAGTGCGCTGGTTCCTTCATTCGCTCGATGGTGATCTGGGGAGCCTCGTTATCCCAATTAAGTTTAAACATAGATGACATTGTGGCTAGAGCGTCTGCTAGCTGGTTTTCTTCTCGCGGGAAATGCTCGAAGGTAACCTTCTCAAAATATGGTAGCAATGTCAAAACATGTTTTTTATAAGGGATAAGGTTAGGGTGTTTGGTGTCCTATTCCCCTTTGATCTGGCTGATAACCAAAGCTAAATCTCCGAATACATCCAAGGATTTGATCCCCAAGTCTATGGCAGCTTTGAGACCAAAGATGCACGCTTCGTATTCCGCCATGTTGTTTGTACAATTGAAACAAAGTCTGGCAGTAAAGGGAGTATGACACCCTTATGGAGATATGAGTATAGCACTGATACCATTTCCAAGTGCATTGGATGCCCCATCAAAGAACAGGGTCCATCAGGATCCTTGTTCAAGTCCGTTATATGGCCTGAATTATTCACATTTGTTTACTGTCATGATGTCTTCATCTGGAAATTCGAACTTCATGAATTGGTAGTCTTCTACAGCTTGGTGAGCAAGGTGATCAGCTAACACACTGCCCTTTATTGCTTTCTGGGTAGTATATTGTATGTCATATTCTGTCAGGATCATCTGCCATCTCGCTATTCTCCCGAAGAGAGTAGGTTTCTCGAAGATGTATTTTATTGGATCCATTTTAGATATCAACAAAGTAGTATGAGTCAGAGCGCAGCAGGTTTTCTCGAGCAGTGAATATCTTGTTTCACAGTCGATAAACTTTTTGCTCAGGTAGTAAATAGCGTGCTCTTTTCGGCCAGACTCGTTATGCTGCCCCAATACACACCCCATTGAGTTTTCTAAAACAGTCAGATACACGATCAATGGTCTTCCCTCGACTGGTGGCATCAACACAGGAGGCTCTTGTAAGTATTCTTTGATTTTGTCAAAAGCAACTTGGCACTCGTCATTCCATTTGACTACTTGATCTTTCTTTAATAATTTGAAGATTGGTTCACAAGTAGCT
Source organism: Vicia faba (assembly GCA_948472305.1). Taxonomy (NCBI): domain Eukaryota; kingdom Viridiplantae; phylum Streptophyta; class Magnoliopsida; order Fabales; family Fabaceae; genus Vicia; species Vicia faba. Next base: position 1,417,713,177 of record OX451737.1, on the reverse strand, counting down.
GTCAGGTGAGAGATGAATCTGGTAATGTAGTTCAAACGCCCCAAGAATCCTCTGACTTCCTTCTCAGTATGAGGAGCAGGCATCTCTTGTATTGCTTTTACCTTGGCAGGATCTACTTCAATACCTTTGTTGCTGACGATAAAGCCTAGGAGTTTACCAAATCGTACCCCGAATGTGCATTTGTTTGGATTTAACCTCAGTTTATACTTCTTCAGTCTCTCAAACAGTTTTTGTAAGTGATCAAGGTGCTCTTCTTCTGTTTGAGATATGGCTATCATGTCGTCCACATAGACCTCTATTTTATGATGTATCATGCCGTGAAATAAAGCTACCATGGCACGCTGATAGGTTGCCCCAACATTCTTCAGTCCGAACAGAATCACCTTATAGCAGAAAGTGCCCCACTGTGTGACAAATGTTGTTTTCTCCATGTCCTCGGGCGCCATTTTGATTTGTTTGTAGCCTGATAAACCGTCCATAAAGGAAAACACTTTGTGCTGCACCGTATTGTCAACTAGAATATCAATGTGGGGGAGTGGAAAATCATACTTAGGGCTTGCCCTATTCAAATCTCTGTAGTCCACACACATTTGCACTTTGTCGTCCTTTTTGGGCACAGGAACAACATTGGCAACCCATTGGGGATAATAGGTGACAGCCAAGAATCCAGCGTCGAATTGCTTCATGACTTCTGCTTTAATCTTTTCTGAAATATCAGGCCTCATGCAGCGAAACTTTTGCTTTACTGGCTGACAAACCTCTCTTGCAGGCAGACGATGTACCACAATATCTGCATCAAGTCCTGGCATGTCTTCATACGACCAGGCAAAGACTTCGACATAATCGCGTAACAACTTAATCAGACGCTCCTTGATACTGGGTTCCAGATTGGCGCCCACCTTGACCTCTTTTTTGTCTTCTTTGGTACCTAGGTTGATTGTATCCACGGGTTCCTCGTGAGGTTGAATGGTTCTCTCTTCTTGTTGTAGTAGTCTGGCAAGTTCTCCCGGTACTTCATAATCTTCTTCACCTTCGTCTTCAGCTTGGTAGATTAGATTCTCAGAGTCACAAAAGGCCATAGTAGTATTGTTACCCATGGGATCCCGAATGGATGTATACCTGCATTGTGAGTGTGAGTGTGTGTAAGGGTATAACTATCCTTGAAAGAAATAAAAATGTAAGAAGAAAAACAATGAGCACAAAAGTTTGTATGCGAAAACGTCCATGACTCATTGATGTCATATGAAAATGAGATAATAACCCTTACAAATGGACCATTGTGCCTCGGGTAAGACACAAGGTTTTAAGAGTGTGAATTGTTTTAATATTAAAGATCTAACAAAATGTAAAGACAAATTATTGTGGGATAAAAGTGATCGGGACAAAATCTCTAGCCTCCCAGTTGTTGAGCCCTCCACTGACAGTCGGGAATATCCAATCCTCTACGTCATAGCTATCTTCATCTCCTTCTACGGCGTTGACCTCGCGGTTGCTGATCTTCAGGGGTGGTCCTCCGGCGCGAGCGCGACGTACTACCCTTTGAGCACTTGAAGTGAAACCAGGCCAAACTTGTTAGACTTGTACAGGATATCCGAGAGTTGTCCCCAGATAGTGCACCCACCTTCTTCTACCACTTCTTTGGTATCCTTCAGAGATGACATCCGGAGTGGAGGCCTTGTGATCTTGGGAACAACCTTGGTTACTGCTATATCTTGCGGGACCTCTTCAAAGTGTTGGAATGGAGTTTCAATAAATTCACCATCTAATTCCATATATCTGAAGGAATTGAGATGGTTAATCATATACTCTTCTTCTCCATGAACAATGATACTCTTCCCTTGAGTTGGATATTTTAGCATTTGGTGCAATGTAGAAGTGACAGCGCCAGCATTGTGAATCCATGGTTGGCCTAGGAAGCAATAATATGAGGGACGAATATCCATTATGTAAAAAGTTGAATCAAATGTTTGTGTTCCAACTTTTATGGGAATGTCTACTTCCACATGTACCATCCTTTTCGAGCCGTCAAAATCCCTTACTACTATGTTACTTGGCTTCAATGTCAATCCCTCACAGTCAAGCCTATTAAGAGCTTTTTTAGGCAATACATTCAGAGATGAGCCAGTGTCCACCAAAACATGGGCCAAGGTTGTGCCCCTACATTCAACTGAGACATGTAATGCCTCATTATACTTCCTTCCTCTTAGTGTTAAATCAACATCCGAAAAACCTAGACCATTATCTGTAGTCAAGCTGGCTACGCAGTCTTGAAACTGATCGACAGATGTCTCTTGGGGTACATGGGTAGTTTTCAGGAATTTTACCAAGGCTTTTGCATGCGCCTCAGAACATAGTAGTAATGCCAACATGGAAATTTTAGATGGAGTTTGCCCCAGTTGTTCAACTACATCGTAGTCACTTCTTTTTATGATTTTCAGAATTTCCTCCATCTCTTTCCGGGAGATCTCAGGGATAGCCAATGACTGAGCCTTCGTCTGGACATGCTCAATCAAAATACTTTTACCTCGAGTCTCGGTTAACTCGACAGCAGGAGTGTCAGTAGGAATGATAACAGGGGTTGCAACGACTTTGTCAGTTGGAGCATTGGTGGAGATAATTGTAGGACCGAGAATAACCTTCGGAGGGGTAACAGCAACAAGAATGATTACGGGTCTAGAAACAGCCTTTGGGGGAGCAATTTCTGGAGAGAAGATTCTACCACTTCGGGTAATCTTACTAGTCCCTGCAATATTACTGATGTCAGAATCCACTTTCTCAGAACTTGAATCTTCGGCGGCTGGCCAGTCTTGCTTGATACCATGGTAGTAGACATCCCCTCCATAATTCCATGGTACGGTCTTGTCTGACAAATATGGGACTGGGCCAGACATTGTGATTATTAAAGGAGTTGCTTTTGGAACTGATGTAATTCTAACGGGTCTTTTGGTGGAGACCCTAGAAGAATTGGCGAAAATGGTAATGATAGAAACATCTTCAAAAGGAATAGGTGGAACCGAAGTCTTTTTGAACAAAATTTCTTTGTTCTATTAGGCACTGAACGTCTGCTTTCAACAAAAGACAGCTGGTTGGTGAGGACAAACATAAATGGCAAACTTCATCACAGCCCAGGAACACACCGGCATTCAACAAGTTCATTTTAGTAGTCAGAAGTAGGGTTATAAGTTCATCAACTGAAGTAACAAACAATCCTTCTTCAATGGCATTGGTATTATGGCCATGTCTGGGCATATGGGCAAAAATGACATTTGTCTTTTCAGGCGCATCGAATTCAATCTCTTTTGCTTCAATGAGATCTTGTATTTTGTTCTTTAGAGCCCAACAGTTATTAGTGTCATGGCCGGGACTTTCAGAGTGATATGCGCAACGGGCATTGGGATGATAGTGAGGAGATGTTGTGTTGGGGTTTTTCGGAGCTTCTTTCAAGGTCACCAAATTGGATCTTAGTAGATACGGTAATACTTGAGACGGGGTCATGTTAATTCTGGTGAACTGCCTGACTGGCCTTTCCATCCTTGGTTGATTAAATCTTTGTTAATCAGGTGCAGGTTTAGGGATCATCACAGCCCCCACCATTGGTCAGCGTTCGGCCCTATCTTGGTTTCTCTGAGGATAAACGGAAACCACTTCTTTTTTTTTCCGATAAATGGCTTTCTTATGGCAGTAGAGGAGGATGTATCTTTCTGAATCTTTCCAATTTTTATACTGGCTTCTACCCTTTATCCGGTCAATATCAGTTCAGTAAAACCTACAGATGAACTTCTAATTAAATGATTGAAGAAGGGACCAGACAAGGTGCCCAAGAACATGTCTACTAACTCTCTCTCAGATAGAGGGGGTTGAACTCTTCCAGCCAAGTCTCTCCATTTTTGCGCATAGTGCTTGAAACCTTCATTGGAAACCATGGCCATACTCTGGAGTTGAGTACGAGTAGGCGCAAGATCAACATCGTATTGGTATTGTTTGTAGAAGGCTGCAGCAAGATCTTCCCAGTTGTGAACATTGGCTCTTTCTAGTTGGTAAAACCAGTCAAGTTGAGTTCCAAACAGACTGTCTTGGAAGAAGTGTACCCATAAGTCTTTGTCAGCGGCATGGGGTTGGATTTTCCTTACATAGGATCGGAGATGCATTTTAGGGCACGAGATTCCATCATACTTGGCGAACACATGTGCTTTGAATTTTGGAGGAATGACAATCCCCGATACTAACCCCAATTCCTCAAAGTCCAAACCAGGCACTTTTCGAATTTCCATCGCACTCAACCGCTCTTCGAGATGTTTATACTTGTCATCAGCTAGAGGGTATTATTCTTCAGAATAGTCTTCTTCTTCCTCTTCTGATTCTAACGGGACAACTATTTCCTTGCCTTTCCCATCTTGGTTGTCTCTTTCACCGGATGTCATTGCAAAGTCTAAGGTTCTTCTTGTCTGCCCATGAAATCTTCTTCCCATGTTTAAGACTCCGGTTACCTTTTTAGTTTTCTTTTTCCTCTCCTTAGCTACCAAAGTCTTCAACTCTTCTTGTCCCTAGGCTAGGGTCAAGAGCAACTGTTGAAACTGTGTATTATGAGCTTGGAGGTCCTTCACTGTTTGCTCGAGATCCATCCTACTGAAATAAATAGTAGAGAGATGAGGAGACTTATTACAAAAGACCTGCTTATGTTATGATGAATGGTATATGCATATGTAATGATTTCAAGGATTTTAAGATTCAAATTTGTTTTAGACAAAAAGGAAACACACGTTATATTAATAAATTAAAGCTTGAACACATCAATGCCCCTTGAGCAAAATAATACAAAAACTCTAAGATAGAAAGGTAGTACGCATCCTCTTTGGTGCAATGTAGGCATTGAGAGTCTGCTCCTCATGAAGTATCCTAGTGAGTTCCAAAACCTTCTTCTCGCTTGCGTAGAATTGGGCTTCGAAAGTATCTCGCTCCCCCTTTAGTTGTATCCAATTTCTTTGTAGGTCTTCAAGAGAGGTGGGCATATCAAGATGTAGGATAGTGCATGGAACATCTCCCTTTATGACAGGCTCAATGATTACTGGGAGAATGGAGGTGTAAGGCATCATAAGACTCTGAGCACGAGTTCATACCCATTTGAGGTAAGGCTCAAGAGGGATGGAATTTTTATGCCCCAGAGTCTTGATATCCACCTTATTCAACATCCTCCAAGCTCGGATAAATCTCTGATGAAGACCTTGATCATTGCTGTCATAATCAAATACCAAACCTTGAATTAACATCTCGTGCGGGCCATCCCTTCGAGCGTAACCAAACTGTCTTAAGGCTAAACATGGGTTGTAGGTGATACCTCCCCTAATGCCAAGTAAAGGGACATTAGAGAATTCTCCACAACGGTCGACAATGATAACCTTCTCTTTGGATCGGGAGCACCAATGAATGTCCGAATGTTTGAGCATCATCAACCTTTGTGACCACCTTGAACCTCGCTCATTCTTTAATACATATTGGGGAAGATGAGAAATAAACCACCTTGCCAAGAGAGGAGTGCAACACATAAGAACATCTATTTTCCTCATTATGCGAGTGTGAAAAGAGTGTAGGATATCTTCTATCAATGTAGGTACCGGGTTGCGGGATATGAAGATTTTGACGGTGCTGACATCTATGAGTTGGTCAAGATTCAGAAACAAAACCATCCCATAGATGAGGAGAGCCACAATTTCCTCAAAGGCTTGAAAGTCCAAGGAATTCCAACAACTTTGGGCTTTCTCAAACAGGAACTTTGCTAAGAAACCTTTGAAACCACTCCTTGTTTCCCAATAAGTTGTGATATCAGATGAGTGCAAGTGTAGAGCTTGAGCAATCTCTTCTGGCTTTGGGTCTCTTTCCGTACCTTTGAAAGGTAGTTAATTGAGAATGGGAATCCTCAAGAGTTTGGAGAATTCTTCCAAAGTAGGCACAAGAGGACCTTCATCATTTCCTCATCTATGTTGGAGGTGACCAAGTTGAGTAGGCGACCATGTCTCTCGGTAAATGGAGAGTTTTCAGGAATCCTTGAAGCTAGATCCTTGAGTTGTGGAGGGATCCTTACAAGGTTGACTTGAATAGTTTTCATGCGAAGTGAATCCATATCCTACAAAACAAGAACAAAGATGAATCCCAAAATCCTCTAAATGGTTAGTGGATGTATATGATGTTCATGATGTTATGTACAAGTATGCATATACAAACAAAGCAAACAAGTGCTTAGGTTTAGGCTTGCATGGAGTTTTATAGGTAAGTACCCTCTTGAAGTTTAGTTGGCTCAAACCTATCCTAGTAATAGTAATCGGGTTCTAAGGAGCTCAATATCACTGGTTTGTTTCCTTGGTCATTGTTTCAGCACAAGCCTCTTTAATGGCGACCGAAATATCCCAATAAATCAAACCTCATTGAGTGCAGTATCGAGTATCTACCAACTTCGGACTGCACCAAAGTCGTTCATCTCACTACAACCTAAAGGCCAAGTTGGTCAAGTAAAGGTTCTAAAAGTTCATTAGTGCTTTATGACATCACTCAGTGGCCCGGTATTCTCTTTGATTAACTCAAAGGCTATCGGTACCCACAAATATGTCGCACTAACGTAGCTATTGCTTAGACCATGTCAGTATACCCCGCACAGTTTTCACAACGTATTACTACTTACCTATAATGTATCCCAAATCCAGGTAGAGGATTCAAACCCAAATAAAGAACCATAATGTAAAGCACACAAGTCAAACATTGTAAGAAAATAAATGTGATATATCCCTAAGGTAACCCCACTTTAAGATAACTCCCCATCAGAGTCGCCAGTTCTGTGATACAGTGGGAGAACTAACTTGAAGGTTTTGCATTTGATCACAAATGTTGCGGTTAGCAAGAGTTGTCACCTACTTTTATTTTATCCAAAAGGAAAGGTGAAAAATCACAGGAAAGACCTTTGAGATTGTTTCTTGAGTTCGAGGGGTAAATTATGAAAAGGGAAGGTATTAGCACCCTTTTCATCCATGGTTTTCCACGGGCTCTTAGTTACTTTCTAGATCACTTGCTTTTGTTTGAAAATGTGCTTTGTGTGGTTTTTGAAAGTATTTTTTAAAGAGGCCATTTTTTAGGCAAACTTTGTAATGATTCTCGTTCGTAAGAATGTATAAAAAGTGTTGGTCTTTTGAAATTTTTTTCAAGTTTTGTAAAATGTTTTGAAAGTGTAGGTGTTTGTTTTGAAAATAGAAAGGATTTTCGGTTTTGAAATGTAGCAAGTAACTAGGAGAATTCTACCTACTCAAAAGTCTTTCATGTTCATTTCTTATTTCCTTTGACATTGTTATCTTACCATTGATTTGGTAAGTAACCTTATCTTTGGATGTAAACGGGACGGGCGTGGGTCATCGTATAACTATGATTAGCAATGTTGCAAGGTATCTTAGCATTTTTATTTAGGGACTAAGATCATTTTGAAAGGCAACTTAGATAGCGTCATCGAGGGACTATGATATTGTATTTTTGCTTGTTTTTGCTAAGATACCTCACATGTGTAATATGGCCATTTATAAGGCAACCAAGTGGATTTTACCCTAGGGGTGCTTGGGTGCAAGTGTATTGATTTACATGCATTGTTTTTGTCTTTGATTAGGGTTTCCTATTTACTGGTTTTAATCTTTCCATACAAAACCCTAATTACTAGCATTTGTATTTGAAAGCGTTAAATTGCGGAAATGTAAAGTCCTACGCTATTACATCATTTAGGGGATGAGGGTACAATTTACAAATGGGGATGAAGTAGGAACTTAAATATTACAACCATATCAAATAACCATGAAGGAAACGTAAAAACAGTGTAAAAAGAAGGAAAAAATGCATTTTGAACTATTATGTGTCGACATAAGCTCACATGCATCGACACATAACTTTCCTTGCCCCTGTATTGCCAAATCAACTTAGTATGAGTCGATACATAATGGTATGTGTCGACTCGTACACTGCATGTGTCGACTCATACGTGCTTTGTGTCGACTCATAGATTGTTTTTCCTTCTGTTTTGTGCCTGTAAAGCAGTATGTATCGACTCATAAGGCTATGTGTTGATTCATACTGTCATTTTTTCTACTTCAACATTGTTTTGCTGCATACATGGGTTAGTTATCAACACATAATGAAAAGAATGGAAGATAAACAGAAGGTTAGCTTTAAGGACAATGGTTACTACATTTTCTACTTACCCTTCTTTTTTTTTGACCTTTTTTCTTACAATTGGCCTCTCTATTTATAGAGAAGGTTTGAGACTTCAAACAAATCAGATTTTGAATCACATGTTATGGTTATCTTGCTTGTTTTTGAAGCAAGCATGAAGAACATGTTTATAATGCTTGTACCAAGCTATCTAAAGTGGTTGATCACTTTAAACATGTTTTTTCTGACTTGTAGAAGTTGAGTGTGATTATAACAACAAGTTAGAGGCTCAAGAATTGACTTTATGATTAAAGTGAACTTTGCAAGAATGGCAATGGTGCCTTTGTGCCAAAAATGGAAAGAGGAAATGGACAATACTTGAACCACTTGGATAATGGTTCAATCAATTGTGTAAACATCTGATTATGGATAGATTTGCAAGTCAAGAGGCCTGCAAAGTGAAGATTATGCAGTATGGCTAAGATTTTTTGTTCCTTATTCATCACAATTCTGCCTTGTAAATCAAGAATGAATGTCCAACTTCAGATCCTTGTATCTCCTAGCTCAAATATGATAAATTCATGCTCTTGGATGTTTTGGAAAGCTTGAAACACCCTCTATAACTTCCATATTGGCCATTTTGACAAAATCATCTTGTAACTATGTGAAAAAATGCCAAGAAGTTGGGATAAAATCCTGACCAAAACTGCTGAAAATTTCTCTAAGTGTTTATTCAAAAATGCCATGACTTCATGAATTTATAACTCAAAATCCAACCATTTCTAGAAAAAGTCCTGACCTAGAAAGTTTTAGATCTCATTGGGATCTACAACTTTCATGTTGGAAGTTTTCCTTGAATCATCTTACATCATGGTGAAAAATTGGCTCAAAGTTGTGAAAAAATATGAAGTTTTCAACACTTAGAAAATTTTCTAAGTTTGAAAACTTTGACTTTCAAAAATGAAATCTTGACTTTTTGATTTCTTGATGAACAAGTTTCATATTTTAACATGTTTTGATGAATTGTGATCTTTGACACTTGATTTTAACCAAAAAGTCAAAGTTTGACTTTTCAGTGTACAATTGACTTTTTCTAGTACAATTGATTTTTTAGGTCAACTGCTCAATTGACAGAGCAAAAATGGGATCCAAAGCTTGAAACTTGACATGAGTAATCTCGGGGGTCCATAATGATCCATGAAAATCATATGGGGCATAGAAGTCCAATTATCCTTGTGCAATATCAAACCCTAATTTTGGTCATCAGTGCTTAAGGAGGTGTCTTGAGCTGACCAACCCCAGTTCAGTCTTGAGCCAAAGGAGATCTTGTGAGCAAATACTTGATAAATGAGAGGGAAACTTTTAGGGTAAAACACATGTAATGCAGACGTTTATGACAACAAAGTTTGACTCTTTTGTGGAGGTAAGATTGGAACTTTGATTCCTCAACATGGAGAACTCTGCCAAATCTGCTTGGAAAGAAAATGTCTTGAACCCAAATTTGTCACACTTGTAAACTGTATTGAACTGATGATCCTCTGAAGAAGGACACAGAGAGCTGCTTGGGGATTTATCCCATATTAACTGACTGTTGAAGGTAAACTGATCATGGCTTCAGTCAAAAGTTGTTAGAAATGAGCTGACCATGGCTTCAGCTCTGAAATGACTGTTAGAGATAAACTGATTATGGCTTCAGTTCTTGAAATATTTGTTTGAATAAACTGATCATGGATTTAGTTCTTGAAATGATGTTATTGGTGTATAGAAAATGTATCACTGGTTAAAACACAATGGTTTATATTTTTAAAGTGAAAGAGAAAATAGAGTCACGAACATACCAAGACAAATAATTTGCAAAAGATCTTAGGAGTCAGTTTACGCAACCTTGTTGTAGTATGCTTTAAAAAGAAACCTGGCTTCAATTAGGTCTTTTAAGGGTTGTAACATGGTCTAGTTCACGATTTAAGAAATAAAGGATAAATGCTCAAAGTTTATTTGTACCCAATCCAATCTTCGTGATGTTCTTCAGTCCTACATTCAGTTAATTCATAATATGCATTCAGGTTCTAAGAGATTTTGGAATTACACTGATGGTAGCAATGACGATGATTCAGAAGCTAAGGGATTTTTCAGCCGAAAATCACTTCTTCTTACATCATTTTGCTGTTTTGAGGACTTTTGTCAACTCTGGTGGAGAATTTTGAGGATTTGAAGACCTCTTCTGATTGAATTTATTATTCCTAACTTTTTCCTGAACTGTTTCATTTGAAATTACAGTAAGCGGGATTGTTGTACCACAAAATTTTCCCTCCCATTTCCTCAACATTTTCTCATCACAAGACCCTTGAAGATCAAGATCCAGTTAGGGTTTCCTCTGCTCAAGACTTCTCCTTGCACTGTGGACTCAAATTAGGGTTTGTGTTTGCCCAAGGATGTTTTGACCTAAAATGCCTAAGATGACTTTCATGCTTCATGTTGGACTCCCAAGTTTACCCATGTCAAGTTTCAAGTCTTGATTCCAAGTTTTTCCCAGTCAATTGGACAGTTGACCTAGAAGTCAGCTGTATTGGAAAAAAGTCAACTGTGGCCAATTGACAGTCAAACCTCATGATTTTTGACCTACATCAACATATTGAACTCATATGGACCATTTGATCAAGTTTGGATCACAATTCCACCAGAAATTTGATCAGATCACCAAAAGGGCAAAATGGTCATTTTTAGGGTTTTGACTGCACAAAGGCAATTTTTGACTGTTTGACCTAGCCAATGGCAAATCAAGCTCACATATGGCCTCAAGGACTCAATGAAATGGTCTTGACACATTCATCAAGCTCAAAAGATCCCAAGTACACAAGATTGACAGTTGAATTTCCCAGTCAATTGATCAATTTTGACTGTACACTGAAAAGTCAAACTTTGACTTTTTGGTCAAAATCAAGAGTCAAGATTCATTTTTCATCAAAACATACCAAATCATGAAACTTGTTCACCAAGAAATCACAAAATGCAAATTAGGGTTAGAAAATGGAATTTTTCATAACTTAGAATTTTTCTAAGTTATGAAAAACCCTAATTTTTTCCCAACTTTGCCCCATCTTTTCACCAAGATCCATTTGGATTCAAACAAAAGTCAAAACATGAAAGTTGTAGCTTGTTGCATAATCTACAACTTTGATTCACAAAGTTTTCTCATTTGAAGCTTGTATCTCAAGTTACAATTTTTTGAATAGGGGCACTAAACCATTTTTCAACTTAGTGAAATTTTAACCTATTTTGACAAGGTTTTCTACCCCACTTCAAGGCCACTTTTCATACCCTTCCACTTGGAATTTCAACTTGCATTTCAAAGATAGATTGTAGTACACATTACAAGCTTTCCAAAATGTCCAAGAACTCATCAAACAACCTCATAACTTGAGAGATTCGAATTTCACAAGTTGGCAAAAATTCACTTTTGTTCTTCATCAAAACATGTCCATAACTTTGCAAATTTGAACTCAGCATGCTTTAGGCTTGATTACAGGTCCTTGAACCATTCCATACTCAATAATTTAATGCATATTCAATGTGTTAAGGTGTTGTTCTTTGAGTGCAAGCATTGTATGCAAGATTAATCCTAAACTAGATAAAGTGCTTTATCCATTTTTGTAAAAAGCTAGCTTTATGTCAAATTGAAATCCAAGCAAGTACAAGCAAAATCCTTTTGGCACAAGATTATGGGCAAGTTGCTCTGATCAAGAGAAGATTATGCAGCAGGATTAGAGGCCCCCTACTGACCTAAAACACCAAGTGACCATTGCTTGCTTAAAATTCAAGTAACATTGCATAACTTGTGCCAACTTCAATCTCAGCATAGAAACACAAGAAAGAAGTTATCAAACACATCAGAAAGAACATATCCAAGCTAACACACGAGCCCTTGCCCTCTCAAACACTCCCATTGCCATAATCACCTTGAAACTGCTCAAACAGAGCAACCCCTGCAGATTGAGTGCTATCTCTCAATCCCTTCGAGCATTTTGGTCCAAACCTGTTCCTCTACCTTCCTTACAACCTATGCAAGCTAACCATGACCTAAAACCTGATCTGTAATCCCTCTAACAGTTTCCACCATTTTCATTTTTTCCTTTTGCAGTTGAAGTTCTATAGCTTGATTCAGAAGCTCTCAAGACCAAGTAAGCATTGAAACAGCATCCCTGGACCTCAAGGAAGCTTTTCCAATCATCACCTTGCACTGAAGGTTCCTACATTTCCAGTTTGAACTTCAACTGAACAGGTAAGTTTTTGAATTCGTATCTCTCTTATAAGGCATTGTTAGCTTTAGGTTTGTGAAGAGAACATGTCATAATCATTGCCCTGAACATGCCCATATAAGTAGATTTTATTTATATTATGTGTGTTGCAAGAATTTGATGCCTGAACTTTGAACAAAAATTAGGTTAAAATTTGGGAGAGAAGAAATTCTCTCTCATTTCTGAGAGTTAGATCATGTTCTTTATATGTATAAAATCGTGAGATTATGCTTTACATGTTTTGTGTTGGAAGTTTGTTCAAAGGATCAAAGAATCAGGACCTTGATGTTGAAGCAAGAGGCGCGTGTTTTTGAACTCAGTCTTGGCCAAAGGTTGAAGACAGTGTCTTCTTGGGCTGGGCTTTTGTGTTATTTCTATTCACACCACTTTTTTTGATTCACACCCCCTGAGCCCATTTGTTCATTTTTTAACATTTTTGACTTTTTCCTTTTTTGTTTGACTTGTTTATTTTTTCCCAGCACATTAAAATTTTGAAAATATTTTTTCCATCATTTTTTGTATTTATTGCATATTTATTTGTTTATTTCCTTTGTTTATACATAAACATTATATATATACTATTATTAGAATAAATAGAAAAATAGAGTAAATACATTTTTATTTTTATTTACCTTCTAAAAATATTTCACATAAAAAATGCTTTTCTTTTTTATTTATTTTATTAAAATATTAAATATATTATTTTTTGTATATAATGCATATTTAAGAACTTAATATATATATATATATATATATATATATATATATATATATATATATATATATATATATATATATATATATATATATATATATATATATATATATATATATATATATATATATATATATATATATATATATATATATATATATATATATATATATATATATATATATATATGTTTATTAATATATTTAAGTTAAAATATAAAAATACTTGAATTTTTCATTTTTTATTAATATTTGATACAAAAATACTTTTTTCATAATATACTTCATTTTATTTTATCTTTTATAAATAATAAATAAATATTTGTATTAAATTAGATAATAATACATGTTCTTTAAAATTAGGGTTTTTGCCCTAAATTCAAAATACTCCAAAAATAATATATTTTTATTTTCTTTTCTCTTTTACATAAATAATATTTTTTTCATACATATACAAAACATTTCTTTTGCATCTTGCATTCTTATTTAATTTTTGTACATTGATTAAATTGCAAATATTCAAATTGATGTAATAATTTAGATTTACAATTACTTGTCAATATCCCCATTTGGACATTTGTACCCCCTTCCCATATTTGGTTTTGTAATAGCTTAGTAAATTTATTTTCGCACTTTATTGCTTTCTAATGATAACATGTTAGAATTAGGGTTTGTATGCGAAAAAACGATAAAAAATAGTTATGACCTAATCTCAAGATAAACAAGCATGAAAATGGACACACATCTCACACTTTCACCCCTAGGGTACTCCACCTTGTTGCCTTCAAATAAATGGGCCATATTGTATGTTGAACTTCTTTGGGCAAAGCAAACAATTTGAATGATCATAGTCCCTCGATAAAACTTTTCAAAACAAACAAAAACAAATGATCAAGTCCCTTAAAGAAAGTTGCCCAAAGACATTTAACGCCGTTGCAATTATGGTCTAAACGATGACCCGCGCCTGTCCCTTTCACATCCTAACATAAGGTTGTCCACCAAATACAATGGTGGAACAAACTTATTAAAAGGGTTAAAACATAGCAATAATCTTTTGAGAAATTTAGGAGTAGATAACCTCTTAGTTACTTGAATCAAACTTGCAAAACAAAACACTTGCCTAATTTCAAAACCACACAACACCATACTTTCAAAACAACTTTCAAAAACAAATGAAAACCTTTTCAAAAGACATACATCTTTGTATACATCCCCACATGGATCATTACAAAGGTTGCCACCACATTGGCCTCTTTTCAAAAACATTTTCAAACCCACACACTCAAGCACCATTTAAAACAATTGAAAACAAAAGGCAAGTGATCTAAGCAAGTAACTAAGAGCCCATGGATAACCATGGATATAAAGGGTGCTAATACCTTCCCTTTCTATAATCTACTCCCCGAACCCAAGAAAACATCTCAAAAGGTTTTTGCTGTGCTTTTTAACCTTTCCTTAGGACAAAATAAAAAGTCGGTGGCGACTCTTGCTCAACCGAAACATTTGCGAAAACAAATGCAAAACTTCAAGTCAGTTCTCCCACCGTATCACAGAACTGGCGACTCTGCTGGGGAGAAACTTAAAAGTGGAGTAACCTTAGGGTTTAGATCACCTTTGTTTTCAATTGTTTGCTTTGCTTGCTTTTATATTTGTGGGCTTTGCATTGGAGTTTCATAGATCCTAACCCGGATCTGGGAAATACCCTTTTTAGGTAGCATAATCTGTGAGGGACCTGTCCGGCGTAGACCGACATGGGTGAAGCAGTGGCTACGTTGGTGTGGCATCTTAGTCTGTACCTATATCCCTTGTGTTGCAACGGGGAGAATATAGGTCTTCTAAGGGGTCATTAAACACCAACCAACCTTAGAACCCTAAATTGACCAACTTGGCTATTAGGACAGTAGCAGTATGCTACACTCATTGAGGCTAAACTCTCGAGATGGTTCTGTCCGCGAGAAAAGATTGCGATGCTGGAGTTATGACCGATTGAGGGTAGCCCATGATTTGAGATCCTCTAGAACCCGGTCACTTTTGATAGGACAGGTTTTAACCAACAAAACCAAAAGAGGGTAATACCTGAAACTCATGCTGGCTTGAAACCTAAGGGTGTCTTGTGTGACTTGTGTGCCTTACTTGCCTATGTGAATACTTATGGTGTGCTTCATCATAGCATCATGCCATCATACCATTGCATGCATCCTGTATAAAGGACTAACCCATTTCAAAGACAAAAAAGGTTTCATCTTTGCTCTGTTTTGTAGGACATCATGATGCCCGTGCGTAGGAATACTGTCCGACTCAACTTTGTTCAACCACCAGTGTTACTCAAGGATTTGGTTGGTAGGATTCCAAACACTTCTTCCTTCATCAACAGACATGGTTCTCTCCTTGGCTTGGCCACTGCAAAATGGGACCAACAACTGATAAGTGTTCTGACCCAGTTTTATGACCCTCTGTATCACTGTTTCACCTTTCAAGACTTCCAGCTGGTTCCTACCCTGGAAGAGTTCTCTTACCTGCTTGGGATCCCTGTGTTGGAACAAACTCCATTCACTGGTTTGGGCAAAGCAAACAATTTGAATGATCATAGTCCCTCGATAAAACTTTTCAAAACAAACAAAAACAAATGATCAAGTCCCTTAAAGAAAGTTGCCCAAAGACATTTAACGCCGTTGCAATTATGGTCTAAACGATGACCCGCGCCTGTCCCTTTCACATCCTAACATAAGGTTGTCCACCAAATACAATGGTGGAACAAACTTATTAAAAGGGTTAAAACATAGCAATAATCTTTTGAGAAATTTAGGAGTAGATAACCTCTTAGTTACTTGAATCAAACTTGCAAAACAAAACACTTGCCTAATTTCAAAACCACACAACACCATACTTTCAAAACAACTTTCAAAAACAAATGAAAACCTTTTCAAAAGACATACATCTTTGTATACATCCCCACATGGATCATTACAAAGGTTGCCACCACATTGGCCTCTTTTCAAAAACATTTTCAAACCCACACACTCAAGCACCATTTAAAACAATTGAAAACAAAAGGCAAGTGATCTAAGCAAGTAACTAAGAGCCCATGGATAACCATGGATATAAAGGGTGCTAATACCTTCCCTTTCTATAATCTACTCCCCGAACCCAAGAAAACATCTCAAAAGGTTTTTGCTGTGCTTTTTAACCTTTCCTTAGGATAAAATAAAAAGTCGGTGGCGACTCTTGCTCAACCGAAACATTTGCGAAAACAAATGCAAAACTTCAAGTCAGTTCTCCCACCGTATCACAGAACTGGCGACTCTGCTGGGGAGAAACTTAAAAGTGGAGTAACCTTAGGGTTTAGATCACCTTTGTTTTCAATTGTTTGCTTTGCTTGCTTTTATATTTGTGGGCTTTGCATTGGAGTTTCATAGATCCTAACCCGGATCTGGGAAATACCCTTTTTAGGTAGCATAATCTGTGAGGGACCTGTCCGGCGTAGACCGACATGGGTGAAGCAGTGGCTACGTTGGTGTGGCATCTTAGTCTGTACCTATATCCCTTGTGTTGCAACGGGGAGAATATAGGTCTTCTAAGGGGTCATTAAACACCAACCAACCTTAGAACCCTAAATTGACCAACTTGGCTATTAGGACAGTAGCAGTATGCTACACTCATTGAGGCTAAACTCTCGAGATGGTTCTGTCCGCGAGAAAAGATTGCGATGCTGGAGTTATGACCGATTGAGGGTAGCCCATGATTTGAGATCCTCTAGAACCCGGTCACTTTTGATAGGACAGGTTTTAACCAACAAAACCAAAAGAGGGTAATACCTGAAACTCATGCTGGCTTGAAACCTAAGGGTGTCTTGTGTGACTTGTGTGCCTTACTTGCCTATGTGAATACTTATGGTGTGCTTCATCATAGCATCATGCCATCATACCATTGCATGCATCCTGTATAAAGGACTAACCCATTTCAAAGACAAAAAAGGTTTCATCTTTGCTCTGTTTTGTAGGACATCATGATGCCCGTGCGTAGGAATACTGTCCGACTCAACTTTGTTCAACCACCAGTGTTACTCAAGGATTTGGTTGGTAGGATTCCAAACACTTCTTCCTTCATCAACAGACATGGTTCTCTCCTTGGCTTGGCCACTGCAAAATGGGACCAACAACTGATAAGTGTTCTGACCCAGTTTTATGACCCTCTGTATCACTGTTTCACCTTTCAAGACTTCCAGCTGGTTCCTACCCTGGAAGAGTTCTCTTACCTGCTTGGGATCCCTGTGTTGGAACAAACTCCATTCACTGGTTTGGAAAAGACTCCTAGGCCTGAAGATATTGCTGTAATTCTCCCCTTGACCAAAGAAGAGGTATTGTCCAACTGGGAAACTAGAAATGGGATCAAGGGCTTTTTGGTCAAATTTCTGGTTGGCAAGGCTAATGATTTCTGGAATGACTTGGATTTCAAGGCATATGAGGATATTCTGGCTCTTTTGATCTATGGACTGGTATTGCTTCCCAACCCTGACACCTTTATCAGTATCCATGTCATAAGGATCTTCATGTCTCGGAATCTGGTACCCACTCTTTTGGGTGATATTCTACAACAACTCTATGCTCGTACTGCTCGAAAACGGGGAACTCCGTGGTGTTGTGCTCCTTTGCTAGTAAGGTGGTTTATTTCGCACCTTCCTAAGTTCGTGCTGAAGAATGAAGAAGGAAAAGGTTGGGCTCGGAGGTTAATGTCTCTCACTAATAATGACATCACCTAGACTCTCAGAGGTTTGGACGAGGTAGCTGTTATTGACCGTTGCGGAGAATACCCTAACGTTCCGTTGATTGGTATCCAAGGAGGAATCTCTTACAATCCATGCTTAGCTCTCCGTCAGTTTGGAAGAGCCAGAGGAGATGGGCCTCATGAAATGCTGGTTCCTCACTTCCATTTTGAGTTTCAGGCAGACAGTGACAAACTACGCCAGGGATTCAGTAGAGCCTGGGATAGAATCCACAAGGCCAACCCACATGAATTGGGACCAAAGACTTCTCTGCCATTGAAGCCCTATTGCAAATGGGTCCGCATCCGTGCTCAAAGGTTAGGTATGCCCTACGAAGCTGTTAGACCTCTCATTCTTGAGTCTCCTGTTGAAGATGGGGTTCTTCCGACTGTCCTCCCTCCTCAGATACCTACTGATTTCGACACCATGAAGAGATCTTGGGCGCAGCTAAAGGAGGAACGGGATTTCTATCGGGAGAAGTTCAAAGAGCAGGAACGGAAGATCCAGAGGCTGACTAAGCAATTGGAGGAAGAGCGAGTTCTGAACAACTACATCAGCATTGAAAAGAGGAGGCCATGGGAGCATTGATGAGCCTTGGATGTTTCCTTTTATAGTTTATTTCCTTTCAGTATTTTTCATTCCTGTAATGCCTAAGGGCAAAATTGTTGAACAATTGAAAATTTTAATCTAATGAAGTGTGTTTCCTTTTTTGTCTACAAAGTTGAATCTTGTTTGTCTTTGAAAACATAAAACATACGCATTCTATTGCACCATATGCATAGCAGGTACCCTATTTCACAGGTTGCTTAATCTCCTTCGCTGTTTATTTTGAACAGTCATCATGAATCCAGACTCATCCAGTGAGCAAGCAATCAAGGCCCTTCAGGCCCAAAATGCACAGTTTCAAGAGATGGTCCTGAGCCTGGCCCAAGGACAGCAAGAGTTGAAGACTCTACTCCTGAAGAAGAAGAAGAAAAAGAGGACTGCGTTGTTCAACACCGGACGCAGATTTGGGAACACACTCCATAATGAAGCTGATCCAACTACTTCTTCTGCTGAGAAAAACAGTCCCCAAGGGGGAGGAGCTCCTAGTCCCGCAGTCTCCGACAACGAGACGGACTATAACGACGAACAATACCCACCTGCTGCTGACAGATACAAGCAATTGGAGGACCGCTTGAGCGCCATGGAAATTCAGAATGGTCCGGGACTGGATTTCGGAGATTTGGGGTTATCTTCTGGGGTAGTAATTCCACACAAGTTTAAGGCGCCTGCCTTCGCCAAGTATGATGGGGTCTCCTGCCCAAAGCTGCATCTAAGGTCGTACGTAAGGAAGATCCAACCTTATACGGCGGATAAGAACCTCTGGATTCACTTCTTCCAAGATAGCCTCTCGGGGTCACAGCTTGAATGGTTCTACCAACTAGATGGAGCTAGCATCCGACACTGGGAAGATTTGGCAACCGCATTCTACAGACAATACCAATATAATTCTGATCTCGCTCCTACGCGTACCCAACTTCAGGGTATGTCTCTAGGAACGGGTGAAGGGTTCAAAGAGTACGCTCAAAAATGGAGAGATTTGGCTGGCAGGGTGCAGCCTCCATTGACTGATCGAGAGCTGGTTGATATGTTTCTAGGGACGTTGTCTGGTCCGTTTTTCAATCATTTGGTTGGTAACTCCTCCGCTGGGTTTACAGATTTGATATTGACGGGAGAAAGAATTGAAGCTGGCATCAGGTCAGGCAAGATACAAAAGGCTGCCTCCACAAGTGTTGAGAAGAGGCCATTTAAGAAAGAAGCAAGTGCCGTCTATGGTACTAGAAGACAAGTCAAGCCCGAAGGTCGCCAAGCCGTCAATGCTTTGGTCATTTCAAAACCTGTTGCTGCTCCTCAGCAGTACAATCAACAAAGAAGCGAAAGGCCCAAGAGGCAGTATACTCGACTGAGTATGACCTTATCTCAAATTTTACCCCAACTGTTATCCACCAACCTGGTGACCCTCAAAGAAGCTCCTAAGGTCGTCAACACTGCGTCTCCTAAGTATAACCCAAATGCCCGGTGTGCTTATCATTCTGATAGTCCCGGGCACACTACTGATGATTGCTGGGCCTTGAGAAACAAAGTGCAAGATCTGATCGACGCAAAGGAAATTCAGTTTGAAGCACCAGAGAGACCAAATGTTGTAACTGCTCCTATGCCCCAGCATAGAGTAAATGCCATTGAGGAAGAACTGTATGCTGTTTCGGTAAATGAAGTTGTTACCCCTCTGAAGACTGTCAAGAAGAACCTACTGCGGGCCGGTTTATTTCCGGGTTGCAGTGAAGGTTGCCTGTTCTGTGCTGTTTCCCTATCTGGTTGTCCCTTGCTGAGGTTAGGCGTCCAAAGCCTAATGGATAGCAAGGAGATTCTATTCAAGAAGTCTGCTGTTCAGTTGGTTCCGGTAAAAGAAGTTTCTGTGGTTACTGTGATCGGTGGATCTGGAACTGACGGTTTAACGCTGGTTCGCGAAATGTCGCGGAAGCAAGAGTCGCCACCGTCTTTTATTTTCTCCAAATGGAAAGGACAAAAGCACAGAAAAATTCCTTAAAGAGATTGCTCTCGGTTCGGGAGGTAGGTTATAGAAAGGGAAGGTGTTAGCACCCTTTCTATCCATGGTTATCCATGGGCTCTTAGATACTTGCTCATTGTGTTTTCAAAATTGTTTGCTTGCTTTTCAATGTGGGTTTAAAAGTTTCTTTGAAAAAATTTCAGATCGACTCGTACGTCAGAGTGTTTGAAAAGTTTGTTTTGAAAGCTTTTGAAAATGTGTCAGTGTGAAAAGATTTCAGTTTGTTTTGAAGAGAGCAAGTATCTTTGAGAACCTACCTACCCTAAGGAATTCGTCTGTGTAAATGTCCTTTAAAGTAGTGCCATCCCATCATTGAGAGGTAGGTAGCACCACCGTTGGAGGTGTCCGGGTCAATTCGATTTTAGGGACATGGTGATCACCAGAGCAATGGGAAGACACCTTAGAAGCTACCCTCATGCCAGGTTCCCGGATCATGAGGACTTACTAAGACGTTTTCTACTCGACGATCACCTTTCGAAAGGCAACAGTGAGGCGTACCCTAGGGGTGGTGTGTGCGAATTGTGTGTTATGTTTCAGTTATTTGTCTTGTCATGTTTGTTGTGATCTACGCTTGATTTTATTAAGACATTCATTCTTGCATGCTTGGTTAACAGTTATAAAGTTTGCGAAAAATAAATCTAAGGCTATTACAAAGGCGCGGGTCCACATCGCCAAAATTAAACCGGACCCGATTTAGCGGAAAATAAATAATGCGATAAAATAAAAGTGCGAAAAGTAAATGTACATGGCTTAGGGACAATTACATAATTATTTAAACGATTATAAGATAAATGCGCAAATTAAATAATTAAAAACAAAACTAGGGCGTTGGACCCTTTTGCAAACAATTAAAATTAAATGAGAATTAAAAATTAAATGATTAAATGTTTTTTGATATTTTTGTATATTTTTTAGATTTAATAAGGAAAAGAAATTAATTGAAATTAAATTAAAAGACAAACCCTAATTCTAGTATTTTTTATTTATTATGAAAGATTTAAATTAAACCTAAATTAAATTCTAAATTAATCTATGTACAGTTTTTAATTATAAAAATAAAATAATAAAATAAATAGTATTGTGAGAAATAAAAATTAAAAAGACATTAAAACTATCAATTAACCTAATTCTACATGTTTTTTTTTAAAGTTTATCATGAAAACTAAAATATAATCTAAATTAAACCCTAATTTATTTATGTACAATTTATGAAAATAAAATAATAAATAATATTGTTATTCTGAAAAAAAAAGGAAAAATTAAAAAAAAGAAAATAAAAAGTTATTTAAACCTAAGTTCTATTTTTTGGATTTTTATTATTAAAGGAATTAAATTTGAAAACCTAATTAAACTAAATATTTACAAACTAATTTATTGATGAAAATAATTATAATAAAATATTATTATTTTTTATTGGTCTTTTCTGATTTTTACAATGTTTTTGTATTTTGTTAAAAAATAAATTAATTGAATTAAGACAAATAAATAAATCAAACAACAAAAATAAAAGTGAGAAGAAAAATATAAAATGCAAACCAGGGTGGGGTGTTGCCCCAATAAGGAGGTTCAGGCCTGGAAATTCTGGCCCAATAAGCTGGAAACTGGTTGACTTTCTTGGATCATGTGTCACACGTTGGACTATGGTACATGATGCTCTCCCAATCCCTGCCCTTGGCTTGATCTTATGAGACGCGTGGCTGCATGATTTTTGAATGTGCATGGTGTACTGGCATAATAGCGCTGCATATGAATAATTATTGAAAAATAATATTGAATGTTTGCCAGACCTGGGACTTGAACCCAGGTCTTGAAGGTTACAAGCGTAGCATGTTACCAACTGAACCATTATGTTTCATTTAACATATAATATCAATTAAATAACAAAAAGCAAGATCAATGCATAATGGGCAAAACGCGCGTAATTTTAAACGGACGTATCACTGATTGACACGCCATCTTCTTCCTCACCACCCCTGTAACATAAAACAAAAGAGCAACGGTTTTTTCAGTGTTGCGTTAGGGGTGATTCAAGAAAATAGCGAATAGCTCCCTATGGTACATAAATCCATCGCGAGGTATGTGTCTTGTTCAGAAGAACACGCTGAGTGCAATGATCATGATCTCAAGACCCAATTGTTCCTTGGATGAGAAACCCCAAATCAAGAACCCTGCAACCCTAAATATCGTTCATGGCCAAATCGTGTGTATTGCTCAAAAATGAAATCAATTAGTATGGTTAGCTTTAGAACATCATGAGAAACAAGAATTCATAAACAAAATATGCAAAAGATGTATGATTCGTGCTATGCGATTTCAGAAAATTCACTTTGCAGTTTGAATTCTAACCAACGATTCTTTGTGCTTTAGTTGATGTTAATGATTGAGAAAGGTTCAAGAATGTCTCAGGATGCTATTGGAATGAAACTTGAGGCTTGAAACGACCTAAAAGCTAGTTTTCAGTCTTGAGTTTTTTTGAAAAAATTCAATGTGCAATGCTTGTTTTGGGCGCAGCTTGCAGTCTAGGATCATTAGGGTTGTGATGCTGAGTATGTATAGAGCATGCTAGGTCAAAAATATTGCACAAAATCTCAAGTATTCATGGATTTCAA
Source organism: Vicia faba (assembly GCA_948472305.1). Classification (NCBI taxonomy): domain Eukaryota; kingdom Viridiplantae; phylum Streptophyta; class Magnoliopsida; order Fabales; family Fabaceae; genus Vicia; species Vicia faba. Next base: position 1,417,690,011 of record OX451737.1, on the reverse strand, counting down.
TATTTGATTTTACCAAATCTTTTCCAAATCTTTTTTCATGGTTTTTGTGTTCAATCAGCTCAAATCTTATCAAAACTTGCCATAATCAATTAAGCACGAAATATTGAGATTAGAATGTGCATAAAAAGATTTTTTAGGTTAGGTTTGATATTTTTCATATATTAAAATCATTTAAATGAATATAAATTAATATTAATTCAAATAAATAATTAAAAAATATGAGAATACTTCCCTTTGGGCCTAGTGGTCGTGCATAGGCTTGGCATGAAGAAACTTGGAAGAAAAATGGGCCCATTTGCATTTTTAGGCCTTTTGCATCAATGTTGACTTTTTAAAATTTCCAAAAATTTCCCAACTTCCACAAGGCATAACTTGGTCAATTTTTAAGCTTTTCACATGTTCTTGGACATTTTGGAAAGGTCTTTGAGTCCTTTAACCAATGCCTTTGGTCCCATGTCATTTTGATTTACCAATCTCAAGTTATGGCCTTTGACTTAAAGTCACTTTTTGTTGACTTTTGAAAATGACCTATAATGTTGAAATTGATAACTTTTTGTGAGAGCATTTCTTGGACTTGGAATATGAAGATGAGTTGTAGGAAATGTCTTTCTCTTCAAAATGAGCTTTGGATGGGATTTTTCTGATAATCCATGTGAAAGTTATGCCCTGGTCAATTTCAGTTGACTTTTTCAGCTGTCCAAATATAGCAACTTTTGCATCTTTGATGATTTCTGAGCCAAATTTTGAGAATCATGATCAAGCATTGATCAAATGATGTTTGTGGCTTCAAAATGATATATTGACCAAAAATTTGAACTTTTGACTGTCAAATGACCATTTTGCCCCTACAGTTGACTGTAGTGCAATCTAGGGTTTTGACTGTGCAATCTTGAGCTAAATGCCTTGAAACTTGACATGAGGGTACTTGACCATCTTTGTAAGCATGTGAGACTTGATTGGGCCTTTGAAAAGTTCATTTGCTTGACCAGAACTCAAACCCTAGTTTTGACTGTATAGGAGCCAGTTGAGCTGCACAACCCTTGGGGAATTTTGTGACCTTGACTTGGCAATTTCTTGATGAATATGGGAGGGCAAATTTTGGGGTACAACAGTTGCCCCTGTTCAATCTTCTTAGACCTGAGGATGCAGATCGGCTGACGTGCCTTTCGTGATCCGAGGGTAGAAGATGATTGGACACTAGAGTGCCCAAAAATTTGCGCTCACATAGTAGCAGTGATGATGAGGGAATGGGCTTATAGATGCCATTTGGATGTTGCTTGGATAGGATGATGGGCTTATAGATGCCATCTGGACGTTGATCGCGTAAGAGATTCCTTAGCGAGAACCTGCATACCTGCAAAACAGAAAAATGAGTACCTGACACGTTGCAGGAGCTGATTTTGGATGCTTGATATAGATATGTCCTGACTGGTTACAGGAGCTGGGTCTGGAGCTTCAAACGTTGATGAATGAACCAGGGATGGTTACTGCCTTAGCACGGATGGTAAGAGAATCCTGAACGATTTCAACCTCAACAACGCTCGTTGAGAAAGTCTTGGTGAGAATTACCATTTTCATAGTGTTAGGAAGAGAACCAAAGGACATTATAATATCAAAGGGAGTCACCTCACTCACCGTCGGAGAGGGAACTGTAGGAAATTATAATCTGGAAGGAAATATCACCTCACGCTCATGCCGGAGAGGGAAACATCTTGAAAGGGAATTACCACCTCACACGCCGTTGGAGAGGGGACCATAAGAGAATATCACCTCACGCTCATGCCGGAGAGGGGAACATCTGAAGAAGGAATTACCACCTCACACGCCGTTGGAGAGGGGACCATAAGAGAATATCACCTCACGCTCATGCCGGAGAGGGGAACATCTGAAGAAGGAATTACCACCTCACACGCCGTTGGAGAGGGGACCATAAGAGAATATCACCTCACGCTCATGCCGGAGAGGGGAACATCTGAAGAAGGAATTACCACCTCACACGCCGTTGGAGAGGGGACCATAAGAGAATATCACCTCACGCTCATGCCGGAGAGGGGAACATCTGAAGAAGGAATTACCGCCTCACACGCCGTTGGAGAGGGGACCATAAGAGAATATCACCTCACGCTCATGCCGGAGAGGGAAACATCTGAAGAAGGAATTACCACCTCACACGCCGTTGGAGAGGGGACCATAAGAGAATATCACCTCACGCTCATGCCGGAGAGGGGAACATCTGAAGAAGGAATTACCACCTCACACGCCGTTGGAGAGGGGACCATAAGAGAATATCACCTCACGCTCATGCCGGAGAGGGAAACATCTGAAGAAGGAATTACCACCTCACACGCCGTTGGAGAGGGGACCATAAGAGAACTTCTACTGAGTCTTTATCAGAAAAATCTGTTTGGAGTCGATTTAACTGGACTAGAGAAATCTTTGAAATATGTTCGAGAATCTCAACTGCATCTTTCCTGAAAGGTAAAGGTCAATTATATGCAATGCATGATATGGATCAAGCAATGATGTTCTCAACATGGATGCGATTTATATGATATGATGCGTACATGCATGCTATAATGATGTATATGATGATTCATGTATGTTTTCGTCTAGGAAAATAAATCCTTGACGGGTGCCGGGAAGTCATATCCTGGGCTAATGTTGAGGAAGAGATTTTGCTTCCGCTGTGGATGATTGTTGCAAGAATACCGGTAGGAGAAGATAACTCCGTTGAGGAATGAACTTGGCAAATGAAATAATTCTGCGGGAGAAAAGATACTCTAGCGATCATGCTGGGGAGTGCTACTCTGTGGGGATAGCGATGCTTTGCTGAGTTGATGAAGATAACTCCGCTGGGGATATCCGTTGATGAGTTATGCTGGGAGATTTGATAGACTTCGCTGGGGGTAAGAAGATTCTGTCGACGACGCTCTTTCCGTGGCTTTTGGCTGAGGATAACCCAGTTATATCCTGTTACGGAAATAACTCTTTAAATCAAGCCGGGACGACGCGTTCGTGCTTCGCGAAGGATAAGCTTCCAGAATCTACTGGGGATAAGCTTATTGCTTGGGGATATGATTTCCAACTTGGTTGGTGAAACTGGATTGGACTCTCCTGGGGGAAGTTTTAGACTGCGGGGAAGTGATTCCTTTGAATGGTGGTATACCGCCGGGGAACAATCTTTAGACCAAGACTGCCGGGGATGCTTGTATATTGCTGCTGGGGAAGTACTTGATATCTACGGGAGGATACTCAATTCCCTTGATATTTGACAATTTTGCTTGGAGAGAGAATGTATTGTTTTGCTGAACTACTCTCTGGGGAATTAAGATACTCGGTCATGTTCTTTGGCTGAACCTACCTTGGTACCTTGGAGGATAGAACAATTAGACTGCTCAGACAACTCTTTTATTGCCCCCGTTTCCAGTGTCACCTGCAATTAATTCCTTTGTTTCGTATGCAAATATTCATGAGTTAGCAAATTATTGTCAATGCATACATCACAAATTGAACCTTGGACGTTCTTCGCAAAACAAAACAGAAAAAGAAAAACACTTGGGCACGTTTAACTGGAAATATATTTTTATTGATTTTTGAATGGCCTGAATAGGCGTTTTGTATACAAGAGGCTGACGTCCTAGTAAGAGGTACGTCGCCGATCCAAAGAGTTTATACACGTTTTGTACAAATGAAAATAAAACAGCTGTGTGAAAGATGAATGATCCACTGGGTTTCAACTCTGCTATTGCCCTTATAACTCCGAGCGTCTCATCACTTGATGACCTTGGTTGAATGTGAAGCTGACTGATCGATGCCGTCTGAACTTGATGTAGATACCGAATTCTGGATGCAAAGTGATCAATGAGACATAGTTTTACGCTTTATCCCTAATTTTTGCCTGGACCGCCCTTTCGGGTTTTCAGTCCACCGGGATACCCTTTTTTGCCCAAGCCGCCTTTTCAGGTTTTCGACTTGCCGGGTGTACAGATTTTTCATTTTCATCCCTACATTTTGCCCGAACCCTTTTGGTTCGACGGGAAGCCCTAATTTTTGCCTAGGCATGTCAGCCTAGCGGGTCTTTTTCATGCGTAGTATTTTTTAACTATGTCTGCATTGGCGGGGTGAGGAAGGTCGTCACCATCCATGTTAGTTAAGATCATTGCCCCTCCTGAGAATACATGCTTAACCACAAATGGCCCTTCATACGTAGGGGTCCATTTGCCCCTTGGATCACTCTGAGGAAGAATGATTCTTTTGATAACCAGATCCCCAACTTGATATTCTTGTGGTCTGACTTTCTTGTTAAATGCCCTGATCATCCGTTTCTGATACGTCTGACCATGACAGATAGCAGCAAGTCTCTTTTCGTCAATGAGATTGAGTTGGTCAAGTCGTGTCTGGATCCAATCATCTTCGTTCAGGTTTGCATCCTTCATTATCCGGAGAGAGGGAATTTGCACTTCGATCGGCAAGACTGCCTCCATACCATAAACCAGAGAGAAAGGAGTTGCCCCGGTTGATGTCCTAGCTGAAGTACGGTACCCATGCAGAGCGAACGGTAACATCTCGTGCCAATCTTTGTACGTCACTGTCATTTTCTGTACGATCTTCTTGATGTTCTTATTCGCTGCTTCTACAGCCCCATTCATCTTCGGTCTGTAAGGAGAAGAATTGTGGTGCTGTATTTTGAACTGTTCGCAGAGCTCAGTGATCATCTTGTTGTTCAGATTGGTACCGTTGTCTGTAATAATCCGCTCAGGGACGCCGTATCGACAGATCAGGTTGTGCCGAATGAACCGTGCCACAACAGTCTTGGTTACCGTAGCGTAGGATGCTGCTTCAACCCACTTCGTAAAGTAATCAATCGCCACTAGGATGAAGCGATGTCCATTAGATGCCGTAGGTTTAATCTCGCCGATCATGTCTATGCCCCACATTGCAAACGGCCAAGGCGCAGTCAGAACATTCAGGGGAACCGGAGGAACATGCACCTTATCTGCATAGATCTGGCACTTGTGGCATGTCCTCGAATGTTGGTAGCAGTCAGCTTCCATTGTGGACCAATAATATCCTGCCCGTAGGATTTTCTTAGCCATAGTATGCCCACTGGAATGCGTACCGAAGGTCCCTTCATGTAGCTCTTCCATGATCCTTTCTGCTTCAATCTTGTCCACACAACGCAGTAGGGTTGAATCATGGTTTCGCTTGTACAAGATGCCGTTGCTTAGGAAGAACTTGGCTGCGAACCGCCTCAGGAATTTCTTATCGTTGACAGAGGCACCTTCAGGGTATTCCTGAGCTTCCAGATATCTCTTCACTTCGTGGTACCAAGGCTTCTCAGTTACCAATTCAGTTTCGAGATCACAACAGTATGCCGGTTCGTCCAGTTTCCAAATGATGATCCGGGGAGCTTCATTATCCCATTTAACCTTGAACATTGAAGACATTGTAGCTAACGCGTCCGCTAACTGATTCTCTTCCCTTGGAAAGTGTTCAAAGGTTATCTCTGTAAAGTGGGGAATCAGGGTCAGCACACATTCTCTGTAAGGAATCAAGTTTGGATGTTTCGTATCCCACTCTCCGTTGATCTGATTGATCACAAGAGCGGAATCTCCGAAGACACTGAGGAACTTGATCCTTAAGTCAATCGCAGCTTGAAGACCCATGATACACGCCTCATACTCCGCCATGTTGTTGGTACAGTTGAAACATAGCCGGGCAGTGAGTGGAGTGTGAGTACCTTGTGGAGATATAATGATGGCGCCGATACCATTTCCCAAAGCGTTGGAAGCTCCGTCAAAGTGCATAGACCATCGGGATCCTGGCTCAGGTCCTTCATCCGGTCCAGGTACTTCACAATCAGTTACAATCATGATACTTTCATCCGGAAACTCGAAGTTCATGGACTGATAATCATCTACAGCTTGATGAGCTAAGTGGTCTGCCAATACACTTCCCTTGATAGCTTTCTGGGTTGTATACTGGATGTCGTATTCCGTGAAGATCATCTGCCATCTTGCAATTCTCCCAGACAGAGCAGGCTTTTCAAATATGTATTTAATAGGATCCATCTTTGAGATCAGCAAGGTAGTGTGAGTCAGCATATACTGTCTCAGCCGGCGAGCAGCCCATACCAAAGCGCAGCAAGTTTTCTCAAGCAGTGAGTATCGGGTCTCACAGTCGGTAAACTTTTTGCTAAGGTAATAAATGGCATGCTCTTTTCGGCCAGACTCGTCATGCTGCCCCAGCACACACCCCATTGAGTTGTCTAGCACTGTCAGATATAGGATCAGAGGTCTCCCTTCAACCGGTGGCATAAGGATAGGTGGTTCTTGGAGATATTCTTTGATTTTGTCAAAAGCAGCCTGACATTCATCGTTCCAACGTACTACCTGATCTTTCTTCAGCAGCTTGAAGATTGGCTCACAGGTAGCAGTCAAATGAGATATGAATCGAGCGATGTAATTCAGGTGTCCTAAAAAGCCTCTGACCTCCTTCTCTGTCTTAGGAACTGGCATCTCTTGAATAGCCTTGACCTTGGCAGGGTCCACTTGAATACCTTTATCACTGACCACGAAGCCTAGCAACTTCCCAGATCTTACCCCGAAGGTGCACTTGTTCGGGTTCAATCTCAGCTTGTACAGTTTCAACCGGTCAAACAACTTTTGCAGATGATCTAGGTGCTCTTCCTCAGTCTGGGACCTAGCGATCATGTCGTCCACATACACTTCGATCTCATGATGGATCATATCATGAAATAAGGCAACCATGGCACGTTGGTAGGTTGCCCCAGCATTCTTTAATCCGAACGGCATGACCTTGTAACAGAAGGTGCCCCACTGAGTAACAAATGTAGTCTTTTCCATGTCTTCAGGTGCCATCTTGATCTGATTGTAGCCTGAAAAGCCATCCATGAAAGAGAATACCTTGTGCTGAGCCGTATTATCAACAAGGACATCAATGTGAGGTAAGGGGAAGTCATCCTTGGGGCTGGCCCTGTTCAGATCCCTGTAATCGACACACATTCTGACCTTACCGTCCTTTTTAGGTACCGGCACCACGTTAGCAACCCACTGAGGGTAAGAAGTTACTGCAAGGAACCCTGCATCAAACTGTTTCATGACTTCGGCTTTAATCTTCTCGGACATCTCTGGACGCATCCGACGAACCTTTTGTTTAACTGGAGGGCAGTCTTCCCTAGTCGGCAAATGATGGACAACAATATCGGTATCCAACCCTGGCATGTCTTCGTAGGACCAGGCAAAGATCTCCATATAGTCATGTAACATCTTGGTTAACCGTTGCTTCACGCTGAGCTCTAGGTTAGCACCAATCTTTACCTCTTTTCTATCTGCCTCAGTACCCAGGTTTATGGTTTCCACTGGCTCTTCATGGGGTTGAATTGCCCTCTCTTCCTGAAGTAACAGTCTTGCAAGCTCGCCAGGCACTTCGCAATCATCTTCACCTTCGTCTTCGGCTAAGTTGATCGGATTTTCGAAGTCATAATTGGCATTAGCAGAGTTGTTATCAGTGAGATCCAGAGTGGATTGGAACCTGTATGAGTGAGTGTGTGTGTAAATACAGCTGTTTTGAAAATTATGTAAAGGAAAGGAAAGATAGAAAAGGAACACAATATTTGTAATGCGAAAAATACGTCCAAGATTTCATTCATGATGTATAAAATGACAGTTCATATGCCCTCACAAATAGAACCACGGTGTCTCGGGTAAGACACCGGGCCATAGAGTTTATCAATGTTTATTACAAAATAACAAAACAAAGAAATTTATTACTTAGTGTCAAAAGAAACAGAGAGATTGTCTTTGGCGCTCCAATTGTTAAGTCCACCGTCAGCAACCGGGTATATCCAGCTATCGAACTCAGCTTCATCAACTTCCTCTTCATCACCAATAGCATTAACTCCATGAGCAGGCAGGGGAGCTGTCACCACATTAGGCTTGTCAGATGCTTCAAACTGTACCTCCTTAGCATCAATGAGGTCCTGCAGCTTGTTCCTTAGTGCCCAACAGTCATCAGTGGCATGCCCCGGGCTATCCGAATGGTAAGCACAACGAGCATTTGGGTTGTACTTGGGAGAGGTAGTGTTTGAGAACTTTGGCGCCTCCTTGACAGTCACCAAATTGGTGGATAGTAACTGTGGCAGGATTTGCGATAGGGTCATGCTTAACCGGGTGAACTCTCTCCGGGGTCTATCAGCCCTTTGAGGATTGTTTGGCCGGGGAGCGGCAGCAGGCTTAGCAATCATCACCGCACTGACAGATTGGCGGTGATCAGGTCTTTCTGATTTCCTGGAGCCATACACGGCACTAGACTCCTTCTTAAATGGTTTCTTGTCCGGCCCAGATGATGATGCAGCCTTTGCAATCTTCCCAGACTTCAACCCAGCTTCAATTCTCTCTCCAGTTAAGATCAAATCAGTGAAACCAGCAGAAGAATTCCCAATGAGATGGTTAAAGAATGGCCCAGATAGGGTCCCCAAGAACATGTCCACTAACTCTCGATCAGTCAAAGGTGGCTGCACCCTGCCAGCCAGATCTCTCCACTTCTGCGCGTACCCTTTAAAACCTTCACTTGCACCTAACGACATACCCTGGAGTTGGGTACGTGTGGGGGCAAGGTCGGCATTATACTGATACTGCTTGTAGAAAGCAGTAGCCAGCTCCTCCCAGTTACGAACTTTGGTCCCATCCAGCTGATAGAACCATTCGAGATGAGTCCCTGAAAGACTCTCCTGGAAGAAGTGGATCCATAGATTCTTGTCCGCAGAGTACGGCTGAATCTTTCGAACATAAGACCTCAAATGCAGCTTAGGACAAGATGCCCCGTCATACTTGGAGAAGGTGGGAGCTTTGAATTTATGTGGAATGATTATACCAGTCGACAAACCCAGATCTCCGAAATCTAGCCCAGGTGCCTGTTGCACCTCCATAGCCTTCAACCTGTCTTCCAGCTGTTTGTACCTGTCGTCTGCAGGAGGATACTGTTCCTCATCAAAATCTGTCTCATTGTCGGAGACCACTGGAGTAGGAACCTTGACTTCTGCCTGAGAAGGACTCCTGCCAACAGAAGAACCAGCCTCTTCATGTTGCAGAGTATTACCCAACCTTCGGCCCGAGTTGAATAGAACAATTCTTCTCTTTTTCTTCTTTTTTAGGAGCATAGTCTTTAGTTCCTCTTGGCCTTTAGCTAGACCCAGGATTAGCTCTTGAAACTGCGCATTCTGCGCCTGGAGAGCCTTGATTGATGTCTCTGTTGATTCAGATCCGGGATTCATGATGCTGAAATAAACAGCGAAGAACTGTAAGCAACCTGAAAAGGGGAAAAACCTGCTATGCACATGATGTATGAAATGCGTATGCAATGCATTCAAGGGTTCGAAAGTTCAAATTCATTGTAGACAAGGAAAGAACACACGTTATCATTAAAGAAATCATTGTTTAATACATCAAGGCCTCATGGGCAAAAAGAAATACAAAAGTCAAGTCAATCCCAAAATACACTGCGCATCCTCTTCGGAGCTATGTAGGTGTTGAGATTCCTCTCCTCATGCAACAGACGGGTGAGCTCCAAGACTTTCTTTTCACTGGCATGCAGACTAGTCTCGAGAGAATTCCTTTCCTCCTTAAGCTGGATCCAGCTCTTCTGCATCTCTTCCCAGGATGTGGGCATATCAGGGTGCTGAATAACATGAGACACTTCCCCTTCCAAGACAGGTTCTTTGATTACTGGAAGCATGTGAGGATAAGGCATCACTAACTTCTGAGAGCGGGCGCGTACCCACCTGAGATAAGGCTCCAAAGGGATGGAGTTCCTGTGCCCCAGTGTCTTGCTGTCTATCCTACTAGGCATCCTCCAGGCTCTGATAAATCTCTGACGAAGTCCTTGAGTATCATTGTCGAAGTCAAAAACTATGTCAGGAATCAACATGTCATGAGGACCGTCCCTCCGAGCATAACCAAACTGTCTCCAAGCCAGGCATGGGCTATAAGTAATACCTCCTCTGATTCCAAGTAAAGGAACATTAGGGTATTCCCCACAGCGATCAATGATAGTGACATCTCCTCTGGATCTAGGACACCAATGTATATCTGCATGTGTAAGAGTCATCAACCGTTGTGACCATCTCAAACCCCGCTCATTCTTCAGGACTGATTGGGGAAGGTGCGAAATAAATCACCTTCCCAGGAGAGGAGTGCAACACATAAGGACACCTCTTTTTCTCATGGTTCGAGTGTAACATGAGTGAAGGATGTCCCCCAGCAAGGTAGGTATAGGATTCCTGGACATAAAGATCTGAACGGCACTGATATCAATGAGCTGATCTGGATTAGGGAACAACACCAAACCATAAACAAGGAGGGCTACCACTTCTTCAAAAGCTTGCAAGTCAAGAGAGTTCCAACATTCAAGGGCTTTTTCAAACAGAAACTTGGCTAAGAACCCTTTGATACCACTTCTGACTTCCCAATGTCCCTTGAGATCAGATGACTGTAGGTGCAAGGCTTTAGCAATCTCTTCAAGCTTAGGTTCCCTTTCTGTACCGTTGAAGGGTAGCTGATCAAGGATAGGGATCTTCAGGAGCCGGGAGAACTCCTCCAATGTAGGTACCAACTGGTAGTCCAAGAAGGTAAAGCAGTGATGCAGAGGGTCAAAGAAATGGAACAAGACCTTTATCATATCTTCCTCCATGTTGGTGTTGACCAAGCTGATGAGGCTTCCATACCTGTCACTGAATGAAGAGTTCTCGGGAATCCTGGATATAAGCTCCTTAAGCTGAGGAGGGATCCTTACAAGATTGACTTGAATAGTCTTTCTACGAGCAGTTTCCATGTCCTACAAAACAAGAACAAAGATGAAAATTCGAACCCCTGAAATGGTTAGTCAATGCATATGATGCTGGATGATGTCATGATGCTATGATTAAACACACCACAGATATTTACAAAGACAAACATGTAGGGCAAACAAGGCACACAAGACAAGCCCTTAAGGTTTAAGGCCAGCATGGGGTCTGGGTAGTACCCTCTTGAAGTTGGTGGGTTCATACCTGTCCTAATCAAAGTAACCGGGTTCTAAGGTTCCCAATATCACGGGATTGCTTTCATTGTTCATCGTTTCGATTTAGCCACTGAACTGGCCAGTTCTGTGATCGGTGGATCTGGAACTGACTGTTTAACGCTGGTTCGCGAAATGTCGCGGAAGCAAGAGTCGCCACCGTCTTTTATTTTCTCCAAATGGAAAGGACAAAAGCACAGAAAAATTCCTTATAGAGATTGCTCTCGGTTCGGGAGGTAGATTATAGAAAGGGAAGGTGTTAGCACCCTTTCTATCCATGGTTATCCATGGGCTCTTAGATACTTGCTCACTTGTGTTTTCAAAAGGTTTTGTTTGCTTTTCAATGTGGGTTTAAAAAGTTTCTTTGAAAAGTTTCAGATCGACTCATACGTCAGAGTGTTTGAAAAATTTGCTTTGAAAGCTTTTGAAAAGTGTCGGTGTGAAAAGTCTTTTTGAGTTTGTTTTAAGATTGGAGCAAGTATCCTTGAGAACCTACCTACCCTAAGGAATTCGTCTGTGTAAGAGTCCTTTAAAGTAGTGCCATCCCACCATTGAGAGGTAGGTAGCACCACCGTTGGAGGTGTTCGGGTCAAATCGTTTTGAGGGACATGGTGATCACCAGAGCAATGGGAAGACACCTTAGAAGCTACCCTCATGCCAGGTTCCCGGATCATGAGGACTTACTAAAACGTCCTCTACTCGACGATCACCTTTCGAAAGGCAACAGTGAGGCGTACCCTAGGGGTGGTGTGTGCGAATTGTGTGTCATGTTTCAGTTATTTGTCTTGTCATGTTTGTTGTGATCTACGCTTGATTTTAATTTGTCCATTCATTCTTGCATGCATATTTAACAGTTATAAGTTGCGAGGAAATAAAGCTAGACTATTACAAATGGCGCGGGTCCACATCGCCAAAATTAAACCGGACCCGATTTAGCGGAAAAATAAATAATGCGAAGAAATAAAGTGCGAAAAGTAAATTACATGGCTTAGGGACAATTACATAATTATAATTAAACGACATAAGATAAATGCGCAAATTAAACGATTAAAACGAAACTAGGGCGTTGGACCCTTTTTGCAAATAATTAAAATTAATAAGGACTTAAAAATTAAAATTAAATGAGAATGATATTTTTGTGTTTTTTAGGTTTAATGAGAAAAGAAATTAATTGAAATTAAATTAACGGCAAACCCTAATTCTAATATTTTTTATTTATTAAGAAAGAATTAAAATATGACCTAGATTAGACTCTAAATTAATTTATGTACAACTTTTAATTTATGAAAATAAAATAATAAATAAATAATATTGTCATTCTGAAAAAAAGAAAATTGAAAAGAAAATAAAAGGATATTAAACCTAAATTCTATTTTTGGTGTTTTTTATTAAAAAAGATTAAAACTATAACCTAATTAAACCAAATATTTACATATATTAGTTTATTGATGAAAATAATTATAATATAATATTTATTATCCTTTTTTTTATATTTTCTGATTTTTGTATGTTTTTTGTATATTTGTAAAAGAGAGAAAATCAATTAATTAAAGCAATAAAAAATAAATAATACAATAATTAAAATAATAAAAGAAAAGAAAAGCAAACCAGAGTGGGGTGTTGCCCCAAATAAGGAGGTTCAAATTTAAGAGGCCTGGCCCAATAAGCTGGAACTTGGTTGACTGTTTGGATTATGTGCAACGCGTTGACTGGTGCTTATGGCATTCTTTGAATCCTGGCCCTTGATCTGGGTGAGATGGACGCGTGTGTGGCTTGAGAGGGTGAGCGTATGGTGCACTGGGACACTAGCGCTGCATTGAATCAATTATTGAAAAATAATGTTAAGTATTTGCCAGACCTGGGACTTGAACCCAGGTCTTGAGGATTATTCACGTCACATGTTACCAACTGAACCAAGCGCATTTAGTTAACATGTAATATAATACAAACAATATAAAAGAAAAGTGGATTCACGCTTGGAACGCGCGCCAAAATTTGAAACGGCCACTCAGATGATGCCATGTATTCGTCTTCTTCATGTTTCTTTCTGCCTGAAAAAAGAACAAACGTTTAACGGGGGTTTTGAACCCCCTCAATATACGCGTGTTTCCAAAATAGCGATTAGGTCTTGAATGCTCATAAATTGAGCGCGAGCATCCTGTCTTCTTCGTCTCAACCTGCAGGTTTCAATCATAGCATTGGTATGTCTTAATTTTACAAGAATTGATAACGCCCAATTTGGAAGTTTCGGAACCCTAGGCCTCTCTAATGGTGAATTGGCATATGTGGCTCAAAAACACAATCAAACGTATCAGTTAGTTTAGAAACATCAATATAAACATGAATCAACAAAGAAAAATGCAAAAAGATGATGGAATCATGCAATGCGATTTCAAAAATTTCAAGGTTCAGTCTGAGTCCTGGGTACCAATTCAGGGCGTTTCAAGGGATGTTCTTGGTTGGAATTTTATCAGGAATGCCTGAGGAAGCTTTTGGTATAAGAATTAGAGCTTGACTCGGCTTCAAACCTTGATTTCAGTATTTGAGTTTTATGAGAAATTTTCAATATGCAATGCTTGTTTTGGGCGCAGCTTCCAGTCTTGGATCATTAGGGTTGTGATGCTGAGTATGTATAGAGCATGCTAGGTCAAAAATATTGCACAAAATCTCAAGTATTCATGGATTTCAATATTTGATTTTACCAAATCTTTTCCAAATCTTTTTTCATGGTTTTTGTGTTCAATCAGCTCAAATCTTATCAAAACTTGCCATAATCAATTAAGCACGAAATATTGAGATTAGAATGTGCATAAAAAGATTTTTTAGGTTAGGTTTGATATTTTTCATATATTAAAATCATTTAAATGAATATAAATTAATATTAATTCAAATAAATAATTAAAAAATATGAGAATACTTCCCTTTGGGCCTAGTGGTCGTGCATAGGCTTGGCATGAAGAAACTTGGAAGAAAAATGGGCCCATTTGCATTTTTAGGCCTTTTGCATCAATGTTGACTTTTTAAAATTTCCAAAAATTTCCCAACTTCCACAAGGCATAACTTGGTCAATGTTTAAGCTTTTCACATGTTCTTGGACATTTTGGAAAGGTCTTTGAGTCCTTTAACCAATGCCTTTGGTCCCATGTCATTTTGATTTACCAATCTCAAGTTATGGCCTTTGACTTAAAGTCACTTTTTGTTGACTTTTGAAAATGACCTATAATGTTGAAATTGATAACTTTTTGTGAGAGCATTTCTTGGACTTGGAATATGAAGATGAGTTGTAGGAAATGTCTTTCTCTTCAAAATGAGCTTTGGATGGGATTTTTCTGATAATCCATGTGAAAGTTATGCCCTGGTCAATTTCAGTTGACTTTTTCAGCTGTCCAAATATAGCAACTTTTGCATCTTTGATGATTTCTGAGCCAAATTTTGAGAATCATGATCAAGCATTGATCAAATGATGTTTGTGGCTTCAAAATGATATATTGACCAAAAATTTGAACTTTTGACTGTCAAATGACCATTTTGCCCCTACAGTTGACTGTAGTGCAATCTAGGGTTTTGACTGTGCAATCTTGAGCTAAATGCCTTGAAACTTGACATGAGGGTACTTGACCATCTTTGTAAGCATGTGAGACTTGATTGGGCCTTTGAAAAGTTCATTTGCTTGACCAGAACTCAAACCCTAGTTTTGACTGTATAGGAGCCAGTTGAGCTGCACAACCCTTGGGGAATTTTGTGACCTTGACTTGGCAATTTCTTGATGAATATGGGAGGGCAAATTTTGGGGTACAACAGTTACCATCTTCAATAATCCGATCAAGGCTCTCCCGAAGAAGCCTGTTCAAATCATGACTGTTGCACCTGTAATTATTACCGTTCCGGGGCCTCTCCCCTACGTATCTGATAAAGCTGTCCCCTGGCATTATGGGGCAGACGTATATGTGAATGGAATCAAACAAGAATTCGACACTAGCGCCAGTATCTGCGATATCACTGGTCCAGCCAAGGTCACCCGCAGTGGCAGGCTCTTCTCGCCTAACATTGCACCGCCCGCTATTAGAAAACCCCTCCTTATAAAACCTACAAGTTTACCTGTTTCTGTTGCTGATCAAGTTGTTTCCCCTGCTGCCGAGTCATCTAATGCTCGGGGCAAAGAGATTGAAGAAGAGCCTGCCCGGATGGAGGCACCAATACCTATAAATGCTGAGGCCTCCCAACAAGAAGTGGAGGAGATCCTGAAAATAATAAAGAAAAGTGATTTCAATGTTGTCGAGCAGCTAGGGCATACGCCCTCCAAGATCTCCATGCTCTCCTTATTGCTATGCTCCGAGGCCCATGCTAAGGCCTTGATCTCATTTCTCAAGACGGCCCATGTACCACAGGAGACATCTGCAGTCCAGTTCACTGATTGCGTAGCAAATCTGACAGCAGACAATGGCTTGGGTTTTTCAGATGCTGACCTGACTGCGAAGGGAAGAGACTACAATGATGCCCTGCATGTCTCTATCGAATGCAGGGGCACTACTCTGGCGCATGTATTGGTGGATACTGGTTCTTCCTTGAATGTCCTACCGAAAAAGGCTTTAGACCGTCTGGATTATGAAGGCCTGGAATTGAAACCCAGCAATATCATCGTCAGGGCCTTTGACGGTTCAAAAAGGATGGTTCATGGAGAGGTTGACATCCCTATTCGTGTGGGCTCTCAGGTGTTCGACTCTACGTTTTATGTGATGGATATACGTCCATCGTACTCTTGTCTACTGGGTCGACCTTGGATCCATAAAGCTGGGGCAGTGACCTCCACCTTGCACCAGAAGCTGAAGTACCCTGTCAGGGGGAAGATCGTCACTATGCAAGGAGAAGAGGAGTATATGGTGAGCCATTTGAATTCCTTCAGATACATTGAGATGGATGGGGAGTTTATTGAAACCCCCTTTCAGCATTTCGAGGAGGTACATCCAATTTCAGCAGCAGCAGAAACAGCAGTCGAAGAGAATGTTTCCTTGAAGATGGCTTCCCTAAGGGATGCCCGGGCTGTGGTTCAGAAAGGCAATTGTGCAAACTGGGGTCAGCTTCCTGACTTCACTCAGAAGAATGACAAGTTTGGGCTGGGCTTTACTGCAGAGGCTCAGAGGGCTGTGCGCAAGGAGAAGGTCAGAAAGGCTCCGGTATTTATCTCCAGCTCAAGGGTGAATGCTATCGAGGAGGATGTAGAGGAAGCAAAATTTAACAGTTGGATCTACCCGACTACCAGCGACGGACCAAGCAACTGGACGGCAAAGGATTTTACCCATATCACATTTGTCACGCAGTAATTAATTTCTTTTGATTTCCAATTTGTAACAAACAATATGTTAAAACTTTGTTGGCTCGGTGTCCTACCCGGGGCATCGTAGCTCCATTTGTGAGGGCTTTTTGTATGACATTTTCATATATCATCAATCAGAACATTGGACGTTTGTTGCATTTCAAATCTTGTGCTCTTTTCCTTTCGGTGTTATATATATTGCAAAACAGCTATATTTACACACACTCACTTATACAGGTTTCAATCCACTCTGGATCTCACTGGTAACAGCTCTGCTACTGCCAGTTATGACTTTGAAAATCCGATCAACTTGGCCGAAGACGAAGGTGAAGATGATTGCGAAGTGCCTGGTGAACTCGCAAGACTGCTACTCCAAGAAGAGAGGGATATTCAACCACATGAAGAGCCGGTGGAGACAATTAACCTGGGTACTGAGACAGATAGGAAAGAGGTCAAGATTGGTGCCAATCTAGAGCTCAGCGTGAAGCAACGATTGATCCAGATGCTACAAGATTACATGGAGATTTTTGCTTGGTCCTATGAAGATATGCCTGGTTTGGATGCCGACATTGTAGTTCACCACCTGCCGACCAAGGAAGATTGCCCTCCGGTAAAACAAAAAGTCCGACGGATGCGTCCAGAGATGTCTGAAAAGATCAAGGCCGAGGTTATGAAACAGTTTGATGCCGGGTTCCTTGCAGTGACTTCCTACCCTCAGTGGGTTGCCAATGTGGTGCCAGTGCCGAAGAAGGACGGTAAAGTCAGAATGTGTGTTGACTACAGGGATCTGAACAGGGCCAGCCCCAAGGATGACTTCCCCCTACCTCACATTGATGTCCTTGTTGACAATACAGCTCAACACAAGGTGTTCTCCTTCATGGATGGTTTTTCAGGGTATAATCAGATCAAGATGGCTCCAGAAGATATGAAGAAGACTACCTTCGTGACTCAGTGGGGCACTTTCTGTTATAAGGTCATGCCATTCGAATTGAAAAATGCTGGGGCAACCTATCAACGTGCCATGGTTGCTTTATTTCATGATATGATCCATCATGAGATTGAGGTATACGTTGATGACATGATTGCAAGGTCTCAAACTGAGGAGGAGCACCCTGACCATCTGAGGAAGTTATTTGACCGACTCAAGTTGTACAAGCTGAGATTGAATCCCAACAAGTGCACCTTTGGGGTCAGATCCGGAAAATTGTTAGGTTTCATTGTAAGTGATAAAGGTATTCAAGTGGACCCTGCCAAGGTGAAAGCCATACAAGAGATGCCGACTCCAAGAACAGAGAAAGAAGTCAGAGGTTTCCTAGGACGACTGAATTACATTGCCCGATTCATCTCACATCTGACTGCTACTTGTGAGCCAATCTTCAAATTGCTGAAGAAAGATCAAGTAGTACGCTGGAATGATGAATGTCAGGCTGCCTTTGAAAGGATAAAGGAATATCTCCAAGAGCCACCCATTCTTATGCCACCGGTAGAAGGAAGACCTCTGATACTATACTTGACAGTACTTGACAATTCAATGGGGTGTGTGCTGGGGCAGCATGACGAGTCTGGCCGAAAAGAGCACGCTATTTATTACTTGAGCAAAAAGTTTACCGACTGTGAGTCTCGTTACTCACTGCTTGAGAACACTTGCTGCGCTCTTGTATGGGCTGCTCGCCGGCTGAGACAGTATATGCTGACTCACACTACCTTATTGATTTCAAAAATGGATCCCATCAAGTACATATTTGAAAAGCCCGCTCTATCTGGAAGAATAGCGAGATGGCAAATGATCTTAACAGAATATGATATCCAGTATACAACTCAGAAAGCAATTAAAGGAAGTGTACTGGCGGATCATTTGGCACACCAACCTGTGGACGATTACCAATCATTGAACTTTGATTTTCCGGACGAAGACATCATGGTGGTAACTGACTGTGAAGTATCTGGACCGGATGAAGGACCTGAGGAAGGATCTCGATGGTCTATGCATTTTGACGGAGCCTCCAATGCTTTGGGTAACGGCGTCGGCGCTGTAATCATATCTCCCAAAGGAACTCATACTCCACTCACCGCCCGATTATGTTTCAGCTGCACCAACAACATGGCAGAATACGAGGCATGTATCATGGGTCTTCAAGCTGCAATCGATTTGAGGATCAAGTTTCTAAGTGTCTTCGGAGATTCCGCTCTCGTGATCAATCAGATCAAAGGCGAGTGGGATACGAAACACCCGAATCTTATTCCTTACAAGGAGTATGTGTCGACCTTGCTCCCCCACTTTGAAGAGATAACTTTTGAGCACTTCCCTAGAGAGGAGAATCAGCTAGCGGACGCCCTAGCTACGATGTCTTCAATGTTCAAAGTTAAATGGGACAATGAGGCTCCCCGAATCATTATCTGGAAGTTGGATGAACCGGCGTACTGCTGTGAGCTCGAGGCTGAGAAGGTTATTGAAAAACCCTGGTATCATAAGGTGAAGAGGTACTTGGAAGCTCAGGAATACCCTGAAGGTGCGTCTGTCAATGACAAGAAGTTCATGAGGAGGTTTGCGGCAAAATTCTTCCTCAGCAACGACATTCTCTACAAACGGAATCATGATTCAACTCTGCTACGTTGTGTGGATAAGGCTGAAGCAGAGAAAATTATGATGGAACTGCATGAAGGTACATTTGGAACACACTCCAGTGGACACACCATGGCTAAGAAAATCCTTCGGGCAGGATATTTCTGGTCCACAATGGAAGCCGATTGTTACCAACACTCTCGAACTTGTCATAAATGTCAGATCTATGCCGACAAGGTGCATATCCCTCCGGTTCCTTTGAACGTCCTGATGGCACCTTGGCCTTTTGCGATGTGGGGCATCGATATGATCGGTGAGATCCGACCGACGGCATCCAATGGGCATCGCTTCATCTTGGTGGCGATCGATTATTTCACGAAGTGGGTTGAGGCAGCTTCCTATGCCACAGTAACCAAGAGCGTCGTGGCACGTTTCATCCGGCATAATCTGATCTGTCGGTACGACGTCCTGGAAAGAATCATTACGGACAATGGTACCAATCTCAACAACAAAATGATCACTGAACTCTGTGAACAATTCAAGATACAGCACCACAATTCTTCTCCCTACCGGCCGAAGATGAATGGGGCTGTAGAGGCAGCTAATAAAAATATCAAGAAAATTGTGCAGAAGATGACAGTGACCTATAAAGATTGGCACGAGATGTTACCGTTCGCTCTTCACGGGTACCGTACCTCAGCAAGGACGTCAACCGGGGCAACTCCCTTCTCCTTGGTCTATGGCATGGAGGCAGTCTTGCCAATTGAAGTCCAGATACCCTCTCTCCGGATAATGAAGGATGCAGACTTGAATGAAGATGATTGGATCCAGACCCGACTTGATCAATTAAATCTGACTGACGAAAAGAGGCTCACTGCTATCTGTCATGGTCAAACGTATCAAAAACGGATGATCAGAGCATTTAACAAGAAAGTCAAACCACAAGAGTATCAAGTTGGGGACCTGGTAATCAAACGCATCATCCTTCCTCAAAGTGATCCCCGGGGCAAATGGACCCCTACATACGAAGGGCCGTTTATGGTTAAACGTGTGTTCTCAGGAGGAGCCATGATCCTAACCACCATGGATGGTGACGACCTTCCTCACCCCGCCAATGCAGACATAGTGAAAAAATACTACGCATAAATAAAAGACCCGCTAGGTTGACATACCTAGGAAAAAAAAAAGGGCTTCCCGGCGAACCAAAAGGGTTCGGGCAAAAATAAGGGATGAAATGAATAAAAATCTGTACACCCGGCAAGTCGAAAACCTGAAAAGGCGGCTTGGGCAAAAATGGGTATCCCGGTGGACTGAAAACCCGAAAGGGCGGTCCAGGCAAAAGTTAGGGATAAAAGCGTAACGCTATGTCTCATTGGATCACTTCGCATCCGGAATTCGGCATCAACTATCTGGCTCAGATTTCGGCACCGACCAATCAGCTTCATCTTCAACTAGGTAGCAAAGCGATGAGACGCTCGAAGACATAAAGGCGATAGCAGAGTTGGAACCCAGTGGGATTGTTCACATAAGTTGTTTTGTTTCCTTTTTTAAATTGTAAACTCTATGTTATTTGGCGGCGTCCTCTTACTAGGATGTCAGCCTCCTGTACAAAAACGCCTATTCACAGGCCAAGTTTAAATCAATACAAATTCACTTGTCCATACAAATTACCATTGTTTTTCTTTTTTCTGTTTTGTCTTGCGAAGAACGTCCAATGTTCATTTTTGATATATGCATTTGACATTAAATTGCTGATTCGTAAATGTTTACACATAAAACAAGAGATTGATTACAGGTGACATCAGAGACAGGGGCAATGTGGAGTTGTCTGATGAAGTCTGGTTGTTTTATCTGCCAAGGTACCAAGGTAGGTTCAACTGAAGAATATGGCCAAATCATCTCAACTCCCCGCGGAGTAAAACAAGATTCAGCAATACTTTCCTCAAGCAGAGTTGACTCCCCGACAATCCTGAAAAAGCACAACATTCCCCAGTAAATTCTGGAAGCTTATCCCCTGCAGAGTACGGACGTCTCTCCCGAGTTTTATTTAGAGTTATTTCCTCACAAGGACTTATAACTGGGTTATCCTCAGCTAAAAACCACGGAAGACCGCCCTCGGCAAAGTTCCTTCAATCCCCAGCGGAGTTTATCATCATTATCCCCAGCGGAGTTTATCATCATTATCCTCAGCAGAATCCATCATTAAAGTCCTCAACAGGCCTCTCATCAAAACTTCGGCCAAATATCTCTTCCACGGAGCAACTCCCCGGCCGTTCGTCAAGGATTTATTTTCCTAAGACGAAATCACATTCATAAACATTTCACATTTTCATACATCTTGCTTACATATATGATGAAGTGCATACAACAGCATCTCATGTTGGACATCATGACATCATGCATATCATACATCATGACATCGCATACAACTTATGTTTTTGCCTTTTCAGGAAAAAGACAATCTCAAAAATAACTACCTTCAACTGTCACAATTCCAGATCCGATACCTGTATCTAGCCAGGGCACATCTGAGAGTGATCAGTTTCCAGACTCGATTCATGTATCTAGCCAGGGCACGTCTGAAGAGTTCAAAGATTCGATTCCTGTATCCAGCCAGGGCACATCTATCAACTACAACATCTCCAGATTCGATTCCTGTATCCAGCCAGGGCATATCTGTTGACCACGTTTCCAGACTCGATTCCTGTATCTAGCCAGGGCACGTCTGAAGAGTTCGAAGATTCGATTCCTGTATCCAGCCAGGGCATATCTATTGACGACTATTTCCGGATTCGACTCCTGTATCCAGCCAGGGCACATCTGTGAGAAACCAATTGTAGATTCGATACCTGTATCTAGCCAGGGCATATCTGCATAAGGAGACTGAAGATCAAACACCTGTAACAAGCCAGGAAAACATCCGTCTTTCTCAAATACACAAGTTCTCGCTAAGGGATCTCTTATGCGATCGACACTTCCAAATGGCATCTATAAGCCCATTCCCGACAAGGTTCTGTCACATCTCCAAATGGCATCTATAAGCCCATTCCCGACATCACATTGCTGATACTTCAACATGCGAGTGCAAATTTTCGGGCACTCTAGTGTCCAATCTCCTTTTACCCTCGAGTCACGAAAGGCAAACTTGCCAATCTAACTCTTCAGGTCCAAGAAGATTGAACAGGGGCAACTATTGTACCCCAAAATTTGCCCTCCCATTTCCTCAACATTTTCTCATCACAAGACCCTTGAAGATCAAGATCCAGTTAGGGTTTCCTCTGCTCAAGACTTCTCCTTGCACTGTGGACTCAAATTAGGGTTTGTGTTTGCCCAAGGATGTTTTGACCTAAAATGCCTAAGATGACTTTCATGCTTCATGTTGGACTCCCAAGTTTACCCATGTCAAGTTTCAAGTCTTGATTCCAAGTTTTTCCCAGTCAATTGGACAGTTGACCTAGAAGTCAGCTGTATTGGAAAAAAGTCAACTGTGGCCAATTGACAGTCAAACCTCATGATTTTTGACCTACATCAACATATTGAACTCATATGGACCATTTGATCAAGTTTGGATCACAATTCCACCAGAAATTTGATCAGATCACCAAAAGGGCAAAATGGTCATTTTTAGGGTTTTGACTGCACAAAGGCAATTTTTGACTGTTTGACCTAGCCAATGGCAAATCAAGCTCACATATGGCCTCAAGGACTCAATGAAATGGTCTTGACACATTCATCAAGCTCAAAAGATCCCAAGTACACAAGATTGACAGTTGAATTTCCCAGTCAATTGATCAATTTTGACTGTACACTGAAAAGTCAAACTTTGACTTTTTGGTCAAAATCAAGAGTCAAGATTCATTTTTCATCAAAACATACCAAATCATGAAACTTGTTCACCAAGAAATCACAAAATGCAAATTAGGGTTAGAAAATGGAATTTTTCATAACTTAGAATTTTTCTAAGTTATGAAAAACCCTAATTTTTTCCCAACTTTGCCCCATCTTTTCACCAAGATCCATTTGGATTCAAACAAAAGTCAAAACATGAAAGTTGTAGCTTGTTGCATAATCTACAACTTTGATTCACAAAGTTTTCTCATTTGAAGCTTGTATCTCAAGTTACAATTTTTTGAATAGGGGCACTAAACCATTTTTCAACTTAGTGAAATTTTAACCTATTTTGACAAGGTTTTCTACCCCACTTCAAGGCCACTTTTCATACCCTTCCACTTGGAATTTCAACTTGCATTTCAAAGATAGATTGTAGTACACATTCCAATCTTTCCAAAATGTCCAAGAACTCATCAAACAACCTCATAACTTGAGAGATTCGAATTTCACAAGTTGGCAAAAATTCACTTTTGTTCTTCATCAAAACATGTCCATAACTTTGCAAATTTGAACTCAGCATGCTTTAGGCTTGATTACAGGTCCTTGAACCATTCCAGACTCAATAATTTAATGCATATTCAATGTGTTAAGGTGTTGTTCTTTGAGTGCAAGCATTGTATGCAAGATTAATCCTAAACTAGATAAAGTGCTTTATCCATTTTTTTAAAAAGCTAGCTTTATGTCAAATTGAAATCCAAGCAAGTACAAGCAAAATCCTTTTGGCACAAGATTATGGACAAGTTGCTCTGATCAAGAGAAGATTATGCAGAAGGATTAGAGGCCCCCTACTGACCTAAAACACCAAGTGACCATTGCTTGCTTAAAATTCAAGTAACATTGCATAACTTGTGCCAACTTCAATCTCAGCATAGAAACACAAGAAAGAAGTTATCAAACACATCAGAAAGAACATATCCAAGCTAACACACGAGCCCTTGCCCTCTCAAACACTCCCATTGCCATAATCACCTTGAAACTGCTCAAACAGAGCAACCCCTGCAGATTGAGTGCTATCTCTCAATCCCTTCGAGCATTTTGGTCCAAACCTGTTCCTCTACCTTCCTTACAACCTATGCAAGCTAACCATGACCTAAAACCTGATATGTAATCCCTCTAACAGTTTCCACCATTTTCATTTTTTCCTTTTGCAGTTGAAGTTCTATAGCTTGATTCAGAAGCTCTCAAGACCAAGTAAGCATTGAAACAGCATCCCTGGACCTCAAGGAAGCTTTTCCAATCATCACCTTGCACTGAAGGTTCCTACATTTCCAGTTTGAACTTCAACTGAACAGGTAAGCAGGTAAGTTTTTGAATTCGTATCTCTCTTATAAGGCATTGTTAGCTTTAGGTTTGTGAAGAGAACATGTCATAATCATTGCCCTGAACATGCCCATATAAGTAGATTTTATTTATATTATGTGTGTTGCAAGAATTTGATGCCTGGACTTTGAACAAAAATTAGGTTAAAATTTGGGAGAGAAGAAATTCTCTCTCATTTCTGAGAGTTAGATCATGTTCTTTATATGTATAAAATCGTGAGATTATGCTTTACATGTTTTGTGTTGGAAGTTTGTTCAAAGGATCAAAGAATCAGGACCTTGATGTTGAAGCAAGAGGCGCGCGTTTTTGAACTCAGTCTTGGCCAAAGGTTGAAGACAGTGTCTTCTTGGGCTGGGCTTTTGTGTTATTTCTCTTCACACCACTTTTTTTGATTCACACCCCCTGAGCCCATTTGTTCATTTTTTAACATTTTTGACTTTTTCCTTTTTTGTTTGACTTGTTTATTTTTTCCCAGCACATTAAAATTTTGAAAATATTTTTTCCATCATTTTTTGTATTTATTGCATATTTATTTGTTTATTTCCTTTGTTTATACAAACATTATATATATACTATTATTAGAATAAATAGAAAAATAGAGTAAATACATTTTTATTTTTATTTACCTTCTAAAAATATTTCACATAAAAAATGCTTTTCTTTTTTATTTATTTTATTAAAATATTAAATATATTATTTTTTGTATATAATGCATATTTAAGAACTTAATATATATATATATATATATATATATATATATATATATATATATATATATATATATATATATATATATATATATATATATATATATATATATATATATATATATATATATATATATATATATATATATATATATATATATATATATATATATATATATATATATATATATATATATATATATATATATATATATATATATATATATATATATATATATATATATATATATATATATATATATATATATATATATATATATATATATATATATATATATATATATATATGTTTATAAATATATTTAAGTTAAAATATAAAAATACTTGAATTTTTCATTTTTTATTAATATTTGATACAAAAATACTTTTTTCATAATATACTTCATTTTATTTTATCTTTTATAAATAATAAATAAATATTTGTATTAAATTAGATAATAATACATGTTCTTTAAAATTAGGGTTTTTGCCCTAAATTCAAAATACTCCAAAAATAATATATTTTTATTTTCTTTTCTCTTTTACATAAATAATATTTTTTTCATACATATACAAAACATTTCTTTTGCATCTTGCATTCTTATTTAATTTTTGTACATTGATTAAATTGCAAATATTCAAATTGATGTAATAATTTAGATTTACAATTACTTGTCAATATCCCCATTTGGACATTTGTACCCCCTTCCCATATTTGGTTTTGTAATAGCTTAGTAAATTTATTTTCGCACTTTATTGCTTTCTAATGATAACATGTTAGAATTAGGGTTTGTATGCGAAAAAACGATAAAAAATAGTTATGACCTAATCTCAAGATAAACAAGCATGAAAATGGACACACATCTCACACTTGCACCCCTAGGGTACTCCACCTTGTTGCCTTCAAATAAATGGGCCATATTGTATGTTGAACTTCTTTGGGCAAAGCAAACAATTTGAATGATCATAGTCCCTCGATAAAACTTTTCAAAACAAACAAAAACAAATGATCAAGTCCCTTAAAGAAAGTTGCCCAAAGACATTTAACGCCGTTGTAATTATGGTCTAAACGATGACCCGCGCCTGTCCCTTTCACATCCTAACATAAGGTTGTCCACCAAATACAATGGTGGAACAAACTTATTAAAAGGGTTAAAACATAGCAATAATCTTTTGAGAAATTTAGGAGTAGATAACCTCTTAGTTACTTGAATCAAACTTGCAAAACAAAACACTTGCCTAATTTCAAAACCACACAACACCATACTTTCAAAACAACTTTCAAAAACAAATGAAAACCTTTTCAAAAGACATACATCTTTGTATACATCCCCACATGGATCATTACAAAGGTTGCCACCACATTGGCCTCTTTTTAAAAACATTTTCAAACCCACACACTCAAGCACCATTTAAAACAATTGAAAACAAAAGGCAAGTGATCTAAGCAAGTAACTAAGAGCCCATGGATAACCATGGATAGAAAGGGTGCTAATACCTTCCCTTTCTATAATCTACTCCCCGAACCCAAGAAAACATCTCAAAAGGTTTTTGCTGTGCTTTTTAACCTTTCCTTAGGATAAAATAAAAAGTCGGTGGCGACTCTTGCTCAACCGAAACATTTGCGAAAACAAACGCAAAACTTCAAGTCAGTTCTCCCACCGTATCACAGGGATGCCCCAGATTTTTGCCTACGTCTCCTTTAGAGGTTTTGACTTAGCGGGATTTTCTTTTGATTTTTCTTTTCTTTCATTTTGGAAAGATAATGATTGTCTGGCTCAATGATTACGAGGAACCATCTTTGTCACTTTTGGTTTGGGAGCATCTTTGACACTTATTGCTGTGTGCAAAGGAAAGCTTGATCGTGACCTTTATTGAAATGTGTCTTGCATGATTTATCTTGTAATTGAATGCCCAAAAAAATTAACTGAGAACTACCCATCCCCAGGTTAAGATTGCAGGTTTTTTCGTATAAAAAGAAACTCCAACTTCTTGGCTCAAAGGGGTGAACGAGGGATTAACTTCCTTATTGCTCCAGTGTTTGGGAGTTGAAACAATGACTGTATATCCTCAGCAAAGTTTTATTTGAAATCATACCAACAACAATTATGGGTATTTCGCTTTCATCATCCTCCCTCAAATCTTTGCATAAACAAAAGCTTGATAGAGAGAGTAAACAAGAGAAATATATTTGAAAGAGGTAAATGAAAATGATTTGAGTCAAAACATTGCAATTCTCATTTCATTAAACTTAACATGAAAGTACAAACAGAATTTGGAAGCAACAATGTTAACATAAACAAAGGAAAAATGCAAACAGAAAGAAAGATGGCCTAGTGACTAATCAGTAACAAGGATCAGATGTCATGTCTGAAACACTGGCTTTAGGAAGTGACTCGAGGGTACCCTGACTCAGTCTTCAGCCACTTAGTTTTGGAAAAGGATTATTGATAACATTAGGACCTGTCTCCTTGAAAGTGAGAATATTTGCTTTCACCAATTCTTGCACTCTGTTTTTCAATGCATGGCAACTCTCTAAATCATGACCGACAACTCCCTGATGAAATTCACAATAAAGGTCAGATATGAAACTGACTGGAGGAGGATTTCGAGGAATTAAAGGCCTAATTATAATCAAGCCCTTCTGCATGAATGTAGGATATAATTCAGCGTATGTCATAGGGATGGGATCAAATTAAGCTATATTCCATACATAACGATTCTGATTCTGCGCAATATTCTATTGTTGAGGAACATGAACTAGTTGAGCATTGACCATAGCCGCTGCTTATGGTTGATCAATGTATTGAGGCCTACGGCGAGGTCCTCTTCTCTCAGTAGAGACAACATTGGCTTCTACCTCTTTCTTCTTCTGAAAGTTTCCAAAGTATTTATTTGCACCATTAGAAGATTCAGTAGCTTTAGACACTTTACTATTCTTGATTCCTTCTTCTAATCTTTGGCCAATAGTCACCAGGTCTGTGAAGCTGGAGGACACACTACCAATCATCTTCTCCCAAAAGAAAGGGGATAAAGTATCCATGAATAAACATGTTAGCTCTTTCTCTGGCAGAGGTGGTTCAACTTGAGATGCCAGTTCTCTCCATTGTTAAGCATATTCCTTGAAAGATTCTTTCTCATTCCGAGACATATTTTGCAGTTTGCGATGATCAGGTGCCATGTCAAGGTTGTATTTATATTGCTTTATGAAAGCATCAACAAGATCTTGGAAGCATTGGATACGACCTTTCTTAAGTCCCATATACCATTTCAATGAAGCTCCACTCAGACTATCTTGGAAACAATGGATAAGCAGCTTGTCATTCTTTGTGTAAGCAGATATCTTTCGAAAGTATATCACCAAATGACTTCTTGGACAAGTATGCCCCCGGTATTTCTCAAACTCAGGAGTCTTGAACTTTACAAGCATAACCAGATCAGAAACTAGGCACATGTCATTAGCATCAACACTAAAGAAATAATTTCCTTCCATATCTCTGAGTCTCTTCTCTAATGTTTGATATTGTTATTTGAACTCTTCAAACTCACCAAAGTCTCCCCGACTCACACTTCAAGGACTGGCAACATTGTACTCAAAGAGAGGGTTTCCAAAATCAGCTTGTGCAGTAGGTTGATGAGAAGTAGTATGAACGATTGGCTGAGGTTCAGTGAAAACTGGAGGCTGAAAGACTTGTCGGGAAGACTGGCCAACCATTAAAGTAATTACAACAAATGTAGAGTAGTTATGAGGTAACCCAAACTCCGTCCACATAGTAGATGTATGTTGGATAGGTTGAGTGTCAACAGCAGTAGTTGGCATTTCAGATATCACAGTCCTTTGATGTGGCTCTCCTCTGGAAATCAGGACTTGCATCATCTCAGTAAGTTTGGCCATTCCTGACTTCAACTCGTCAATTTCCATTATGACTTCTATGTTGTGTTGTTCTTGGTTTTCCATTCTCAATCTAACAGCAGCTCTAGTCCCATAGTTGTGTTGAGGAATCAGCTTGACGGTAGACGACTAACTGGAAGAAAGAAGTAACTAAGAATAAGATCCTGAACAACCTGAATTGTATGCAGAATGATGCAGAGGGTGCAAATGATATGAAATGTTATGCAATGTGTTGTACCCCAAAATTTGCCCTCCCATTTTCCGCTCAAGATGCTATCTCAGGGTTTCTCAAATACCCAATTTGGCTCAAAGTTGATCAAACAGATTCTCCTCCTAGGCAACAAGTCAGCAATTAGGGTTTTGCACTTCTCAAAGGAAGTTGAGTCGTCAAAGTTTCAAATAAGTCACCATGTCTCCTCAAAGTTATTTAAGTCAGCTTTCAAACCTCGCATTGCAAATTTGCCCAATCCATGGCCCAAATAATTGAAAATGGCTACATTGACTTGAAAATCGCTCTTGTGCGAGAACAAATTCAGACGATTGTAACTTCTTTATTATTCAATATTTTTGAGCGGTTTTCCTTGCGTTTGATTCTTCTTGACGCCCTCTCAAAATTCTCTTCATATATCAAGAGCTGATTACGCGCAGAAGATCGCCAAAATTCAAATGCGTTAGAAGTCGCATCATGAATTTTGACCTAATTTCAAACAACAGTCGTCTGATCTCTAAGAATTGTGATTTTTTTGCCAAATTACAAGACCTTGAGACGTTTATTTCTGGTCATGGTCATATGTGATGCCGTTCATGGGTTTATCTTCAAAGAGTTGAAGGAAAATTGGGCTTGGAAGATTTTAAAGCTATTGAATCATTGCAAGGCATTTGTGTGATTTTAAATTTTTCTTAACCACATTTTTCTGAGGATTGATGTCATTCTTGGGAGTATGTTCTGTTTGGATAAGATATAAAGATTAATACTATCATTTTAAACAATCATGATTGTGGGTTCAATTAATCAATTGGGTTTGATCTCTTAAACATTTATTTTGTTTAAGAGTGCAAAATACATGATTTATTCTATCATATTGTGTTTGCTTAAAATGCAAGTTATCAAGCAAGTTTTTATCCAAAGTATTCAATCAAAGTTTGCAAGTTTTTGTACAACAATTTCTACTACACCAAATTTTATTCAAGTGTTTGATTATTTTTTACATTACAAATGAATTTACAATTTGTTTACAAAGAATCTCAAGATTACAAAGAGAATTTCTTGTTTGCTTCTTCGGGTCTTCATCTTCATCTTCAAGTGATCAATCCAATCTTTGTTGGCATCCGAGTCTTGCTTGTCATTCATGAAACAAATCAAAAGAAAAGAAGATATAGTTAGCATATAATAATGAAGTTAAACAAGGGAGTTTCCAACAAATTTTCTCCTAATTCATCACTAGGGTTTGCTTTTAGGAATCCGAATTTTTTTGGTCTATCATCATCTCTCTCCCCAATTGCAAATCACAAAAAAGATCATCTTTATTAGTTCACAGAAAAAGGAAATAAAACTACATGGCAAGCAAATACAAACAGGCTGCATAGCACACAAACTGCCCAAAACTGCAACAAAAGCAACAGGCTGCAAACAGTAGCAGACAAATGCACAAGCCAACAAGCTATTCCAACAGTTCAAACTGCAACAAAAGCAACAGGCTGCAAACAGCAGCAGACAAATGCACAAGCCAACAAGTTGTTCCAACAGTTTAAACAAACGGCCAAAACAGCAATGTAGCACAACAAACAGTCATCCAAACTACAGCAGGAAAAAATCAGAACAAATATTGTAGAGGCAAGGTCAATGCAATAAACAAGAGCTATAAACAGTAGGCAGCAACACATGTATAAGACATCAACAAGTAAAATAATGCAAGCTAATGGCCAAAACCCAAGATATCATCATTTCCCTAAATTATCACAAACCCTTCAGAATGTATTAAGCCAACTTTTGTTTCATAGAAAAATGAAAGAGGAAAGAAGTAGGGTTAGGAGGATATCACCTAGGCCATATAACCAGTCCCAAAATTGTGCAAATTTGTTATGCACATAACAAATAAGCTGGCAGCCTTGCAAAGCAAACCAACCTGCAAAAACAAAACATGCCAAAGTTCTGCTCCACAAGCCTGCATTACAGTCCAAAAACCTACCCAAACTTGGACCAAAATGGACATAGTTTAATCTGCACTCTAAAGCCCAAAGCGAGAAAACCAAAATTGTTCAAATTCACAAGATTTTCCCTCCTTTCTTGACCCTGATCTAGTTATAAGAATAACTAATGTTTTATAAAAAAGAGGAGAGTTTTGAAAAAAAAAACAGAACCAGCAAATATTACAAAACCAGAACCAAACAGAACCAGCAAATATCACAAAACCAGAACCAACAAGAACCAGCAAAATATCACAAAACCAGAACCAACAAGAACCAGCAAATATCACAAATCAAAAAAATAGAACCAACAAAAACTAGAGAGATCATTGTAAAACCAAAAGCCAAGAAACCAGAACCAACAAAAACCAACAAAAGTTTACAACATCAAAAAAATTCCATCACCAAATTCCATCACCAAAGTCCATCACCAAATATTGTCACCAAATATCATCACCAAAAACCCACAGTGAACCAATAACTCAGAAA
The DNA here is from genome assembly GCA_948472305.1 of Vicia faba. Lineage (NCBI taxonomy): Eukaryota > Viridiplantae > Streptophyta > Magnoliopsida > Fabales > Fabaceae > Vicia > Vicia faba. The sequence continues at coordinate 1,417,658,572 of OX451737.1, read as the reverse complement.
AATAGCAAAAAAGCCAAACCCTAATCATCATCGTTATCCTACCCAGAAATCATTTCAACATATTTAGAAGAAGAAGAAAAACTCAGATAAATACCAGAAGAACAAATTTCATAAAGGTTAGAAGCTCACGGATTTGGAGAACACGACCTCTGTTCTCCCTTTTTCTTTACGTTTTGCTTTCCATTTTGCATCCTTCATCATAAATCATTGTTTTTTGCTACATCTTTGACTTAGGGTTTTCGTCCACCCTTCTTTAGATCTAGGGTTTTAGATTGAGAATCTACAAAAATTGACTTCAGATTAGTAATTAGAGAGAGGAGACGATCAGATTTATGTAAGAAAAGTAGCGATTGGAGTCACGCTGCCGCCGTCACCACTGTAAGGCGATTTCTGGCGCAACCAAGTGCCTTCTCCGGTGAAGGTCTCCAACGAGAGAGAAGAGAGAGCATCGTGTGAGGAGGGTATGAGGAGAGAGAAATAAATGAGAGTTATGAGGTTTTGGGTTGTTTCGTTTAATTAATTTTGTTTTTCTGTTAATTACCCCTAATGCCCAATCCGGCGGTGACACTTGTCACCACACCTTTAATCATCCTGAGAAATCCTAAGTATGCACTCCCACGCTAATGGATTGTGTACCCTCATCATCCCTCCATCTGATTCCATCTCATCACCAATCATTACTCTTTAGCACCTTACAAGAGCACGCCCATGGTGCACCTCCAGGAGACTGCTGCACCTGATCAGCCAGAGCTTTGGGCTTCTCCCTTTATTTGGGCCAACCAGATTTATTTTTGCACCCCCAGATTTGCTCCAATGCAGGCCCATTTCTAAACTTTTCTCTTATATCCTTTATTTACTTGATTTTTATTTTATATTTCAGCATATATTTAGAATTGCAAATAGGTTAATATTTGTTTTAAATAATTATTAACTTTAAAATAATTTTTGTTTGACATTATTAATTAAATCATTAACTAATTTTATCAAATGAAAAGAGTTTTAACTTAAATAATTATTTAACGGTTTGGACTTGTATCGTGTGATTTAAATGTTTATTTCTTATTATCACCCCCATTCATTAAATTGTACCCCCATTCCCGAAGCTCTGTAATAGCGTAGAATTTCAATTTCCACATTTTACTGTTTTACTTATTACTGTATAGTAATTAGGCGTGTATGGCAAGATTTTAAAATCAATCGCTAGATAACCTAATTTCAAAGATAAAATTAACTAGAATCAAACACACTTTTTCACACGCGCACCTCTAGGGTAACCTCGCTTGTTGCCTCAGAAATACAGTCATGTCCCTCGAATATGGGACGCTTTAGCAATGACCCTTCGATAAAAAAAGATCGTAGTCCCTCGATGACCCTCGACGTTGCCTTCGATAAAACGATCTAGTCCCTTATGAAAATTGCTAAAGCGTCTCATAAGTTGCTTTCGATGACTGTAAAATTGACTCGCGCCTGTCCCTTTACATCCAACGGTGGGGCTTTTTACCAAATCAATAGTAAGATAGCAACATCTAGAGGAGGAGGAAAAGAACATTTAAGACCTTTTAAGTAGGTAGATTCGCTCCTAGTTACTCGCTTGCTCACGACAAAAAAAACATTTTTACACCAACACTTTCATCTCAAAACATTTTCAAAAGACAAAATATTTTGTATACGTTCTTATAGAGACGAGAACCATTGCAAAAACATCTTTTCAAAACCACTTTCAAAAACACTTTCCACAAACACATCTTTGAATTATTTTTCGAAACAACACTTTGTACGCGTTCTTATAGAAACGAGAACCATTACAAAGACATTTTCAAAATATTTTCAAAGCCCACACCACAAGCACATTGTCAAAGCAAAAGTAAGTGATCTAGCGAGTAACTAAGAGCCCATGGAAAACCATGGATGAAAAGGGTGCTAATACCTTCCCTTTTCATAATCTGTCCCCCGAACCCGAGAAACATCTCTAAAGGTCTTTCCTGTTCTTTTTCACCTTTCCTTTTTGGATAAAAGAAAAGTCGGTGGTGACTCTTGCTAACCGCACAAATATGATCAAAACGCAAAACCTCAAGTCAGTTCTCCCACCGTATTACACAATGCACTGCACAGTAACAGGATCACATGGTTCAGAGTCACGAGCCTGGAGTCAAAGGTACAATCCATAAGGTATGGACTAACGATTATCACTTGCTGAACAAAGTTCTAAGAGGTTCCCAAAGTCTACATCCTTCCTTCGGATATTACCAACGTGCCAATTAACTCGGTAATTAGCAATATTCTCAGGAAAAACTCGTTCGAGAGTAGTATCGCGTGACAACTATTTCCGGATTACTCCGTCATAGTTTTCGCACTACACCTAAAAGGCCAAGATGGGTTAGGTAATCTACGGTCCTCAGCTTCAGCAGGCTCCCAGGTCGAAAGTAGTACGTCTTCCCGATTACTCGGTAAATGACACTACAGTCAAAGGGGCCTCCACTGAGTGGGGGATATCATGTCTCATTTTTTGGGATTACTCCCTCAAAGTTAACATGACTATACGCCCCATCCTATCTTAAGTTTGTCCAAGTCTGGGTAGAGGACTTATAAGAAATCACCAAGCCCCTGAAAACCAGAAAAATCTAGACAAACATATATATATATATAGAATAATGGGAAGTAATAAACAACAAGTAAAACAATATATAAACACTCATAGAAAATAAACACACAAATCTAGGATTGACCCACTTAGGAATGGACCAGTAATAGGTCAATCTGTTCCCAGTGAAGTTGCCACTTTTCTGTCACACGCAAAATCGCCGCTGTCAAAGACGTAGCAGAGAATAAACTAAATTACGACAGTGATGATAGGAAAAGAAATGTAGCGGTAAAGATTTGAGATTAAGCCATCAATTGAATTATATCAACATAATGAAGTGGTCATTGCACTTTATTGTTTCCAAGGGGAAATGGGAAAAAGTGAACAAAACCCACAATGAAATAAAAGATCATAGATCGAGGTATGGGAGTCAGTTATGCAAAGGGGAGGTATTAACACCCTAAGCATCTACGGTACTCCGCATGATCCATTTTGTTTGGTTTCTTTTAAAAGGAGTGTTATGTAAAGGTTTACTTGCTAAAGGAAAAGAATGAATGAGTATTTGTAAACAAAAGAAAATGAAATGTTTTTCATTATTTTTGTTGCTCACCTTGGGTCGTAAAACTTAGTGCCTACATACTCCCTCGTGCAATGGGAAAGTCAGAGCACTGTAGTTCGGTTGGAAAAGACTTGTCTGTTGATTGATTTTAAACGAAGAGATAAGTTGTCATTGTTAGGAGAGAAATCTTGACTAACGCCCACAAGGTGTGGGAAATATGGACCATGCGCCAGCAAGAGTGAGGGTTTGAGAACGCCTCTGGAACTCAAGTGTAAAAGTAGACACCTTTATAACCATGGGGATAGGAGAATGTTGCTCGACTATCAATGAATCATGTCTCATCTTGAAAAAAGTTTTGAAGGATAAAAGTGCTCGAGCGCACAAAAGAGTTTGAATGAGTTGAATTGTTTTTGTTAATTTTTGAAAAATGTCAAAGTATGACTAAATGAATTGAAGTTTGTTTAAAGAAAAGATGTTTTAAAAGAAAAGGCACTTGATAAGGTCGAGGTTTATTATGAAAGCGGTTTGAGTTTATAAACAAAGAAGATTTTGAAAAAGAAGATGAGAAGATTTTGAAAATTAAAGAAGATGGGAGGAGATGAAGGGAGTATCCTAAAGCATAAGATAAAAGCTAGGGAGAAGAACCATCTAACCAATAAGAAGCCAACACTTGACATTATGAGTCAAGATAGAATTCCCATTCTTTGGATTGAAACTAATCAAGAAAAGATACTAGACCTCTTGAGAAGACCAAACTTCAAATGTATTAAGTCTTTGAAAAAATTGGGCAGAGTAACGGATGTATACAGATGAATTCCAGATTACAGACAAAGTATGTAATCATAATGACCTGCATACAAAACAAACAAACAACCCAATGTCTTGAGGTAAACCTCAAGAACTCTAGATAAAATATCAATTAAGGTCACAAGGTCTCCAACATAAGATCAAGGTCTCTAATCCTAAGTCCAAGAAGTCCAATACTCCATAATGCCAAGGATAATAACCAAATAGTCCAAGTATCATTAATGTTTTTTATGGTCCATGTTGATTATTAAGTATCTTCAAAAGGAAAAGAAAACCTCAAGTGATTAAAATAAAAATGACATAAAAGTAATTGCTCAAGTGAGCAAAGATGAAAATAACATGAAATGTAAATGCTAAAGTAAATGGTACATAAAGTAAAAGCATAAAAATAAAAAGCATAAAGTAAAGTCAATTGTTAGAAGTTAGTGGTTAGTTGGATGACCATCTTGAAACTTGCATTTGGAACTCATTAGAGGATTGGTAAAACCAAAGCCTCTCAATAATAAGTTGCTATTGCTTTTTGTCAAGTATATCATTCATTTAAGAATCCTCAAGGTAACATTTAATGATCAATGATGTTTAAGTGATCCGCGTTGACCAAAATTGATGAAGATCCATTGGAGGATTGGTAGAGCCAAAGCCTTCTAACAATGAATATCAAGTTTATTGGATTAAAGGGTTCAAATTAACATACTTGGGCATACAAACGTAGGTTTGGGCCACAAATGATCATTTTCTCGAATCAGGATAAAATTTAGCGCTATGTTAAGCAATTGTAAGTGGACTTATGTAGAAGTCACACCTATTTTGAGGTCGGTCAATAGCAATCTATGTACTTCATGTTTGGATAAATGATATAGAGATCATCGTCCTATAACATGTAGCACAAATAAAAAATAAAGTGATAAAATAAAGAGAGAGGAGAATGATAAGCTAATTTGGATCACTACCTCAAATTTCTTTCATCTTTAAATTCAATCACTCATCTAGATGGATTAAAGTACTAAACATATCATTAATCCAAAGCACCAAAAATGAATGGAATAATTCACTCTTTGGTAGATTTGAATTAACGAACATTTATCCAACTTTATCTACACCAAGAGTCCATTGAATTTAAAGAGAAATTGGACATTTAAAATTGCAATCCAAATCAACAATCAAAAGGAGTGAGTAGAAAAAGATAATTGGATCAAAACAGCCCCAAAATAAGGCAGAAAAAACATTTTGACACTGTTACAATCGATTGCGCTCTTACATCAATCGATTGCATCAATGTTGTTTTTTCAAAAAATGTGAAATCTTGATGTGACAATTGATTGCACTATTACAACAATCGATTGCACCCTGTTATAATCAGAAATCAGCATTTCAAAAGGTCAAATTCTTGTTCAAACTTTCCATCAAACACCTTATGATCATGGATTCAATTGAGCACGAAAATTCTATAAAATTATCAGAAAATAGCATCAATGGAATCACAAAACAATGCTCAATGAACCAAACCCAAAGATCAACAAGAGATCACATTGTGAAAGATGAAAAATCCAACTTACCAAAGGTAGATCTAGAGAATTATCAGAACAACTTCAAAAATTTGCTTCTATTTAATTCCAAGAATCAATTTCCCAAGCTTGGATGTAGAGAATTCATAAAGAAAAAGTGTTTGGATGAAGGTTTAACTCAAAGATTAGTAAGCTTCAATTCAAAGCTTGCTAACTTTTTTAAAAATGGAGCTTTGAGTGAATTTGGTAGATGGAGAGAATTGAGAGATTTTTTAGCAAAATGAGTTTGGCTATCAAAAGCTTGAAATTTGAATGAAATGAGGGATCCATTTATAGAGTTTAGGCTTGAGATTAGTGGTGGTTTGATAATTAATTCTTGGAGCCAAAATTTGAATTAATGACATCTCTTTCAAAAATTGGAGCCAAAATTTGAATTAATGAATATTTTTCAAAAAAGAAAAATTGGAGTCAAAATTTGAATTAATGATATATCTTTAAAAAAATGAAGGAAAAATTGGAACCAAAATTGACAAACTTGAAATTGTTGATTTTGTTTTCCAAATTTTCACTCTGTGCAATCGATTGCACTCTGGGATCAATCGATTGCATCAGTGTATTTTTTCAAAAATGGCACAAAATGCACTATGTGCAATCGATTGTACAGTGAAAAAAATGATTTTTTAAAAATGATTTTTCTTTGCAAATAGAGATTTTAGGAAAATAATACCGAAAAACCTTATTTGTCAGATGCTTTGACTCGGTACCTGCAAAACACAAATATACAAAGACAAATATTTTTTTGTATTTTGATTAGAAGTTAGTCAACAATACAAGAGCAAACTTAAAGATAAGATGCAAATGTGATGAATGAAGCTATTTATTAATGATTGTGACCAAATGACAAAATATGATATGAAAGTGCGACTAAAAAAATTAGGGGCAAAATTTAAGGTAGAACAGTATGGTTGAACAAATATTTTTTTTGAAAGAGAAAAATAGACACTAATATTAAAAAAAAACTATTCTAGACACAAGTTGTGCAAAGATAGATTTAAAGACCAGGCCTAATAATGTCCGTCAAATTGCTCAAAGGAGAAAACAAAAGCCATCAAAATCTTCTATCAATCAGTATCAATATATAGAATGTGATTACTACCATTTTTATGAATATAATTGATTATAATTAGTGTTAAATAAGTTATTATTGCATCATTTATTTTTTAATTAAAATTAATTCATACCTTTAGAATCTTTTGCTTCTTTTTATACACAAAATTAAGAGAATTTCTTACTTTTTCTTATATGTTTGAAAATATTCTATGTAATTTCAAAAATGTTTATGAATAATCGAAAATGCATTTTTAGAATATTTTTTTTGTTAAACATTAGTTAAAACTGAAAATGCAATTACAAGAGGGACCCGTAAATGCATTTTCAATTCCTATGCAGATACTAGCATAAAAGTTATGCAATCAATATGCATTTTTCTTATTATTTCGCATGTTGTTGGAAACTACAATATAAATACATAAACATATATAACTCAAAATATTATCCAAAAGGTGTCTGAAGTTAATAAAGGCGAAAACCCAAAATATTATCCAAATACAACTCAAAAATCGATGAGCAAAATATCATCCAAACCAAAATACATATGCAACAACGAAAAAGACTATTGGGTATGGCAGACTATGAGTTCGTCTGTCACCATCCCGGCGTTCCTCTGTTACCTCTTGTACCGCAGAGCCTCCTGAGCCTCTGCCATGATTGTAAGAACGAGATTGTTTTGATGATAAATTTACATGGTATCTTAGAGAATAATTGTATACTTTAATAGTTTATGTCTAGTGTGTGGCTTTTGCTAAACAAGTTTTGACTCTGGTAGAAGGCGTGTGATATCATCAGGCTCTGAACTCAACGCTCTTGAAGAATACCTATGGTGTATTAAAAAGTTAACTCAAGATCTAGAATCCTTCTTATGCAACGGTTCTAAGGAACGTTAGTACAAGAGCTTTTGATCATGAATTTACAATGAAGCTTTGAAGGCTTTCTAAAGCTTTGCTTTTGTTGTCCCAAGTTCTAAAGATATTGAAGGCAAGGTTCTACTGAACAAGTTTTGAAGATCTGAAGATATTACTTCTGAAGACCAAATGTTGAAGACTCTGAAGACAAGGTTCTACAGAACAAGTTCTAAATACTCCAAAGACTTAGGTTAATAAGATTCAAGTTCTGATCCTTCTACAACATACTTCATCAACATACATCAAAAGCCTCTGAAGAAATAGAAGATAAAGATCAATGCTGGTTTGCGTGATATGGTGAGTATAAAAGTATAAAGTATATTATGACAAAATAATTGATTTTATGTTTCCTATTCTATCCTTAAAGGGGTCTCTTTTTCAGTTATAAAAGGAGGACTTGGAAGAATCGTAAAGATACCTTTTGGTTCTACGAAACTACGCTAAAGCGATACACAACTCTTTTGAGATATTCTTTGTATAGTTTTGTATATTAGTAAGGAGCTTTTATTCATATCTTGCTATCAACACTTTTGTGTTGCTGTACTTAAACATTGTGTAATTTGCTTGTCAGAAACATCTTTATATACACATCTTTGTAATCAATGATTGTTGATAGGTTCTTTGAGAGGCTAGGTGTAGTCAGGATTCTCAAGAAGACTTTGGTTGCGGTCATTATGGTATGGCAATAAGGATCAATAGACTTGTTTTGGTTGTGAGCAAGGTTGATCAGACTTATTATGGTTGTCTGTAACCAATGGATTATAGTGGATTAAGTCCTTGTGGATAAGGAAAATCACCTTGTGGGGTGGACTGGAGTAACTTAGTTAACAGTGAACCAGGATAAAAATGATTGTGTTTATTTATTTTTATTCACTTGTTAGTTTTGTATTTGAGTTACAAAATTATTATATTTGGTGCAACCCAATTCAAACCCCCATTTATTGCATTTCTCACACCTTCAATAATGGAATCTAGTACAGACCTCCATCAATACCCGGCTGCGCAATCACTATGATACAACGACATCTAGGCAACACATCAGTGGAATGATCGGCCCTAGCCTGCTCCTCCTCTAGAATCTCCTGATGAGCTGGCCTCAGTGGATTTCTTGGAGCATCATGTACTAGATATGGATGGGACACCCTAAAGATCCATATGATATAACCGTCCACGTAGCTCCAGTCGCCTGGTGCTAAGGTACTCCAAACCTCATCTGGAAAAAGAGGATTAACATAATCATCAAACAAAGCATCCATATCCCTCTATTTTACCAGGGGAGGAGATGACACAACAGGATCCCGAGGAATATATTGAATGTACCCTAACTGACGCATGACGCGCTCAGAAAAATGAGCAGTCGTCTTGCGCGACCCATAAGACAACCGTCCAGAACATAGTGTAACATCGTCAAATGGAATCGTGACACAGTGGTCGACATAGATATGGAAGTGAATATCCTCAAACACCAACGGGTCAATATACACCTGGAACGAATCTGTCACCTGCTTCCCTTTGAGCGGGTCAAATGTAGTGGCACACGACCTTTCTTCAGTATAAATCGAGGCAAGTGACCAACCCGAGATGCGAGAAAAGTGGTGTAGGATCTATACCTGAAATTACAATAATTATTAGTTAGTAACATAATCACAAGAATTAACAAAATGGTACATAAACAATATAAAACCAATATATTTTACCGTCAGGAGTGTGATGCTCCCGTTCATCTGTCTTCCACTTACAACCTTCAGATAGCTTGTGGTACAAGTACACCAAACAAGCAACCTCCCAGTTCCACTCATGGATCTGCTCAAAATTGTCAAAGTACCCCAGGTATATGACATTAGTGTAAGTGGCACTAGTGTCCATAAAAATGGACGTACCAACCAGATACATAAGGTATGATCTCGTAGCACACCTCCTGTAATGGGTAACCTACTCAGGATATCATCAACCTACCGTGCACACTCTAGCTCAACCATGAACACCTTCTTCAAATAACTAAATCTGACGCGAGCGTCCCGGGTGAAGTCTATCTCAACCATAACACTCTTAGGGGTAACTCTCAATCTCTCTACCAACAACTCTAACACATCCTCTTTGTCGCGCCTCTTGTGGTCTCAAAACCTCCCTCTTATCGGGATATGCAATATACATGTGACATCGTCCAAGGTGATCGTCATCTCACCATGTAGTAGATGAAATAATAATGTCTCATGGTGCCACCTCTCAATAAAAACATTAATCACACCATGATTAACAATAGTATATCCATAGAGGGACAAGTCTTTTAACTCTGAAATCATCAAGAGCTCATCAAAGCATGGCTCAGGCGGAACTACGAGTTTAGTGATCTTCCGCGCATGATTAATGATTTTCAGCGGATCACGTTCCTGCATACAAGGTTTAATAAAATTCATTCAACAAAAATTAATAATAAAATAAACTCAACAAAAATTAATAGAATAAACAATTCAAAAAGCATACCTCTCTGTCCCAGATATGTCTAGAAACATGGTCCAGGTATAGAGGCAACAATGATAAATCATAAGGCCCTCATCCAAAACCTGAGGCATCGTAGGTGGCGTATCACCTACCTGGGCCTCAGGTATCGGCTTTGCATCCTCAAGTTGTAGATGGGATGCATCAGATGTCGGTTGTGTGGCCTCAGGTGTCGGTTGTGCATCCTCTGGTGTTGGACTGAGAACCAGATGTCTCTCCTGCCTCAAATACCATCGATGAGAAAGTGCATCTACGAGAGGAAGGAGGCAGGGAGGGATGAACTGGAGAAACTCTCCTGATGCGGGAGGAGGACGGTGAAGTAGGCGTAGAAACATGGACACCAGTGGTTGTAGGCGCATTTGAGACAACCTGTTTAGAGACAGAAGGAGACTGAAATGTCTGACTCATTTCTCTTTGCACAGAAGCATGTTGTGCAAGCCTGCTGTGCCTCAACGTATATGGTCTCTCATGTTATACTACAACAACATATCTATAGGGGGGTGGATACATACCCGATTAAAAAATAACCTTTCAAAATGGTTACTTAAAAACTTATTTGAAAAATAATGTTGAGCAGAAGGTTTTTGGCCTAGATTAAAATAGTAGTCTAAACGAACCTAGTTATTGGAAATTCGGATATGCACAAGCCATGTGGAATTAAGATATTGATAAAATCAATAAACATAATAATATCTTAATTAATAGTTTAATATCAAATACAATGGTTCATATTTCCAATGAAATCATATTAAAAATATAACTCGACACTTTATCAAACATGTCGCACGAAATCAAATTTTCAAAATTTTGAGCTTAGTTGATATGAAAAAGAACTTACAATCATAGTGATTATAAGATAATCAAAAAAGCAATTTAAACTTTAATAATCAAAGAAAATTTTTATACGAATTGATCAATCAAACGACACATTCAACAAATTGCACATAGAGAGTAAATGAGAGTAAGTGATAGAACATTGCAATTTTCCTTTAAGTTAAACAAGCTAAACAATTTGTCAAATACTTGGTGTGCAATCAAAGTTTCAGAATTTTCCTTTGTAATATGTTGATATGAAAAAGCACTTATAATTAAAAGTGATCATAAGCTACTCAACACATAATTCAAAACAAAAGTTGTCTCAGAAAATTCCTACACGTCGATAGATTACTCAATGCTATTTGACAAATTGATGTATTAAAATTAAAGCAAGTAAATCAACTTGTAAAACCCAATGGCAATATTCAAAATCACAAACAAAATCAATTTGTCAAACACTTAGTGTGCAAGTGAATTTTCAAAATTTTCCTTTAAATTGTGTTGTTACACAAAAGCACTTATAATCAAAAGTGATTATAAGCAATATCAACACTTGATGTAAATCAAAAAACAGTTCAGAAAATTATTTACAATTCAATTGATAATGCAACGCTATTTGACAAATTTATTGAAGAATATTAAAGCGAGTAAAAACAATAAAAGAAAAGAGACACAAGGGTTTATCTACACAGTTCCCCACTTTCGTCCTTTCATATGGATACACCGGTGCCCAATTCCAATGTGGAATTAAGATACTTTCTTACTTTGCAAAAGTATGAATACAAGAGAAGTGCTCAAGAGCAAACCTACAAACTATAACCGTTTGATGTTGATTTAACCCCTTATCTTTCTTTGATCTTCAACAAGACCAAGACACAATAGCTACCAATTGATTATCTGGATGTTGCTACTCCTTTGTATACTTTATCTCCAAAGCTTTTGCGCGCCTTCAATTGTACCTATTGCAACATAAGACTTCAATTATAATATGTTGTTCTCTCGCTAATTCCTTTGAGTTCTTTATCTCCAAAGGATCCCTTGAATTCTTTATCTTCAAAGGACTTCACTTGGACGCAATTACCTCTTGAACATCTTGCACGAAAACCCCCAAATCAACCAATGATCTTGCAAGAAAAACCCGTGGTTTTTTCTATATGAATACCCCTATAAAGCTAAACCCAATACCTAATTGGACACTATCAATCCTTATCTAGATGGCACCTCAGCGGAACATTGTTACAATGTAATGTCAGTGTGTATGCATAGGTTAAAGGTTGAAGATGAAGAGAGATGTAGGCTAATTTTATGGTTTCACCAAGTTGGAATGAAGCATTAATGATATATTTATAGTTGGGCTCTATTTAGGTAAAAGATGGTAGTTTCAGAATGAAAAAATTATGAAAAAATGACCCATAAAACAGTATGTGTCTGAAACAACCGGCTGAGCAAATTATCAAGATGAAATCAATGAAGTCGCCATCGAACATTCTTTATCCCACGGGGAGGGAAAGGTAAATATCGATTAAAATTGAGAAGGGTGAAATCAATGTCAAACGGCCGAGAGATCGGGTAAGGGAGTCTGTTACGTGAGAGGAAGGTATTAGCACCCCGCACGCCCATAGTACTCTACGATATCCACTCTTGTTGTTCTAATATGAAGGGTGTGTTCAAATCTAAAGCTTAAGAGCTAAAAATAAAATGCAAATAGAGAATGCATGCAAAAGAAATCAGAGCCCTACCCCAATGCCTACGTATCCCTTTTAAGGAATCAGAGCAACCATAGTCCGTCAAAAGTTTTTGTTGGTTTGTATTTTTTAATGAACAATATTAATTACGCCTTCTATCGCGGCTCGAACTTTTGAGACTCACGCGTCAGCACAAAAGTAAATTAACATGTTATTTTGAGAAGTTTGAAAGAAGAAAAAAGGAGCCTGAAGGTGCAAAAGAGTTTGCATTGATTGATATTTTTTACCTTAAAGAAGGATTTGAAAATTATTAGATGTTTTATGCATTTTTCAAGAAAAGAGTTTTAGTCTTAATGCAAGGATGCAAAAGGGGAAGAAAAACATCTAAGGGAAACTAGCTAGAATTTAATCCCTAATGTTATCATACAATGATGGCCCTATGATTGAGTTTTGAAAGGGAAATATCTACCCTATGTTAGCATGCATGGATACATATCCTAATGTCTAGATCAAAAGCTACTATAATCGAGCGATCCTAGAGGAAGCATGATATAACAAATAAATAAGAAAACAAGTGGTTGGCAAAATCACACAAACATACTGACTCAAAGGGATAAGGAAAACAAGAGAAATTCTTTAGCTAAGGGGAGCGTATCACTCGAAGCAAACAAGCGAGAGATAGATGAAATAAAAAAGAAAAGAAATGCTTTAGCTAAGGGGAGCGGATCACCCGAAGAAAACAAGCGGGTAATGGAGTATCAATAATGGCTATTGGGAACTCCTGATAAAGTTTAGGGGTTGGTTGCAAACCCTTCTCCACATGACCGACTCGATACTCAAGATCTGCATGACTCTGAAGCATCGGCGTACAACATGAGCTAAGGATGACACGAACTAGAATGTGCGGGAGTCGATTACAGACCCTCCCCTTTTTTTTATCCTTTTGAGGACTTATCATCTATAATATAATACAGGTACAAATGTAAACACACGTGCTAAATACCTACTTCAAAGATAGGATTTTAAACAAACACAAATAGCATACAAAAAGTGGTGCCTGCTACAAGATTTAAACAACAACTTCGAGCGCATGCTCTTTATTTCCTACTTCTCATGGCATCTAGAAAGCAGTAAAATTCTTACTTCTCACGATATCTAGAAAGCAATAAAGTGCTGAAATGAGATAAACAAGATAAAATACCAAACGAACAAAAGTTCGTAGTGCAATAAGCAAAGCAGAGAAACCCGAAAAACTTTGAGTAAGATTCACCAAGCAATAGAGGAACGATCAGAAAAAAAATCAAATGAGAATCCCTCATCATAACATGAAAATAAATCACAAGTGGAGAAATCATATCAAGTCAAAGTCCCTGTACAAGGTGAGCCTATACAATAAGACTATATCCGAATAAATCGCATCGAGCGATAAAGTAGCTTCCAAACTTGCACAAATCGGAAAAGGAGTTAACAAATAACAAGGAAACTTGAGTTAAACTCTAACATCTAATTAAAACTTAAAAAATGATATCGAATACAAATCAAAGAAATGTCCACAATCATTTATAACATTAAACTCAAGAGATTAAGGAAACTAATAGTACAAAACCTAATTAACTCCTAAAACTCAAAATGATTATAACATTCTACTGATTGTTGTTGTTTATAACATTAATATTTTTTATTAACAAAGTCCAGAAAAAGCAAATTGTTAGAACAATATAAAATCAACTAGAGGGGTGTAAAATTGAAATTCAAAAGTGTGGCCCATAGGAGGCTTGGGCGCGTAGCCCAATTAAACCTGTCTACTAAACCCTTTTTCTTTAACTCTACCAGACTTAACAAAAATATATGATGGACTAGAGGGTATAATTTCAGAGGCCCAGGTCCAATTCCCTATTTTTTTACACAGATTATATTTGATCTTTATTATTAATAAAGTTAACTAATTAATTATTAAGAAAAAATAAAATAGTAATTTAGGGTTAAGAAATTGTTGTGACAAATCTGCTTCTCCTTCTACACACAAAAATCAATTTGTCGCGGTTCCATCATTTTACCTCTGTCGATCTCTCTCCAAATCTCCTTCCACCATTCTCATCTAACGCGCGGCCTCAACCTCTTCTCCGTCTCACTATGCCAGAGCCTCACTGTCTCATACTTCTTAGTTTAATTCTGATTGCCTCCACTTCCAACCAATCGCTCAGCCTTCTCGTTCGTCACTATCATCTTCATTCATTCGTTTTCACGATCTCCATCGCGGTTTCATTGGAAAAAAAAAGGCGGAATCGATCCAAGAGAGAAGAAGATGTATGTTTCGCTTTTAGGTTCCTGTTTTCTTCTTCTTCTATTTCTTCTACGAATAATCTTCTTGACTCTGTGAGTTTGTTGTGTTGGAGATGATGCGAATAATCTTTGTTGGGTTCGTGAAGACAAAATTGCTGCGATGATGATGCATGTTGAGATTCAAAAACCACAGTTCAATCGATGCATTGTTGATACTATGATGAGTTGAGATTCAAATCGTTGAAGGTGATGACGTTGTTGATTGGAGAGGGTTTATAGAAAGATGAATTAAAGATGAGTTTGCAGAGACATTGAGGTGACTTCTTTCTGTCTTCTGACTGTGAATAGTGAATTTTTGTGATTCTTCCAAAATCATTGAAGAAGCTGTAGAGGAATTTCAAAAAATAGTTTGGTGATTCTTTTATGTATTACAGAATAAACATGATGGTGATGAAGAGTGAAGATTGGGAGAGTAAGAAGAAAGAGTTTATGATGGTGACTCTTTTGCAAGAGTGCAGAATGATGATGAATGGTGTCGAGAAATTTGAGAGAGTCTTCTGTATTTTTGGTGATTCTTCTGCAGTTGAAGAATAAAAAAGGTTGAAGATGATGAAGGATCTTGAGAAGTGAGTGAAGAAGGGAAAAACACAAGAAGGGGGGTTGAATTGGGATCTCAAAATTCAATGGAAAGAACACATTGACTTTTATCCTGGTTTGTTCGAACTCAAACTAATCTAGTCCACCCGCCAAGGTGATTTTGCCTCTATCCAATGAGGTCTTAACCCATTAACAAATCTTGATTACAAAACTACTTTGACAACTGCCAAAGTCTTCTTGAGTCCAAAACCACAACCCAGTTTTCTCAAGGAAATGCCTAAACAGTAATTGAATAAATGTGTACAATAATGTTTCTAATAAAATAGTATCACTAACAATGATGTTTTACACAGTCTGAATATGATGAAAGATGATTGTTGCGTTACTGTACTTTCACGTGAATTCTTCTTTTTGTGCGCAGTAGTTCATCATTTGAATTCTTCTTTTTGTCTTCTTTATATAGACCATGCAACAGTGACATAAAAAATGCTTTTGGAATGTTCATAACACAAATTAATGAACTTTCTAAACCGGGAGATCCTTGTCTGTTTGTATTCGTTACTTTTGATATTGCATTGATAAATTGTAACGCTTCAGAACTTCTTACGTCAGAGGATGAATTTTACCGTTGAGAGTCCTTTACAGCTTGTATTAGAACTTTACAGATCAGAGTATCAGAGATCCTATTTTACAGTACTGGTGCATTCAGAAGTTGTAACAGAACTTCTTCATATAAGCGTGTCACACAAATTTGCTTCTGAGAAGGATGCGTCTGATTCTATCATAGTACTCTCATATTCTATGCTCGCATAATCAGAACTTCTAGTGATGTCCTGGCAGATCGTCTATGCTCCTTACATCAGAACATCTTTTTCACATCAGAACTTCCTACATGTAAAGATACTTTTATTAGCGAGCATATTTGTTCTTTATATCTATATATATCATGTGTTTGTTATCATCAAAACTCTTGCAGGGATGTAGAACCAAATTATGTTCTAACAATCTCCCGCTTTTTGATGATGACAAAAACTTGTATATTTTGATGGAATATAAAGAATAAAGAATAAAAACTCCCCCTGAGTAGAATACTCAGATAACGTGAAAATAAAACACTTCCCTGAAGATCTTTTGATAACGCAAATTTGCTTATGATAGAAGTCAAAATATCACTGATTCTCCCCCTTTTTGTCAAAAATCAAAAAGTAGGAAGTTACTTGAGAAGGTGTGACATCCTCTTTTGGATTCAACTGAGATTCTTTAAAGAGCTTCTGATGTTGTATTCTTATTCCCGTTCCTAATAGTTCTAGAGCCAATAGCCTTTTGTTTTTGATTGCCTTTGAAACTTGTGAATCCTTTAAATTCTAGGCTTTGGAACATATGCTTTCTTCCCTCCATGTGTAGAGAGCATCCAGAATCCAGGTGTTAGGATTGGTGTTTCAATCTTGCTGTTAAAAATATCAGCAACATAGATGATTTTATCCTTTGGTACCCATATCTTTTTGGGTCCATGATTGTTAGAGTTTCCAAAATTCTGTTTGAATTTTGGTTTAGTAGAAAATGCTTTACTGGTATATTTTATATCATATGTTTGCTTAGTAGTGAAGAGAGAATAAAGAGGAGTGCGTTTAACAAACAGATCCTTAACTTTCTTAGGTTGGGATACTTTACCTTTGTATCCTATACCTTTTCTGCCATTTCTGCTGACTCCATAGATCATTGAAGCCATCTTGCTTCTATCTATGTTTTTAGCGAGGAATTTCTGAAAGCTATGATCATATTACTTCATGATCTTATCAGGGTTACTAGAAACTTATGAGATGGTTTCCTTCTGAGTATTTTTAAATTCATTTTCAAGTTTTGAAATTTTTTCTTTCAACTCATAGTTTTCCAATCTCAGAGTCTTAGTTTCTTCAGAGTCAGAAACTACATTCTTTTTCAGGTTCTTGTTTATGACTCAAAGTTTCTGATACCTTCCTAGAATTTATGTCAGACTCTCTTCTAATTGAGATCTAGAAAATTTAGAAAATACCTCTTCTGACTCCGAGTCTGATTCTGATTCTGATTTAGAGGATTCAAAGACATCTGATATGTTGTCCGTTTGAGCTATATTGGCTCATTCATCTTATGATTCTGTTCCATCTTCAGAAGATTTAGGGTCATCCCACATTGCCATAAGACTTTTCTTCTTCTCCTTCACGAACTTCTTTTTAGATTTATGCTTCTGAAGCCTTAGACAGTCCCTTTTGTAGTGCCCTTGTTCATTGCACTCGTAGTAAACAATGTCTCTGTTTCTTAACTTTCTGTACTCAGAAGATGGTTTAGATTTTCTATATCCAGATGATGATTCAGACTGATTCCCCGTTCTTCTGGAATTTCTGAATTTCCTCTGCCTGTGCTTCCACAGTTGATTGATTCTTCTGGATAGAAGGAATAATTCATCTTCTTCTAACAAGGATTCACTAGAGTTTTCTGCTTCTGCTTTTGCCTGCAAAAATTTGGTTTCATATTTATTAGATTTCAGAGCGAGAGACTTACCTTTCTTCCGGGGCTCATCATCTTCTAACTCTATCTCATGACTTCTGAGAGAGCTGACAAGTTCTTCTAGAGATATTTTATTCATATCTTTTGCAAATTTGAGAGTAGTGACCACGGGTATCCATTTCCTTGGTAAACTTATGATGATCTTCTTTACATGATCAGCAGTTAAGTACCCTTTGTCCAACACATTTAGCCCAACAACCAGAATTTGAAATCTAGAGAACATTGTTTCAATGGTTTCATCTTCTTCCATTTTGAAGGATTCATACTTCTGAATGAGTGCAATGGTTTTGGTTTCTTTGACTTACGTGTTTCCTTCAATCGTCATTCTCAAGGAATCAAACATGTGTTTTGCTGTCTCTATGTTTGTGATCTTCTCATACTCTGAGTATTAGATGGCACTCAAGAGAATAGTTCTGGCCTTGTGATGATTTATGTAGTCTTACTTTTGATGATATGTCATTCTTTTTCTGTCAATCTTCTGACCGCTTTCATCAACAGGATGTATGTATCCATCAGTCACCATATCCCAAAGGTCAGCGTCATAGGCTAGGAAGAAACTTCTGATCATATCTTTCCAGTAGTCAAAATTTTCACCGTCAAATATTTGGGGGCTGTTGCTGATGTTCTGACTTGGTCCCATCATAGTGTTTTTCCTCCTTGGATCTTTTTCTGACACGGTTAAGTGTTTGCACCCAGATCCAGGTGCTCTGATACCAATTGAAGAAGGGATAAACACAAGAGGGGGGGTTGGGGTGGGGGTTGAATTGGGATCTCGAAATTCAATGGAAAGAACACATTGATTTTTATCCTGGTTCGTTTGAACTCAAACTACTCCAGTCCACCCACCAAGGTGATTTCGCCTCTCTCCAACGAGGTCTTAATCCACTAATAAATCTTGATTACAAAACTACTTTGACAACTGCCAAAGTCTTCTTGAGTCCAAGACCACAACCCGGTTTTCTCAAGGAAATGCCTAAACACTAATTGAATAAATGTGTACAATAGTGTTTCTAATAAAACAATATCACTAACATTAATGTTTTACACAGTTTGAATATGATGAAAGATGATTGCTGCGTTACTGTACTTTCACGTGAATTCTTCTTTTTGTGCGCAGTAGTTCATCACTTGAATTCTTCTTTTTGTCTTCTTTATATAGGCCATGCAACAGTGACATAAAGAAGATGCTTTTGGAATGTTCATAACACGAATTAATGAACTTTCCAAACCAGGAGATCCTTGTCTGTTTGTAGCCGTTACTTTTGATATTGCATTGATAAATTGTAACGCTTCATAACTTCTTATGTCAGAGGATGAATGTTACCGTTGAGAGTCCTTTACAGCTTGTATTAGAACTTTACAGATCAGAGTATCAGAGGTCCTGCTTTATAGCGCTGGTGCATTCAAAAGTTGTAACAGAACTTCTTCATATAAGCGTGTCACACAGATTTGCTTCTGAGAAGGATGCATCTGACTCTATCATAGTCTTCTCATCTTCTATGCTCGCATAATCATAACTTCTAGTGATTTTCTGGCAGATCGTCTATGCTCCTTACATCAGAACATCTTTTTCACATCAGAACTTCCTACATGTAAAGATACTTTTATTAGCGAGCATATTTGTTCTTTATATCTATATATATCATGTGTTTGTTATCATCAAAAATCTTGCAGGTATGTAGAACCAAATTATGTTCTAACAGTGAGAATTTTTCTATTTTATTCGGTTAGTCTGTTAGAGTTTGTTAGGAATCTGTTAATCTGAGCCGTTGAATTGATTTTCGGTTAGAGAAATTGAATGGTGAGAATCCGTTTAGATGAAAGGGTGAATTTCTGTCATAACTGTTAGAGCTCTGTTTTGATTTTCCACAGTTTTTTTTTTCAATTATAAAAATCTATTAGAAAGTTGGATGGATCTGGTATTGGAATGAGTTAGCAATTCTATTTCTCCTTGTTTTTCTTTTCTACTTCCCCGACTTTCTGATTTTTCTGTTGTAGTCTTTTCAGATTTAAATATGTTAAGTTGGAAATTGATGCAAGTTCACGATTTACTCTCTTTCTAATATTTCTATTCTCAACTGATTTTTTGAATTTTAGCAGCAAGTTTATTATAATTTCCTGATTCTTATTTTGAACTGTTTTATGTACGCACATGGTCATGGTTAATTTTTGTTGTCTGTTTAATGTGCAGGGCTGTTCTTGGTGAAGTTTTTACCAGGTATGCAAGTTTGGGCAAGACATTTTCAATGATGAATTTGAAGATTGGTAAAGGCTTTTGCATGATGATGGAATAAATGGCATGATTGTACATAGTTTGAAGAGGATGAACATGAAGCACGACATGAAGGAGTTTAGGCTTAGGATGTAATTTTTATATAAACTCTTTTTTTTTGTAATTCCTCAAAATGTAATGGAAATAAAACTTGCAATTTGTAATTTTGAAAAGAAACATGGATGAGATTTATATGGTTATGAAACCTTTTGGATGAACTTGAAATAACTTTGAATGATGACTTGAATGATTCTAATTATGAAGTTATGAACAATGATTGAATTTAGAATCACTTTGAGTGAATTCTTTAATGAGAACCATTCCTCGACACAAGTCCACTTGTATTGCAATCCAAAATGAAGCATGAAAGAATTAATCGTATCTTTAATGACCCTCTAATTTAATCCACACTTGTATGGAAAATGATAAATACTTGAAGGAATGATGATGCCTTTGAACTCTTGAATAAGGTCTTGAATGAGTTTTGAATACTTGAAGCATCGGCACAACTTTTGTAACTCAAATCCATATGATCTCAAAGTCATGAACTTTCCTTCTTAATCATGTTTGCCTCTTAAGAATTTTAATCGCATTGAACCCATGGCATAAAGTGATCATTTGAATGAATCCAAATCAAATTTAATTCTCAATTACTCCAAACTTCGATTCTTAAATCCATGTCAAACAAAAAATGAAAGAAGTAATAATGTCTCGACCACATTGGATCCACAAGTTCAACATCTTGTACCACGACTGAATGTTTTTTCAATTCAAATCACAAGTCCTTGACTTGAAAACCAATGGCCTCAATGCTAAACTAACCTTCCCTGAGGAAATTCCTTGACTCAGATGAAACTGGAAGCGTAGCAAGACATCCATGTGATAAAACCCCAATTTTATGAGATACATAGGGAAATAAACCCTAATATCTGGAACTGATGAAATTGGGTGGAGAATGGCCTTATAGCTTGATGAAGAATAAATTCTTAATGACCACGACTTACAACCCTAATTCCACCGCTCATTGCTTGAATAAGAAATCAACCTTTATTGGATATATTCATCTCAAACCTCTACAAAACCCTAATATTGAACAACCACTGAACTTCGAACCTCAGATGATTTATTGAATGAAAATGTATGCAATTTTATTGACCTAATGGAATATATACAGATGAATGCAAAAGCCTAAGCCAGATA
The DNA here is from genome assembly GCA_948472305.1 of Vicia faba. Classification (NCBI taxonomy): domain Eukaryota; kingdom Viridiplantae; phylum Streptophyta; class Magnoliopsida; order Fabales; family Fabaceae; genus Vicia; species Vicia faba. Next base: position 1,417,637,203 of record OX451737.1, on the reverse strand, counting down.
ACAATAATTAGGAGGGCAAATTTTAGGGTGCAATAGCTGCCCCTATTTAATCTCCTTCAACCTGAAGGTGAGATTGGCGCTAGCCTTTCGATCATTCAAGGTGCAAGAAGATTAAATACTTAAAAGAACCTGAGAATTTGCACTCCGAAGCCAATAAGGTATTATTATATTTTTTGGCTTTCTGTATTTTCTGTATTTTATTTATTTTTGGGTTAAAGGGTTATCGGGGATAAATGTATGTCAGGCCAGGGTTAGACACACAGAAGATAACTTTGTTATCAAGGGACATTTGTTTGGAGTTGGTAGTATACACATGACAAGAAAGATATAGAAAGTACATGTTCGCAGTTGGTAGCGAACACATACGAGAAAGATATAAAAAATATATGTATCCGGAGTCGGTAGCAGATGCATACGAGAAAGTTATCAAAGATATATGTATGGAGTTCGTAGCGAACACATATGAGAAATATATCGAAAATACATGTTAGGAGTTGGTAGAGAACACATACGAGAAAGATATCGAAGATATATGTATCCAGAGTCGATAGCAGATACATATGAAAGAGACAGACCGAAGAAATCTCTAACAAAGATATCAAGAATACATGTCTGGGGTTGGTAGCAGACACATACGGAAGATATAAAAGATATACGCCCGGAGTCAGTAGCAGATATTCGAAAAACATATTAAAAGCACATATCTAGAGTCAGTAGTGGATACATACGAAAGAGACAGACAGAAGAAAGCTGTAACAAAGATTTCAAGAATACATGTCTGGGGTTTGTAGCAGACACATACAGAAGATATCAAAGATATATGCCCAGAGTCGGTAGCGGATATACGAAAAAGATATCAAAAGGACATATCCAGAGTCGATAGCGGGTACATACGGAAGAGACAGACCGAAGAAAGCTCTAACAAAGATATCAAGAATACATTCCTGGAGTTGGTAGCAGACACATACAGAAGATATCAAAGATATATGCCCAAAGTCGATAGCGGATATACGAAAAAGATATCAAAGGTGGAAGAAACTTGTCAAATCAATCTCAACTGGATATCAAAGATAGAAGAAATCTGTCAAATCGATATCAACCGAATATCAAAGATGGAAGAAATCTGTCAAATCAATCTCAACCGGATATCAAAGATGGAAGAAATCTGTCAAATCGATCTCAACCAGATATCAAAGATGGAAGAAATCTGTCAGATTGATTTCAACCGGATATTAAAGATGGAAGAAATTTGTCAAATCGATCTCAATCGGATATCAAATATGGAAGAAATCTGTCAAATCGATCTTAACCAGATATCAAAGATGGAAGAAATATGTCAAATTAATCTCAACTGGATATCAATTATGAAAGAAATCTGTCAAATCGATCTCAACCAAATATCAAATATGGAAGAAATCTGTCAAATTGATCTCAACCGGATATCAAAGATGGAAGAAATCTGTCAAATCGATCTCAACCAGATATCAAAGGTGGAAGAAATCTGTCAAATTGATCTCAACTGGATATCAAAGATGGAAGAAATCTAACACAACAATTCAACCAAAGATATCAAAGAAGGAAGAGACCTAACACATCGGACTCAACCAAAGGCATCAAAGGAGGAATACTAATTGTAGATAGACTCCTGGAGAAAGAACACCGAATGAAGGCGAACTGGGGTTAAAATATACGTGTCTAGTCAGAGTTAAACACATATAAGAAAGAGACTGAACGAAGTAGACTCTTAACAAAAGATGTATTCACAAAGGCAAATCAACAAGGAGGCTTAGCCAAAGGTAGACTCCTAAGAAATTAACGTCGATCAAAGGCGAACTCCACAATAAAAATAAGACTAACCGAAGGTAGACTTTTAACAAAGAACGCTGACCAGAGGCGGACTTTCCAGGGATACAACGTGACATTGAATCTGAATAGAACGCCAATCGAAGGCGAACTTACAAAGAAAAAATACCAACCGAAGGGGACTATTGGGAAAAGAACTTACTTGAAATTCACGTTTGTATTGAAATCAAACAGAACACCGATCGAAGATGAACTTGCGATTTGAAAAAAAAGAAATACCAACTGCAGGGACTCTAAACAAGGATTTACAACACACGTTGGGCTTTAAGAGATTGCAAATACGCAAGAACTACAAAATCCTTCAGGCCAAAGGCGGGGTATGATTCTTAAAGAGTGGCAATTATATGAATTACCACACACCAAGTATGGATACTCAAATACTTGAGAAGCAAGAAAGGCTATACATCGACTCTTACTCGCACTCTAATCGCAAAGGCAAACACGGGTAAAATAACCAAGGGCTTGCAAGGGCCAGAGAAAACCATGACTTACTGGGGAAATGGAAGATACCAAAGGCCCGACTGGTGGTAAACCAAACAGACTCCACTAGGGAAATAGAATAGGATCACCCTAGGCTTGATGTGGAGATAATTTAAATCTTAGTGCATAACAATTTGGTTACCACAAGTGAACATAAATGGCTTGTACTTATGCATGTTTGAATTTTTTATAGCGTAATGCTCTATACAATGGAAATGCTACGCGTTTTGGTAAATGCAATGTAATGATGCATGTTTAGCAATGCATTAGGGAAATCACGTCAATAATTGGCTGCTGAGAAGACAATGAACTTCTGAATGACTATTCTTGCACATCTGATCTTCGGTAGAGAAAAGTGAATCTGAACTTCAATGGGGAACCGAGATTCCGAACCACCAACCTCTAAAGATCGATATTATTGAGGAAGTAACTTCCCGGAGAGCAATACTGCAAAAATAAATTGTAGTTCAGAGAAAATTTTGAATTCTGATCAAACTCGTGACTTCTTGGGGAACAAATTCTTTATCTTCTGTTAGGATGAGGAGAACTTCGCTAGGGACATATAATTTCTTAATGAAGATAACTTCTACTAGGGAGTATAGAAATTATTAAGCAAAAATAATTCTACTCAGACCACACTGGGGATAACATCGTCGGGGGGTAAAAAATATTTACTTGGGGAAGAAACCAACATCCTGGGACAAAAAATCCACTGAGGATATCTCAACAAAATCTTTTATCACCAGGGATGAAAGAATACTGGCATGCCCATATACACCACACTGGGATATAGACACTTTCTTCACTAGGGAATAATAGGTAAGTTACTCTGGTAGGTCCTCGAAATTCGACTTCGACTGGGGATAAAGACCGCATCTTACATTGGGGAGCCAAAAAATTTAGACAACAACATCAATAATACACATTGCACTGGGTGTAGCCATCTCTGCAAGATTTAAGTCGGCAAGGATTTTTGTATTGGAGAGCAGAAATCACTTCATTTGGGATGGTGGTCGTCCTCATGAGGATACCAAACCAGAATCTCGTATAGGTAAACATGAATCTCTTCAAGAAACTCTAATATAGACAGGTCTCACTGGAGAGAGATGGTGAATCCCTCATTGAGGAGGATAATGCATACTTTATGGGGAGAACGAATGCAAACCTTATTGAGGAAACTGCAGAATGTCGACTTCAAGGGGGAGTATATCAAGAATCTTCGGTTGGTGAGTAAAACGATTCTTCCGAGAAAACTTGGAAAGAAAAAGATTGCACTAAAAGGAGGAATACTCGGGCGAGAGTACACCTTTAATGGGGAAAATATGGGAACTGGGATCTTCTGATGTAAGTTGCCAATAAAAGTGACTTCAACTGGAGGATCGAAGAAATTCTTAAATAAAAAGAATCCTACCCATACCAAACATGGGATACTACCGCTGAAGAGTAACAATATTCACTTGGGGAAGATGAGGGCATCTTTGAACAATAATGCTGTACCCCAAAATTTTCCCTTTTAATTTTTCAAGAATTTCCTCACGAGGTTTCTACTGGGCCAAAAATGCATAAGGCTTGATCATCTCAAGTTTCCATGGATCATATGTGATTTCCAAGCAGCAGGTCAAGGAGGAAACTATTGAAAGAGCAAAGCAAATAAATTTGACTTTTCTGACAAAATTGAAGAAAAAATAAGCTTGCTTTGATTCATGCTTAACTTCGACTAAACTTTCTCCTCCATGTTAGCTTCGACTGGGTTGGTGTCCTTTTGAAACAATAACCTTCGATTCAAAAGGAAATGACCTTTTACTAGATTCCTTTGATTCAGAAGGAAATGAACTTCTGAAAGCTTCCTTCGATTTAGAAGGCAATGGCCTTCTGTAGGTTTCCTTCGATTCACCAAGTGGGGACTTTCTGCATGCAAACTTCGTTTGGGCATTTAGGTTCCCTGCATACATCCTTCGATCGCACCATTGTCCTTACATGTTTGCTTGATTTACAATGCAATGGTTACCTGCATGCAAGCTTCGGTTGGGTGTTTAGTCTCCTAAATACATCCTTCGATTGAGCGTTAGTCCCTAACATGCTTTCTTTGATTCACAAAGTAATGGCTATCTGCGTGCAATGTTCGATTGAGCAATGGCCTCTTTATTGCATGTTTTGATTCACAAAGCAACGAGACTCCCACCATGCTAGCATGCACAATACAAAAGCTTCCCTATGGCTAGCATTCATATTAACACCCACATGACATTATCAATCTTCACGCTAGCTCAAATTGGGAAAAGTCTCCCTTTGAAACAACTTGCTGCAAGCTTCAACAGGGCAACGCCTATCTTCAACTAGCTTCGATTCATAGGGGCAACGCCTATGCTAGCACCCACAAAGCATTAACTATTTTCACACTAGCTTCGACTGGGCAGTACCTCCCTTGGAAAGTTTGTTTCGACACATATAGTTTCTACACTATGGTGGAACATTCGAAGGACATGCAAGACATACCTGGATGTCCCATTCGAAGGACGTATTTTGGTGGCCCATTCAAGGGGCATATATTTGGCCCCTTCGAAGGATGCACAAAAAGGGCCCATTTGAAAGACACATACTGTTTGGAAACAAAAATTGTTTTCTAAAGAAATGACCTGGTCGAAGGTTGGGCTTATGAAGTCAAAACCAAAGGTTGAAATATCCAGAGATACTTTTTGTCCAGAGTCCTATGTGCTTCCAAGTACAAGCCTGATGCACTGGCCATAACACTCCAAAACTGATACAAAGCAGTTCTTCCACGCCGCTTCCATACTTGCACCAAATTGGTATACAAAAACTGCACCTCAAAGACTACAAGAACAACATACCCAATTTGTTCAAATTTCTTTTGTTTTCCCTCCCAAACCTCAGCCAAACTCATCTATAAATAAAAGCTTCCATCATATATTTTAGGGGCCTTTGGTAGCTAAAAAAACTCTTGTTGTGAGAAAATTATCAAATTCTTAAAACTCTCAAACACTCTCAAACATTCTCAAACATTCTTAAATATTCAAACTCTAAAACTCTTAGATCCTTTCATGCATTAATGAATCCTTTGATTCACTCCCCAACTGCCAAATGACTAACCTTTGATTCATTCCCTAACTACAACATAATAGTATTTTGATTCACTCCTTATACTATTATATAATAACCTTCGATTCACTCCCCACTATCACATACCCTCCTTCGATTCAGTGACTGCCCAAATGAAGCAACAACTGAACTAGCTTCAGGAAGATTCCACTGAAGCTCCATCCACCACCAAGGAAGTCACCTACAACTCCTTCGATTAAGCACTTCAAGAGGTAAGTTTCCTCTAAACTTGGAACTTTTTTTCATTTAAATATCATTTGTACATATAAATAAAAGGAAAATGTATATATCCCATATAGGAAGTTGACCATGCCCTAACTTTCGATCCTCACTGCCTGTATGTTGAAAATCTCAACCCTGATTAGTCAGACTTTAGATTTTGATGCCCAATAATCTTGTGCTAACCCCTAGTTTATAGATTTCGAAAGTTACATTTGTTAGTTTCATTTTCAAGTTTTAGACAGGTTTTCTATATCCTTTGATTGGCTAAACATTGAAGCCTCTCGAATCTCAACTTGGGAGCTTTGTATCCCTGTAATCGAAGGAGGCAGCAAGGAGTTTGAAACAAAGAGTATACACTCACACTGACTTCCAGGCTAATCGAAAGAAACAGAAAAAGTATATAATCGAAGGGCATGCTCATACTGATTCCCAGGCCCAAATTGAAAGAAGCCAAGAAGGGTAAATCGAAGGAGCCTACTGCCTGGATTGAAGGACTCACCTTTTCTCTATTTTTATGTTATTTATGCTTGTCTTTATATTTTCTTGCTATTCAATATGGTTGTAATAATGTAGAATTTTTTTTTGAATTTTTATTGCTTTATACAAATGTTATTAATTAGGATGTATGGCAAGATAAAACCAACAAGTAGACAACCCAAAATCAAAAGACAAAAATGCATGTAATTAAACACACCATTCACACATATGCACCTCTAGGCTAATCTCACTTGTTACCTCGGAAAATAGTCATGTCCCTCGAATATGGGCGTTTAGCAAAGACCCTCAATAAAAGATTGTAGTCCCTCGATGACCCTCGATGTCGCCTTCGGTAAATGATCTAGTCCCTAACGAAATTGCTAAAACGTCTCATAGTTTGCCTTCTATGACTATACAAACGACCCACGCCCATCCCTTCACATCCAACGATGGGGCTTCTTACCAAATCAATGGTAAGATAGTAACATTTAAAGGAGGAGGAAAAGAACATTAGACCTTTTGAGTAGGTAAGACGTTTTCAAAATATTTTCAAACCCACATCACAAGCACATTTTCAAACAGAGCAAGTGATCTAGCAAGCAACTAAGAGCCCGTAGATAACTACGAATGGAAAGGGTGCTAACACCTTCCCTTTTCATAACCTACCCCCCGAACTCAAGAAATAATCTCAAATGTCTTTCCTGTTCTTTTCACTTTTTCCTTATTAGATAAAAGAAAAGTCGGTGGCGACTCTTGCTATCTGCAATAATTGCGATCAAATGCAAAACAACCAAGTCAGTTCTTCCACCGTATTACATAACTGGCGACTCTGTTGGGGACATTACTTAAAAGTGGGGTTACCTTAGGGCTAGATCACCTTTACTTGCTTTCCTTATTTGACTCGTTTGCTTTACATTTGGTTCCTTGTTTGGGCTTGTTGTGATCCTCTACCCGGATCTGGGGTACCTTTTAGGTAAGTAGCAATAGATTGTGGAAACTGTACGACATAGACCAATATGGTTGAAGCAATAACTACGTTAGTGTGACGCATTTGTTGGTACCAATATCCCTTGTGTTGAATCGAGTAAAATACGGGGCCGCTGAGAGGTGTCATGAAGCACTAACTGATCTTAGAACCTTAATTGAACAACTTGGCCATTAGGAAGTAGTGAGATAGTCGGTTTCGATGGAAAGCTGAAAATTGGTTGATACTCAATACTACACTCATTGAGATCAGACTTTTCGGATATCTCGACCACAAGAAAATATTGATTATGCTGAGACAATGCCTAAAAGAAAGGTCAGTGATATTGAGACCCCATAGAACCCGATTACTTTCTAGTACAGGTTGAGCCAACTAAACTTTAAGAGGGTACTTACCTACAAACCCTATTGCAAGCCTAAACCTAAGGACTTGTTTGCTTTGTGTGTATATGGTTTGTCTACTTTGTTCACATGTACATAACATCATAAACATCATAAACATCATAACATCATAAGCATTCTCACTAACCATTTCAAGGGTTTAGGAATTTATCTTTACTTTGTTTTGTAGGCCATGAATCCCATTCGAAGGAATACCATCCGAGTCAACTTCGTGAAAGCACATCCTCAACTCCAAGAATTAGCATCAAGGGTGCCTGGAGATTCTCCCTTCACCAATAAATATGGTCGACTTCTCATCTTGGCTACCTCAAATTTCCAAGAAGAAATGATGTGTATACTTTCACCTTTCCTGATTATCAGTTGGTGCCTACATTAGAAGAGTTCTCTCAACTGTTAGGAGTGCCTGTGCTTGATCAAATACCATTCACCGGTTTAGAGGAGACTCCAAAGCTTGAAGTCATTGCCGAAGCCTTGCATTTGAAAAGAACCAACATTATAACAAATTGGGAGACAAGAAGCGGGGTTAACCGTTTCCTAGCCAAGTTTCTGTTGGAGAAGACTCGTTCATTCTGGGAGGATATGGATTTTCAAGATTTTGAAGATGTCTCGGCCATCCTAATCTATGGTTTGGTTCTATTTACCAATCCGGGCCAATTCATAGATGTGAATTCCATCAAGGTTTTCCTCTCCCGTAACCCTGTACCTACTTTGCTTAGAGACATTTTACATTGTTTCCACACTCGCATCATGAAGAAAAGAGGTACTCTTTTGTGTTGTAGTCCCTTACTCTCTAGGTAGTTTACTTCGCACCTATCTCGACCAACAATGAAGAATGAGCAAAGCTTGACATGGTCTTAAGGGATGATGTCACTCACACACTCTAACATTCATTGGTGTTCTCGATCCCTGGAGGACACTAACATCATTGACCACTGTGGGGAATTCCCTAATGTCCCACTCTTAGGCATTAGGGGAGGTATCACCTATAACCCTTCTCTTGCATTATGGCAATTTGGGTATGCATGAAGAGACGGTCCTCACGATTCACTCATCCAAGGTTTGGTATTCAACTATGAGGGCGACGACCAAGGCTACCGTCAAAGGTTCATACGAGCTTAGAGAATGGTAAACAAGGTGGATAGCAAGAAGTTGGGGCATAAGAACTCCATTCCTTTGGAGCCTTATTGTAAGTGGGTACGAACTTGTGCTCAAAATCTCAGTATGCCACATCCTTCCATTTTACCTATCATCATGGATCCGGTTGTTGAAGGAGATGTTCCATATACTGTCCTTCATCCTACCATGCCTACTTATCTTAAAGATTTGCAAAGAGCTTGGATCCAGCTGAAGGAAGAGCGAAACACCTTCGAAGCCTAGTTCTATGCGAGTGAAAAGAAGGATTTGGAACTTACCAGACAACTTCATGAAGAGCGAAGTTTGAATACCTATGTTGCGCCAAAGAGGATGCACTCGACCCTTTTGTCTTAGTAGTTTATTTTGTGTTTATTTCCTCCATTGTAAGCCCAAGAGGCATGGTTGTAATCAATTTGAACTTATTAATATAATTAACGTTTGTTCTCTTTTTGTCTAAGCACATTTAAATTTTAAAAGTCCTTGGAAACATTTCATAAACATTATCATGCATACCATTACACTAAGCAGGTACTTCAAGACATGTTTCTTATCTTTTCGCTGTTTATTTCAGTAAGCAAGTAGAAAAAGAAATGGATCTTAAATAGACCGTTAAGGACCTTCAAGCATAAAACGCTCAATTTCAGCAGATGTTCCTGGCGCTGGCCAAGGGGCAAGAAGATATGAAAGCTCTTATCATCAAGGAGAAGACAGAGAAGGCGAAGAAACCAGCCGGTGTTTTGAATTTGGGAAGAAGGTTCAGAGGACCGACCAAGCGAGCTCTATATTTCACAACCTCGTCGAGTGAAGGAGATAATAAAGAAGAAAAGAACAAGGAAGGAAATGACAACCCAGAGTCTGAGGAAGATGAAGCTGACTACTCTGAAGAACAATATCCTCCTGCTGATGATAAATACAAACAGCTGGAGGATCGCCTCAATCCTATGGAGATCCAGAGAGTACCTGAGCTGGATTTTGAAGAGCTAGGACTGGTCTTAGGGGTGGTCATCCCACAAAAATTCAAGGTCCCCACATTTTCTAAGTACAACGGTGTCTCCTGTCCTAAGCTGCATTTAAGGTCATATGTCAGGAAGATTTAACCCCACACTACTGATAGGAATCTGTGGGTACATTTCTTCCAGGAAAGTTTGTCGGAGACGCAGTTAGAATGGTTCTACCAGTTGGAAGGAGTTAATATTCAAAATTGGGAAGACTTGGCTGCTATTTTTTACAAGCAATACCAGTATAATGCCGACCTTGCTCTAACTCATACACAACTACAAAGTATGGCTATAGGTTCTGGCAAAGGTTTCAAAAATTATGCCCAGAAATGGAGGGATATCGCGGGAAGAGTCCAGCCCCCTCTATCTGATAGAGAGCTGGTGGATATGTTCTTGGGCACTTTGTCTGGTTCATTCTTCAACCATCTGATTGAAAGCTCTTCCGCTAGGTTTACTGAGCTAATCTTAACTGGTGAGTGGGTAGAAGCTAATATTAAGAGTGGCAAGATTCAGAGGGATGTGCTATACCCCAAAATTTACCCTCTCATTTCTCAAAGGATCAACCTGGACCCTCAGGTTTGCTTCCATCCAATTCCAAGCCTTGAATTACAAATTTTCCAAGAAAGTCATTCACAAGAGTAAAATGGTCAGTTGCGCACTAAAAAGTCAAACTTTGACTATTGATCAAAATCAAGTTTCAAGGATCACATTTCATCAAGAAATGTTGAAATATGAATTTTGTTTCATTAAGAAATTCAAAAGTCAAAATTGCTTTGGAAAAGTCAAAATTCTAAATACTTAGAATTTTTCTAAGTGTTTAAGAAATATGACAAACTCAAAACTTCTGATCAGATTATCACCGTGACGCAAGTTGATCCTGGAATAATTTCTAACTCTAGAGATTTAGATCTCAATAAGACCTAAAATATTACAGAACAAAACTTCTCCTGGAAATGATGGAATTTCAAGTTATAAATCTTCAAAAACACGTCCATGAAACTGAAGCACTCAGCAAATTCTGGACATTTTCAAGACAGAGTTTGGTTAGAACTTCTGGGCGAGTTTTCACGAAGGTTTAACCAGAGTTTGCAAAAGTAATTCAAAGAAAGTCTACAAAGCATGTTACTAGCTTTCTGGAAAGTCTGAGAACTCCTTCAGAACATGCTGGAGAAGGGAGATTCAAAGATCAGAAGTTGGATGTTTGTTCTAAGTTGTACTGATGCTGAACTTCTGGCCCAGGTCTAAGATATGACGCACAATCTCACATTGCAGGATTTCTGGTTTGATAAATCTAATCATCATTTAATGCTCACAACCACTTTTGGGTCTTTATCCAAAGGATTTCCCCACGTGTGGCATAGAAGTACCATTACGGTCTTGGAAAAGCAAACTTTTGTATAAGAGTGTGCTGGGCCCATGCATTGCTTTTGCTTTTGAGGTTACCTTTCCTTAATTCCTGCTTACAATTCCATCTTAGGCGCTGCTAAATTTTCTAACCACCATACTTGCTTCAAGAACAAGGCAACACCCTAGCATGTGATGGTTGTACTCTCCAAGCTACAAGATCTTTGCTTATAAATTGAAAGCTATTGGCAACTGAATGGGGGTGGAATTATTGAAAAAGAAAAAGCCTTGAACCCATGCTAAAATTCCAAGAGTCTAAAACTGCAGATACAAAATACAAAAACCTGTTAACTTTTGGTTCTTGCATTCAAACTCCATTTTTTTTCCTCAAGTATTTCTTGACCAAAACCATATATACAGTTTATGATATACATTTAGAAACCATCCTAACTTCTGTGTTCAGACTGTAACACATTCTCCATCCATATTCACCTCAAGGAAGTCAGACTTTGCCCCTTGGTTGTTCCAGAATTTTTCTAATCATTCATTGCCCAAGTTGAAAGCTTCCAGCCTGCTGAGTACGTGAAGAAGCTATTCAGATAATCACCAGAGTTCAGAACCAGACTCCAGCTCACAGAGTATTTTCCAGCTGCAAGGTAAGCTTTCTGCTGACTCTCATCATATTACTTAGGCATTATCAGATTTGCATGTTCAAAAATAAAATGTAGACGTCATGATTCTGATGTTGTATGTATTATGAGGTTTCACGTATTTGTATGCCTAAGTAGGGAGTAAATTAGTTTAGAACTTCTTAAGGAAATTAGGATTAGCAAATTCATGCTTGCTTCTGTTTTATAGTTCTGATATCTCTTGTTTCTGAAACATTATGAAACCTGCCATAACTGTGATATGCACATCTTCTGTTTTGTTGATAAATGACTAAGTTGCAGATGTTCTGACTAGCATGGAGAGGGAGACTAAGCGCTGCAAGTGGCATCAAAACTTCTGAAATCTTCTTTGTTCCCAGCGGACCCAGAACTTCTGACTTTACCTATTTTTACTAATATGATTTCTGTTTTTTGTAGCACGCTAGAGTCAGAACTTCTGATCTCTTTTAATTCAGCAATGCGCTGATTCTATTTTCTTTTTTTCCTTACTATTTTTTCTATCGCTTCTATTTTAACTAATCAAAAACACCAAATTTTTTTTACATTTTGCATGCTTTATTTTATTTCTTAAAACAAAGAGATCAAAAATATTTCCTTAAACAAAACTTATTTCTTTTCTTAAACAAAAGAAGTCCATTTCACATTTTCTTGTACATTCTTACCCATTCAATATATTTGTAATAGTAACTTAGGATTTAATTTTATTTGCAACCTCCATTTGTAAATCTGTACACCCCACCCCCCTAATGATTGTAATAGCATAGGATATTTATTTTCCGCACTTTTTATTGCTTTCATATATTGCTAGTAATTAGGGTTTGTATGGAAGGACTAAAACCAATCAATTAGAAACCCTAATCAAGACCAAATAATGCATGTGAATCAATACATTTTCACACTTACACCCCTAGGGTAAATCCACTTGGTTGCCTTTATAAAGTGGCCATATTACACATGTGAGGTATCTTAGCAAAAACAAGCAAAATACAAGATCATAGTCCCTCGATGACGCTATCTAAGTTGCCTTCCAAATGATCTTAGTCCCTAAAAGAGAATGCTAAGATACCTTGCAACAATGCTAATCATGGTTATACGATGACCCACGCCCGTCCCGTTTACATCCAAAAATAGGGTTTCTTACCAAATCAATGGTAAGACAACAATGTCAAAGGAAAAGGAAATGAACAAGAAAGACATTTGAGTAGGTAGATTACTCCTAATTACTTGCTCCATTTCAAAAAACAAACATCCTTGCTATTTTCAGAACAAACACCTACACTGTCAAAACATCTTACAAACTTGAAAACATTTTCAAAAGATCAAACACTTTGTATACATTCTTACGAACAAGAATTATTACAATGTTTGCCTAAACAATGGCCTCTTTACAAAATACTTTCAAAAAACCACACAAAGCACAATTTCAAACAAAAGCAAGTTATCTAGCAAATAAACTAAGAGCCCATGGAAAACCATGGATGAAAAGGGTGCTAATACCTTCCTTTTTCATAATCTACCCCTCGAACTCAAGAAACAATCTCAAAGGTCTTTCCTGTGCTTTTTCACCTTTCCTTTTGAATAAAAGAAAAGTCAGTGGCGACTCTTGCTAACTGCAACATTTGCGATCAAACGCAAAACCTTCAAGTCAGTTCTCCCACCGTACCACATGATGCATCCTCAAGTACGACGAAGAAACCCTTCATTAGAAAGAAGGAAGTCAATGCTGCTTATGGCCAGAGAAATCACAACAAAATTGAACGTCCTCCGATGGTAGGGGCTGTTATGATCTCCAATCCTATATGAAATCAATAATGAAACAATCAACGCAGGCCGGATGCACCCAGAAGACAGTTCACCCGGATCAACATGACCTTATCTCAGGTGTTTCCACACTTGTTGAAGTCCAATATGGTGACTCTAAAGTAAGCTCCCAAGAATCCCAATACTACGTCTCCCCACTACAACCTAAACGCTCGATGTGTCTATCATTCTGAGAGTTCGGGGCATGACATAAACGATTATTAGGCTCTGAAAAATAAGGTGCAAGATCTTATCGAGGCGAAAGAGATTGAGTTTGACCTTCCAGAGACACCTAATGTAATAATCGAGCCAATGCCCAAACATGGCCAGGGTGTCAACACCGTTGAAGATGACCTGTTTGTTTCCTCTGTGGATGAATTAGCCACTCCTCTTCTCATTGTTAAAGAAAATCTATTGCGAGCCGATTTATTTCTGGGTTATGGTGAAGGTTGCCACTTATATGTGTCTCTACCAGATGGTTGTTTGTCGTTAAAAATGGGTGTCTAACGCCTGATGATTAATAAAGAAATCATGTTTGAGAAAATTCCCCTTGCAAGAAATTTGTGTGAAGATGTCTCAATAATTACCATTTCCGACAATCCTCCCAGGGTCTCCACCAAAAGACCCGTCGAGATTACACCCGTTCCTAAGTTTTCTCCTCTGATTATCACTCTTCCCGGGTCGATACCATATTCCTCTGATAAAGCTGTTCCCTGGAATTATGGGGCTGGCGTCTACTACCATGGCGTCAAGCAAGACCTGTTGGTTGTTGAAGATAAAGTTGCCAAATATACTGATCCTAACGTCGAACATCGCCGGGACCAGTAAAATTACGAGAAACGGAAGGGTTTGCTCTCCCAAAATCTCTCCAAAGACTGTTGCTACTTCTGTGATTATTCCTGCTGCTACTCCTATTAGTACTCCCATTTCTACTCCTACTGTTACCCCTGCTACTGAGTTGGCCGAGACTCGGGGCAAAGAGGTATTGGTTGAGCCTGTCCAGACGAAGGCGCACAAAGAACTCATTCCTGAGGCTTCTAAAAAAGAAATGGAAGAGATATTGAAGATAATAAAGAAAAGTGACTATAACATTGTGGAGCAGTTGGGGAAGACCCCGTCAAAAATCTCAATGCTGGCCTTACTCTTATGCTCCGAAGCCCATGCTAAGGCTTTGGTAAAATTCCTGAAGTCCTCCCATGTGCCTCAAGAGACCTCTGCTGATCAATTCGAGAATTACATGGCCAGCCTGACTGCTAATAATGGACTGGGTTTTTCCGACGCTGATCTAACTCCCAAGGGAAGAAAACACAATGATGCCCTGCATGTATCCATTGAGTGTAGGGGTACTACAATAGCCCATGTTCTGGTGGATACAGGTTCATCGCTGAATATCTTGCCCAAGAATGCTCTAGACAGGTTAGATTATGAAGGAATCACATTGAAGCCCATCAACATTGTGGTGAGGGCCTTCGATGGTTCTAAAAGAATGGTGCATGGGGAAGTGGACATCCGTATCAAAGTTGGTACTCAGACTTTTGACTCAACCTTCTATGTGATAGACATCCGCCCATCTTATTCTTGTTTATTGGGTCGACCCTGGATCCATGGGGCTGGTGCTGTTACTTCTACCCTGCATCAGATGTTGAAGTACCCAGTCAATGGAAAAATTATCACAATCCATGGAGAGGAGGAATACATGGTTAGCCACCTGAACTCTTTCAAGTATGTTGAAATGGACGGCGAGTTCATTGAGACCCCCTGTTAGAACTTTGAGGAGGTTCCACAGATGGTTGCTATAACCAACACTACTACTAAGGTTCTGAAGATTACCAAACCTCCGTTGAAAATGGCTTCTCTGAAGGATGCTAAAGCAGTAGTTGAAGAAGGTGGATGTACCATTTGGGGTCAACTTCCGGACATTACCTACAAATCTAACAAGTTTGGTTTGGGTTTTACTTCGGAGGCCCAAAGGGATGTTCGACATGCTCGCGCTGGGGGACCGCCATTACGTATCAACAATCATGGAGTCAATGCATTGGAGGATAGTGATAGCGATTGTGGCATGGACAAGTGGATTTTCCCAATTATCAGCGGCAGACTCAACAATTAGAAGGCCAAAGATTTTGTTCTTATTACTTTTATTTAAGAGTAATTGTCTTTTAATTTTTGTATATGTAATATTTAAATAATTGAAACTCTAAAACCTTGTGTCTTACCCGAGGCACAATGGTCTATCTGTGAGGGTTATTACTGTAAGTGTTTGCTTGTTGGCATTAATTTTTGGTAAAACCAGATTTATGAATGTCATGACTGATGTCATAACATTCTGGGATAAAGACAAATTCTGCAGAAGGAATGTTCTACAGGAACAACTCAGTATGAGTGAATATCATGATGATTAAGCTATGATCATAGGTACTGAATTTTACCAAAATCAGTGAGCAGGATACATGATGTCATAACCAATGTTAAGACATCCTGTACTGATCAAGTTGTTGTGCAGATTTATTGTTCCTGAGAATTTTCAGGAATCTGGTGTGCTACTCTGAGTTGAAGTATATTGACTAGATCAGATGCTCACGTGGATATTAGGTTAACCTTGCTTAACCCTAATCTGTTATGATGAAAGCCCAAGACTAAGTCTTTAGGTTAACTTTGGTTAACCCTAGCTATTTTTATGGAAGCCCAAAATGAAGAATAGACTGCATATATATTTCTCACGAATTCTAATGGTGTGCAGTACTTGTATAGAAGATCAATAAGGCATTTTGTAGTTGTGATAGTTTTAGTAATTACTGTGAGCCAAGCAATTATCACTTGATAAGTGACTTGGAGTAGGATTTGGTTGTACGGGTTGTTTATCACTCAAAGCTTTAAAGAACGAGTGTTGTGTCTCTTGATTAAAGCTTTGAAGCAAAATCAAGCGTGTGTATTGAAGAATGTCTTCATAATCTTATTAATCAGTAGATTAGTATCACTGCTGTGATTGAGGGGGAGTGAGTAGGAACTCAGGTTTAAGTAGGACTTAGATTGAAGTTGCATTGGGTAGGTCTTAAGCGAAGGAGATAAACTGGTTGGTTTATTCCTAAATTAATACCTCTTATAGTGAATTTCCTCCCTGGCTTGGTAGCCCCCAAATGTAGGTGTTGTTATACACTGAACTGGGTTAACAATTGATTGTGTTCTTTACTGTCTTTTAAATTACTGTTTGGTTTGTGTACAATTTGTCAGATACAGTGTCATAACATTCACTGTGACATTAAGTATCTGTTTCCAGAATTTCAATTGGCATCAGAGCAGACACCCTGCCTATCTTTCTAGGTGAGATCTAGGGATATTATTTTCTGGCGCTATGGACAAGGAAGGAGGATTTGGGAACATACCACCTATTCTGGATGGATCAAACTATGACTACTGGAAATCTCGTATGATTGCCTTCTTGAAGTCACTGGACAATAAAGCTTGGAGAGCTGCTGACAAAGGATGGAACCATCCCACCATAACTGGGAAAGATGTGATGACTAGTCTGAAACCTGAGGAAGAATGGAGCAAAGAAGAAGAAGAGTTAGCCCTGGGTAACTCTAAAGCATTAAATGCCCTGTTCAATGGAATTGATAGAAACATATTCATACTAGTACATCGATGTGAACTGGCCAAGGATGTTTGGGACACTCTCAAAACCACACATGAGGGTACATCCAAAGTAAAAATGTCAAGACTTCAGATGCTCACTACCAAATTTGAGAATCTAAGGATGAAGGAAGATGAGACCATTCATGAGTTTCACATGAACATCTTGGAAATTGCCAACACCTCAGGAGCATTGGGAGAAAAGATGTCAGAAGAAAAGCTGGTGAGAAAGATTCTCAGATCCTTGCCTAAAAGGTTTGCAATGAAAGTGACTGCTATAGAGGAAGCTCAGGATATCTGCAACTTGAAGGTTGATGAACTCATTGGGTCACTTCAGACATTTGAGATGGGGATTAATGACAATGTTGACAAGAAAAACAAGAGCATGGCCCTTGTATCCAATACTGAAGATGAAAGCAAGGAGAGTGATGAAGAGAATATATCAGAAGCTATAGCTATGCTTGGAAGGCAGTTCAACAAACTCATCAAGAGAATGGACCCAAAGTCAAGGTCAAATGTCAAGAACATTTCCTCTGACATTAGCAGATCCTATGACTCCAGCAGAAGAACTAAGTCTGAAGAAAAGGGAAATCAAAGCAGAGGAATCCAATGCCATGGATGTGAAGGATATGGGCACATTTGAGCTGAATGTCCTGCCTTTCTAAAGAAACAAAAGAAAGGAATGTCTATTACTTGGTCTGATGGTGACTCAGAAAGTGACTCTGAAGAAGAATCTGCTAAACTAGTTACTGCACTATCTGGTGTTTGTAACTCTGATAATGATTCTAGTGATGAGGAAGTGACATTTGAAGAACTTGCCGACTCCTACAAGAAGCTATGTGAGAAATAGAAAAAGGTCATAGTGAAGTTGGAGGCTGAGAAGAAGGCAGACACTGCTACTATAAGCCATCTCAAAGGTGAAGTTCTAATGTTGAACTCCAAACTTGATCAGATGACTAAGTCTGTCAAGATGTTAACAACTGGAACTGACAAGTTAAAAGAAATCCCTCAGGCTGGACAAAATGCAGGAAACATGTTTGGTCTAGGATTTGTGGCTGCAAAGAAATCTGCTGTTGACAAGAAGAAGACCAGGCCTGATAAACAAATGTCAAAGCAGATGTCACAACATAGGACTCAACATCAAGAACAGAGAAATATGAAGAAAAAGTATCAAAGATGGAGATGTCATTATTGTGGGAGATTTGGTCACATAAAGCCATTCTGCTTTAGATTATATGGATATCCTAATCAGACCCCATATGTCAAACCTAAGACTAACAAGGCACCATATACTCAACAGTGGAAGAAAAATACTGCAGCCCTGATAGCTCACACCTCCCTTAGAGTTTCTGCCAAGGAAGACTGGTACTTTAACAGTGGATGCTCTAAACACATGATTGGAATCAAGAATCTGCTGAATGATGTCAAACCTCATACTACTAGTTATGTCACTTTTGGAGATGGTGCTAGAGGAGAAATAAAAGGAGTTGGAAACTTGGACTGCCCTGGAGTTCCAAACCTAAATGAAGTGTTGCTGGTAAATGGTTTGACTGCTAATCTCATAAGTATCAGTCAATTATGTGATCTAGGATTCAAGGTCAACTTCACCAAGTCTGAATGTCTTGTAACTAATGAAAAACAAGAAGTTGTAATGAGAGGAGTCAGATCAAAAGACAACTGTTACTTATGGGAGTCTGAGAACACTAACTACTCTTCTGTATGCTCTATAGCCAAAGAAGAAAAGGAAGTGAAACTGTGGCACAAAAAACTTGGTCATTTACATCTTAGAGGGATGAAAAAGATCACCATGGAGGCTGTCAGAGGGATTCCAAGGCTTCAAATTGATGAAGGGAGAGTCTGTGGTGAACGTCAGGTTGGAAAGCAAACTAGAATGTCACATCCAAAGATAAGACATCTGACCACCTCTAAGGTGCTAGAACTTCTACATATGGATCTGATGGGTCCCATGCAGGTGGAAAGTCTTGGTGGAAAGAGATATGCCTATGTTGTTGTGGATGATTTTTCCAGATTCACCTGGATAAACTTCATTAGGGAAAATTCTGATGTATTTGATGTATTTAAGGAATTGTGCAAAAAAATTCAAAGAGAAAAAGAAGGATGCATTGTCAGAATCAGAAGTGATCATGGTAAGGAATTTGAAAATAGTAAGTTTGATGAGTTATGTTCCTCAGAAGGAATCAATCATGAGTTCTCTTCACCTATAACTCCTCAACAAAATGGAGTTGTGGAAAGGAAAAACAGGACTATACAGGAATCTGCCAGAGCAATGATACATGCCAAGAAGCTTCCTATTCATTTTTGGGCTGAAGCTATGAATACAGCCTGTTATGTCCACAACAGGGTCACCTTGAGAAAGGGAACATCATCCACTCTTTATGAACTATGGAAAGGAAGAAAGCCTACAGTGAAGTACTTCCATGTCTTTGGGAGCAAATGCTATATTCTGACAGATCGTGAATAAAGGAGAAAGATGGAACCTAAAAGTGATGAAGGAATATTCCTAGGATACTCTACCAACAACAAAGCATATAGGGTGTTCAATTCCAGGACCAAAGTTATGATGGAGTCTATAAATGTCATAGTTGATGATCACCATGAGGAAACAAATGTCCCATATGATGTTGAGACATTCTTTGAGACTTCAACACAAGTGTCTAAAAAGGATGATGTGCCTAATCTTACTCCATTAGAGTCTGAATCAAAGGAAGCTAACAAAGATCCTTCCATCAGAATTCAGAAAGATCATCCTAAGGAGCTCATCATAGGAGATCCTAACAGTGGAGTCACTACAAGATCTAGAGAAATCATCACAAACTCTTGTTTTGTGTCTAAGATTGAACCAAAAAATGTTAAAGAGGCTTTGACTAATGAATACTGGATTGGAGCAATGCAAGATGAATTGAACCAGTTCAAGCAACATGAAGTATGTGAGTTAGTTCCTAGACCAGAAGGAACAAACATCATTGGCACAAAGTGGATCTACAAGAACAAGTCAGACGCTGAAGGAGTTCTCACCAGGAATAAGGCAAGGCTTGTTGCTCAAGGATACACTCAAGTTGAAGGGGTTGATTTTGATGAGACTTTTGCTCCTGTAGCCAGACTGGAATCAATCAGACTTCTATTGGGAGTTGCTTGTCTCCTTAAGTTCAAGCTGTTTCAGATGGATGTGAAGAGTGCCTTCCTAAATGGGTACTTAAATGAGGAAGTGTATGTGGAACAACCTAAAGGATTTGTGGATCCAAACTGTCCTGATCATGTCTACAAATTGAGGAAAGCATTATATGATCTGAAACAAGCTCCTAGAGCTTGGTATGAAAGGTTGACAAAGTTCCTCACTGACAAAGGATACAGGAAAGGAGGTTTGGATAAAACTCTTTTTGTCAAGGATGAAGGAGGAAAGATAATGGTAGCTCAAATTTATGTTGATGACATAGTGTTTGGAGGAATGTCAGATAAAATGGTTAAACATTTTGCTAACCAGATGCAAGCTGAATTTGAAATGAGCCTCATGGGAGAATTGACCTACTTTCTTGGACTACAAGTCACATAGATAGGAGACTTAATTTTTCTGTCTCAAAGCAAGTATACAAAGAATATTGTCAAGAAGTTTGGGATGGAGAATTCCAGACATAAAATGACTCCTGCACCTACTCATTTGAAGTTGTCCAAAGACACAAGTGGGGCAAATATGGATCAGAGCTTGTACAGAAGCATGATAGGAAGTCTGCTATACTTAACAGCCAGCAGACCTGACATTGCCTTTGCAGTTGGAGTATGTGCAAGATACCAGGCTGAACCCAAAGTAAGTCACAACAACCAGGTGAAAAGAATTCTAAAGTATGTGAGTGGAACTTACAATTATGGGATGCTGTACTCTCATGGATGTGAACCAATTCTGTCTGGTTATTGTGATGCTGATTGGGCTGGTAGTGCTGATGATAGAAAGAGCACCTCTGGAGGATACTTCTTTTTGGGAAATAATCTTGTTTCTTAGTTCAGCAAGAAACAAAATTGTGTGTCTCTATCTACTGCTGAAGTTGAATACATAGTAGCTGGTAACAACTGTTCTCAAATGATCTGGATGAAACAGATGCTGTCTGAGTATAATGTCACACAAGATGTAATGACATTGCACTGTGACAATTTGAGTACTATTAACATATCCAAGAATCCTATACAGCACAACAGGACTAAGCATATTGACATTAGACATCACTTCATCAGAGATCTTGTGGAGGAGAAGGTGATTAAGCTGGAACATGTTACCACTGAACTACAACTGGCTGATATTTTTACCAAGGCACTTGATGCTAGTCAGTTTGAGAATTTAAGGGGCAAGCTGGGTATTTGGCAATATGAATAGATGTAGCAATTAATTTTGCTTAATACAAGGTTTGAAAGAGATACCTTAATCAAGTTTTCCAACTGCTATGAGTTTCTTGTCAAAGAATTCATAGTAAATTTGTCTGGTGGATGTGCTGATGGAGAGTCAGCTGATTTTAAGAGTGTTTATGTGAGAGGAAGTAAGGTAAATTTCTCTCTTACTATGATAAACAAATACCTAGGGAGGCCTGATGATGCTCAGACTGAGCTTGAAGTTACTGATAACCAGGTTTGTCAAACCATCACTGCCAAGTAAGTCAAGCACTGGCCCTTGAAAAGGAAGCTAACTGCAAGCAAGCTGAGTGTGAAGTTTGCCATACTGCACAAAATTGGTGCAGCTAACTGGGTTCCCACCAACCAGAAACCCACCATCTCCATTGGTTTGGGAAGATTTATCTATGCTGTTGGAACCAGAACAAACCTTTATTATGGCAACTACATCTTTGATCAAACAATGAAACATGCTGAAAGCTGTGCTATTAAAGGCCCTATTGCTTTTCCATCTCTCCTGTGTGGTATAATCATTGATCAGTATCCTGATATTCTGGTTGAAAAGGACTCTGTGCAAAAGAGCCCCTGCTCTTGGTTTTCACTATAAGCTGTTTCAGGGAACACATGTCCCTGACATTGTTATGACATCTGCTGAGACATCAAATGTCAAAGCTCTTTCCAAAAAACCTGATGTTATAGTTGTTCTAAAGGAAACTTGCAGAGAGCTTGATGCAAGAAAAAGGACTCTTGAAGAGCTGATTACTAGTCTGGAACAGGAGGAGAATGAAGAACAAATGAGGGAAGAGGATGCTGATGGTTATGCAAGAAGCTCACCAGAAGATGCTGCTGAAAATAGTGCTTCCTCAGAGGATGACAGTACCTGAAGGTCTGTGCTTGCTGAGTTATAAAGATTGATGTTGGAACTTGCTACTGCTATTTGATACCTTCTCTCTGTTTCTGTGTATTTTGGATTTCCTTTTGATGACTGTATAACTTGAAGTACTAGATCCTTTGGCCTCTTTATGGCTAAAAAGGGGGAGAAGTAATTGTGGTAATTTTGGTAGAATTGGATATTAGATTAACTGTTATTAAAAATTCTGTTGCATTCTAATCTCTGATTGTTTAGGGGTTTTAGCCAAAAATTTGCCAAATGGGGAGTTTGTAAGTGTTTGCTTGTTGGCATTAATTTTTGGTAAAACCAGATTTGCGAATGTCATGACTGATGTCATAACATTCTGGGATAAAGACAAATTCTGCAGAAGGAATGTTCTACAGGAACAACTCAGTATGAGTGAATATCATGATGATTAAGCTATGATCATATGTACTGAATTCTACCAAAATCAGTGAGCAGGATACATGATGTCATAACCAATGTTAAGACATCCTATACTGATCAAGTTGTTGTGCATATTTATTGTTCCTGAGAATTTTCAGGAATCTGGTGTGCTACTCTGAGTTGAAGTATATTGACTAGATCAGATGCTCACGTGGATATTAGGTTAACCTTGCTTAACCTAATTTGTTATGATGAAAGCCCAAGACCAAGTCTTTAGGTTAACTTTGGTTAACCCTAGCTATTTTTATGGAAGCCCAAAATGAAGAATAGACTGCATATATATTTCTCACGAATTCTAATGGTGTGCAGCGCTTGTATAGAAGATCAATAAGGCATTTTGTAGTTGTGATAGTTTTAGTAATTACTGTGAGCCAAGCAATTATCACTTGATAAGTGACTTGGAGTAGGATTTGGTTGTACGGGTTGTTTATCACTCAAAGCTTTGAAGCACGAGTGTTGTGTCTCTTGATTAAAGCTTTGAAGCAAAATCAAGCGTGTGTATTGAAGAATGTATTCATAATCTTATTAATCAGTAGATTAGTATCACTGCTGTGATTGAGGGGGAGTGAGTAGGAACTCAGGTTTAAGTAGGACTTAGATTGAAGTTGCATTGGGTAGGTCTTAAGTGAAGGAGATAAACTGGTTGGTTTATTCCTAAATTAATACCTCTTATAGTGAATTTCCTCCCTGGCTTGGTAGCCCCCAGATGTAGGTGTTGTTATACACTGAACTGGGTTAACAATTGATTGTGTTCTTTACTGTCTTTTAAATTACTGTTTGGTTTGTGTACAATTTGTTAGATACGGTGTCATAACAATCACTGTGACATTAAGTATCTGTTGCCAGAATTTCAATTACTTCATCTTCATATGTCATTAATAAATCATTGGACGTTTTGCATGCAAATTTTACGCTCTTTGTATTTCTTTTCTACTTTTTACTTTATCAAAATAACTATGCTCTTACACACACTCACATATCAAAATGCAGATCCACATCCACTCGGGATCCCATTGGTAACGGTTCTGCTATTGCCAATTATAACTTTGAAAATCTGGTCTATCAAGCCGAGGACGAAGGTGAG
Source organism: Vicia faba (assembly GCA_948472305.1). Taxonomy (NCBI): domain Eukaryota; kingdom Viridiplantae; phylum Streptophyta; class Magnoliopsida; order Fabales; family Fabaceae; genus Vicia; species Vicia faba. Next base: position 1,417,613,266 of record OX451737.1, on the reverse strand, counting down.
GAAGAGTGTGAAGTACCATGGGAACTTGCCAGACTGTTACAACAGGAAGAAAGGGCAATAAACCCCCATGAAGAGCCAGTTGAGACAATAAACTTGGATACTGAAGAGGACAATAAGGAAGTCAAGATAGGTGCTAATATGGAGCATAGTGTCAAGGAGCGTTTAATTCAGATGCTACATGACTATGTTAAGGTCTTTGCCTGGTCATACGAAGATATGCCAGGACTCGACACCGATATTGTAGTCCATCGTCTGCCGGCAAAAGCAGATTGCCCTCTAGTGAAATAGAAGGTTCGTCATATACGGCCAGAGATGTCAGAAAAGATCAAGGCTGAAGTCATAAAGAAGTTCAACGCGGGTTTCTTAGTTGTTACCTCTTATCCATAACGGGTTGCTAATGTTGTTCCAGTACCTAAGAAGTACGGTAAGGTACGTATGTGTATGGATTACAGAGAACTGAATAGGGCGAGCCCCAAGGATGACTTTTCGCTTCCCCATGTTAATGTTTTGGTTGACAACACCGTACAACACAAGGTATTCTCCTCCATAGATGGGTTCTCCGGGTACAATCAGATCAAAATGGCACCTGAGGACATGGAGAAGACGACCATCGTCACGCAGTGGGGCACTTTCTGCTACAAAGTTATGCCATTTGGGTTAAAAACGCCGGGGTAACCTATAAGCGTGTCATGGTAGCTTTGTTTCATGATATGATCCATCATGAGATAAAGTTCTACATGGATGATATGATAACCAAATCTCAAACTAAAGAAGAACACCTTGACCACCTGCAGAAGCTGTTTAAAAGACTGAAGAAATACAAACTAAGGTTGAACCCAAATAAGTGAACCTTTGGAGTAAGATCCGGTAAGCTCTTAGGCTTCACTGTCAGCGGTAAAGGTATTGAAGTAGACCCTTCAAAGGTAAAATCCATACAAGAAATTCCAACCCCTCGCATTGAGAAGAAGGTTAGGGTATTCTTAGGATGTCTAAACTATATTTCCAGATTCATTTCCCATCTAACCGCTACTTGTGAGCCAATCTTCAAATTACTGATCAAGTGGTGAAGTGGAATGAAAACTGCCAGGATGCCTTTGACAGAATCAAGGAGTACCTTCAAGAGCCTCCAATTTTGATGCTGCTGTTGTACCCTAATTTTTTCCCCTAAGATCCCTTCATCATACCATGTTGATTCATTCACAACAAGATCACATTAGGATTCTTGGTTCCCCTCCCTATATTTAGCTTTTCTCTTTGAGGAATCACCAAGCACCTTGACTTGTTTCTTTTGTGATCATGAATATTTTTTGTCTTGATTTCTTCTTTTAATTAATGAAATGCAATGTTGGTTTGTCTTATTTGTTACTCATGTTGGTAAAGGCAATAAGATTCAACAAGTTACTCCATGGGTTCATGAGTTTATTACCATGCCTTAGTCAATAAAGCTTGAGAAGTTCAAACCTCGCCATTGGATTTGTTTTGGAAGAAATGGAATGGCAAGGTTATTTTGGTTCACCATATTTCAATGTTATCAAATTTGGTTGAAAAGCACAAGGGATTGATTGGAGAAGTTGTCATGCTTGGACAAGGCTTTGTTCCCATTGGTCACAAATGCACATTTCTCTCAATTCTAAAGATATGTAAGTGGTTGTGGTTGCTATGACTTCTCATTATCATCCTCAATAACTTATATTTACAAAGCATTTGTTTTGGTACAAGAAGTTTGTTCAAAATTGTCAAAGTTCCCCAAGGCATGTTTCTTAATCTAGGAGCTAGGGTTTTGAACTTCAAGGGAGTATATCTTGCCCATCTTTTGGTATTTTTGAGTGATTCCAAAGACATAATTCTCTTCAAAGGGGTATTAACAAATCACTTTAAAAGTTCCAAGGAGTTTTCATGTGGGAGAACCTTGATGAGGAAGAAAGATTACAAGTCCTCCAGATGAATCCCCAATTTTTCACGTGTGACTTCAATTGAGCATAACTTGGTCAATTTTTATCACCTTGAGCCCATTCTTTTTCCATAATGATATTGAAGATGTGAAATTTTTGCTTTCTTTTATGTTCAAAGTGAGAAAATGGATGGAAGTTGCCTTAAGGATACAAAAGGTTATAGGTCATTTTATGAAATTTTGCCAACTTCAACAACTCATAAATTTCTCAATTTTTGGAGATTTTGAATGGTTCAAGTTTAAAAATGTCATTCAAGAGATCTACTTCATACCATCTTTTTTGGTCAAGAGCAAATTCCAAGAGGAAGGCCATGTTTGGATGCAAAACATTATAGGTCAATTTTGAAGAAAAATTTGAAATATTTCTAAGTATGGAAAGTCAACATTTTTTCTCCAATTTGACTCAACACAACTTTCAGCTCAAGAATCCATTTGATTCCATTCTTTTTCTATTGCAAAGCTTGTAACCTCATCTTTCTGAGGCATCAGGAATCATGCCCTAAGACCCCTTGAGTTGAAAATGCCATTGGTCAGAAGTTGGCACTTTGAAACTGAATTTCTCACTAAGTTAGAATTTTGAAATCCATAATGTGGCCTCTAATCACAAGTTTTCCACGCGTTTTTGCCTCTAAACATGTTTAGTGAAGTTCCAGAATTGTTTAGCACCTCAAAACGCAAGGATTGGATGAGTTTTGGTGAAAATTAGATCACACTTCACTCGTGCATCAGGTTTGCACGAATTCCCTCCAAAATGCATCATTCACTTTTCCTTTTGATCCCATTTGCTTCTCCTATAAATACATGAACTATCCCATTCATTTTCTCAAGCTTGGATAGCCAGAATCACCCTGGCAAACTTGTTCCATAACTCAAAATTCAGCAACTTCGAAACCCATGCACAAGCCTTTTTCAATCCAATTTCTTCATCAATTCACCTTCCTTGATCTTCCCTGAAGCTAACCATATAATTACATTCGATAATTGTGCCCTATACTGCTCCATAGAAGTCCAGTTTCAGAGCTCTGAAACTCAACTTCAATAGGTAGTTTCCTTCATCAATTCTTCAAAACTTTGATATTATTGTGATGCTCTCATTGCCCTGGTTCTAGTTGCAACACTTACCTTTTACTGGAAACACGTTTTGACCATGAAATTTCAAATCCCTTTTCAAAACTTTCTTTCCAAATTGCTTGAGCTACAGTTTATATAAATTTGGCGCGAGGGTATGGTTGTCTTCATCTTGAAGAGATAAAGCGAATGACATAAGTATGAGCTTCCGATTTTACAGTTTGAGAGACCTACAATTCACGTTGGCTGGAGGTTGAAGATGACCAACGTGTCATCTTCCAACCAATGATGGCACGCCACTTGTTATTTTTGAATTCTGATTTTATATCTGATTCAGTGTTTTATTCACTAATGACCATGATATACACAGCGCGCCAGATCCCTTGGATTTGATTACTAACGCGTTTTGACTCTCATCCAATGGTCCACATATTTTTGACTTTTATTTTATTTTCTGATTTTTATATTTAATTTTTTTAAACTAAAAAATCATAGAAAATTCATTTTAAGTCCAAAAAATCTGAAAAAATTATGAAAAATATTTTTGATTATTCTCTTTCTGATTTTTATTTTTTCGCAATTTAATTTTGTGTTTTGGTATTTTTTATAAATTTACACTTTATTTGAACTATTTTAAATGTTTAAAAATACTCTTATGCATTTTTAAATTCTGAAAAAACTATGGAATAATCCAATGATATTGTGAAAAATAATGGTGACCTTATTTTATTTTTGTTTCTGACTTTGCTATTTTTTTTTATCATTTTTGGTTTATTTTACCCATTTCTTTTAATTTTAAAAATAGTTTCTGACTTAAAAAAATTACCAAAAAATTTATAAAATCAGTTGAGCCATTTTTTGATTTTTCTATGGTCTTATTTTTTATTTCTTGATTAATTTGAACATAGTTGATATTTTTCTCTTTTTATTTCTATTTTTAAACATTATTTTTAAACCTTTTTGTATATATTAAAATGTAATATTATTTTGTGACTATTTTCTGGCTGATCTTGGGTTAAATTTTTGATCATGAACTTTATTATCATCATTGGATCCATGGTGTTGAGTCTAACTCCACAAAAATGGATGAATGATTTTAATAACAGTTTGATTAAATTTAATCCAAAAGTGGTTTGTATATTCTCTCCCACCCCTCTTCATCTCATCCCCTTCTTATTGCACTAAATGTTGTTGGAGCATGATCTCTATATCATGTCTCAAAATAAATGGTGCATAGATTGCTATTGACCAACCTCAAAATAGGTGCGACTTCTATATAAGTCCAATTACGATTACTTAACATAGCGCTAAATTTTGTCCCGATTCGAAAAAATGATCATTCGTGGCCCAAACTTATGTTTGCAAGCACAAGTATGTTAATTTGATCTCTTTGATCCAATAACCTCGAGATTCATTGTGTGGAGGCTTTGGTTCTACCAATCCTCTAATGGATCTAATGGATCTACAATACCAAATGGATGATATACTTAATAAAAAGCAAATGCAACTTGTTGTGTGGAGGCGTTGGTTCTACCAATATTCTAATGAGTTCCAAATGCAAGTTTCAAGATGATCATCCAAATAACCACTAATCACAAATTTTGTACCCCAAAATTTCCCCTCCCATATTTCTCAATACATGTCAAGTGAGGTCCTCAAATTGCTCAAGGAAGTCCAAGAGTTGACCAGACAAACTCTCTCATAAGGCAGTCTACCTCAAATTAGGGTTTCATTTTGCATCAAGATGCTTGAGTCCAAAGGATCCCAAATGCTCACCATTGTCCTAGTATGTTCTCAAGATCATCCATGTTAAATTTCAAGCCTTGCAAAGGAAGTTTGCTCAGTCAATTGCTCAAAGGCCTGAAAATCGACTGTGTTAGGTCAAAACTCAACTGTGGCCCACATACAGTCAAACTTCAAGATTTTTGGTAAACATATTCATTTTGAAGTATCATTCATCATTTGATTAAGGTTTGATCATGATTCATCAAGGATTGCTCACAATTCATCAAAACCCAAAAGTTGCTAAATTAGGGTTTTGTAGGAAAAGTCAACTCAACTTTGACCAAGCATAACTTTCTCATACTTCATCAGAAATGACCCATTCAAAGCTCATTTTGAAGAGGATGCAATTCCCTACAATTAATCTTCATCTCCCAAGTTCAAAATATGCACTCACAAAAAGATATGAATTTGGACATTATAGGTCATTTTGAAAAGTCAACAAAAACACCTTTTGGGTCAAAGCTTCATACACGAGCATGGAAGATTCAATTGATATGAGACTAAAAGGTTTGCTTAGAGGACATCCTAAGATTTCTAAAAATTCCAAGAACACCTCTCTAGGGTCAAAATTTATAGAGTTATGCATTGGCCAAGTTGACCTTTTTTGCAAAAGCAAAAGTCAAATATGCTCAAATTTGCATTGTTTGCTAAATGGGCCCAACTTTTTATGCTTGCATCTCATTCATAACATAGTCCACGACCTATGAGACCCTCCATGCTTTATTTATTCATTTATTTAATTTATTTTGATTTTTATTCATTTAAAATTCAAATAAAATAAAATAAATCCTAATAAATCATATATTGTGTTTTAGGGATGATTTTTGCATTGAAAGAAGATCTTATATGCTGTCAATTGAGAATCAACTCATGCAAGGCTAATTTGGTTGGAAAAAGATTGGATTTGAGCAAAATTGGAAAGAAATCATATGCCATGTGTGATACGGTGGGAGAACTGACTTGAGGGTTTTGCGTTTTATCGCAAATGTTGCGGTTAGCAAGAGTCGCCACCGACTTTTCTTTTATCCAATAAGGAAAGGTGAAAAGCACAGCAAATACCTTTAGAGATGTTTTCTTGAGTTCGTGGGGTAGATTATGAAAAGGGAAGGTATTATCACCCTTTTCATCCATGGTTTTCCATGGGCTCTTAGTTACTTGCTAGATCACTTACTTTTGTTTGAAAAATGTGCTTTGTGTGGTTTTTGAAAGTATTTTTGAAAATGGAACTTCGTAATGGTTCTCGTCTCCATAAGAACGCATACAAAGTGTTTGTTTCGAAAATAGTTCAAAGAGGTGTTTGTGAGATGTGTTTTTGAAAGTGATTTTGAAAAGGTGTCTTTTTGATGATTCTCGTCTCTATAAGAACGCATACAAAGTGTTGTCTTTTGAAAATGTTTCAAATGAGAGTGTTGGTGTAAAAATGTTTTTGTTGTGAGAAAGCGAGTAACTAAGAGCGAACCTACCTACTCAAAAGGTCTTAGATGTTCTTTTCCTCCTCCTTTAGATGTTGCTATCTTACCATTGATTTGGTAAGAAGCCCCATCATTGGATGTGAAGGGACGGGCGTTGGGATGTTTGTATAGTCATAGAAGGCAACATATGGAACGTTTTAGCAATGTTGTTTTAGGGACTAGATCGTTTACCAAAGGCAACATCGAGGGTCATCGAGGGACTACGATATTTTATCGAGGGTCTTTTGCTAAAACGTCCATGTTCGAGGGACATGACTATTTTCTGATAGGCAATAAGTGGAATTACCCTAGAGGTGCATGTGTGAATAATGTGTTTGATTTGCATGCATTTAGTCTTTGATTAGGGTGGCCTATTTGTTGGTTTTATCTTGCCATACATCCTAGTTACTAACATTTGTATGAAGCAATAAAAATGCAGGAAATAAATATCCTACACTATTACAACCATATTGAAAGGCAAGAAAATATAAAGGCAAAAACAAAATAAAAGAAAGGAAAATGAGCTCTTCGACCCAGGCAGTAGCACCCTTCAATTTGCATTTTGTAGGCCTCCTTCGATTGGGGTTAACACCAGTGAGGTCATGGCCTTCGATTGGGGGCTGGCACCAGTGAGGTCATGTCCTTCGATTGGCCTGGAAGTCAGTGTATGGCGAAGCCTTCTGGTTCTGCCTTGTTGCCTTCTTCGAATGTAGGTTGAAAGCAGTGAGGGAATGCCTTTCGACTGAGCCTGGAATCAGTGAAGGCATGTTTTTCGTTTGGACCTGGAAGTCAACATGGTTTGCCTCTTGGTTGTCTCTTTCGTTTGACCTAGAGAAAGAGGGTAGAAGCCAGAAGCTTCGTTTCCTATTTCATGTTTCCTGTTTCTTTCATTTAAAGCATTAAATGGCAACATGGCATGCGGCCATGCTAGTATTTGTCTTGTAAATAGTTTAATAGTTAAAGCAAGTTCAGGTAAACAGAAAGCAAAATGAAAGGGTTAGCTCTGAAAAATATGTTAAAAGGGTGGAAACGAAAGGAACAATGGTATGTACATATTTCAAACGAAAGGGAAAATTACTATGCCATGAAACGAAAAGTTCAAAGGTAAGAATAACTTACCTTGCTTCAAGCCTTGAATGGATGTGGGACCTTGAGTGGAGGCCCAGGATGCTGGATTCGAAAGAGGGGGGGTCAATAGTTGTGCTTGGAACGCTGGATTCGAAGGAAGAGAAAAAGCAAGTGTGATGCTTCTTTGATTCGAAGGATACTGAAGTGTGGTTGTTCTTCAGAATCGAAGGAGATGAATATGATTCTGGGTTTTTTGTGATTTCTCAAGTGTTGATGAACTTTGAGAGTTTTATTATGTTTGAGAAAATTGAGGGGATTCGTTCCTCTGGTCCAAAGATCCTCCCCGCCTTTGCAAAGAAATGATAAAATAATGTAACGTGAAAGTACATGTGGGGGGGTCTCTTGGAAGTTGGGGTGCAGAAGATGTGACTTATGCTTCTGGCCTTGCTTGTGCTCAGACCAAAATCAGGTTGAAAGCTGATTTTGTGACTAAAGTACCTCTTATTAAAAAAAAGGGTACATAGTCTTTTGCCAATTTATCCAAGAATGGTATTATCCAATGAATAAACCTTCGAACCCTTAGGAAATGTATCACAAACTTGTGTAAGCCTATGATTATGTAAAGATTTAGAAGCAACATAGCATTGAATAATGCGATTTGGTCTTGAGTCGAATGCAAGAATGAGATGGAAACACACTTGTTCAAAGGAAGCCTTTCCCTCAGTCGAAGCTTATGGTCGAAACAAGCTAATGCCCAGTCGAAGCTTGTATCAACAAAAACATATTGCCAAATCGAAAGCTCATGCTTGAAGGAAGCATATTGCCCAATCGAAGCATGTGGATCAAAACAAACATAAAGGGAGTCATTGCCTTGTGTCTTTTTAGCATGAGGGAAGTTCCTGGCTTCTGAATTGAAAGGTGCTTTTTCAAGGGAAGCCAGAACTTAGTCAAATCTTGTATGAAGATACCTCTTGGCTCAAACGAAGCTTGTATGAAGAAAAGTATGCAAGAGGCCCTTGGTGCAAGTGAATTTGAAGGATGCATAGAGATAGTTACTTTGTCCCATCGAAACTTGTCCAAACGAAGCAAGCATGCAGACATCAAACTTATCCAGTCGAAGCAGACTTGTAGGCAGTAAACTTGTCCAGTCGAAGCAGACTTGTAGGCGGTAAACATGTCCAAATCGAAGTAGGCTTGTAGGCAGCATGCTTGTCCAAATCGAAGTATGTAAGTTTAAGATTGCGCCTAAGGGGGGGGGGGGGTGAATTAGGTGGTGGTCGATTTTTGACTTATTTTATACTTTCTGGTTTTGTTTTAGTGCTTTGGAAAAATTGTAAAGTGCAGAAAGTAAAGAGACACGGAGATTTATCCTGGTTCCTTCCACACCCCGGAAGTACGTCCAGTCCCCTTGCAAACACGCAAGAGATTTCACTATTTTGTTAGAACTTTTACAAGACTCTTCCTAGTCTTATCAACTAAAGACTCTAACAAATACCAAGAACACCCTCTTGGATTTCCAATAAGTCTCTTGAGAACAATCCTCTCAAAAGATACCTCTTGTTTCCAACAATGGACAACAAGGTACACAAGTATTCCAATACTTAATTCCAACAATCCTGGAAATAAGTTACACTTTGTATAATTCTATGAAATATGATTTCTTGAAAGATGTTGATCACATAGAGTGACTTCAATGAAGTTTCTTCTTTCTTCTCTTGTAAGAAATTCAAACTGTAACACAATGGTTAGATAATGCTCAAAGATTTATGTTCTTATATGTGTGAAAGTGCATAAAATCTTTGTTCTTAAAAGTTAAGAAATATGAAGTTTGAATATTTTACAAAGTTCAGAATTATTGCATAAGAGAAGAGTTGTTTTTTTAATTTGAAAGATTTAGTACTTAAAGTAATCAAGATACCTTTTCAAATGGACACTTTTCTGTTTGAAAAACTTGAGAGGATGCAATGTATGACCATGCATCTATTGAAGAAAAGGTGTGAAGGATATCTTGAAACCAGTTCAGATTTTTCACAAGTTACAACGTGTAAATCGATTAGCATGAGATGTAAATCGATTGCACGGGTTTGTAACGTTCTTGTTTTCAAAAAATTTGAAGTGTAAATCGATTAGCATGATGTGTAAATTGATTTACAAGTGTTAAAAATTCAACTCGGTTCTGTGATCAATCGATTTACACTTCATGTAAATCGATTGCTGCCAGAAACAATCAGTTTTTAAAAAAGCATGTGTAAATCGATTTACATCATATGTTAATCGATTTACATCAGTGAAAAACTTAAAATTTGTTTTATACTTTAAGTGAAGTGTTGTGGCAAGTGTGGATATCATTTTTGAGCATTTCTAATCAATGTAGTTCAAATGAGAATTGATATACTTGATTGCTTGCCATGATCCTTGAAGATTTGAGTGAATGATGCTAAGCTAATTCCACTTATTTTCCTTATTGCCATAGTGCTTGTTTGTCTTTCATCAAACTAGCTTGTTTGTCTTTCATCAAAACTAAAGTTGAGTTGAGGCTTGAGATTACATTCTCCCCCTTTTTGATGATGACAAACCATCTTTCTTTATGAGTTGTTCAGATTTGGAGCAAAAGGAGTTTTCTCCCCCTAAGTTAGATTTCTCCCCCTATGGAGAAAAAGTTTTGAAAGCTTGCCCTGTAAAGAAAATTGAAACAAACAACCAAACAACCATAAAGTGCTATCACATCCTTCTCCCCCTTTGACATTATCAAAAAGAAGGGAAAGATGCAACAAGATGATACTTATAACAAGTTGAAACAGATATGAACTAAAAACTCAAATTTCTAAATATAGCGAACGAAGTTCAAAGATACATGATACAAACACTAATACTTGAAGTAATACAAAACAAAAACATAATGATAAATAACAAGAATTTAATAATATTGGTCAGGAACACATTAGAAGGGTCCTTGATATGGAAATTGTTGTTGTAGAGGTGGTTCGGTGTATTGAGGAGGCGGAGGTGCTGGATTGTTTGGATTGTATGGAGGAATATGAAGATGTGAGTATAGGTATGAAAACTGTTGGTTCACATCATTCTGAAAAGCATTGATGCGAGAGGAGGTAGAGTCATTTATCTCGGTCCATTGAGCATTGATGTTAGAGTTGAGAGATGCAAACTGTTGAGTTATGTAATCCATAACATCTTGGTTTGTTGGACCAGAAGAGGCAGCAGGAGGAGGAACTTCATTGTCTTCTTCATCTGCATTATTGCCTTCATCACCTACAACATCCTCTCCAATGTATGTGATGGTTTTTGCTTCAGAATTGAAATGAACACCCATCCTAGAATCAACATTTTTGATGGAGATCCTATTGGTGATTGGATCCATTTCAATCCGCTCAAACCCAGTAAAATCTATATCAAATGCTTCCAAGATCCTTATAATGAAGTATGCATATGGTAGAAAAGTAGCCCTTGTGGCAACTTTTAACATATGCACCACAATCAGTTTAGCCCAGTTTACCGCAATGCCATTTTTCCTCGCATAGAGTATTTGCAGTTCTAGGTCGGTCACAATACAATGATTTCCCGCTCTAGGAAATAAGATATATACCAAAAAATAGTGAAACAATCTATCATCAATATGAAAGTTACCAGCACTCCAAGTGTCCCGAGCCGGAATAACACCGCCAATACTACGAATCCGCTTTGCACGATATTCAGATTCTGACAACCTGCCAATGCTGTAGAAGAATTCTCGCTTCTTATAGTTTTCCCAATCAGCATCCTCTGGGTCATAGAGGGTACTTCCATTATATGGAATGTTCAAAATTCTGCCTATAGTTTTGGAATGCAGAGGAATTCTTGTTCCGAGCACATAGGTATAACATTTGTTGTTATCATAATGCATATTGCTGTAGAATACGCGAACTAGATCCGGGTAATAGTAACCACGTGATGATATTAATGGCTCTAACCCATAAGCAATCAAATCCCTTTGAAAAGTGAAGCATTCATCGGGAAAGGTAGATAACATACCGAATTTTGGAGCTGAGATAATTTTCTTCTGAAAATGCTTGATAAATCTTTCACGCTGTGAATCCGAGAGGTACTCGAGCAAAGAGTTTTCAGCGGCTGCAATAGTTTGCTTCTTTCCTTTTTCTGAGGCTGTTGCTTTTCTATTGGGAGCCATGGATATGGTTAGGGTTTTGAGTAAGGGAGATAGATAATTTTTGTGTTGTTATGAGAGAGAGAGTGAGTTTGGGTGTTATGAGATAGTGAGGGAGTTTTGGTGAGATTAAATAGTAGAGAGAGTAAGTGAGGTCTTTATGAGGTTTTAATTGAGTGGAGTGGTCAAGATTCCATGATTGGTCATAAAGAAGGTGGGAGGCAAGGTAAGATTGACCAATATATTAAAGACTCATAAATATCACATGCTGAAAAGTTAATTTGCATAGAGAAAAATTACATAAAAATGCTTCAGTTCAGTGGTAAATCGATTTGGCCATTGGTTAAATCGATTTACACAAAAGAATTATTATGAAAAATAATTTTCGTTCAGTGGTAAATCGATTTACATACTGTGTAAATCGATTTACACAAAAGGATTTTATAAAAAAAGGTTTTGCTTCAATGGTAAATTGATTTACACACCAAGTAAATCGATTTACATAAAGGAAAAATTTTAAAAACAGTAATTTTAACATTTGAAACATTGTCTAAACCCATATATATGTACATTAAAGTATAGTTAAGGATAGAGTGCACCTTATATATCTTGTTCATCTAGGATTCCAAGTTCACGACGAATTTTGAAAAATGCATCCTTTGCAAGTGGTTTTGTGAAAATGTCCGCGAGTTGATTTTGAGTATCCACAAAAGTAATCTCGACATCTCCTTTGAGTACGTGATCTCAGATGAAATGGTGTCTGATGTCAATGTGTTTTGTCCGGGAATGCATAACTGGATTTTTTGTAATATTGATCGCGCTTGTGTTATCACATCGAAGTGGAATGCATCCAAGGTTTACTCCATAGTCAAGTAACTGTTGTTTTATCCAAAGAATTTGAGCGCATCCACTACCAGCCACAATGTATTCTGCTTCGGCAGTGCTGAGAGCGACGCTTGCTTGCTTTTTGCATGACCATGAAACCAAGGCATTTCCGAGAATGTGACATGTTCCACTTGTACTTTTGCGATCAGTCTTACAACCTGCATAGTCAGCATCAGAATAACCAACTAGATTTCACATACTACCTTTTGGATACCATAATCTGACGTTGGTTGTTCCTTTGAGATATTTAATTATGCGCTTGACTGCTGCAAGGTGAGACTCTTTAGGATTGGCTTGATATCTTGCACATAGGCAAACGCTGAACATGATGTCAGGTCTACTTGCTGTTAAATAGAGGAGTGAGCTAATCATTCCACGATACTTAGTTATGTCAATAGAATTCCCTGATTCATCTGGATCAAGATAGGTGCCAGATCCCATAGGAATTGAACTCTCTTTGCTACTTTCCATCTCAAACTTCTTTATAAGGTCTTTGCAATATTTTGATTGGTTAATGAAGATACCGTGTTTGAGTTGCTTAATTTGAAGACCGAGAAAGAAATTCAATCTTCCCATCATAGACATCTCAAACTCTCCTTGCATCATAGATGAAAATTCCTTGCACATATTTTGGTTAGTTGAACCGAAAACAATATCATCTACATAGATTTGTACAAGTAAAGTATGATGATTAACATTTTTTATGAAGAGAGTGGTATCAACTTTACCCTTTACAAACCCTTTTTCACATAGGAATGCACTTAGTCTATCATACCATGCCCTTGGTGCTTGCTTCAGCCCATAGAGAGCTTTCTTCAATTTGAAGAAATGATTAGGATGTTTGAAGTCTTCAAATCTGGGAGGTTGCTTTACATAGACTTCTCCATTTATGAATCCATTGAGAAATGCGCTTTTTACATCCATTTGAAAGAGTTCAAAGTCCAATGAGCATGCATATGCAAGTAGTAGTCTTATTGCTTCCAAACGTACTACAAGAGCAAAAGTTTATTCAAAATGAATTCCTTCCTCTTGGTTGTATCCTTGAGCAACTAGTCTTGCCTTGTTTCGAGTGATTATACCATTTTCATCCATCTTGTTTTTGAATACCCATTTGGTTCCAATGATACGTTTATTTCCTGGATTAGGAACAAGTTCCCAAACTTCGTTCCGTTCGAATTGGTTTAGCTCCTCTTGCATGGCAAGGATCCATTGATCATCTTCTAGTGCTTGAGCCACTTTAGTAGGTTCAACTTGAGATACAAAAGCCATATTTAAGCATGCATGCTTAAGATTTAGTCGAGTAGATACCCCTTTGCTAATATCTCCAATTATGTTGTCAATTGGATGATCACGATGAGTTCTCCATTCTTGAGGAAGACCATCATCATTTTCATTTTGATGTGAAAGTTCATGTGTTTGTTCCGGGTTGACAATTTTGCCATCTTCGCATGAATTCTCATGAGGTAAATCTATAGAATCATCATCATCACAAATAACAACTTCCTCCTTGGAGGTGTTAGATTCATCAAAAGAAACATGCATTGATTCTTCTATAGTTAAAGTTCTTTTATTGTAAATTCTAAAAGCTTTGCTAGAAAGGGAGTAACCAAGAAAAATACCTTCATCCGATTTTTCATCGAACTTACCGAGATTGTCTTTGTCGTTGTTAAGGACAAAGCATTTGCACCTGAAAATGTGAAAGTGAGAGATATTTGGTTTTCTTCCTTTGTAAATCTCATATATAGTTTTCTTTAGTATAGGTCTTATGATCACGCGATTGCTTACGTAACATGCCGTGCTTACCGCATCCGCCCAAAAATATTTAAGCAAACTTGAGTCACTTAGCATGGTTCTTGCAAGCTCCACCAAAGACCTATTTTTCCTTTCAACTACTCCATTTTGTTGTGGAGTTCTTGGTGCTGAAAAATTGTGGAAGATCCCATTTTCTTCACAAAATTCTTCAAACAAACTGTTTTGGAACTCTCCACCATGATCACTTCGGATTGATGTTATCTTTAATGACTTCTCATTTTGAACTTGTTTTGTATATCTCTTGAATGCCTTGAATGCGTCATTTTTATGCACTAAAAACAAAGTCCAAGTAAAACGGGAAAAATCATCTATAATAACTAAAGCATAAATGTTACCTCCGAAGCTTCTTGTTCTAGATGGACCAAAAAGATCCATGTGCAACAATTGAAGTGGTCTTGTTGTTGAAACCACATTCTTTGGTTTGAAAGTTAATTTGGTCTGTTTGCCCTTTTGGCATGCACTACATAATTTGTCTTTGATGAACTTCATCTTTGGTAGACCAATAACTAAGTCATGCTTAACCAATTTGTTCAAGTGCTCCATGTGAATATAAGCAATCCTCTTGTGCCATAACCAAGCGTCATTGTTGTTTACCATAAGACATTGTACCTTCATAGACAAATCATCTAAAGTGATCATAAAAATATTGTTAGATCTTATACCTTTGAGTTTTACCTCATTGGTTGCCTCATCCATAATAAGGCATTCTTCTTTGTTGAATTTGATTTTGAATCATCTATCGCAAAGTTGACTTATGCTAAGAAGGTTGTGCTTTAATCCTTCAACATAGAGAACATCCTCAATTTGAATGGATGGAGGTGCGTCAACTATTCCAACGCCAATAATCTTTCCTTTGGTGTTGTCTCCATAGGTGACATACCCTTTGGCTTTATGTACTAGATATGAAAATTGGTGTACATCTCCTGTCATATGCTTTGAACATCCACTGTCAAGATACCAAAGATTTGATGTGGATTTCAAGCATACCTCTTCTTCGTCGTTGGAGTGATGCAATGCCATTAAGGCTAAATTTGCACATTCGTCGCTTTTCGATTCCGATGTACTGCTCATATCATTATCTTCCCATGCTATGTAGTCTTTCTTTTGTTTTGAGTCCTTTCCTTTGAATCCGTTTTTCTTTGGGAGATTTGGACAGTTTGGCTTGATATGTCCTTGCTTTCCACATTCATAACATGAGACATCTTGGGTTGATGTGGAGGCTTCTCTTTTCTTGAAGTGCTTTCTCTTATGCGCATGAGATCCGCCCTTGTCATTTTTGCCAAAAAATTTCCCAAGTCTTTTAACAAGAAGCATGAAATTTTCATCTTCTTCCGGATTGTCTTCTTTTACAACTTCCTTTGAATCAATTTTTAAAGCAATGTTTTTGGACTTCTTTTCTAGATTCTCATGTTTTTCAAGTCTACCGAGTTCCGTTTTGTATTCTTGAAGTTTGCCAAATAATGTAGCGGAAGTCATTGCAGAGAGACTCTTCTTTTCCGAGATTGCCGCTACCTTTGGTTGCCATTCCCTAGTTAATGATCTGAGGACTTTCAAGTTGAGTTCATCATTTGTCAAGGTTTTACCAAGAGCACTTAAGTGATTTGTCAAATGCACAAATCTCTTTTGTAAGTCAAGAATGGATTCTCCGGGCTGCATTCGAAATAGTTCATATTTTTGACTTAGGGTATTTAGCCTTGATCTTTTTACTTCAGTCGTTCCTTCATGAGTTTGTACCAAGGTATCCCATATTTCCTTTGTTGTTTTGCATGTCGAGACACAGAAAAATTCGTCCATACTAAGTGCACCTTGAAGAAGGTTTATTGCCTTTTTGTCATAGAGAACTTTCTTTTTGTCGTCGTCGTCCCATGCAGTTTTAGGCTTTGAAGAGCCAACACCATTGATTATCGTAACCAGAATAAATGGACCATTTTCAACAGCATCCCACATCTCCTCTCCTTGTGCTTCTAAATGCGCCTTCATGCGTATTTTCCAGAAGTCAAAATATTCACCACAGAATAGAGGAGGCTTGTTGTTACTACCACCATCTCTGAAAACGGGTTGATGATATGCGGAAGCCATTCTGGATCTCTAGGATCAAGTTACCTATAACCTTCTCTAATACCAATTGTAAGTTTAAGATTGCGCCTAAGAGGGGGGGGGGGGGTGAATTAGGTGGTGGTCGATTTTTGACTTATTTTATACTTTCTGGTTTTGTTTTAGTGCTTTGGAAAAACTGTAAAGTGCAGAAAGTAAAGTGACACGGAGATTTATCCTGGTTCCTTCCACACCCCGGAAGTACGTCCAGTCCCCTTGCAAACACGCAAGAGATTTCACTATTTTGTTAGAACTTTTACAAGACTCTTCCTAGTCTTATCAACTAAAGACTCTAACAAATACCAATAACACCCTCTTGGATTTCCAATAAGTCTCTTGAGAACAATCCTCTCAAAAGATACCTCTTGTTTCCAACAATGGACAACAAGGTACACAAGTATTCCAATACTTAATTCCAACAATCCTGGAAATAAGTTACACTTTGTATAATTCTATGAAATATGATTTCTTGAAAGATGTTGATCACATAGAGTGACTTCAATGAAGTTTCTTCTTTCTTCTCTTGTAAGCAATTCAAACTGTAACACAATGGTTAGATAATGCTCAAAGATTTCTGTTCTTATATGTGTGAAAGTGCAGAAAATCTTTGTTCTTAAAAGTTAAGAAATATGAAGTTTGAATATTTTACAAAGTTCAGAATTATTGCATAAGAGAAGAGTTGTTTTTTTAATTTGAAAGATTTAGTATTTAAAGTAATCAAGATACCTTTCCAAATGGACACTTTTCTGTTTGAAAAACTTGAGAGGATGCAATGTATGACCATGCATCTATTGGAGAAAAGGTGTGAAGGATATCTTGAAACCAGTTCAGATTTTTCACAAGTTACAACGTGTAAATCGATTAGCATGAGATGTAAATCGATTGCACGAGTTTGTAACGTTCTTGTTTTCAAAAAATTTGAAGTGTAAATCGATTAGCATGATGTGTAAATTGATTTACAAGTGTTAAAAATTCAACTCGGTTCTGTGATCAATCGATTTACACTTCATGTAAATCGATTGCTGCCAGAAACAATCAGTTTTTAAAAAAGCATGTGTAAATCGATTTACATCATATGTTAATCGATTTACATCAGTGAAAAACTTAAAATTTGTTTTATACTTTAAGTGAAGTGTTGTGGCAAGTGTGTATATCATTTTTGAGCATTTCTAATCAATGTAGTTCAAATGAGAATTGATATACTTGATTGCTTGCCATGATCCTTGAAGATTTGAGTGAATGATGCTTTAAGCTAATTCCACTTCTTTTCCTTCTTGCCATAGTGCTTGTTTGTCTTTCATCAAACTAGCTTGTTTGTCTTTCATCAAAACTAAAGTTGAGTTGAGGCTTGAGATTACAAAGTAGGCCTGCAAGCAGCATGCTTGGTGAATCGAAAGGGATTCCTTGCAGGGGGCATGTGGTCAAACGAAAGAGTGTACATAGAGGGTCCCTGTCTTGTGACTTCATGCCAACATGTAAAAGATCGATGTTCAAACGAAGCTTGTATAAAGGGAACCAACATGTACAAACGAAAGGTGCATGTAGGAGGACAAAATGTTCAGATTCGAAAAAGGCATATAGGGAACAAAAAGTGTAAATAGAAGGATGATAAAAGAGCCTTTTGCCTTGGAAATGAAATAGATTACAAGAGGCTTTTTTCCTTGTGAATCCAAACCAAAATGTGCCAGAGGCCCATGCCCAGTCGAAGAACGCAAGCCAAGCTTGTATCGAAAGAGGCCAAAAGGCCAATCGAAGGAGCTGAAACGAAGAACACTTGTATTTCTCCAAATTTTGTCAAAATAATATTTTTATCTATTTTCTCCCTTTTTGACAGTTTCCTTTTAATTTTGGTACTGGAAAATTCCAAAGTACTTGTGCAAGCTTGAACCTTGAAAATCATTGTGAGAAAGGCCTTGAAGAATGAGAGGGCAAATTTTGGGGTACAACACCATGAAAGACCAAATCAAATCTCCATGATGAGCAAGATTGAGGTCATTTTTGTTGACCTAATAGGTTGTATTACATATACAAAAGCAAGCCAAGGCATGAGAGAGGTTGGAACAGTCGTGAAAGAGGCAAATAAAACTAAAAATTCAAGAAAAAGTGGTGATCCAATTTCCATACTAGAGACCAAATCGTGCCATTCTCACATTGCCAATAGGTTGTTCGACATCCTAGGAACATATCCCAAGAAATTGCAAGTCTTTTCACGCCTGGAATTGTAAGTTACAGGTATCACGATTTGCTTCCAAACTCAAATTCGATTTCATTGATTTACTTATCCTATGCATGTTTTGATTATATATTCATGTTCATCATTGAGTTTGTAAACTTTTGGTACCATTCAATTGCATTTCTAATGCCTGTACAGGATGTTGCCATAGCTAGGGTTTCACGTTCTTGATTAGGGCTTTGCAGTATAGGTAAAATTGGGTTTGGATTTTGGTGCCATGACACTCGTGAGGACGAGACAAGTTGATTGGCACCTTTGAATTCCATTTATATTGCTTGTAGAGAATTTTTGTGATGAACAGGCTTGTAGCTACAACAAGGCAACTGTAGGTAAAAACCTCCTAGGCTAACACGACGGATGGGAGGAAGAAGATGAGGCGTGGCGCCCCCTGGTTGGGCAATTTGAATTTAGCGCGTTTTTTCATTTAATCTTTGTTTTTCATATATTAGATTTTGTTTTTGTTATATATACAAGTAAATCAAATGGCTCAGTTGGCAAGCGTGCAGGGGAAGAGTGCATAAGGACCCGGGTTCGATTCCCAGGTCCCAACCTTTATTCATGATATTTTTCAACAGGCAATCCAGCGTTTTGCAAATCAAGAGGCTCACCATGTATCACCAAGATCTGGCCATCCAACTCATCAGCGCTCCAGATCCAATGCCTTTCCTTTAGAGGACCACCATATGCCTCCAATCAACAACCACATTAGATCAGGCAAAGTCAAAAAAGCCTGGATCTTTTGGGCTCAGAATCTCAAACAGCACCCCCCATAATTGCTAACACAGGCCCATATTTCTTTCTTTTTCTTTTAGTTTTTTTTAAATCTTTCAATATTTATTTTATTTTCTTTAATTAACAAATAAATTTATTTTTTCACAAAAAAAACATAAAATCAGTAATTCACAAAAAAATTAGGGTTAGTTTTTTTTTATTATTTATTTTTATTATTATCAAAATTAATTTAACTTAGTTTAATTTAGGAAATTGTAACTTGCTTTCATAAATAAAATCAAAATAGAAATTAGGTTAAACTTTTGATTAAATTTTTATTTTGCTCTTGTTCTCAAATAAATAAAAATATAAAAATAGGCTCTTAGAGGAATTAATTTATTTTTTTCTAGTTTAAAATTAATTAGATTTAGGATTTTACTTTAATTTCACAATTCCATTATTTTCTTAAAACAAAACAAAAACATTTTTTTAACTAATCGCAATTAGGTTTAGGCAAGGGTCAAAACCCTAGTTGTCTCGTTTTCGATTTATCGCGCGCGTATTATTATTTTTACAATATTGTTGTAACTGTTCATGGTTTGTAATAGTTTAATCTAGGGCTTTTATTTATCGCTTTTTCCAGGGTTTTTGGCTATGTAATTAATCCCCCTCCTCGAAGCCTTGTAATATCATAGATTTACTTTCTCACATTTTAATTCTCGCAAATATTTGACTGTTTAGATGTATGCTAATAGGATTGTATGACAAGAATGCATGACAAATTAATCCAGTTAGAAAACCCTAATGTGCAAAGATAAATAACTGAAACTAATCACTCGCACATATCACTCTTAGGGTATACTATCACTTCGGTTACATTCGGTAAATGGTCATTAGGTATAGGGTGTATTAGTGGTTGCCCTCCTGTCTAACGAAGATCAAATGTCCCATTCGAATGTTGCCTCAGAAATGTTGCCTCGAAAATATTGCCTCGGAAATGTTGCCTCGAATATGATCTTAAGACTTTAGGGTTATTACTAATGTATCCTAACATTGCTTTAGTGATTGTACGTCCCTTTCGGATTGACCCTTACAACTCCAACGACTAGGGTTACCTACTCACTAATAGTAGGATAATACGATCTAAAGGAAGTAAGAATAGAAACGATATTTTTTTCGAGTAGGTAGATGCTAGTAGGTACTTGCTCAAAACAAAACTTTTCACACTTACACATTTCAAAAAAAATTTCAAAACAACTTCGTCATACTTTTGAGGACTGATACAAGGGTTATCACGAAGTAAAACATTTTCAAAACAAAGCACATACACAAGCAATTTTAAAAGATGAGCAAGTACCTTAGAGCCCATGGAAAACCATGGATAGAAAGGGTGCTAACACCTTCCCTTTCTATAATCTACCCCCCGTACTCAAAATCTCGAAAAAGGATTTTTATGTACTTTTTTCCTTTCCGGTTGGATGAAATAAAAGTCGGTGGCGACTCTTGCTTACCGCGACATTTTGCAAACACAAAACGCAAAACGTAAACCAGTATTTTAAACAGTCGGTTCTGCCACCGTATCATAGAACTAGAGACTCTGCTGGGGAATTAATAAGGGGTATACCTTAGGATCTAGTTCATCATAATTACTTCTCCTGATTGCTTTGTTTGCTTTACTTTTAAGGGTTTTGTTTGGGAGTTACTATAGGTCCTAACCCGGATCTGGGGACACCTTTTAGGTAAGTAGCAATAGACTGTGAGGGAACTGTACGGTGTAGATCGATACGGTTGAAGTAGTAGCTATGTTGATGTGGCACATTGGTTAGTACCGGTATCCCTTATGGAGAAACGAGGAGAATACGAGGCCGCTGCGTGGTGTCATTAAGCATCAACTGACATTAGAACCTTTAATCGACTAACTTTTCCATTAGAAAGTAGTGAGATAGCCGGCCTCGGTGTAAAGCTGAGAACTGGTTGATACTCGATGCTACACTCATTGAGACCATACTCTCGAGATAGTTCCGGCCGCAAGAAAAGATTGCGTGAGCTGAAACCATGACCGATGGAGGATGGTCAGTGATATTGAGATCCTCTAGAACCCGGTTACTTTTTCTAGGACAGGTTGAAACCAACTTAACTTCAAGAGGGTACTACCTTTGACCTCATGCAAGCCTTAAACCTAAGGGCTTTGTGTGATTTGACTGTGTTTGCAATATCTATGTTTGCTATACCAGTGGTTTACCATGACATCATGCATCATAACATGGAATTCATGCTTCATTACACTAACCATTTCAAAGATCAAGGGAATTTATCTTTGTTCTGTTTTGCAGATTATGGCTTCCGTGCGCAGAAATACCATCCGAGTCAACTTTGTGCAAATATCTGCCCAACTTAAGGAGCTAGCCTCAAGAGTTTCTGAGACTTCTATGTTCATTAAGAGACACGATCAACTTCTCAGCCTGGTTACTTCAAATCTTGATGAGCAGATGATGAGCGTACTATTTCAGTTCTTTGATCCCGTGTATCATTGCTTCACCTTTCCAGATTACCAGCTGGTACCCACCTTGGAGGAATTCTCTCATCTATTAGGCATATCCATCCTTGAACATGTACCCTTCACAGGTATGGAAGAAGTTCCTAGACCAGAAGACATTGCCTTAGCTCTGCATTTGAAACGGGCTGATGTAGTATCCAATTGGGAAACACGAAGCGGAGTCGAAGGTTTTCTAGCCAAATTTCTGATAGACCAGGCTCAGCTATTCTGGGATGATTTAGATTTTCAAGCTTTTGACGATGTCTTGGCTCTCCTTATCTATGGTTTGGTTCTCTTCCCGAATCCGGATTCCTTTGTAGATGTGAACGCTGTCAAGATTTTCATTTCTCGCAATCCTGTGCCTACCTTGCTGGGTGATATCTTGCATGCCCTCCACACCCGTACTATGAGGAGGAGAGGAACTCTTATGTGTTGCATGCCATTGCTGTCGAGGTGGTTTATTTCGCACCTCCCTAAGTCTGTGCTGAAGAACGAAGAAGGTTTGGGTTGGTCTTATAGAATAATGTCACTCGCTCATATAGATATTCTTTGGTGTTCCCAGGCTATGGAAGACACTACTGTTATTGACCGTTGTGGGCGATACCCTAATGTCCCATTGCTTGGAATCAGAGGGGGTATAACTTACAATCCTTGTCTAGCCTTGCGACAATTTGGTCGTGCTCTGAGGGATGGTCCCCATGAGCTACTTCTTGAGGACATTGTATTTGACTATAAGGATGATGTTAAGGAGCATCGCCGAAGGATTATACGAGCTTGGGGCATGATGAATAGATCGGACCCCCAAGAGTTGGGACCAAAGACTTCCCTTCCTATGCAGCCTTACCTCTAATGGTTCCGAGCTCGTGCCCAGAAGCTTGAGATGCCCTATGAGGCCGTGTTACTAGTGATTGTGGAGCCCACTAATGAAGAAGGCATTCCTTACACGGTCATCTATCCTTACATGCCCACTGATCCTGGGGAGTTGCATAGGTCTTGGATTCAGCTGAAGAATGAGCGGGACACTTATCGGGAACAGTGCCATGAGCAAGAAAGGAAGATTTTGAAGCTCACCAGGCAACTCAAAGAAGAAAGAGTGATCAATGACTACATCATCACAATGAGGAAGCGACCATGGGACTTTTGATTTTTGCTTTTTCCTAGTTTTAAATTTTGTTTTATTTACTTCTTTGTAACGCCTTAAAAGGCATTGTTGAACCTTTCAAAGTTTAAGCTAATAAAGTTTTGTTTATTTTTGGTTTACAAATTTAAATCTCCCAAAGTCTTTGAAATCATTACATACGCATCCCATTATCATGCACACCATTACAGGTACGATTACAGGTTTCTCATCCTCTTCACTGTTTAATTCAGTAGAAATGTCTTCCGATCAAGCCATCAAAGATCTGCAGGCACAAAATTCCCAATTCCAACAGATGTTCATAAGTCTGGCTAAAGGGCAAGAGGATCTAAAGACCCTTATTCTGAAAGAGAAGAAAAAGAAAAAGAAGGTCGGTATTCTAAACATGGGTAGAAGATTCGGAGAAAGGTTTAGACAACCAACTGATCTGACCTCCTCATCTAAGGACGGGGAGAACCAAGAAAGGGCAAAGGACCCTAGTCCTGCAGTTTCTGATAATGATACGAATTACGATGATGAGCAATATCCTCCGGCTGAGGATATGTACAAGCAGCTAGAAGACCGTCTGAGTGCTATTGAGATTCAGAAAATACCTGGTTTGGACTTCGGAGAATTGGGACTGGTATCGGGAGTGGTCATCCCTCATAAGTTCAAAGCTCCGGTTTTTGCCAAGTACGATGGAGTATCCTGTCCAAAACTCCATCTCCGCTCATATGTCCGAAAGATCCAACCCCATACTGCTGATAGAAATTTGTGGGTGAATTTCTTTCAAGATAGTCTGTCAGGGACTCAGCTTGAATGGTTCTATCAGTTGGAGGGGGCCAGTGTCCAAAACTGGAAAGACCTTGTTGCTGCTTTTTACAAGCAATATCAGTATAACACCGACCTTGCTCCCACTCGTACTCAGCTCCAGGGTATGTCTATGGGTGCAAGTGAAGGTTTTAAGGACTATGCTCAAAAGTGGAGAGACTTGGCTGGAAGAGTCCAACCCCCTTTGTCTGATAGGGAGTTGGTTGACATGTTTCTAGGGACGCTAGCTGGTCCATTTTTCAATCACTTGATCAGTAGCTCGTCATCTGGTTTCACTGAGTTGATTCTGACTGGAGAGAGATTAGAAGCTGGCATTCGAAGTGGTAAAATACAGAAGGATGTTTCGTCAAGTTCAGCAAAGAAGCCTTTCACTGATAAGAAGGAAGCTAGTGCAGTCTATGGCCCGAGGGGCCAAAACAGATCTGAACACCGTCAAGCGGTAAATGCTGTAGTGATACCAAGACCCACGGTTTCTCCATAATGCAACAATCAGCAAAGGGTGGAAAGACCACAATGGCAGTTTACCCGCATCAACATGACTTTGGTTGAAGTTCTGCCTCATCTGTTAAAATCCAACTTGCCAACCTTGAAAGAGGCTCCCAAGAATTCGAACATTACTTCTCCCAGATACAATCCCAACGCGCGGTGCACCTACCATTCGGAGAGCCCAGACCATGATACAAACGATTGCTGGGCTCTGAGGAATAAAGTGCAAGATTTCCTGGAAGCTAAAGAGATAGAGTATGATGCTCCGGAAAAGCCAAATGTTATAACTGCTCCCATGCCCAAACATGGTCATGGAGTTAATACTGTGGACCCCGATTCGTTTATGACCTCTGTGGAAGAAATCTCTACTCCTCTGATGACGGTTAAGAAGAACTTGCTGTTGGCCGGTTTATTTCTAGGCTGTGGCGAAGGTTGCCACATGTGCGCGATCCTGCCTTCCGGTTATTGTTTGTTGAAATCAGGTGTTCAGCGCCTGATGGATAATAAAGAGTTTTGTTTGAGAAGACTATGATTCTGTTTGTTCCAAATGAAGACGTTGCCATCATAACCATTTCCACCAATCCTTCCAAGGTTTCCTCGAGAAAACCTATTAGGGTTACACCTGTTCCAAGATTTGCTCCGTTAATAATCACCACTCCGGGTCCCATCCCATATACCTCAGATAAGGCTATCCCATGGTATTACGGTGCTGATGTATATTACCATGGTGTTAAGCAAGATCTGAGGACTAAAGAAGCTGATACTGATATCATTAATATTGTTGGGACCAGCAAGGTTACCCGAAGTGGAAGACTCTTTTCTCCCGAAATTTCCCCTCCGACTGTCCATAAACCTGTTGTCATTCCATCTGCTAGTACATCAACTACTGTTCCAGTTCTCGATCTAGTTATCACCCCTGTCGCCGAGCCATCTGAGACTCGGGGCAAGGAAATCATAGGTGAGCCTGCCCGGACGGAGGCACCTAAGAAAATCATTGTAGAAACCTCTAAACAAGAGATAGAGGAAATATTGAAAATTATCAAGAAGAGCGACTACAACGTAGTCGAGCAGCTGGGGCAGACCCTGTCAAAGATCTCCATATTGTCCCTGTTGTTGTATTCTGAAGCCCATGCGAAGGCTTTAATTGCATTTCTCAAGATTGCGCATGTGCCTCAGGAAACTTTATCCGACCAGTTCAAAGATTGCATGGCCAGCCTGACTACTGACAATGGGATAGGTTTTTCAGATGCGAACCTGACCCCTAAGGGGAGAAATCATAATGATGCTCTGGACGTCTCGATCGAGTGCATAGGAACCACTATGGCCCATGTGCTGGTAGATACCAGATCCTCATTGAATGTTCTTCCAAAGAAAGCGTTAGACCGTCTAGATTGTGAAGGTTTGATTCTAAAGCCGAGTAACATTGTGGTAAGGGCTTTTGATGTATCAAAAAGAATGGTGCACTGGGAGGTGGACATCCCTGTCAAAGTGGGTTCTCAGACCTTTGGGTCCACCTTCTACGTAATGGATATCAAGCCGTCGTATTCTTGCTTGCTGAGTCGTCCATGGATTCATAAGGCTGGGGCAGTTACTTCCACACTCCATCAAATGCTGAAGTATCCGGTGAAGGGGAAGATTGTCATGGTGCAAGGTGAAGAAGAGTATATGGTGAGTCATCTCAATTCCTTATGCTACATAGAGATGGACGGGGAATTCATAGAAACGCCTTGTTAGAACTTCAAAGAGGTCCCTCAAACTTTGGCGTCAACTGAAGTTACTACCAACAAACCTCTGAGGAAGATGGTTTCTCTCAAGGATGCCAGGGCTGTAGTTGAAGAAGGTGGGTGTACCAATTGGGGTCAGCTCCCTGATTTCATTCACAAAAACTGACAAATTTGGTTTGGGCTTTACTACAGGGGCTCAAAGGATTGTTAGGCGCGCACGAATTGGAAGACCTCCTCTACACATCAGCAATTGGGGAGTTAACGCAATTGAGGACAGTGAAGAAGATTCAGACATCGACAACTGGATCAACCCAACAACCAATGGTGGACTGAATAACTGGACGGCGAAGGACTTCATACATGTTTCTTTTATTCCACAGTAATTGATTTTTGTTTTAAGATTTGTAATAAACAGTTTGAAACTTTACGGCCCGATGCCTTGCCCGAGGCACCTTGGCTTTGCTTGTGAGGGCTTATTATTTGTCATTTCATATATCATTAATAAAGCATTGGACGTTTCTTGCATTACAAATTTTGCGCTCCTTTTTTTTCTTTTCTGTTTCCCACTTTATCAAAACAACTATTCGCTTACACACACTCACATATCATACTGCAGATCCATATCAACTCTGGATCCCATTGATAACAACTCTGCTACTGCCAGTTATGACTTCGAAAGCCCGATCAACCAAGCTGAGGACGAAGGTGAGGATGATTGTGAGGTGCCTGGAGAACTCGCTAGACTATTACAGCAGGAAGAAAGGGCCATACACCCTCATGAAAAGCCAGTTGAATCAGTAAATTTGGGTATATAGGAAGACAGGAAAGAGGTTAAGATAGGTGTGAATCTGGAGCCTAGTGTCAAACAACGGTTAATACAGATGCTACGCGACTATGTTGAGATCTTCACCTGGTCCTATGAAGACATGCCTGGTTTGGACACTGATATTGTGGTACACCGCCTGCCGACTAAAGAAGACTGCTCTTCAGTAAAGCATAAGGTCTGCCGTATGCACCCTGAAATGTTAGAGAAAATCAAGGCAGAGTTCATGAAACCGTTCGACGCAGGGTTCTTAGCTATTACTTCTTATCCGCAGTGGGTTGCGAATGTTGTTCCGGTACCTAAGAAGGACGGTAAGGTACAGATATGTGTGGACTATAGAGATCTAAACAGGGCAAGCCCCAAGGATGACTTCCCACTTCTTCACATTGATGTTCTGGTCGATAGCGCAACATAAGATATTCTCCTTCATGGATGGTTTTTCTGGCTACAACCAGATTAAGATGGCTCCTGAGGACATGGAGAAGACAACCTTCGTTACACAATGGGGCACCTTCTGTTACAAGGTAATGCCTTTTGGGTTAAAGAACACTGGGGCAACTTATCAGTGCGCCATGGTCGCTTTGTTCCACGATATGATTCACCATGAGATCGTAGTTTATGTTGATGACATGATAGCCAGGTCCCAGACTGAGGAAGAGCACCTTGATCATCTCCAAAAACTGTTTGACAAGTTGAAGACATACAAGCTGAGGTTGAATTCGAACAAGTGTACCTTCGAGGTAAGGTCTGGTAAGCTTCTGGGTTTTGTTGTCAGTGACAAAGGTATTCAGGTAGACCCCGCAAAGGTAAAGGCCATACAAGAGATGCCGGTACCTCGCACAGAAAAAGAAGTCAGAGGTTTCTTGGGACGTCTAAATTACATCGCCAGGTTCATTTCACATCTGACTGCTACTTGTGAGCCAATCTTCAAGCTGCCGAAGAAAGATCAAGTGGTAAAGTGGAATGATGAATGCCAAACCGCTTTCGAAAGAATCAAGGAATACCTTCAAGAACCACCAATTCTGATGCCTCCAGTTGAAGGAAGACCTTTGATATTATACTTGACAGTGCTGGACAATTCGATGGGGTGTGTGCTGGGGCAGCATGACGAGTCTGGCCAAAAAGAGCATGCTGTCTACTACCATAGTAAAAAGTTTACCGACTGTGAGACCCGATACTCATTGCTCGAGAAAACTTGTTGCGCTTTGGCATGGGCTGCTCGCCGGCTGAGACAGTATATGCTGACTCACACTACCTTGTTAATATCCAAGATGGATCTAATCAAGTATATTTTTGAGAAGCCTGCTCTCTCCAGAAGGATAGCAAGATGGAAGATGATCTTAACCGAGTATGACATCCAATACACAACCCAAAAAGCAATCAAGGGGAGTGTATTGGCGGATCATTTGGCGCATCATGCAGTGGATGACTACCAGTCCATGAATTTCGAGTTCCCGGATGAGAATATCATGTTGGTCACCGACTGCGAAGAACCTGGACCGGATGAAGGACCCGAGGAGGGATCCCGATGGTCTTTGTATTTTGATGGAGACTCGAACGCATTGGGTAATGGAATCAGCGCTGTAATTATATCTCCTGAGGGCTGTCATACTCCGTTCATTTCCCGATTATGTTTCAACTGCACCAACAATATGGCAGAGTATGAAGTGTGCATCATGGGTCTTCGAGCTGCCATTGACCTGAGGATTAAGTTTTTAAGTGTATTCAGAGATTCCACTCTGGTGATAAGTCAGATCAAAGGTGAGTGGGATACGAAGTACCTGAATCTTATTCCTTACAAAGAGTATGTACTGACATTTCTCCTACACTTTGAGGAGATAACTTTTGAACACTTCCCAAGAGAGGAGAATTAGTTGGCGGACGCGCTAGCTACCATGTCTTCTATGTTCAAAGTCAGGTGGGACAATGAAGCTCCCCAGATTACCATGGAGAGGTTGGATGTACCCTCACATTTCTGTGACATTGAGACCGAAGAAGTGGCAGATAAACCCTGGTTTCACGAGGTAAAAAGGTATCTTGAGGCTCAAGAGTACCCCAAGGGGGCATCTGTTAATGATAAAAAGTTTCTGAGAAGATTCGCTGCAAAGTTCTTCATCAGTAATGGTATCCTCTATAAGCGTAACTGTTGTACCCCAAAATTTGCCCTCCCATATTTCTCAAGACATGTCAAGAATCATCTCCAAGTTGTTCAAGATGGCTCAAGAGTTGGACAGTCAAATCATCTCCTAAGGCAGTCAATTTAAAATTAGGGTTTTGTGTTGCATCAAGGTCCTTACATCCAAATGACCTCAAGTGCTCCTTAATGTCCTAACGTATGTTCAAATTCAGAAGGTATGCGACTGTGTGAGTTTTCTCGAAGAAATATGGTGAAAAAAGTGTGCTGAAAGTGCAGTTTTTACGCGCTAAAAAATTCATAACTTGAAGATCGTGACTCGTTTTGAACCCGTTCCGGTGGCCAAAATTCTGTCATGACGTTATCTATGTTTTCATCTCTCACAGATGGAAGCCAATTACGATCAGAAGGTCTTAAAAAATGCGGATTTATCAAGTACTTTCATACAGAAAATTTGTGACAGAAGTTTATTTGCGTCATGTTCAGAAAATCATAACTTGGTCGATTTTCATTATATCGAGCTGGTTCTAGCGCAAAAATTTCACAAATTGAGTTGGCTACATTTTCGCAGAAGGTATTGAGTTCAAACGGCATTCAAAAGGCCTTCGTTTTTTGCTCAGAGTGCGTGACGCGCCGAAAATCCTGAATGCTGAATATTATTTCATCTGGGCCGAAACTTCGAAAATTCATAACTCGGTCAATTTTTATCGGATTGGGCACATATTTTTACACAAGGTCACTGACTCAGAGATCTACAACTTTTCTTCAAAAGTCGAGACCAAATTATGCACCAATCAATACCAGTTTTTTATTGAAGAACGTGTCAGAGTCGACACTGGAGCCCAAAATAAGTTTGTCTGAGCTGAAACTTCAAAAATTCATAACTAATTCACCGTTTATCCGATTGAGCCGATTTTCGGACAGAAGTTAGTTCTCGATGTCGCCTACATTTTGTTTTCACATTTCAACTTCAAAAATTGCACTTAAGTCCCTGCGATTTAGCCTGGAAAGTGACGAACTCAAGTGAACATTGGAGGCTCAATTGCACATTCAAAGCCCATTTTATTTACCCTAATTTCCATTATATAATCACCTTCTTTTCACACAAACCAGAGAGGAGAAAGGAGAGAAAAAATACTTGGCCACAACACTGTCAGAATATCAAATTCTTTCAAGAACCCTAAAACCTTGAAATCCTTATTACAAATCCCTCTCTCACTACAAACAAGCCATCCCAGTTACAAACCAACATCTCACTACAAACAAGCCATCTCAGTTACAAACCAACACCTCACTACTTCTTCAGTAGGGGTAAGGCTGACTTGATCTCCATGATCAAAAGGGCATAAAAGCATTCATGTCACTAATTTTCCAGTAAGGGTAAGATTGATTTGATCTCCATGATCAAAAGGGTATAATCATTCATACATGCCATATTGTGCCTAAACATTAAATTTCTTCATATATTGGCTTTATTTGCATTTTATGATTTTATTTAATGTGTTCATGAGATTCAACACTGCAGATTTAGATAGGATCCCATGCAGGTTCATTAAGGAACGTTGAGGCCAAAACACAAATGGCCAAAAGCCAAAAGCCAAATGGCCAAAACAGAACAGCTTACACACGACACCAATACATGGCGAGACAGACATCCTGAGAAGGTTAAGAACGTTGAGGCCAGAACACAAATGGCCAAAAGCCAAAACACAAATGGCCAAACAAAACAGTTTACACATGACGCCAATAGCTGTTTCACCCCTCCAACCAGGCTCGTATACTCCTAAACTCTCTCTCTATTTGTGTTATGTTCCTTTAATTAATTAATCGTTATTCTTTTTATTAATCACTAACCAATTAACATTTTTTCCTAATAAAATCAAAAACACAAAAAAAATATTTTATTTATTAAAATTAACTTCATCACTTTTATTTTTGTAAATAAATTAATTTAATCAATTTAGCTTTAATTAGATTTAACTTTTAATATTTTTTGCAATATTTAAAATCAATTTAGAATATTAGGTTTTTATTAGCATTAATTCAATTTATTTTATTTCTTTAAAAAAACTCAAAAATCCAAAAATATTTTCATTATTTAATTTAATTTAATTGTTCATTTAATTTAATTCCATTTAATTCAAAAATAACCAAAAAATCACTTTCTTTCAAAAAAGGGTCAAAACCCAAAAAAAAACTCGCATCCGATTTAATTTCCCGCACCGATCCATTTTATCATATTATTGTATCTGTTTCCCGATTTGTAATAGATAATTAGGACTTTAATTATTTATCGCTTTATTTTACTTTCCGCAATTTAAATTAAAGGGTTTGTTTTTGGTGATGTAAATACCCAACGCCTTGTAATAGCGTAGATTCACTTTCCGCAATTTATTTCCCGCAAATTATTTAACTGTTAATTATGCATGCAAGACTTGGATGAAAATTAAAAACAACTCGTAGATCACCATGATACATGTACAAGATAAACATAAACTGAAAAACAACACACAAGCACATGCCACTCCTAGGGTACGCCTCACTGGTTGCCTCGAACGTGGTCGTCAAGTATAGGGTGTTTTAGAGGTCGCCCTCCTGTCTAAGATCCAGTTGCCTCGAAACGGTTGCCTCGGATAAAAAAGGATCTAAGACATTAGGGTTACTTCTAAGGTGTCCTACTATTGCTTCGGTGACCACACTGTCCCTCAATCGAATTGACCCGAACACCTCCAACGGTGGTGCTACCTACCTCTCAATGGTGGGATGGCATTATCTTAAGGACTCTTACACAGCCTAATTCCTTAGGGTAGGTAGATGACTCATGGGTACTTGCTCTCTTCAAAAACAAACCAAACATACTTTTCACACCGACACTTTCAAAAGTTTTCAAACAAATTTTTCATACACTCTTGAGGACGGATACAAGAGTTACCTAGAAGTCTTTCAAACAAACTTTTTTCCAAACCCACACACACTTGAAAAGCAAACAATTTTGAAAACATAGTGAGCAAGTACCTAAGAGCCTGTGGATAACCACAGATAGAAAGGGTGCTAACACCTTCCCTTTCTATAAATCTACCTCCCGAACCGAGAAACATTCTCAAAGAAGGAATTTTGCTGTGCTTTTGTCCTTTCCATGTTGGAGAACATAAAAGACGGTGGCGACTCTTGCTTACCGCGACATTTCGCGAACCAGCTTTAAACAGTCAATTCTATTTCCACCGATCACAGAATTGGCGACTCTGCTGGGGATATTATAAAGTGAGGTGTACTTTAGGATTAGATCATACTTATGTTTTCAATTTCTTGTTTTGATTGATTTTATATTTGTGGGCATTGCATCGGAGTTTCATAGATCCTAACCCGGATCTGGGGAATACCCTTTTAGGTAGCATAAGCTGTGAGGGACCTGTCCGACATAGACCGACACGGGTGAAGCAGTGGCTACGTTGGTGTGACACCTTGGTCTGTACCGATATCCCTTGTGTTGCAACGAAGAGAATATGGGTCTTCTGAGGAGTCATTAAGAACCAACCGACCTTAGAACCTTAAATTGACCCAACTTGGCCATAGAACAGTAGCAGTATGCTACACCCATTGAGGCTAAACTCTCGCGATGGTTCTGGCTGCAAGAAAAGATTGCGACGCTGGAGTTATGACCGATTGAGGGTAGTCAGTGATATTGGGATCCTCTAGAACCCGGTTACTATTTTCTAGGACAGGTCTTAACCAACGAAACTGAAAGAGGGTGGTACCTGAACTTCATGCTGGCCTAAACTCTAAGGGCTCTCTGTGTGACTTGTGTGCCTTCAAACTTGACTACTTGCATGCTTGTTATCTGACACACGAGTTCCTTGCAGGTTTTGTTTACAGTCCTTAATTGGGACTCATTACAGGGCCTACTTACATCACTCCACGCATAGCATAACATCATACCATCATACCATTGCACACTTCCTGCATAAGGACTAACCCATTTCAAGGATCTCAAGGGCTTGTGATGCAGGTCATGATGAATCAAAATGTCTAGCAAGGGGCAAAGGGGATTTATTTTCCTCTAGCCAAGGTTGTCCAGAGATCAAAACATGATGACTTGAGTCAGGGGCTATGACCCACTCGATATGGTGAGCCTTGACTCTTGAAGAAGGACTCTCAACAACATGAAGTTCCTTCAATCAAGCTACCAGATTCAAATTCTAACAAGTTTCTTTGTTTACCCCGCGAGATTCTTGAAAACATTGCATGCATACATACACATCATTGCATAACAGGTACCCTTGTTACAGGTCACTTACCTTCTTCGCTGTTTATTTCAGTAATGGCTTCCCAACAAGACAACCAGGATCTTCATGCTCAAGAGGCTCAGTTCGGGGAAATCCTCCTAAACCTATCCAAGGGGCAAGAAGAGTTGAGAACACTCCTCATGGGGACTTTGGTCAGGAACAGTTCTGAGGACGATAAGGACGAACGGCTGAAACGTCTGCAAGCTGAGATGGATACAATGAGAACCCAGATGCTGGGGCAGATGACTCTCATTCAAGACTTAGCTCAAAGACAAGAAGAGCTTAGGGTTCTCGTCAACCAACTGCTTCAGGACAACCAACTGGGGCAAACATCTAAGGTTGAAAAGCCAGTCGTCATTAAATTCCCTTTGAGACAAGAAGACAAGGGAAAAGCTCCTCAACTTGCTTCAGGGTCACAAATTCAGCATCAACCTCACCAGCTTCAGCAAGACAGTATGAAGCAAGTAGTCAGGGTTGGGGACCAAATCGGTAATCAGCCTCCAAGAAGTCAAAGGTTTGGTTTGATGAATAGACCTCTCCAAACTGCTACTACTTCACAAGTCCCACAACGACCTTGCCAAGAACAACGGGTTGATCAGAGCGAGCCAGACAAGCCCAGGAAGCAATTCACCCCGCTCAACATATCGTTGTCCCAAGCTTTGCAACACCTGTTGAGGTTGGATCTGGTGACGTTGATAGGACCTCACCCTAATCCTAAGACTTCTTCACCCAACTATAATCCTGGGGCCAGGTGCGCATACCATTCTAACAGCCCGGGGCATGATACTGACAACTGTTGGAAGTTGAGGTACAAAATCCAAAACCTGATCGATGAAGGAGCAGTGGAATTCACCCAAGATGGTCAGGTCGAGTTCTTCTACTATCCCTAGACGAGAAGACCTTTTGTTCATTAGAATGTTCAAGTTGTATTTTTCTTTGATTTTTCAAACAATTATTGTCATAACAAACTTTATTACATTATCAATGCATCGCATATGTCTGTTTTGAATCAATATATTCGCATTCACTATATTCAAACTGCTTTCATATTTTTGTGATGATCAACTCTTGATTGAAAAATTCTAAGCCTCTTGAGGGAGGATGACGAAAACGATACCACGATCTTTACATTATGCTTTTGAACAGACCCCGCTGATAAGGTACAAGCATTGTTTCAATTCCTAAACACTGGAGTTATAAGGAAGATAATCCTTCGTCAACCCCTTTGAGCCAAAGAAGTAGGAGTTTTGCTTTTCACAAAAATTAAAACCCTTAATCATAACCTGGGGCAGGGTAGTCTTCTCAGTTGATCCAGGTGCACAATGAACAACATCAAAGGAGACCTTCCAAAACAAAAGACAGTGATGGTTCCAAATGATCATAAAGACAGGCAGTCATTATCTCTCAAAAAATAAAAGCCCACTAAGTCAAAACCTATGAAGGAGACTTACAAAACTGGGGCATCCCGCTGACTGTAATTATAAAAAGAAACAGTTCAGGCAAAAAAAACAGGGATAATGAAATCAAAAAAGAAAGAGGTCCTACAAACCCTCGACAAAAAAGGAAATGACTGCCTATTCAAAATAAACTGTCAATATCCGAACCATCACCATAATATTAGGACAAAGACTCAAATAAGGTCTAATGCATGATCAGCTGAGTTTAGGTTTGAAGAACATCACGAAGAGCGGGTGGGTACCAATAGATTTTTAGCCTTATCCTTTGTTTCTTAAACCGTGAACCAGGCCACGTTATAACCCTTAAAAGTCCTAGCTGAAGCACGGGTTAGTTCGAAAGCATACTGTTACGAAAGGTATCCTGACTCCTTAAGGCTTGTGGTAAAATACTGAGTTGACATCACGTTTTACAAAATTCACTGGTTTTACTGAAAAATGCATTTTCAAAAAAACTTCAAGACAGACATAAGCTTTGCATTTTTAAATAACACTGTTTGCATGTGACTATTTGTTTGAACAACATAGAAGTTCGCACGACGAATGTCTAATGAACAAAAGCACCTCCAATCAAGGGGCATGGCCTGATCATTGTCCATCATCTGGGGCAGTTAAGTCAAGATTTGGAGAATCTCTCAAAAGGCCAACCAGCTTGGGGCAAATCTCCATATGGATCACTTGGGGCATTGGACGATCAAACGAAGATCTTCTGGTCATATGGCAACACAACAACAGTGACACCTCCCTACATCCTGAGAGCAGGGACATAGTCGAAAAAATACTGCGCATAATCAAAGACCCACTAGGTTGACACACCTAGGCAAAAATAAGGGCTCCCCGGCGAACCAAAAGGGTTCGGGCAAAAATAAGGGATGAAAATGAAAAAAAATTTGTACACCCGGCAAGTCGAAAACCTGAAAAGGCGGCTTGGGCAAAAATGGGTATCCCGGTGGACTGAAAACCCGAAAGGGCGGTCCAGGCAAAAGTTAGGGATCACAGCGTACGATTATGTCCCGACATCTCGTCACTTGCCTACCAGAAGAAGATTTGTCAATCGGCAGTTATCAAGCACCTCCATAGGTACATTCTCCCGCAGAAACCGGGGCAATAAGATTCGTCCGAACTGTGCAAGTTGCTCTGTCCACCAAGGTACCAAGGTAGGTTCAGCTTAAGAATGTGACCCAGATACCTCCACTCCCCACAGGGTAAGACCAGAATCAACAATACTCTCCTCCGAGCAGAGTTGGTCTCCCATCAGCCCTGAAAAGGCACAATATCCCTAGCAAGTCAGCAACACTAGCCTACAGTCAGCCTTATGGAAGTTGGGTACCCCCAGAAAATCTCAATATTCCCCAGCGGAGTATACAGATGTTCCTAAGCAAGCATCCCCGACAATCTTGATCTAAGATTGTTCCCCGGCAGAATACAAACATCCAGTGGAACCATTCCCCAGTACAATCCAAAAGGTTCCCCAGGAGAGTTGAATCATCCTCCCCAGTAGATTCTGGAAGCTTATCCCCAGTAGATTCTGGAAGCTTATCACCTGCAAAGTACATACGTCTCTCCCCGACCATATTCAAAGGTTATTCCCCACCAGAGCTTATAACTGGGTTATCCTCAGCTAATTACAACAGAAGGATCGTCCTCGGCGAAGTTCTTCCCATCCCCAACGGAGTCATCATCAAACCTCAGCGAAGTATCTCTTCCCCATAGAGTAATTCCCCGTAGAGTAATCTCTTCATCAAGTTTATTCCCCAACAGAGTCATCTTCTTCTACCGGTTTATTCTTGCAATCATCATCCCCAGCGGAAACGAAGAACTCTACTCTTCAAACATCAGCCCAGGATTCAACAATGTCCCGACATTCGTCAAGGATTTATTTTCCCAGACGAAAATACATTCATAAACATTTCATACATCTTGCTTACATACATGATAAAGTGCATACGACACAATCTCATTTATTCCTGAGAACATCATGACATCATACATTTCATACATCATGACATTGCATACAACTAATGTTTTGCCTTTTCAGGAAAAGGTCAATCAAAAGATGATTACCATCAACCCTTGAAATTCTAGATTCGATTCCTGTATCTAACCAGGGCATATCTGTGAGCGATTGATTGTAGATTCGATACCTGTATCTAGCCAGGGCATATCTACATTAAAGAGATTTCAGAGATAGCTTAGAGATGCCCCCGACGCGGATGATATTCTATTGCTTATTCAGAGTTCCTTTCAGAGATAGCTTAGAGATGCTCCGGACACAGATGTTATTCTATTGCTTATTCAGATTTCCTTTCAGATATAGCTGGGAAATGCTCCAGATATGGATGCTGTTCTTTTGCTTATTCAGATTGTCTCTTCAGAGATAGCTTAGAGATACTCCAGATATGGATGTTATTCTATCGCTTATTCAGAGTTTCTTTTCAGAGATAGCTTGGAAATGCTCCAGATGTGGATGCTATTCTTTTGCTTATTCAGAGGTTCTTCTCAGAGATAGTTCAGATATGCTCCAAACCGGATGCTATTCTGTTGCTTATTAAGAGTTTCTTTTCAGAGATAACTTAGAGATGCTCCAACCACAGATGCTATTCTATTGTTTATTAAGAGATTCCTTCTAGATATAGTTCAGATGCGATCCAGACATGGCTACATTCTGATACTTATTCCAGATTCCCTTCTAGAGATAGTTCAGATGCGACCCATATATGGTTACTTTCTGATACTTATTCCAGATTCTCTTTCAGAGATTGCTTAGAGATGCTCCCGATGTGGATGATATTCTATTGCTTATTCAGATCCCCTCTCAGATAGCTTAGAGATGCTCTGGACCCGGATGCTATTCTATCGCTTATTCAGAATTTCTTCCCAGAAATGGCTTGGAAATGCTCCAGACATGGATGCTATTCTTTTGCTTATTCAAAGTTTCTTTTCAAAGATAGCTTGGAAATGCTCCAGACATGGATGCTATTCTTTAGCTTATTCAAAGTTTCCTTTCAGAGATGGCTTAGAGATACTCCATATCCGGATGTTATTCTTTTGCCTATTCAGATTCCTCTCCAGTGATGGCCTAGAGATGCTCTTGACCCGGACGCTATTCTATTTCTCATTCAGATTCAAACTTCTAAAGACAACTTAGAGATGCTCCAGACCCGGAGGCTATTCTATTGTTTAGTCCAGATTCATTTAAAAGACATTCCAAATACGATCCAGATTCGGATAATATTCTGTCACTCATTCAGATGCAGTATGAATATACCCCAGACACGGCGGTCATTCTACTACTCGTTCAGACGTCAGCAATTAGATACAGACTAGATATGCTCCAGACACGGAAGCTATTCTATTTCTTACTCAGATTCAACCATCCCTTGCATTTCCAAATGGCATCTATAAGCCCATTCCCGACAAGGGTCTGTCACATCCAAATGGCATCTATAAGCCCATCCACCTACCAACAGTCTCCAAATGGCATCTATAAGCCCATTCCCGACAAGATTCTATTACATCTCCAGATGGCATCTATAAGCCCATCCTCTTATCCACCACATCTCCAAATGGCATCTATAAGCCCATTCCCGCCATCACATTGCTGATACTACACCATGCAAGTGCAAATTTCTGGGCACTCTAGTGTTCAATCATCTTCCACCTTCGGATCACAAAAGACACGCAAGCCAATCTACATCCTCAGGTTTAAGAAGATTGAACAGGGGCAACTGTTGTACCCCAAAATTTGCCCTCCCATATTTCTCAAGACATGTCAAGAATCATCTCCAAGTTGTTCAAGATGGCTCAAGAGTTGGACAGTCAAATCATCTCCTAAGGCAGTCAATTCAAAATTAGGGTTTTGTGTTGCATCAAGGTCCTTACATCCAAATGACCTCAAGTGCTCCTTAATGTCCTAACGTATGTTCAAATTCAGAAGGTATCCGACTGTGTGAGTTTTCTCGAAGAAATATGGTGAAAAAAGTGTGTTGAAAGTGCAGTTTTTACGCGCTAAAAAATTCATAACTTGAAGATCGTGGCTCGTTTTGAACCCATTCCGGTGGCCAAAATTTCGTCTTGACGTTATCTATGTTTTCATCTCTCACGCATGAAAGCCAATTACGATCAGAAGGTCTTAAAAAATGCGGATTTATCAAGTACTTTCATACAGAAAATTTGTGACAGAAGTTTATTTGCGTCATGTTCAGAAAATCATAACTTGGTCGATTTTCATTGTATCGAGCTGGTTCTGGCGCCAAAATTTCACAAATTGAGTTGGCTACATTTTCACAGAAGGTATTGAGTTCAAACGGCATTCAAAAGGCCTTCGTTTTTTGCTCAGAGTGCGTGACGCACCGAAAATCCTGAATGCTGAATATTATTTCATCTGGGCCGAAACTTCGAAAATTCATAACTCGGTCAATTTTTATCGGATTGGGCACATATTTTTACACAAGGTCACTGACTCAGAGATCTACAACTTTTCTTCAAAACTCGAGACCAAATTATGCACCGATCAATACCAGTTTTTTATTGAAGAACGTGTCAGAGTCGACACTGGAGCCCAAAATAAGTTTGTCTGAGCTGAAACTTCAAAAATTCATAACTAATTCACCGTTTATCCGATTGAGCCGATTTTCGGACAGGAGTTAGTTATCGATGTCGGCTACATTTTGTTTTCACATTTCAACTTCAAAAATTGCACTTAAGTCCCTGCGATTTAGCCTGGAAAGTAACGAACTCAAGTGAACATTGGAGACCCAATTGCACATTCAAAGCCCATTTTCTTTACCCTAATTTCCATTATATAATCACCTTCTTTTCACACAAACCAGAGAGGAGAAAGGAGAGAAAAAATACTTGGTCACAACACTGTCAGAATATCAAATTCTTTCAAGAACCCTAAAACCTTGAAATCCTTATTACAAATCCCTCTCTCACTACAAACAAACCATCCCAGTTACAAACCAACATCTCACTACAAACAAGCCATCTCAGTTACAAACCAACACCTCACTACTTCTTCAGTAAGGGTAAGGTTGGCTTGATCTCCATGATCAAAAGGGCATAAAAGCATTCATGTCACTAATTTTCCAGTAAGGGTAAGATTGATTTGATCTCCATGATCAAAAGGGTATAATCATTCATACATGCCATATTGTGCCTAAACATTAAATTTCTTCATATATTGGCTTTATTTGCATTTTATGATTTTATTTAATGTGTTCATGAGATTCAACACTGCAGATTTAGATAGGATCCCATGCAGGTTCATTAAGGAATGTTGAGGCCAAAACACAAATGGCCAAAAGCCAAAAGCCAAATGGCCAAAACAGAACAGCTTACACATGACACCAATACATGGCGAGACAGACATCTTGAGAAGGTTAAGAACGTTGAGGCCAGAACACAAATGGCCAAAAGCCAAAACACAAATGGCCAAATAAAACAGTTTACACATGACGCCAATAGCTGTTTCACCCCTCCAATCAGGCTCGTATACTCCTAAACTCTCTCTCTATTTGTATTATGTTCCTTTAATTA
Source organism: Vicia faba (assembly GCA_948472305.1). Taxonomy (NCBI): domain Eukaryota; kingdom Viridiplantae; phylum Streptophyta; class Magnoliopsida; order Fabales; family Fabaceae; genus Vicia; species Vicia faba. The sequence goes on along the minus strand of OX451737.1, from coordinate 1,417,573,123 downwards.
ATTAATCGTTATTCTTTTTATTAATCACTAACCAATTAACATTTTTTCCTAATAAAATTAAAAACACAAAAAAAATATTTTATTTATTAAAATTAACTTCATCACTTTTATTTTTGTAAATAAATTAATTTAATCAATTTAGCTTTAATTAGATTTAACTTTTAATATTTTTTGCAATATTTAAAATCAATTTAGAATATTAGGTTTTTATTAGCATTAATTCAATTTATTTTATTTCTTTAAAAAAACTCAAAAATCCAAAAATATTTTCATTATTTAATTTAATTTAATTGTTCATTTAATTTAATTCCATTTAATTCAAAAATAACCAAAAAATCACTTTCTTTCAAAAAAGGGTCAAAACCCCAAAAAAAAAACTCGCATCCGATTTAATTTCCCGCACGCGATCCATTTTATCATATTATTGTATCTGTTTCCCGGTTTGTAATAGATAATTAGGACTTTAATTATTTATCGCTTTATTTTACTTTCCGCAATTTAAATTAAAGGGTTTGTTTTTGGCGATGTAAATACCCGACGCCTTGTAATAGCGTAGATTCACTTTCCGCAATTTTTCCCGCAAATTATTTAACTGTTAATTATGCATGCAAGACTTGGATGAAAATTAAAAACAACTCGTAGATCACCATGATACATGTACAAGATAAACATAAACTGAAAAACAACACACATGCACATGCCACTCCTAGGGTACGCCTCACTGGTTGCCTCGAACGTGGTCGTCAAGTATAGGGTGTTTTAGAGGTCGCCCTCCTGTCTAAGATCCAGTTGCCTCGAAACGGTTGCCTCGGATAAAAAAGGATCTAGGACATTAGGGTTACTTCTAAGGTGTCCTACTATTGCTTCGGTGACCACACTGTCCCTCAATCGAATTGACCCGAACACCTCCAACGGTGGTGCTACCTACCTCTCAATGGTGGGATGGCATTATCTTAAGGACTCTTACACAGCCTAATTCCTTAGGGTAGGTAGATGACTCATGGGTACTTGCTCTCTTCAAAAACAAACCAAACATACTTTTCACACTAACACTTTCAAAAGTTTTCAAACAAATTTTTCATACACTCTTGAGGACGGATACAAGAGTTACCTAGAAGTCTTTCAAACAAACTTTTTTCCAAACCCACACACACTTGAAAAGCAAACAATTTTGAAAACATAGTGAGCAAGTACCTAAGAGCCCGTGGATAACCACAGATAGAAAGGGTGCTAACACCTTCCCTTTCTATAAATCTACCTCCCGAACCGAGAAACATTCTCAAAGAAGGAATTTTGCTGTGCTTTTGTCCTTTCCATGTTGGAGAACATAAAAGACGGTGGCGACTCTTGCTTACCGCGACATTTCGCGAACCAGCTTTAAACAGTCAGTTCTATTTCCACCGATCACAGTAACCATGATTCAACCTTACTATGGTGCGTAGACAAGAGCGAGGCAGAAAGGATCACGACAGAGTTACATGAAGGCACCTTCAGAACTCATTCCAGTGGATATACCATGGCGAAGAAAATCCTACGGGCAGGATATTACTGGTCTACTATGGAAGCCGATTGTTATCAACATTCTCGAACCTGTCATAAGTGCCAAGTCTATGCCGATAAGGTGCATGTACCTCCGGTTCCCCTAAATGTTTTGACAGCTCCTTGGCCTTTTGCAATGTGGGGCATCGACATGATTGGCGAGATCAGACCTACTGCATCTAACGGGAATCGTTTCATTCTGGTAGCAATTGATTACTTTACAAAGTGGGTTGAGGTAGCTTCCTTTTCTACAGTAACCTAGAACGTCGTGGCGCGGTTCATTCGACACAATCTGATCTGTCGATATGGTGTACCAGAGAGGATTATTACTGACAATGGTACAAATTTCAATAACACAATGATCACTGAGCTCTACAAATAGTTCAAGATTCAACATCATAACTCTTTTCCCTACCGATCGAAGATGAATGGGGTCGTTGAAGCAGCTAATAAGAACATCAAGAAGATAGTGAAGAAGATAACAGTGACATACAAAGACTGACATGAGATGTTACCATTCGCTCTTCATGGGTATCGTACCTCAGCACGAACTTCAACGGGGGAAACACCCTATTCTTTGGTGTATGGCATGGAGGCAGTCCTACCCATCGAAGTCCAGATACCCTCTCTCATAATTATGAAGGATGTGGGTTTGAACGAAGACGATTGGATCCAAACCCGACTTGATCAGCTGAACCTAATCGATGAAAAGAGACTTACCACTATTTGTCATGGTCAGACGTATCAAAAGCGAATGATCAAGGCTTTTAACAAGAAAGTCAGACGTCAAGAATATCAAGTTGGGGATCTGGTGATCAAATGCATCATACTGCCGCAAGGTGATCCCAGGGGAAAATGGACCCCCCATATACGAAGGGCCATTTGTAGTTAAGAACATTTTCTCGGGAGGAGCTATGATTCTAACCACCATGGATGGTGACGACCTTCCTCACCCCGTTAATGCAGACATAGTGAAAAGATACTACGCATAATCAAAGACCTGCTAGGTTGACTGGCCTAGGCAAAAATAAGGGCTTCCCGACGAACCAAAAGGGTTCGGGCAAAAGTAAGGGATAAAAATGAAAAAACTGTACACCCGACAAGTCGAAAACCTGAAAAGGCGACTTGGGCAAAAAAGGGTATCCCGGTGGACTGAAAACCCGAAAGGGCGGTCCAGGCAAAAATTAGGGATTGAAGCGTAATACTATGTCTCATTGGATCATCTTGCAACCAGACTTCGGTATCGACTATCAAACTCAGACGGCGTCAATCAATCTGATCCACCTTCAGCCAAGTAGCAAAGTAATGAGACGCTTGAAGATATAGAGGCAATAGCAGAGTTGAAACCCAATGGGGTCGTTTCACATAGCTGTTTTTCTTTATTACACAGATTGTAATTTCTATCTTTCGACGGAGTTCTCTTACTAGAGCGTCAGCCTCTTTGTACAAAACGCCTATTACAGGCCAACTTCAAAAATCAATACAATTCATTTTCACAAGAAATTCCAATTTTTTTTCTTTTTCTGTTTTGTTTTGCAAAAACGTCCAATGATTCATTTTCGATATATGCATTTGGAAATAATTGATGCTCATAAATGTTTACATAAAAAAAACAAAAGACGATTACTCATAATTCCAGGAACAGGGACAAACAAGAAGTGCTCAAACCCTACAGTTACTCTGCCCATCGGGTACCAAGGTGGAATCAGCTTAAGAACATGAGTAGCGGTACATACACTCCCCACAGAGTAAGAAATATCCAAAGACAATGATGTTAGCTTTCCCGAGCAGGACATAACTCTCCCTTACTGAAGTTCACAATCGCGAGTAAGTCGGTAAATTGTTCCCCAAGCAGAGTTTACTTCTCTCACGAGCAGAAATTCAATCCCGACAGAATTCATTATCACCATCAACAGTAATTCATCCCCAGCTGAAGCAGTAGATCTATCAATAGAGTGTCTCCTCTCCAACAGATTTATTCCCCGCAGAGTTATCCTCGGACAGGGTCGTTTTCGACAGAATATTCGCCAACCGAGGGGTAAATCCCCAGCTAGTCATCCTTGTTCATCATCCCCAACAGAAGCAGAGGAACTATGTTCTTTTACAGCAGTCAGGGATTTATTTTCCTGAACTCAGTTTGTTACATCAGAATTTCATGTTCATACATCATGACATGTACATGCATTACATATAGCATGGTCTCATTTATTTTGAGAAATGTCATCATACAATGCATCGCATATAACTAACCTTGTATCTCTTTTAGGAAAGACAATTATTATCAACAATTTCCAGCAGGTCCATGATCAACACTCGAAGCTAAACAGAGTAATCATCAGCGCGACAAGAACAACCTTACCCAGGTTCCCTCGGAAATTTTACCCAAACTCATTCCGAAGCAGCCCTACTATCCCGACTTTCATCTCGAAGTAACCCTACTATCCAGGTTCCTTCTCACAACCCTACTATCCAGGCTTTCATCTCGAAGTAACCCTACTATCCAGGTTCCTTCTCACAGCCCTACTATCCCGACTTTCATCTCGAAGTAACCCTACTATCCAGGTTCCTTCTCACAGCCCTACTATCCCGGCTTTCATATCGAAGTAACCCTACTATCCAGGTTCCTTCTCACAGCCCTACTATCTCGGCTTTCATATCGAAGTAACCCTATTATCCAGGTTCCTTCTTATAGCCCTACTATCCAGGCTTTCATCTTGAAGTAACCCTACTATCCAGGTTCCTTCTCACATCCCTACTATCCCGACTTTCATATCAAAGTAATCCTACTATCCAGGTTCCTTCTCACAGCCCTATTATCCATGATTTCATACCGAAGTAACCCTACTCTATCCAGGTTCCTTCTCCTAACCTTACTATCCGAGTTTTCTTCCTCTCTTATCCCCAGACAGCAGTCCACAACACTGTAAGACCTGGACCTGATCAAACACAATTGATTTCACACTTCCCCAATAAGTCGCGGTGCAACGTATACCCCGACCAAACACGCAATTCACTTTCGCTTCCTCAAGCAGGAGTTATTTCCCCAGTAGGGTAACAGACAACTGAAGCTCCTAAAAACTCTATTTCTCGCAAGATAGAGACCATAGTTCCCCAGTGGAGTCCTCCTCAGATAACAGATATATGGGTTCTCACAAAGGAATCTCTTATGCGATCGACGCTTCCTCGGATGGAATCTTTAAGCCCATCTCCGACAATTCTCTAGCAACTTCCAAATGGCATCTATAAGCCCATCCCCGATATCATAAGTCAAGTATCACTTCGTGCGAATGAAAATTTCTAGGCACTCTAATGTTCAATCATCTTCCACCTTCAGATCACGAAAGGCAGACGAGCCAATCTACATCCTCAGGTTTAAAAAGATTGAACAGGGGCAGCTGTTGTACCCCAAAATTTTCCCTCCCATATTTCTCAATACATGTCAAGTGAGTTCCTCAAATTGCTCAAGGAATTCCAAGAGTTGACCAGACAAACTCTCTCCTAAGGCAGTCTACCTCAAATTAGGGTTTCATTTTGCATCAAGATGCTTGAGTCCAAAGGATCCAAAATTCTCACCATTTTCCTAATATGTTCTCAAGATTATCCATGTTAAATTTCAAGCCTTGCAGAGGAAGTTTGCTCAGTCAATTGCTCAAAGGCCTTAAAATCTATTGTGCTAGGTCAAAAGTCAAATGTGGCCCACATACAGTCAAACTTCAAGATTTTTGGTCAACATCTTCATTTTAAAGTATCATTCATCATTTGATCAAGGATTGCTCACAATTCATCAAGGATTGCTCACAATTCATCAAAACCCAAAAGTTGCTAAATTAGGGTTTTGTAGGAAAAGTCAACTAAACTTTGACCAAGCATAACTTTCTCATACTTTATCAGAAATGACCAATACAAAGCTAATTTTGAAGAGGATGCAATTACATACAATTCATATTCATCTCCAAAGTTCAAAATATTCACTCACAAAAGGATATGAATTTGGACATTATAGGTCATTTTGAAAAGTCAACAAAAACACCTTTTGGTTCAAAGCTTCATACATGAGCATGGAAGAATCAATTGAGATGAGACCAAAAGGGTTGCTTATAGGACATCATAAGATTTCTAAAAAGTCCAAGAACACCTCTCCAGGGTTAAAATTGAGAGAGTTATGCATTGGCCAAGTTGACCTTTTTTGCAAAATTGCCAAAAATCAAATATGCTCAAATTTGTATTTTTTGCTAAATGGGCCCAACTTTTTATGCTTGCATCTCATTCCTAACATAGTCCACGACCTATGGGACCCTCCATGCTTTATTTATTTATTTATTTAATTTATTTTGATTTTTATTCATTTAAAATTCAAATAAAATCAAATAAATCCTAATAAATCATATATTGTGTTTTAGGGATGATTTTTGCATTGAAAGAAGATATTATATGCTATGAATTGAGAATCAACTCGTGCAAGGATAATTTGGTTGGAAAAAGATTGTATTTGAGCAAAATTGGAAAGAAATCATATGCCATGAAAGACCAAATCAAATCTCCATGATGAGCAAGATTGAGGTCGTTTTTGTTGACCTAATAGGTTGTATTACATATACAGAAGCAATCCAAGGCATGAGAGAGGTTGGAACAGTCGTGAAAGAGGCAAACAAAAATAAAAAAATTCAAGAAAAAATGGTGATCCAATTTCCATACTAGAGACCAAATCGTGCCATTCTCACATTGCCAACAGGTTGTTGGACATCCCAGGAACATATCCCAAGAAATTGCAAGTCTTTTCACGCCTGAAATTGTAAATTACAGGTATCACGATTTGCTTCCAAACTCAAATTAGATTTCATTGGTTTACTCATCCTATGCATGTTTTGATTATATATTCGTGTTCATCATTGAGTTTGTAAACTTTTGGTACCATTCAATTGCATTTCTAACGCATGTACAAGATGTTGCCATAGCTAGGGTTTCATGTTCTTGATTAGGGCTTTGCAGTATAGGTAAAATTGGGTTTGGATTTTGGTGCAATAACACTCGTGAGGATGAGACGAGTTGATTGGCACCTTTGAATTCCATTTATATTGCTTGTAGAGAATTTTTGTGATGAACAGTCTTGTAGCTACAACAAGGAAACTGTAGGTAAAAACCTCATGGGCTAACACGACGGATGGGAGGAATAAGATGAGGCGTGCCACCCCTGGTTGGGCAATTTGAATTTAGCACATTTTTTCATTTAATCTTTGTTTTTCATATATTAGATTTTATTTTTGTTATATATACAAGTAAATCAAATGGCTCAGTTGGCAAGCGTGCAGGGGAAGAGTGCCTAAGGACCTGGGTTTGATTCCCAGGTCCCAACCTTTATTCATGATATTTTTCAATAGGCAATCCAGTGCTTTGCAAATCAAAAGGCTCACCATGTATCATCAGGATCTGGCCATCCAACTCATCAGCGCTCCAGATCCAATGCCTTTCCTTTGGAGGACCACCATACGCCTCCAGTCAACAGCCACATTGGATCAGGCAAAGTCAAAAAGGCCTGGATATTTTGGGCTCAGAATCTCAAACAGCACCCCCCATAATTGCTAACACAGGCCCATATTTCTTTCTTTTTCTTTTAGTTTTTTTTTAAATCTTTCAATATTTATTTTATTTTCTTTAATTCACAAATTAATTTATTTTTTCACAAAAAAAACATAAAATCAGTAATTCACAAAAAAATTAGGCTTAGTTTTTTATTATTATTTATTTTTATTATTATCAAAATTAGTTTAACTTAGTTTAATTTAGGAAATTGTAACTTGCTTTCATAAATAAAATCAAAATAGAAATTAGGTTAAACTTTTGATTAAATTTTTATTTTGCTCTTGTTCTCAAATAAATAAAAATACAAAAATAGGCTCTTAGAGGAATTAATTTATGTTTCCTAGTTTAAAATTAATTAGATTTAGGATTTTCCTTTAATTTCACAATTCCATTATTTTCTTAAAACAAAACAAAAACATTTTTTTTAACTAATCGCAATTAGGTTTAGGCAAGGGTCAAAACCCTAGTTGTCTCGTTTTCGATTTATCGCGCGCGTACTATTATTTTTACGATATTGTTGTAACTGTTCATGGTTTTTAATAGTTTAATCTAGGGCTTTTATTTATCGCCTTTTCCCGGGTTTTTGGCTATGTAATTAATCCCCCTCCCCGAAGCCTTGTAATAGCGTAGATTTACTTTCTCGCATTTTAATTCTCTTAAATATTTTACTGTTTAGATGTATGCTAATAGGATTGTATGACAAGAATGCATGACAAATTAATCCAGTTAGAAAACCCTAATTTGCAAAGATAAATAACTGAAACTAATCACTCGCACATATCACTCTTAGGGTATACTCTCACTTCGGTTGCCTTTGGTAAATGATCATTAAGTATAGGGTGTCTTAGTGGTTTCCCTCCTGTCTAACAAAGATCAAATGTCCCATTCGAATGTTGCCTCGGAAATGTTGCCTCGAAAATATTACCTCGGAAATGTTGCCTCGAATATGATCTTAAGACTTTAGGGTTATTACTAATGTATCCTAACATTGCTTTAGTGATTGTACGTCCGTTTTGGATTGACCCTTACAACTCCAACGACTAGAGTTACCTACTCACTAATAGTAGGATAACACGGTCTAAAGGAAGCAAGAATAAAAACGATCTTTTTTTCGAGTAGGTAGATGCTAGTAGGTACTTGCTCAAAACAAAACTTTTCACACTTACACATTTCAAAACAATTTACAAAACAACTTCGTCACACCTTTGAGGACTAATACAAGGGTTATCACGAAGTAAAACATTTTCAAAACAAAGCACATACGCAAGCAATTTTAAAAGATGAGCAAGTACCTAAGAGCCCATGGAAAACCATGGATAGAAAGGGTGCTAACACCTTCCCTTTATATAATCTACCCCCCGTACTCAAAATCTCGAAAAAGGATTTTTTCTGTAATTTTTTCCTTTCCGGTTGGATGAAATAAAAGTCGATGGTGACTGTTGCTTACCGCGACATTTTGCAAACACAAAACACAAAACGCAAACCAGCATTTCAAATAGTCGGTTCTGCCACCGTATCACAACTAATAATTGACTTTATCCTTTATTCTTTTATTATATGCCCCTTTTATTTTTATGCACTATTTACTTTTAGCATTTACATTTCATGTCATTTTTATCTTTGCTCATTTGAGCCTTTACTTTCTTGTCATTTTTATTTTGCTCACTTGAGCTTTTATATTCTTTTTCTTAAGATACTTAATAATCAACATGAACCCTAAAATCCTTAATAATACTTGGACTATTTGGTTACTATCCTTGGCATTATGGAGCATTGGACTTCTTGGACTTAGGATTAGAAATCTTGGCCTATGATTGGAGACCTTGTGATCTTATCTGATTATTTTGTCTGGAGCTCTTGAGGTTTACCTCAAGACATTGGGTTGTTTATTTGTTTTGTGTGCAGGTTATTGTGATTACACTCTTTGTTTGTAATCTGGAATTCACCCGTATAGAACTGTTACTCTGCCCAATTTTTGCGAAGACTTAATACACTTGAAGTTTGGTTCTCTCAAGAGGTCTAGTATTTTTGCTTGCTTGGTTTCAATCCAAAGAATGGGAATTCTATCTTGGCTCATAGTGTCAAGTATTGGCTTCTTGTTTGTTAGATGGTTCTTATCCCTAGCTTTTACCTTATGCTTTAAAATAGCCTCTTCTTCTCCTCCTATCTTCTTTAACTTCAAAAATCTTCTTCCTCCTTTTGAAAACTCTTCTTGTTTTAAACTTGGACCACTTTCATAATAAACTTGGACTTAGGTCCATGCATTTTCAAACATTTTCATAAATAAACTCCAATAAACTTAATAATACTTTGACATCCTTTTTGTGAGAAGACTAAAAGTCAATCAATCTCATTTCGAACCATTTTTGCCACTTTGGATTTTATCTTTAAACTTTTCTCAAAAGGTTGAACTCTTATCAATCCTTGTAGTGATGTGTGATACAATGGCAGAATTGACTGTTAATACTGGTTTGCATTTTATATCCGCAAATGTCTCAGTAAGCAAGAGTCTCCACCGACTTTTATTTTATCCAATCAAAGGAAAATGAAAAAGAACAGAAAAAAACCTTTTTTTGAGATGTTTCTGAGTACGGGGGGTAGATTATAGAAAGGGAAGGTGTTAGCACCCTTTCTATCCATGGTTTTCCATGGGCTCTTAGGTACTTTGCTCATTTTTAAAATTGCTTGTGTGTGCTTGTTTTAAAAAGTTTTTGTTTAACTTCGTGATAACCCTTGTATCAGTCCTCAAGAGTGTGACGAAGTTATTTTGGAAATTGTTTTGAAAAGTGTGTGTAAAAAGTTTTGTTTGAGAAAGTACCTAGGAACTAATTTACCTACTCGAAAAAAAGTCTGTTCGTTTTCCTTTAGACATCGCTATCCTATTATTAAGGAATAGGTATCACCGTCGTTGGAGTTTTAAGGGACGTTTGAAGAGACAAATACGATCACAAAAGCAATGTTAGGAAATTTTAGTAATCATCCTAAAGTCTTAAAGATCTTTTTCCGAGGCTACATCTGAATGGATCATTTTAGATCTTTTGGGACTAGAGGAAAACCACTAACATTCCCTATACTTCATGACCGTTTACCGAAGGCAACCAGAGTGGAGTAAACCCTAGGAGTGAGCATGTACAAGTGTATTTTTTCAATTAATTATCTTTGCATAATTAGGGTTTTCTACTGTTTTAATTTCAGTTCGTCTTTCCATACAATCCTATACATACATCTAAGCAGTTTATAGTTTGCGGAAATTAAAATGCGAGAAGTTAGAGTCCTAATTATTGCATGGCTTTGGGCAGATACAAAATTATTTTTGACTGAAAATAAAATGCGGAATTAAAACTCTATTTAAATCTATTACAAACTCGGAGCAGTTACAAATAATAATAAAAAGGAAAATAAAAAGCGCGCGGCAAATTAAATGCGAGAAAAAATAAGACGGCCTAAAAATCTAATTTGAGGAAATATTTATGTTGTTTTTAAGGAAAAAATTAGGTTAAGTACAAGATTAAACCCTAATTCTAATTATTTTGAATTATAATAAAAGTTATTAAATTACCCTAATTTAATTAAACTAATTAATTAATAAAATATTTTTTATAAAAAAAGATTTTTGATGTTTTTTTTAATGATTTTTTGATTAAAATAAAAAAATGATTTTTTTGAGTTTTTAAAAAAAAAGACAAAATTAATAAATAAAAAGAAAAAGAATTAAAATAAAAAAGGTAAGAAATTGGGCCTGTATGATGAACAAATGGGGGGTGTATTTCTGAATTTTCAAGGCCCATTATGGTTGAGCCCAGTTTCTGCGCCCAATCTAGTGTAGCTTCCTTCTGATGGTTCACGATATGACTGCACGTTCTGGATGTTGGATCTGGATATGATGGGATACTGGGGTTGAATTTGGAGATGCATGGTGGACATTTGATCATGAGGCGCACGGGATCCTGGATAGAGTGTTAAGGAAATAAAAAAATGTGCACGCTTGGGGTCGAACCCAGGTCTTTGGTTTCACACGCCCCCTGCCCTTGCCATCTATGTTGTGTTGTTCATTTGTGCATATATCCAAACGCAAATAATAAAAATAAAATCAAGTGTTAAACCTAGTCAATTAAACAAACGCACACGTCAGCTAGTATGAAGCAATCATGTTATAAGAACAAGCCACACATGCAGTCAAACGAACTTCAACCTTTGACTCGCCGGAGAAGCGCCAGAGCCCTAGCTCCAGTCGTGTTCTTCGGCCATCTCCTTCATCCAACTCACACAAACCTGTGAAAACAATGATCAATTGGACCCTACCCCCTAATTCGAGGGCTGCGGATCCAATGGTGACCTCCTCTTTCCCTGAAACAGCTTGCAAACAACACTATAAGAAAAATCGTGAAACGACGATCATTAATGGCAAAGGGTGCTCCTGGGTGTTATCTTCACATGTTATACGTCCAAACACTCACAATCATTCACAGAAACATATGTATGCAGTCAATATGGATTTAAATTAGGTGTTCTGCAAGTTTAAGATCCAAGAAATCTTACCCAAAAGTGAGGCACACATTTGTTGATTTTTTGATGCTATAGGATTGCTCACGAGTTGGGTTGAGTCCCTTGATGCTACAGGAGTACGATTAGAGGCTTAGAATCAATGGAGAATGGCTGGATCGTGGGATCTCCAATTGCACCAAGATTGAATATTTTTGAAACTTTGTTCTTGGTTTTGAGGCAGCCTTTTCGTCCTCTTGTTGTTTGGAATGGTTATCCTTATGTATGGTAGCATATTAGGTCAACATAAGTGGAAAAAATCCCATGCTTTGATGACAAAATATTTTCCTTTCAAATATTTGATTTTGTTTATTTTTGGAACAAATCCACTCTTACTCTCTTTCCATGATTTGCCTTGATCTTTCCAGCTTTTGTTGATTGCTAATTGATGATAAAAAGATTTGTAATAAAATCTTTTATTGTTTAGATTATTTATTTGATTTAATTTGATTTTTAAAGGATGAAAGTCAAAATAAATTAAAAAAATAAAGCTAATAACATGTGTAAGGATGTTTGAGTCGTGGACCATGTTGGAAGTGAGGTGCAAGCATAAAAAGTTAGGCCCATTTGCCAAAAAATGCAATTTTGGGCATTGTTGACTTTTGACAATTCTTCAAAAATGGCCAACTTTGACAATGCCAATCTTTCTAAATTTTGACCCTAAGAGGGTGTTCTTGGACTTTTTAGAAATCTTAGGATGTCCCATAAGCAACCTCTTTGGTTTCATCTCAATTGGATCTTCCATGTTCATGTAAGAAGCTTTGACCCAAAAGGTGTTTTTGTTGACTTCTGAAAAGGACCTATAATGTCTGAATTTATATATTTTCATGAGTTCATTTATTGAACTTGAGGGATGAAGATGAGTTGTAGAAAATTGAATTCCCTTCAAAATGAGCCTTGGATGAGAAATTTCTGATAAAGTATGAGAAAGTTATGCTTGGTCAAAGTTTGGTTGACTTTTCCTAAGAAACCCTAATTTTGCAACCTTTGAGTTTTGATGAATTAGGAGAATTCCTTGAGGAATCATGGTCAACCCTTGATAAAATGATAGATGTACCTTCAAAATGTCTATGTTGACCAAAAATATTGAAGTTTGACTGTATGTGGGTCCTAGTTGACTTTTGACCTAATACAGTCGATTCTCAAGCATCTGAGCAGTTGACTGAGCAAATTTCTTGTGCAAGGCATACAATTTGGCATGGATGATCTCGAGGACATATTAGGACTATGGAGAGCATATGAGGCCTTTGGAGCTCACCCATCTTGATGAAAATGGAAACCCTAATTGGAGGTTCATTGCTTTAGGAGGGAGTTTGTCTGGTCAACTCTTGGGCATCCTTGAGCAAGTTAAGGATCTCAATGAACATATGTTGAGTAAAATGAGAGGGCAATTTTTGGGGTACAATAGCAAACCCTGTTCAAACTTCTTACACATGAGGATGTAGATTGGCTTATCTGCCTTTCGTGATCTAAAGGTGGGAGATGATTGAACACTAGAGTGCCCAGAAATTTGCACTCGCATGTAGTGCCTGGTGATTGGTGATATCGGGAATGGGTTTACAGATGCCATTTGGAAGTCGGCAGAGAATTGTCGGAGATGGGCTTAAAGATGCCATTCAGAAAAGATATCGGTTGTATAAAGATTCCTTTGCAAGAATTCATGTACCGGCTGTTGAAGAGGACTTCATCGTGGAATGTGGATTTATGTCTTGGGAAATTGAGTCTAGGAGCTTCGATTGTCCCCTAATCTATTGGGGAGTTAATTCTTGATTGAGGAGATGGAAGTGACCTACATATCTGGTCAGGGTCCCGGCTGCACAGTAACTTACTGGGGAAATGTGAAATCGACCGTGTCTAGTTGGGTCCAGGTCTTACAGTGTTGTAAACTGTTATCTAGAGATAAGGGAGAAGGAACCTGGATAGTAGGGTTAATTCAAAATGAAATCCTGGATAGTAGGGTTAATTCAAAATGAAAGCCTGGATAGTAGGGCTTATGAGAAGGAACCTGGATAGTAGGGTTACTTCGGGATGAAAGCCTGGATAGTAGGGCTGTGAGAAGGAACTTGGATATTAGGGTTACTTCAGGATGAAAGCCTGGATAGTAGGGCTGTGAGAAGGAACCTGGATAGTAGGGTTACTTCGATATGAAAGCATGGATAGTAGGGCTATAGGAAGGAACCTGGATAGTAGGGTTACTTCGGGATGAAAGCTTGGATAGTAGGGTTGTGAGAAGGAACTTGGATAGTAGGGTTACTTCGAGATGAAAGCCTGGATAGTAGGGCTATAGGAAGGAACCTGGATAATAGGGTTACTTCGGGATGAAAGCCTGGATAGTAGGGCTGTGAGAAGAAACCTGGATAGTAGGGTTACTTCGAGATGAAAGCCTGGATAGTAGGGCTGCTTCATTTGATCATGTAGATTAGTTGACCCGTTTGGTTTCGGGAACTGAGTTTCCATTAGTCATCTTGCAGATGTGACTTGTATAACTAATGGATTTGTTGAAGATAATTATCTTTCCTGAAAAGATAACAGGGTTAATTATATGCGATGCATGAAATGCATGGTGGGATGATGTTCTCAAAATAAATGAGATTATGTTGTATATGATATGTGTACGCATGTCATAATGTATGTACATGAAATGCTATCGGGGTGTGTCCGAGTCAGGGAAAATAAATCCCTGTCTGCTGCTGGAGATTTACTCTTTGTTATTCAAGAATATTTTGTCACGAAGAGATTCTGTTTGAGAATAACTCTGCGGGGAACAACTTGGAAAGTGAATTTCTGTAGCTGAAGTAATAAGCTCTGTCGGGGATTGAGCTTCTGTATCCATAGAAATAAACTCTGCTTGGGAGATGACATTTACTGACCCGCTCGCGATTATGAACTTCGGTTGGGGGATATAGCTGTCAGGTTTCTGAATGACCCTGGTTGGGGAGGTTACTTCATGTTTCGGGGAAACCGACATCAATGCTTTTGAATACTTTTACTCTGTGGGGAGAGTATGTACTGATAGGCCTAAGATGAATGGGGTTGTTGAAGCTGCTAATAAAAACTTTAAGAAGATCATCTAGTTGATGGTTGTTACCTATAAGGATTGGCATGATATGCTCCCTTTTGCTTTGCATGGGTATCGTACATCCGTCTGCACTTCAACAGGGGAAACCTCATTCTCTCTTGTGTATGGTATGGAAGCAGTACTTCCAATTGAGGTTGAGATTCCCTTTTTGCATGTAATAATGGAAACCAACTTGTCAAAGGCTGAATGGGTCCAGAACAAGTTTGACCAGTTGAATTTAATTGAAGAAAAGAGAATGACGACCTTGTGTCATGGTCAATTATATTAGAAAAGAATGAATAAAGCTTTTGATAAGAAGGTCAAGCCTTGTAAATTTAGAGAAGGCAACCTCGTGCTCAGAAAGATCATGTCTTTTAACGTTGATTCTAGGGGAAAGTAAACTCCCGATTATGAAGGCCCATATGTTGTCAAGAAAGCCTTCTCTTGAGGTGCATTGATTCTTAAAACTATGGATGGTGAGGAGTTCCCATGTCCTATGAATGCTGACGCAATCAAGAAATACTTTGCTTAAATAAAGAAAAGAATAACTTGCTAAGTTGGAAACTCGAAAGGGCGGCTTAGGCAGAAAAGAGCATCTCGGCAGGCTAAAAACTCGAAAGGGCGGCCTAGGAAAAAGTTAGAGACATAAACAGTATAAATTTTCTCGGTAGGTTGAAAACCAGCAAGGGAAACCTAGGAAAAAGTTATGGATTTCTTGTAAAGTAACTACGTCAGACAATACTTGATCATTGAATCAACAATCTTCTTGAATTCTCATCACGTTTCAACTTAAGCCTCTATTTAGGAATTCAAAGTTGTTAGGGGGAATAATGGTCATTATATTTAAATGTATCTTTTCCATGTATTTACCATTTTCCAAAACTTTGTAATCATCCATGGAGTCATCCTATTTGCAGAATACCATTCTATTAATAAAGTTTGAGCCTTTATCTAATTCTTTGTAGTTCTTATTTTATTCAGTTTACAAAAATTTCATTTATTATTAATAGTAATTTTCAAAACAAAAAGACTTAATAATAAAAACCTGTTTTTTGAAAAGAATTTCAAATTACTTTTTACCTCAATTCTGTGATTCAAGAAGGACAAAAATAGTGGTTCCAAGGATGGACGAACTACGAAGTTTTGAAAAGATTTTCCAAGAAGTATTCTTGGGTTACTCTTGCTGATATGCGTATGGTTCCCATTTTCCCAAGTTAAGGCTTGGGTCATATTTTCTCCAAGTTGTTATATGGTGTTGTTTTGGGTGGTTTAGTACATCTATCGCATATTCCTCAGTCAGGTCTTGTTGCAGATTTCTTTAGCTGAGTGTGATTCTTTTCCCGGCTGGTATATGATCAAGCGCAAATTGTAAAGTTATGAAGCCTTTGTTTATTTGTTGGATTCTTCTCCCTTTGTGTGTTAAGAATTGATGTAGAATCTCTTGCAGAGCATTCTTCTCTCCAGTTACGACATTGTTGTTGTTGTGTAATCCCCAGGTAGCCCGATAAGAGTAGTATCTTATCTAAGAAGTGTTGAGACATCTATCAACTTTTTGGGTTTTCTCTCACCAAGTGTTGCGTTTGATTTAAAATCCCCATAATTATGACTTCTTGTTGTGATGTTAACTTCTTAATTCCCCAGATGAAGAAAAGATGATGCTTCCCTCTAAAGTTATTATCCCTATGAAGTTTCATAATTTCTCCCCAGAGTTTGTGCAACCACTACCCTTGATATTGAAGAATGTATTTGGGCTTCCCTCGGCGTGTGTGGTTTCATTTTCCCCTAGTGAAGGTAGTAAGGTATCCCCAGTTGAAGCCTAGACGATATGGCATTGTCTTCTCTAGTGAAGTCTGTATGATATTCCCCAGTGAAGCCTATAGGAGGGTGTTATATCCTTACAATTGTATCGGTTTGTTGCTATCAAATTTTGCTTTGATTATATTTCAAGCCATATTTCTTCCCACTGAAGTTAAGCCTTGAAGTAGGAATCTGTTTCCTCAGTTGGTGCTTACTCTCTTATGGAATCTTCATCCCGAATGTGATTTAGCCGAGTGTTGTCCTTACCCAAGTTGGTTTGCCTAATTATCCTCAGTGCAGTATGTCTGTTTTGTCAGCATATACATGATAACATTCATACATTTGTGTGTATATATATATATATATATATATATATATATATATATATATATATATATATATATATATATATCATGCATAGCTGAATTAAAATTCATTGCTCATTTGCATTCATTGATGTTATTGTTGACATATTATCCTCTTTGCAGATTTATGTTATCCTCTCTCCAATATAGTGTCAACTTTAAGCATAAAGTGTATATCCTTTCAATTTCCCCACCGAGTTATCCCTCGTGAAATAATTTTGCTTTATCCTTCCTACCCATCTCATTATCTAGATGAAATTTGATCCCCATTTGAGTTTATTCCTCATTGGATGGCGTCTTGGTTGACTGTTTCATTCCGGTTTGTTCCAGGTTTGAATTTTTGGTCCGGACAATAATATTATTTTGATCCTTATAGGATGTGAGCCATGGATTAAGATTGTGCATTTATTTTGCACGTGAAGACTTTATCCCTTCAGCAGGAATGGGTTGGTATTTTCCCATAAAATCAAGATTCATTTCCCAACAGTGTTAACGTAACAACAAGTGGCGGTCTCTTTATTTGAGCAACATGTACTTCCCCAGTAAGTCTGTTAATGCTAGAGAAGATGTTTTTACTCTGATGGATGGTAGTCTCTTTGTTATGGGAGATAGTTTGTCATTGAAGTTTTACTCTGATGGATGGTAGTTTCTTCGTTATGGGTAATAGTTCATTGTTGAGGTTTTACTCCGATGGATGGTAGTCTCTTTGTTATGAGAGATAGTTCATTGTTGAGGTTGTACTCCAATGGTTGGTTGGTCTTTTCAATATGACAAAGACAGTTCATTAAAGTATTCTTACAGTAGTTCTTACCCTTTTCAAGTAATATCTTGATTAAAGAAGAAGTTGAGACCCGTTTCTAGGTGGAATACCAGAATTTTGGGAAACTTGTTAGTGGTTTATGTTTTTTCTACCTTCACCCATGAGTTGGTAGTTCACTGTCGTCCATAGTCGGTATCTATCTCTTTCTCCTCATTGGACTTTACCCCAATAGAGTTGAGTTATTCCCAGCCATAAGTACTGATGTTAAACCTTTGTTCCCAGCCATGAGTATTAATGTCAATACTTAGTTCCCAGCCATGAGTGTTGGTGTCAACATTTTTTCCCAGCCATAAGTGTCGATGTCAAACCCCTGTTCCCAGCCATTAGTGCTGATGTCAACCTTTGTTCTCAACCATAAGTGTTGATGTCAACATTTGTTTCCCGTCATAAGTACTGATGTCAATCATTCGTTTAATAGTCTCGAGGTAGATGTTTACCTTCATCTCTAAGCTAATATTATCTTATTGTTTCTATTTGCGTCTTTCGGGTTGGCAGTTTCTGATCCCCTATGAGTTGATGTTACTCACAGTTATCTATTGGTCGTTGTTGTCCATTGCTTTTTCCTCATTTATTGAGTTTATGATACTTTGTCTCCTCTTTTGGGCTTACCCCTTTAGAGTTGAGTCTTTTTTTCCCCAACGGAGTTGATTTTCCTCCAATGAAGTTGAGTTTCTTTCCTCCAGTCAAACCGGTAATCTTTTCTTAATGGTTAACTCTTTGATAGTTTGTTGCCTGCATTGTTAAGAATTTTTTTTGTTGAAATCTTACTATTAATTTAGTTTCTTTAATCATGATTTTGGCTTTACCTGTTTATAGCCATCCCCATAGTTGTGTTTTTCCCCAACGATTTATTTTCCTGGTCGAACTCTCTTTTTGGTCTGTTGGTTTCATTTTCTGCTTCCCCAATGGTGTTCAATGTCACCAATGGAGTTGGTCATTTTCATTCATAATCATAAGCATTACATGGCATCTTAGGGTCAAAAGTAAGGTTTGTTTTGTATTTAAGTATATCCAGTCATGTCAAGACAAAGATTTTCACCTTCATATTTCCGAATAGAAGACACCTAAATAAGGGCAGTTGTTATACCCCAATTTTTGCCCCTAATATCTCTCATCATCTCATATTATCAAAACATCAAGATCACACACTAGGGTTGGTTCTCCCTTCTACTTCATCCTATCTTTAAGTTTGCTCTTGAGGGATCACCAAGCACCTTGAATTGTGTATCTTGTACATGTATTCTTTTAAATAACATCAAAATTTGTATATATATTTCTTTGAATGTTCATATTGTAGGTGATGATACAATTTCATCCATCTCACCATATAACCTAGGGTTTCAGGTTTAGTCCTCGGTCAAATGATATCAAAGTTTTTGGTTCAAAGAGCTCTCTCACTTTATTTAGGTCAAGTTTTCCTCAAGGATGGTGGTGGTATTCATCAAAAGATTCATAGGTTTATGTGTTTATTTCCATGCCTTCTACAATAAACTTCATTGAGACTTAAGCTCCATCTTTGAGTGTGTTTAAGAAAACATCATTTCAAGAGCTAATGTGATTCATCATGCTGTATTTTTCAAAGAGAGTTCAAAAGATTCAAGGTTGATTCAACAAGTTTGACCTAATTAAGCAAGTGCTTGATTCAGTGATCACAAGTACATAACTCTCTTAATTTTAAACATTTTGAGTTGGTTCTTTTTTCTTTGGGTTGTTATCATCATCTACAATAACTTCTCTTCACATGACAAGATCCAATTGTGCAAGAAAAATCATCAAAAGTTGAAAGGGGTTTCAAGTCCTTTTGACACTCTCTGAGCTAAGGTTTGTTGACTTCCAAGGACCATATCTTTCTCATTTTTTGAGATTTTTGATTTATTCCAAAGCCATGATTCTCTTTAAAGGGTCCTTAACAAGTTATCTTCAAGGATCAAAGGCTAAATTAGCATGGAAGAGAATTTAAGTTTGAAGAAGATTACAAGTCTCTTTGAAAAACCATTGAATCTTAGGGTTTGACTTCAAATGATCATAACTTGGTCAACTTTTATCTCTTTTAGATCATTCTTTTTCCACAATAATCTTTGGCATGTCTACTACAACTTTGGTTCAATATGCAAGAATTGAAAATGCTTAGAAAGTTGTTTAAGAATTGAAAAGATTATAGGTCTTTTGTGAATTTCCCCAAATTTGTTCATCATCTTCCAAAGACTATAAATCTTTTAGTTTTTATGATCTTTGAGTGATCTCAATTCCACAATTCAATTCAAAAGGTCTACTTCATTTCATCTTCAAGGATCAAGATCTAATTTTGAGTGGAAGGTCATGTAATTTTGAAGAACATTATAGATCATTTTAAAGCTCAACACTTATAATTTTTCTAAGTACAAAATACCCGTGTGTTTTTCCTGATTTCAAACTTGAATAACTTATTACTCAAGCCTTTAAATTCTACATTTCTTGGCACATTGTGAAGTTTGTTGTCAGATCTTTCCATTGCAAAAAGAATGGGATCATAAAGCCTCCTACATTGTGTGTCACACGCTCTTGAAGTTGCTTCCATGAAACTTAGTTTTTACTTAAAGTCAGAATTTGATTTCCATAATGAGGCTACTAAACACCAATTTTATGTGTATTTTCCACTTAAACATGTTTAAAAAAGATGCTATGGTTGGATTAAGGGTTGAAATGCAATAATTAGCTGAGTTTTGATGAGTTAGAAGTCACACTTTTGCCATCTTCAAGATGTACACGATATCATATAATTACTTATCATTCACCCTGTCTCAACATTGCATCACATTCTCCTATAAATAGAGACCTCCTCTACTTTATTTTACAAGGTTAGAGAGCCAACACACCCTTCCAAACTCTCTCCATAGCTCACATTTCTAAATTTTCAAAATCACAATTTCCCCCCTTCCAGCTCTAATTTCTTTGTTCATTCTTCATCCTTGAACTTCACTAAAGCTAACAGAAGAAGAATTAAGTCTTGAGGTGCTCTAAATCGTGGTAGCCAAGTCAAATTTTAGAGCAACTTATTCATACTTCATTCAGGTAGTTTAAGCCATCAATTCTTCTAACTCAAACTACTGGAATGGTCTATGATGTTCATTGATGCTTGCTGATGGTTTAATTTTGATTAATTGATTAATTTGATGCATATGTTTTCGATTTAAAAATCTTCAAGACTCTGGTTTTTTCCAAATCGAGTGAGCTACATTTTAAATAAATTTTTTGCGAGCATGTGGTTGTGATCGCCTCAAGTAGACGTATCTAATGGTACCACTAAGAACACTTAAATTTACAGATTTGAGGATATACGTTTTGTCCTAGTTACAGGAGGCTGGAGGTTGTAGACGACCTATGTGTCGTTCTTCAACCAATGATACACAGCCAAGCGTTTTAATCTGATTTGTTGGAGCTTTTTGTGTTGCCTGCACACGTTTCAGTAATGATAACCATACATCTTAGCTTCAGCGCCTTTGGATATGACACGATGGATAAGTGAGTTGAATCCAACGCACCATATTATTTTGATATTATTTTTATTTTCTGATTTTTGATTTAATTGTTTTAAACTTCAAAATTTCATAAAAAATTCATTTCAACTTCTAAAATTCTACAAAAATTACCAAAAATATTTTTGATTTTTCTCTTTCTGATTTTTATTTTTTCACGGTTTTATTTTGTGACTTGGTGTTTTTTTAGATTTTTCATTTTATTTGACTTGTTTTAATTGTTTTAAAATACTTTTCTTGATTTTTAAATTCTGAAAAATTATGGAAGGATCCAAGGACCTCTTGATAAATATTGGTGACCTCATTTTATTTTTATTTTTTATTTTACTATTTTTCACAAATTTTGGTTATTTTTCTTATTTCTTTAACTTTTAAAAATAGTTTCTGACTTTAAAGAATTTTGAAATTTTTTGTCAACACTTGTTGACTCATGTTTGACTTCTGATATTTTTTTGGGATTTTTATTTAGTGTTTTAATACATGTTGTGTATTTTACCAATTATTTCCTTTTTTAATCATTTAAATTTTGTTTTATATTAAATATATATTGTTATTTTTTATTGGTCCAGATTTGGAGACACTTGGGTGTTATTTTAGGACAATTTCCTCAACCTCAATGATTCTTGGGTGTTGATAGGTTGAGAAACCAAATCCACCAAAATGAATGAATGATGTTGATGATATTTGAAACTCTAGTTTCATCTGGTACATTCTCTTCCCTCTTCATCTTATCCCTTTCTTATTTTTACTTGTGCTACATCTTTTTTGGAGAATGATCTACATATCATTTCTCTAACATTTTGATACATAGATTGCTATTGACCGGCCTCAAAATAGGCGTGGCTTTTACATAAGTCCACTTACGATTGCTTAACATAGCACTAAATTTGTCCTGATTCGAAAAGTGATCATTTGTGGCCCAAACCTATGTTTACAAGCCCAATCATGTTTAATTTGAAACCTTGGATCCAATAAATTTCAAGTTCATTGTTAGGAGGCTTTGATTTTATCAATCCTCTAATGAACTTCATGAATTTTGGTCTAAGTGAATCATTTGAATATCATTGATCACATGCAGTTGCTTTAAGCACTTGAAATGAACGATATACTTGACAAAAAGCAAATGAGACTTGTTGTTAATAAGCTTTGATTTTATCCATCTTCTAATGAGTTTTCAAATGCAGGCTTCAAGATGGTCATTCAACTAACCACCTAACTTCTAATTCACTAACAATTAACTTTACTTTATGCTTTTATTTTGTGCCTTTATTTTTATGTACCATTTACTTTAGCATTTACATTCCATGCCATTTTTTTTGCACACTTGAGCATTTATCTTTATGTCATTTTCTTTGCTAAATTGAGCTTTATTTTCTTTTAAAGACACTTAATAATCAACTTGAACATTAAAAAACTTGAAGGTTACTTGGAATATCTGGTTACTATCTTGGCATTATGGAATTGTGGATCTCTCGGACTTTGGATTAGAACCCTTGATGCTTGGTGACCTTGTTGCTCTGTTGTTATTTTGTTTGAAGTTCTTGGGGTTTACTCCAAGGCATTGGGTTTATTTTCTTTGTGTGCAGATTATTCTGATTTTATGCTTTGTCTGTGATTGAGAATTCCTCTGTATACAGTTGTTACTCTACCCAATTTTTGTGAAGACTTAATTCACCTGAAGCTTGGTATTTCTCAGAGGTTTAGTATTTTTGCTTGCTTGGTTTTTAATCCAAAGGATGGGAATTCTACATTGACTTCTCATGTCAAGTGTTGGCTCTTGTTGGTAAGATCGTTCTTTTCCTTGGATTTTACTTTATGCTTTAGGATAGTCCCTTCATCTCCTCATATCTTCTTTAATTTCAAAAATCTTCTCCCTCCTTTTTAAAACTCTTCTTGTTTTTCTAACTTGATCCGCTTTCATAATAAACTTGGACTTAGGTCCAAGCATTTTCAAAAATCTCTTTCTTAATCAAACTTTAAACAACTTAACCATACTTTGACATCTTTTGAAACACTAAAAGTCATTAACCTCATTTAAACCATTTTGTCACTTTGGCTTTTTTACTTTAAAGCATTTTTCTTAAAAGATTAGACTCTTGTCGATTCTTGTAGTGACACAAGCTACTATACTTCTATGATATATACTGAAGTGAGATATTTTTAACTTGGGTGTTGAGTGAGGCTTTGTTGATTTTAAAATCCAATCTATATCCTCCACTTTAAGATGATGCAAATTCTCCTTTCTCATAATCATGGGTAGTAAATATGTCTTCTACTCGGATTTGACAATAATGTCTATTCTCTTAAACTTAACCAATACACTTGTGTTTTAAAGTTTTTTAGGTGAACTACAAGTACCCATGATCCCCTATTGCATGGAAGTTGGTACGTAGGCACTAAAGGTTCACAACCGCGGCAGATGCAAAAGTTGTAAAAAATATTTCTTTTCTGATCTCCACCATCTATTTTTGTATACACCTTTTATAGCTAAAATAGACAGATTTTCAAAGAGGTTCATGCAGAGTAACATATACGTTTAGGATGCTAATACCTTCCCTTTGCATAACCAACCCCCGTACCTAGATTCTCTTCCCCTCTTTTTTGGGTTTATTCGCTCTTTTCCCTTTTCCTTTGAAAATAATAAAGCGCGATGGCAATTTTTATTTTATCTGTACGAGTTAAGTCAATCCAATGACTTAGTCTCAATATTTCTACGACTATAAAAGGAATTATAGAAGATTTGATCCTTTACCCATGAGATATTCTGAAGCGCTTCAACATTTGCTTGAGTTAAAGTTGGTGATTGAGGAATATGCCAGCTAATCCCGAGAGACTCCCAGCCAACTATGATGCTAATGCTAGATGCGAGTTCCATTCTGGTGGCATGTGCCATGATGTAGAGAACTGCTATGCTTTGAAGTGCAAGATACAATATTTGTTAGATGTCAAAGCTATTCAGTTCACCCCTAACAATTGTCTTAATGTTATCCAACATCCTATGTCGCCTCATGGAGGCCCAACTGTTAATGTTATTATTGATGAGGGCGAAGTTTGTTAAAAGATATTTGGTTGATAATGGAATTTTCTCAGAATGTGTTCCTGACTGCTGCAAGTGTAAGGAGTGTCCAGAGGGATGCATTAACTTGAAATCTTGTATTCAAGATTTGACTAATGATGGATCTTTACAATTTTATAGAATTCTGAGATATAAAAAGGCTACTAAGAAAGACATTTCAGTAATTTCTATCTTGTATGCTCAAAGATCCTATAAAATATGACAACACAAATGTTGATAACTTCCTCTAATGATTACTTTTCCTGGTATGATACCTTATACCAATGAGAAATTTGTTCCTTGGCATTACGGAGTTGATGTCTATTACCATGGAGTAAGAAAGGTGGAAAGTACTCCAAAAAAGATCCTATCGAAGATGACAACACGAATGTTGATAACTTCTCTGGTGTTGGCCGTATGATAAGAAGTGGAAGAGTGTTTGGTCCTCAGAATATACAAGATGTTGTCGATGCCTTGGAAAGAACAAATGGTAAACAAGTTATAACTGATAACTAGAGATCTATGTAGGCTAGTGTGCCTAAACCAATTGTTGTGCCTGGGACTTCTACAACTCCCGACGAAGTTGAAGACTTAATGAGAATAATTAGAAAGAGAGATTACAACAGCATAGAACAACTGCATCACATGCCTTCTAAGATGTGTATCTTATCTCTTTTGATATATTCTGAGGCTCACAAGAATGCCTTGATAAAGTTGTTAAATAATACTTTTGTGTCACGGGAAATAACGGTTGGATAATTTGAAACAGTTTGTGCCAATATATCTGCTGGGAATGGTTTGGGATTTACTGACTTTGGCCTCCTACCTAAGGGGCGCAACCATAACAAGGAATTGCACATCTCTATGGAGTGCAAGGGTACAACTTTATCACATGTGTTGGTGGACATTGGGTCTTCATTGAATGTTTTTCCGAAGTCTGCACTAATGAGGATTGGTTACCCCGGTCTGGAATTGTGTTCTGGTGATTTGGTGGTGAAAGATTTTGATGGATCCAGGCTATCAAGGTATTTGGTGAAGTGTACTTACCTATCAAGGTTGTCCCTCATATTTTTACTACTACATTTTATGTAATGGACATTCAGTCGGTATATTGTTGCTTGTTGGGACGTCCATGGATTCACAAAGAAGGGGCAATCACTTTTATCGTTCACAAAAAGCTCAAGTATCCTCTGGATGGTAAAACAATCATTGTTTATGGTGAAGAAGAGTATATTATGAGTCATCTGACTTCTTTTTGTTATGTGGAAGTTGAAGGAGAAGTACATGAAAATCCTTTCCAAGCGTTCGAAACAGTACAAACGGTCAATATCCCTCCACCTGAGCAGAGGAAGAAACCTGAGACTTCTATGTCTTCTTTCAAGGATGCTCAAGCAGTGGTCGAGGTTGGTCACCTTGAAGGATGGGTCAGGTTGTGGATGTTATTCTTAAACTCAACAAGTTCGGCTTGGGTTTCAATCCCGGAAAGTAGAGTCCAGCTCCCAGAGCTCCAAGTTTGTCTACTCTAGTGACGTTCTCCAGTTCTGGTATTGTCCAAGGTGGTTGCACCAATGAAATTGGTAATGATGGAGACATCGAATACAACATTGATGATTAGATCCACCCTAGTGTTCCAGGCAAGAGCTGAACAACTAGACTTATATGGATGTCATCCAAGTTATAATTGCTCAGGGGTAATTTTCTTATTTTCTTTTATCATGTCATAATTCCTACGCTCTGCCCAAGGCGTAGTGAATATTTGTGTAGGGCCACCATGTTTTCTTTTTCAAAGGTTTATCATTAAATAAAGGAAGTTTTTGCATACAAATATGGTGTTCCCTTTCTTTCTATTTTTTTCTCCTCTAAATGGCAATGTTTTCTTTTTCACACACTATCACTAAAGCTTAAAAATATCACTCATGCAGATGCACATCCACCCTAGATTCCATTAATAACGATCCTGTCATCGCTCATTATGACTTTGATAATCCGATCTATCAAGCCGAAGAAGAAGGTGAGGAAGATTATGAACTCCCAGAAGAGTTGGCAAGATTGTTAAAACAAGAGGAAAGGTCATTCAGCCACACCATGAATCTCTAGAGGTGATTGATTTTAGCACCAAAGGTGTAAAGAAAGAGGTCAATATAGGGGTTGGTCTAGAGGAAAGTGTAAAGGCAAGACTGATTGAAATTCTATTTGAGTATGTTGATATCTTTGCCTGGTCCTATGAAGACATGTTTGGTCTAGACGCAGATATTGTTGTGCATAAGTTTCAACTTCGAGAATATTCTCCTCTGATAAAGCAGAAGCTTCGAAGAACTCATCCCCAGATGTCTAAGAAGATTAAAGAGGAGGTTCAAAAGCATTTGGATGTCATTTTAATTAAAGTTATTTCTTATCTACCATGGATTTAGAATTTTGTGTTGGTACCAAAGAAGGATGGCAAAGTCAGAATGTGTGTTGATTATAGGGACTTGAACAGAGCAAGCCCTAAAGATGATTTTTTGATTCCCCATATTGATATTTTAGTGGACAATACTGCTCAATCAAAAGTGTTTTCCTTCATGGATGGCTTTTCTGGTTACAATCAGATAAAGATGGCTCCAAAAGACATGGAGAAGACAACTTTCATTACACCATGAGGAACATTCTACTATAAGGCGATGCCCTTTGGTATAAAGAATGCAGGGGAAATGTATAAACGTGCTTTGGTCGCTCTCTTTCATGACATGATGCATAAGGATATTGAAGTGTATGTTGATGATATGATTGCCAAATCTCAGACAGAGGAAACACATTTGATCAATTTGCGAAACTTGTTCGAAAGACTGAGGAAATTCAGACTGAGGTTGAATCCGAACAAGTGCACTTTTGGGGTGAGATCTGGAAAGTTGTTGGGCTTTATTGTAAGCGAGAAAGGTATTGAGGTTGATCCTGCTAAGGTAAAAGCAGTAAAAGAAATGAATGAACCAAAAACAGAAAAAGAAGTTTGTGGTTTCATGGGGAGATTAAACTACATTTCTAGATTTATCTCTCACCTCACATCCATGTGGGAACCATTGTTTAAACTGCTAAAGAAAGATCAAGCATTCAGGTGGAATGACAACTTCTAAAGAGCATTCAATAGAGTAAAAGAATACTTGCAGGAACCTCCGATCCTTATGCCTCTAGTGGAGGGAAGGAAGTTAATCATGTGTCTAATAGTTCTAGAAAATTTCATGGGTTGCATGCTTGGTCAACATGACGATACTTGAAAGAAAGAACATGCAATCTATTACTTAAGCAAGAAGTTTACAGAGGGTGAGTCAAGGTACTCTTTGCTTGAAAAGACGTGTTGTGCACTTACATGGCATGCCAAGTGCCTAAGACAATATATGTTGACACATACCACCTACTTGATATCCAAGATGGATCATATCAACTACATTTTTGAGAAGCCAGCTCTCACAGGCAGGGTAGCCCATTGGAAAATGATTTTTACTAAATACGACATCCACTATACTACTGAGAAAGCCATCAGGGGTAGTGTATTGGAAAACTATCTTGCTCACCAACCTGTGGATGATTATCAGCCGATGAAGTTTGAATTCCCAAATGAAGACATCATGTATATCAGGGATTGCAACATTTTTGGCCCAGAAGAAGGACACAAACTAGGATTGTGATAGAAGATGGTGTTCGACGGTGCCTCAAATGCTATGGGAAATGGTGTGAGAGCCATTATTACTTTTCCTGCAGGCTTTCATATCCTTTTCACAGCCAGAATTTGTTTTGATTGCACTAACAACAAGGTAGAACATGAAGCTTGTATTTATGGGATTAAGGTTGCAGTTGATTTGTGAATCAATTTTTTGAAAGTTTATGGAGACTCAACTCTTGTAATTAGCCAGATAAATGGAGATTAGGAGACTCGTCACCCAAATTTGATCCCCTACAGAGAACATGTTATGAAGTTGATTCTGTATTTTGAGGAGATCACATTTGAGCACATCTCGAGCGAAGAAATAATCTTGCAAATGCTTTGGCTACTTTGTCATCCATGTTTAAATTAAAGTGGGCTAATGAAGCGCCTTCGATCACTATCATTAGATTAGATGAGCCAGCATTTTGCTTTGAAGCAAAAGTGGAAATGGATGGTAAACCATGGTTTCACGATATCAAAAGGTACCTCGAGACTCAAGAGTATTCTGAAGATGCGTTTGTCACTGACAAAAAAAATTTGAGAAGGCTATCAGCCAAGTTTTTCCTTAGCAATGGTATATTATACAAAAGAAATCATGCTGGTTTGTTTCTTAGATGTGCAAACAAGAAAGAAGCAGCGAAAATCATTGAAGAAATGCACGAGGGTACCTTCGGGAATCATTTCAGTGGACACACCATGGCCAAAAAGATTTTGTGAGTAGGTTACTGTAGAGGTAGAAATGTTTTAAGACTAATCCATTGGATTGACTAGACTTATACAAATCAAAATAAAAATTGCCACCGCGCTTTATTGTTTCCAAAGGAATGGGAAAAGAGCGAGTAACCCAAAAAGAGGGGGAAAGATTCAAGGTAAAGGGAGTTGGTTATGCAAAGGGAAGGTATTAGCACCCTAAACATCTACAGTACTCCGCATGAACCTCTTTGTAAAATCTGCATATTTTGGCTATGAAAAATGTTGTATAAAAAATGGATGGTGGAGGTGAGAAAAGAAATATATTTATTTTATGATTTTTGCACCCGCCGCGGTTGTGAACCTTTAGTGCCTACGTATCACCTTTTCGTACAATAGGGGATCAAGGTACACGTATTTCCTCTTTTAAAAAATTTTAAAACACAAATGTGTTGGTTAATTTTATGAGATAAAACATCATCGTTATTGTCCGTGTGGAAAACATACCTACTATCCACAATCATAAGAAAGGAGAATTTGCATCATCTCAAAGTGGAGGATATGGCTTGGATTTTAAAATCAACAATGCCTCACTCCACACCCAAGTGGAAAATATCTCTCTTCACTACATATTGTAGAAGTATAGTTGTTTGCATCACTACAAGGATTGACAAGAGTTCAATCTTTTGAGAAAAGTTTAAAGATAAAAGCCAAAGTGGAAAAATGATTTGAAATGAGATTGATTGACTTTTAGTCTTCTCACAAAAATGTCAAAGTATTATTAAGTTTAATGAAGTTTATTTATTAAAATGTTTGAAAATACATGGATCTAAGTCCAAGTTTATTATGAAAGTGGTTCGAGTTTAAAACAAGAAGAGTTTTCAAAAGGAGGGAGAATATTTTTGAAATTAAAGAAGATGGGAGGAGAAGAAGAGGCTATCCTAAAGCATAAGGTTAAAGCTAGGGATAAGAACCATCTAACCAACAAGAAGCCAATACTTGACACTATGAGCCAAGATAGAATTCCCATTCTTTGGATTGAAACCAAACAAGCAAAAATACTAGACCTCTTGAGAGAACCAAACTTTAAGTGTATTAAGTCTTCACAAAAATTGGGCAGAGTAACGGCTGTATACGGGTGAATTCCAGATTACAAACAAAGGGTGTAACAATAACCTGCACACAAAACAAACAAACAACACAATGTCTTGAGGTAAACCTCAAGAGCTCCAGAAAAAATAATCAGATAAGATCACAAGGTCTTCTATCATAGGCCAAGGTTTCTAATCCTAAGTCCAAAAAGTCCAATGCTCCATAATTCCAAGGATAGTAACCAAATAGTGCAAGTATCATTAAGGATTTTATGGTTCATATTGATTATTAAGTATCTTAATGAAAAAAAAAGAAAAGCTCAAGTGAGAAAAATAAAAATGACAAGAAAGTAAATGCTCAAATGAGCAAAGATGAAAATGGCATGAAATGTAAATGCTAAAAGTAAATAGTGCATAAAGTAAAGAGCATAAAATAGAAACACAAAATAAAATCAATGATTAGTAATTAGTGGTTAGTTGGATGCCCATCTTGAAACTTGTATTTGGAACTCATTAGAGGATTGGTAGAACCAAAGCCTCCACACAACAAGTTGCATTTGCTTTTTGTCAAGTATATCATCCATTTGGAATTCTCAAAAGTATCATTTAATGATCAACAATATTTAAGTGATCCGCGTTGACCAAAGGTGTTGTAGATCCATTAGAGGATTGGTAGAACCAAATCCTCCACACAATGAACCTCAAGGTTATTGGATCAAAGAGATCAAATTAACATACTTGGGCTTGCAAACATAAGCTTGGGCCACGAATGACCATTTATTCGAATCGGGACAAAATTTAGCGCTATGTTAAGCAATCGTAAGTGGACTTATATAAAAGTCGCACATATTTTGAGGCCGATCAATAGCAATCTATGTACCATTTATTTTGAGACATGATATAGAGATCATGCTCCAACAACATTTAGTGCAATAAGAAGGGGATGAGATGAAGAAGGATGGGAGAGAATATACAAACCACTTTTGGATCAAATTTAATCAAACTATTATTAAAATTATTCATCCATTTTTGTGGAGTTAGACTCAGCACCATGGATCCAATGATGTTAATAAAGTTCATGATCAAAAATTTAACCCAAGATCAGCCAAAAAATAGTCACAAAATAATATTACATTTTAATATATACAAAAAGGTTTAAAAACAATGTTTAAAAATAGAAATAAAAGAGAGAAAAAATCAACTATGTTCAAATTAATCAAGAAATAAAAGGTAAGACCATAGAAAAATCAGAAAAGGGCTCAAATGATTTTATAAATTTTTTGGTAATTTTTTAAAGTCAGAAACTATTTTTAAAATTAAAAGAAGTGGGTAAAATAAACCAAAAATGATTAAAAAAATAGCAAAGTCAAACAAAAATAAAATAAGGTCTCCAATATTTGTCACAATATTATTGGATCATTCCATAATTTTTTCAGAATTTAAAAATGCATAAAAGTATTTTTAAACATTTAAAACAATTCAAATAAAGTGTAAATTTATTTAAAAAAATACCAAAACACAAAATTAAATTGTGAAAAAATAAAAGAAAGAGAATAATCAAAAATATTTTTCATAATTTTTTCAGATTTTTGGACTAAAAATGAATTTTCTATGTTTTTTTGAAGTTTAAAATAATTAAATATAAAAAATCAGAAAAGAAAATAAAAGTAAAAAATATGTGGACCATTGGATGAGAGCAAAAACGCGTTAGTAATCAAATCCAAGGGATCTGGCGCGCTGTGCATATCATGGTCATTAGTGAATAAAGCACTGGATCAATTATTAAATCAGAATTCAAAAATAATAAGTGGCGTGCCATCATTGGTTGGAAGATGACGTGTTGGTCATCTTCAACCTCCAGCCAACGTGAATTGCAGGTCTCTCAAACTGTAAAATCAGAAGCTCAGACCTATACCATTCGCTCCGTCTCTTCAAGACGAAGACAACCACACCCCCGCGCCAAATTTATATAAACTGTAGCTCAAGCAATTTGAAAAGAAAGTTTTGAAAAGGGATTTGAAATTTCATGGTCAAAATGTGTTTCCAGTAAAAATCAATTGTTGCAACTAGAACCAGGGCAATGAGAGCATCACAATGATATCAAAGTTTTGAAGAATTGATGAAGGAATCTACCTATTGAAGTTGAGTTGCAGAGCTCTGAAACTGGACTTCTATGGAGCAATATAGGGCACGATTCTTAAATGTAATTATATGGTTAGCTTCAGGGAAGATCAAGGAAGGTGAATTGATGAAGAAATTGGATTGAAAAAGGCTTGTGTATGGATTTCGAAGTTGCTGAATTCTGAGTTATGGAACAAGTTTGGCAGGGTGATTCTGGCTATCCCAACTTGAGAAAATGAATGGGATAGTTCATGTATTTGTAGGAGAAGCAAATGGGATCAAAAGGAAGAGTGAATGATGCATTTTGGAGGGAAATCGTGCAAACCTGATGCACGAGTGAAGTGTGATCTTATTTTCACCAAAACCCATCCAATCCTTGCGTTTTGAGGTGCTAAATGCTTCTGGAAAGTTTGTTAATCAAGTTTAAATAAAAAACACGTATAAATCTTGTGATTAGAGGCCACATTATGGATTTCAAAATTCTGACTTGGTGAGAAATTCAGTTCCAAGTTACCAATTTCAAAACAATGGCATTTTCAACTCAAGGGGTCTTAAGGCATGATTCTTAATGCTTTAGAAAGATGAGGTTACAAGCTTTGCAATGAAAAAAATAATGGAGTCAAATTGATTCTTGAGCTGAAAGTTGCATTGATTCAAAGTTGAGGAAAAATGGTTCACTTTCCATACTTAGAAATATTTCAAATTTTTCTTCAAAAGTGACCTATAATGTCTTGCATCTAAACATGGCCTTCCACTTAGAATTTGCTCTTGACCAAAAAAGATGGAATGAGTTAGATCTCTTGAATGACATTTTGACACTTGAATAATTCAAAACCTCCAAAAGTTGAGAAAGTTATGACTTGTTGAAGTTGGAAAAATTTCATAAAATGACCTATAATATTTTGTATCCTTAAGGTAACTTCCATCCATTTTATCACTTTTCACATAAAATAAGGCATAAAGTTCACATCTTCAGGATCATTATAGAAAAATAATGGGCTCAAGGTGATAAAAATTTACC
Source organism: Vicia faba (assembly GCA_948472305.1). Classification (NCBI taxonomy): domain Eukaryota; kingdom Viridiplantae; phylum Streptophyta; class Magnoliopsida; order Fabales; family Fabaceae; genus Vicia; species Vicia faba. The sequence continues at coordinate 1,417,540,250 of OX451737.1, read as the reverse complement.
AAGTTATGATCATTTGAAGTCACACATGAGAAATTGGGGGTTCATCTAGAGGACTTGTAATCTTTCTTCATCATCAATTTTCTTCTACATGAAAACTCCTTGGAACTTTTGAAGTGATTTGTTAATAACCCTTTGAAGAGAACAATGTTTTTGGAATCACTCAAAAATACCCAAAGATGAGCAAGATATACTCCTTTGAAGTTCAAAACCCTAGCTCCTAGATTAAGGAACATGCCTTGAGGAACTTTGACAATTTTGAACAAACTTCTTGTACCAAAACAAATGCTTTGTAAATATAAGTTGTTGAGGATGATAATGAGAACTCATAGCAACCAAAACAACTTCCATATCTTGAGAATTGAGAGGAACATGCACTTGTGACCAAAAGGAATAAAATCTTGTCAAAACATGACTATTTTCAATCAACCCCTTGTACGTTTCAACCAAATTTGATAACCTTGAAATATGCTGAACTAAAATAACCTTGCCATGTAATTTCTTCCAAAACAAATCCAATGGTGAGGTTTGAAATTCTCAAGATTTATTGACTAGGGCATGGAAATAAACTCATGAACCCATTGAGCAACTTGCTGAATCTTATTGCCTTTACCTACATGAGTAACAAGCAAGACAAACCAACATTGCATTTTATTAATTAAAAGAAGAAATCAAGACAAAAAAATTCATGATCACAAAAGAACACAAGTCAAGGTGCTTGGTGATTCCTCAAAGAGCAAAGCTAAATATAGGGAGGGGGACCAAGAATCCTAATGTGATCTTGTTGTGAATGAATCAACATGGTATGGTGAAGGGATATTAGGGGGAAAAATTGGGGTATAACAACTGCCCTTATTTAAGTTTCTTCTATCTGAAGATACGAAGGTTAAAAATCTTCGTGTCGACGCGATCATGAATAAACCCTATTTTTGGTGCTAAGATGCCATGCAAATGTTTATGATCATGAATGCATATGAACAAGACCAAAGAGACGCATAACACCATTGGGGATGTAACAATAATAAAGAAACAAGGGAGCGACCCGACCAGGAAAATAAATCACTGGTGGATCAAAAGACCCGACTCAGAGAGGATGGTAAAATGGTCAAAGGATACACTTACTCCTATTGGAGGTAAAGCTACCAACATTCACTGAAGGTAGAAGGAAAATAAATAACAATACCGACATTCACTGTCGGTGAGCTACCAAGTTCACTGAAGGTAGAAGGAAAAGAAATATCATAGCATTGTCGTTCACTGACAATGAACTACCAACGTTCACTGAAGGTAGCAAAAAGATAACAAACATCAACTTTCACTGATGGTGATCTACCAACTTTCACTGAAGGTAGAAAGAGAATAAATATCATAGCATCGTCGTTCACTGATGATGAACTACCAACGTTCACTGAAGGTAGAAAAAAGATAACAATCATCGACTTTCACTGCCAATGACCTACCAACTTTCACTGAAGGTAGAAAGAGAATATATCATAGCACCGCCGTTCACTGAGGATGAACTACCAACGTTCACTAAAGGTAGGAAAAAGATAACAAACACCAACTTTCACTGATGGTGATCTACCAACTTTCACTGAAGGTAGAAAGAGAATATATCATAGCACCTCCATTCACTGACGATGAACTACCAACATTCACTGAAGGTAGCAAAAAGATAACAATCATCGACATTCACTGCCAATGACCTACCAACTATCACTGAAGGTAGAAAGAGAATATATCATAGCATCGCCATTCACTGGCGATGAACTACCAACGTTCAGTGAAGGTAGAAAAAAGATAACAACCATCAACGTTCACTGCCAATGACCTACCAACTTTCACTGAAGGTAGAAAGAGAATATATCATAACATCATCGTTTATTGATGACGAACTACCAACATTCACTGAAGGTAGAAAAAAGATAACAAACACCAACTTTCACTGATGGTGATCTACCAACTTTCATTGAAGGTAGAAAGAGAATATATCATAGCACCTCTGTTCACTGATGATGAACTACCAACGTTCACCGAGGGTAGAAAAAAGATAACAAGTTTCCTTAAAATTCTGGCATTTCGCCTAGAACGGGTCTCAACTTCTTCTTTAACCGAGTCACTTTGCTTTGAAAGGGTAATATGTAAGCTTTCTCAAATAAAGAGATTTCCACTTGAAAAGATTTCACAACGAGATGTTTCTACGAATTTGAAAGTCTTGCCATCCACTGGCGTAAACTGACGATGGACTGCAAACTATCCACTCATAGAGGAGATAGCAAAAAAAGTTACATCGACTTTTACAGGGAAGTACAAGTTGCTCAATAAAGAGACCTACTACTTGTTGTCATGGAGGATTGCCAAAAATAAATGACTTTTTGGGGATAGAAATATGGCTTCCTGGGGAAAGAAATATGACTTCATGGGGAAATTCCACGATATTCCTGCTGAGGAGATAAAGTCTTCTCGTGTAAAATAAATGCACAAACCAAAACTCGAAGTTTTCAGAAATCAAAAGTAAATAATATTATTGTGGAACCACATATTCAAACCAAAAATAAATTGTAACAAAACAGTCAACCAAAATACATCCTTTGAGAAATAAACTCAAGAGAGAAAACCAAATCCATCCAAACAAGGAGCTGTGCAGGAAGGCTAGAGCAAAAAAAAATCTTCCACGAGGGATAACTCAGTGGGGTCATTGAAAGAATATATGCTTTCTGTTTTACCCCAAAATTTGCCTTCTAAATTATCAAGGATTTTCACAAGATCTCCTTTGGATCATAACTGCATTAGGGTTTGACCAACTCAAGACACCTCCTCATGCACTGATGACCAAAATTAGGGTTTGAGTTTGCACAAGGATTTTTGGACAATCAATGCTTCATATGACTTTCAAGGATCATTATAGACCCCCATGATTACTCATGTCAAGTTTCAAGCCTTGAATCACATTTTTGATCAGTCAATTAGACAGTTGACCTAAAAATTAGTTGTATTGGAGAAAAAGTCAACCATGGCCAATTTACAGTAAAACTTCATAATTTTTTATCCACATCAACATATTAGACTCATATGTATCATTTGATCAAGTTTGAACCACAATTCCTCAAGAAATTTGATCAAATCATCAAAAGGGCAAAATGGTCAAAATTAGGGTTTTGATTGAGAAAGGGCAATTTCTGATTTTTGACCTAGCAAAGGATCAATTGGTTTGAAGTATGATTTCAAGAGTTCAATTGCATCATCTTGACCCAAAAACATGATTCAAAACATTACAAATCCATTGGATTGACAGATGAATTTTTCAGTCAACTGATCAAAAGTCAACTGTATACTGAAAAGTCAAACTTTGACTTTTTGGTCAAAATCAAATGCCAAGGATCACAATTCATAAAAACATGTAAGAATATGAAACGTGTTCATCAAGAAACCAAGGATTTAAGATTTGGATTTGAAAAGTTGAAAATTTTTAACTTAGAAATTTTTCTAAGTATAGAAAATTTCTTATTTTTTCTCAACTTTGAGCCAAATTTTCACCATGATGCCAGATGATTCAAAGGAAACTTCCAACATGAAAGTTGTAGATATCCATGAAATCTACAACTTTTCTTCACACAATTTCTCCTAAAAATGCTTGGATCTCAAGATATAATTTTATGAATACATGCTCATGAACCAAAATAACTTAGTGAAACTTTGTCCTAATTAGGCAGATTTTTAACCTAACTTCATGAAATTCTTTCACATAGTTCCAAAGGTAATTTCCAAAATCATTTCAAATATGGGTTGTAGAGCACATTTCAAGATTTTCAAAATGTACAAGAACTCCTTGAGATCATTCTTGAGTATGGAGAATCGAAGAGATGAAGTTGGTGATTTATCACTTTGATTTCAAGCCATTTCATGAAGAACAAAATTCAAATCCTCAAGCATGCTGAACAAATCTTACTTTGCAGGCTCCTAAATTGACTTTCACTCCATAATTAAATGTTTTCACAGTTGTTGGAAGCTTTTAGCCAAGCATTGAATGCATTGTACAAAAACAATTCCATTTTTGGCACAAAGGTGCCATTTCCATTTTTGATAAAGCACAACTTTTGCAATTTTCCACTCCTTGAGCCCTGCACTTGTTTTCTATGAACACAAGCAAAGCCAAAACCAAAAGCAACTTGCCTAAAACCTCTACCAAACCAGACCATGCTTGTACAAACTTAGGGACTTGTCTTCTCACTTTTCTTCAAAAGCAAGTAATAGAGCCAAAAGGCTATAACTCAAATCTTGAGAAAACTTGAGGTCTAACCTCTTCCATACTAATACACAAGTGTATTGGAACCTAAGGCACGAACGCTAAGACTCAGAAACACTCCCAAACACTTTGCCATTGAAAATTTTTCATAGCTTGACAGTTTTGCATTTTACACAGCCATCTCCAAAACCACTCGTGCGTTTTGAGTTCTAACCACTTGAACACTTAGTATACATCATACCTAAGTGATCCAGACCCCTGTTCCCTTATTGTAACTCCTCCTCCTCCATCCACCATTTTCAAATAGCAAGCTTGCAGGTTGACTTGAGTAGGGAGATTCAGAGGCTTTCAAGACAAGATAAGGATTGGAATACACTCAGGGAGGTTCAGGAAAGCTAAACAGATCCTCAGGCCTTCTCAAAACTTGCTCAAACTCCATTCACGATCTCAACTGAAAGAGGTAAAAACTCAAACTTTTATCTCTCCATACAAGCATCCTTTGGTCCTGATTTGTGAAAGAAAAGTGTAAATATCCTTGCCCTAAAGCTAACCACGTTCATAGTTTTCATTTATCTTAACTGTGTATAGAGAATTTTTTATTTGAAATTTCTGTAAAAATTAGGTTTCAAATTAGGGCAAGTAAAATTAGCTTTAATCTTTGATTGTTAGTTTACATAAGTTATATGGTTGAACTCGTGGGAAGAAACACCATAATTTTCATGTTTGGACTTTCCATTTTCATGGAGAAATGAGAGAGATACAGGTGGTCCGGCCATGACTCAAGGTTGAAGTTGAAGTTGAAGTTGCATTCAGGGGGCATTTTCTAATATATATTTATCTTTGTGTTTCTATAAACGGATGTACAGCCACCTCAGTGGTAAGGCAACGCACAAAAATTCCATAGGTCATGGGTTCGAGCCTTGGCGCCTGCCTTTTGCAATTTTTATCATTTTTTCCATTTTTTTCTAGCTTGCAGTGCATTGGGCTTCCGTGCATTGGGCCTTTTTGTTTTTTCTAACATTTCACCACCTTGTCCACTTGTATACCCCCTGGTCCATTATCTTTTATTTATTTATTTTGTTTTCATTTTATTTTCTTAATATTAAAAATCATGAAAAATATAAAAATGATAGATTTGTATTTTATTTTATTTTATTTTATTTTTCTCAATAAAAAATATTTTATTTAGTTATACACCATCCATTTTATTAATTAAATTTGTAAATTAATTTAGAATTAGTTTAATACTTATTTTTCCTCACACCCATTAAATATATTATTTTAGTATAAAAAAAGGACCAAAAATACCTCATAAATACCATATATTATTTTCAAGACAAAAAATACAAAAATACTTACTTTTCTTAAAGAAATTTATTTCCTTTTTTAATAAAATAGAATTAGGGTTTAATCAAAATCCTTTCTAAAAATGATTTCTTTCCTTATTTGATTTAAGTTAATCTTGATTTATTTATTAGGTTTAGGTTTAACTTTTTTTCATATAAAAAAGCCAAACAAATCTTCTTTGTATTTACATACCTTTGCATATTTAATTCATTTTTGTATATTATTTATTTCAATATTTGTACATATTCAATTTGGTTGTAATAGATTAATTAGGTTTATATTATTGCAATCCCCATTCATAAATTGTATACCCCCCTCCCACAAAGTATTGTAATAGCGTAGTAATCTTTAAATTTCACAATTTATCGCTTTTACATAACATGCTAGTAATTAGGGTTTGTATGACAAGATGAAACCAATCAAATAGAAAACCCTAATTCAAGACAAAATCAAGCATGGAAATGGCACACTTGCACACAAAATACCCCTAAGGTTATCCCACTTGGTTTACTTATACAAAAATGGCCATATTACGCATGTAAGGTAACTTAGCAAAACAAACAAATACAAGATCATAGTCCCTCGATGACGCTATTCAAAGTTGCCTTACAAAAATGATCTAAGTCCCTCAAAAAAATCCTAAGATACTTTGCAACATTGCTAATCATGGTTATACGATGACCCACGTCCGTCCCGTTTACATCCAAAGATAGGGTTGCTTACCAAATCAATGGTAAGACAACAATGTCAAAAGAAAAGAAAATGAACAAGAAAGACATTTGAGTAGGTAGATTACTTTTAGTTACTTGCTCCATTTTAAAACAAATATCCTTGCTATTTTCAAAACAAATACTTACACTTTCAAAAGATCAAACACTTTGTATACATTCTTACGAACGAGAATCATTACAAAGTTTGCCTAAACAATGGCCTCTTTACAAAATACTTTCAAAAAACCACACAAAGCACAATTTCAAACAAAAGTAAGTGATCTAGCAAGTAACTAAGAGCCCATGGAAAACCATGGATGAAAAGGGTGCTAATACCTTCCCTTTTCATAATCTACCCCCCGAACTTAAGAAACAATCTCAAAGGTCTTTCCTGTGCTTTTTCACCTTTCCTTTTGGATAAAAGAAAAGTCAGTGGAGACTCTTGCTAACCGCAACATTTGCGATAAAATGCAAAACAATCAAGTCAGTTCTCCTACCGTATCACAGAACTAGCGACTCTGCTGGGGGCAATTCTAAAAGTGGGGTTACCTTAGGGTTTAGATCACATTTACTTGCTTACATTGTTTGACTTGTATGCTTTACATTATGGTTCTTGTTTGGGTTTGAATCCTCTACCTGGATTTGGGATACATTATAGGTAAGTAGCAATACATTATGGAAACTATGCGGGGTATACCGACATGGTCTAAGCAATAGCTACGTTAGTGCGACATATTTGTGGGTACCGGTAGTCTTTGAGTTAATAAAAGAGAATACGGGGCCGCTGAGTGATATCATGAAGCACTAATGAACTTCTATAACCTTTATTTGACCAACTTGGCCTTTAGGATGTAGTGAGATGACCGGCTTTGGTGCAGTCCGAAGTTGGTAGATACTCGATACTACACTCATTGAGGGTTGGTTTCTTGGGATATTTCAGTCGCCATTAAAGAGGCTCGAGCTGAAACAATGACCAAGGAAACAATCCAGTGATATTGAGCTCCTCAGAAACCGGTTACTATTACTAGGACAGGTTTAAGCCAACTAAACTTCAAGAGGGTACTTACCTATAAAACTCCATGCAAGCCTAAACCTGGGACTTGTTTACTTTTTTTGTATATGCATACTTGTACATAATATCATGGACATCATGAACATCATATACATCCACTAACCATTTCAAGGATTTTTGGATTCATCTTTGTTCTTGTTTTGTAGGACATGGATTCACTTCGCAGGAAAACTATTCAAGTCAACCTTGTGAGGATCCCCCCACAGCTTAAGGAGCTAGCTTCAAGGATTCCTGAAAACTCTCCATTCACCGATAGACATGGTCTCCTACTCAACTTTGTCACCTCTAACACAGATGGGGATATGATGAAGGTGCTCTTTCAGTTCTTTGACCCTTTGCACCATTGCTTCACATTTCCCGACTATTAACTTGTGCCTACTTTGGAAGAAATCTCCCAACTCTTGAGGACTCCCATTCTCAATCAACTACCTTTCAACGGTAAGGAAAGAGATCCAAAGCCAGAAGAGATTGCTCAAGCTCTACACTTGCACTCATCTGATATCACAACTCATTGGGAAACAATGAGTGGTGTCAAAGGCTTCCTAGCAAAGTTTCTGTTTGAAAAAGCCCAAAGCTGTTGGAATTCCTTAGACTTGCAAGCCTTTGAGGAAATTGTGGCTCTCCTCATCTATGGGATGGTCTTGTTTCCAAATCTTGACCAACTCATAGATGTTAACACCGTCAAAATCTTCATATCACACAACCCAGTGCCTACATTGCTAAGGGATATCCTACACTCTTTTCACATTCGCACAATGAGGAAAATAGGTGTCCTTATGTGTTGCACTCCTCTCTTGGCAAGATGGTTTATTTCTCATCTTCCCCAATCACTCTTAAAGAATGAGCAAGGTTCAAGGTGGTTACAAAGGTTGATGACGCTCAAACATTTAGACATTCATTGGTGCTCCCGTTTCAAAGAGAATGTTATCAAAGGGGAAACCACAATATGTTCTTCACTAGAGAAACCAGGGACATGCGTTCTTCGAGAGTGATTATGGTACCAACTTCTCGGGAAAAAGAACTTCCATTAGACCAAATGAAAACATCACTGGAGAAATCTCAGATTGAAACTTCACATCATGAAAACTCAGAAAAGAGGAGAAATGAATCCAAACTTGACCGAAGATACCGAAGTCACGAACCCAATACGGTGAATCATCCTGAGTAAACCTTCCCGATGGGAACAAAAACTTCTTAAAACAAACTGGAGTTTATCCATTCTTGGGATCACCATTTTTGTTGTCATCATTTCATCACAAATTCCAAAGTAAAAGCAAATTGTAAATTCTTTTTAAAAAAATCGATTTTGTTATTTAATCTTTTTGCTTTGAAAGTTATTATCAATAATAAATGGAGTCTTTGCAAGCTGAATAAAATAAGAAATACAAAGAATTGGGTAAGAGCTCAAATTTCATTAATAGGATGGTAGTCTGCGAATGGCGAGACTCCATAGATGATTACAAAGTTTAGAAAATGGTAATATATAATGGAAAAGATACATTGAGATACAATGACCACTATCCCCTCTAATAATTCTTGAAATCCTGAGCAGCAGCTTCCGTTGGAGTATGATGAGGATTCGAGAAGATTGTTGCTTCAATGATCAGATCTTGCATGACACAGTTACTTGCCAAGAAAGCCCCTAACTTTTGCCTAAGCTGCCCTTGCGGGTTTTCAACTTAGCGAGAAATTTATTCTGTGTATGTCTCTAACTTTTGCCTAGACCGCCCTTTCGGGTTTTCGGCCTACCGAGACACTCTTTTTTGCCTAAGCCGCCCTTTCGGGTTTTTAACTTAGTGAGTTGTTATTTTATTTCTTTAGGCAAAGTATTTCTTGACTGCATCAGCTTTCATGGGACGTGGGAACTCCTCACCATCCATAGTTTCAAGAATTAATGCACCACCAGAGAAGGCTTTCTTGACAACATATGGGCCTTTAAAGTTGGGAGTCCACTTGCCCCTAGAATCAGTGTTGAAAGACATGATCTTCCTGAGCACGAGGTCGCCTTCCCTAAATTCACGAGGTCTGGCCTTTTTATCAAAAGCTTTCTTCATCCTTTTTTGATATAACCGGCCATGACACAAAGCCATCATCCTCTTCTCCTCAATCAAATTCAACTGGTCAAACCTGTTCTGAACCCATTTACCCTCTGTCAACTCGGTTTCCATTATCACTCGCAAAGAGGGAATCTCAACCTCAATTGGGAGGACAACTTTCATTCCATACACAAGGGAGAACGAGGTTGCTCCTGTTGAAGTGCGGACAAATGTTTGATATTCATGAAAAGCAAAAGGGAGCATTTCATGCCAATCCTTATAAGTAACAACCATTTTCTGGATAATCTTCTTGATATTCTTATTAGCAGCTTCAACATCCCCATTCATCTTTGGCCTGTATGGAGATGAATTGTGATGGATAATCTTGAATTCTTCACACAGTTTTGTCATTATTTTATTGTTCAAATTCAAGCCATTGTCAGTGATAATTCTGCTCGACACACCATATCGACATATAAGATTATTCTTGATGAAACGCACAACCAGCTGCTTAGTAACATTGGCATATGAAGCAGCCTCCACCCATTTGGTGAAGTAATCAATTGCTACCAAGATGAAACAGTGTCCATTCGAAGCTTTGGGTTCTATCATCCCAATCATGTCAATACCCCACATAGAGAAAGGCCACGGGGAGGAAATCACATTGAGAAGTGTCAGAGGCACATGGACCTTGTCTGCATAAATCTGGCATTTATGACATTTCTTTACAAATTTATAACAATCAGATTCCATTATCAGCCAATAGTAACCTACCCTTAGCATCTTTTTAGCCATCGAATGTCCATTGGCATGAGTTCCAAATGAACCTTCATGAACCTTATGCATCAACATGTTTGCTTTGTGTCTATCCACGCACCTGAGCAAGACCATGTCATAATTTCTTTTATTCAACACATTTTCACTGAGGAAGAAACTGCCTGCCAATCTTCTCAATGTCTTTCTATCTTTCTTCGAAGCACCAATCAGGTATTCCCGAGTCTGAAGAAAATTCTTGATGTCATGATATCAAGGTTTTTCATCTGCTACCTCTTCTGTTGTAAACACATGAGCGGGCATATCCAGTCGCCGAACCATAATTTGAGGTATATCATTCCAAGTATTTACTTGGTACATAGAAGCCAGAGTTTCCAGAGCATCCGCCATTTTATTTTTATCTCTAGGAATGTGATGGAATTCAACTTTGTTAAAGAAGGGTAACAATCTTCTAGCATATTCTTTGTAAGGGGTCAATCCTGGGTGATGAGTATCCCATTCTCCTTTAATCTGATATTTTACCAAAGCTGAATCACCATACACGTCTAAAATTTTAATTCTGAGATCAATAGCTTCCTCGAGACCCATGATGCAAGCCTCATATTATTCCATATTATTAGTACAATCAAATGTTAACCTTGCGGTAAAAGGAATGTGCGATCCATGGGAAGTGACAATCACGACACCAATTCCTTTACCATAATCATTCACAGCTCCATCAAATATCATACTCCAACGAGATTCAGGGTCAGGACCTTCCTCAGGCAATGGTTCATCACAATCTTTCACTTTCAGGAACATTACATCCTCATCGGGGAATTCATATTCTACATACTGGTGATCCTCCACTGGTTAGTGAGCAAGATAATCTACCAACACACTACTTTTAATAGCTTTTTGAGTGCGGTATTCGATATCATATTCAGATAACAACATCTGCTAGAAGGCAATTCTCCCAGTAAGAGCAGGATTTTCAAAAATGTACTTGATTGGATCCATTTTAGAGATAAACCAAGTAGTGTGATTCAACATATACTGCTGCAAACGCTTTTCTGCCCAGGCTAAAGCACAACATGTCTTTTCCAGTATGGAATACCGCGACTCACAATCAGTGAATTTTTTACTGAGATAATAAATGGAGAACTCCTTCTTCCCCGTTTCATCCTGTTGTCCCAGAGTATAACCCATGGATTCATCTAACACTGTCAGATACATAATCAACAGTCTTCCTTCGATAGGAGGGAGCAAGATAGGAGGTTCAAGAAGATATTCTTTAATACTTTCAAATGCCCTTTTCCAGACATCCGTCCACATACAACCTTGATCTTTCTTTAACAACTTAAAGATCGGTTCACATGTTGCAGTCATGTGGGAAATGAATCTAGAAATATAATTCAAACGCCCAAGGTACCCTCTGACTCGCTTTTCAGTTCTTGGCGTTGGAATCTCTTGAGTTTCTTTGACTCTATTAGGGTCAACTTCAATTCCTTTCTGGCTAACAATGAAACCCAACAATTTCCCTGATCAAACACCGAAGGTGCATTTATTTGGATTCAAGCAGAGACGATACTTCCTCAAACGGTGAAACAACTTCAACAAATCTACTATATGCCCTTCTTTAGTATGGGATTTGGAAATCATATCATCAACATATACTTCAATTTCCTTGTGCATCAGATCATGGAATAGGGTTGTCATAGCCCTTTGGTACGTTGCACCAGCGTTCTTCAACCCGAAGGGCATCACTCTGTAATAGAATGTTCCCCAGGGTGTGATAAACGTTGTTTTTTCCATGTCCTCTGGAGCCATTCTTATTTGATTATACCCGGAAAATCCATCCATGAACGAGAATACTTTGAATTTTGCTGTGCTATCCACTAACATATCAATGTGTGGTAATGGAAAATCATCTTTTGGACTAGCTTTATTTAGATCTCTGTAATCTACGCACATACAGACTTTTCCGTCTTTTTTTGGTATTGGGATAATATTGGCAATCCATTGAGGATACACTGACGTCACAAGAAAACCAACATTAATTTGCTTTAGAACCTCCTCTTTGATTTTCACTGCCATATCCGAATGAGTTCTTCTCAACTTTTGTTTGATTGGCAGACACTCTGGCTTCAACGGCAAATGGTGCTCTACAATATCTGTATCTAGACCAGGCATATCTTGATAAGACCAAGCAAAAATATCCACATACTCTTTCAACAGTTCAATCAACCTGTTTTTCATATCAGGACGCAATAATGCTCCAATCTTGACTTCCTTCGGATCTTCTTCTGGACCCAAATTGATCACTTCCAATGGCTCTTTATATGGATGAATGGTATTTTCCTCGTGCTCAAGCAACCGTGAGACCTCTTCTGGAATCTCATCATAATATTCTTCTTTAGCCCCATACACAGGACATTCAAAGTTGGGAGAGGGTGCAGGGTCATTGTATTCAACGGATTTTTTAATTAATCTGCACATATGATTTGTGATTGCTTTTAGAAACTGACACATATAATAAGTGATCATGCAGATTGAATTTTATTTATTTTAAAAGGTTTTTTTTATTACCATTTTCCAAGAAAAATCAGAAAATAAAGACACAATTTAGGAAACAAAGACAACTTTTATTGTTGATTTTAAAAGTCACAGCAAACAGATAAGCCCTACAACATTAATACTTCCACCGTGGGAAGAGTGAAAGCTTTTTTCCAAAAATATTAATAAAAAAAATTACTTTGAAACATGTATGCAAGAGGGAACATCAATGGTGATCCAGTTCTGAATCCTAACTCTGTGCGTCACATAATTCGGCCTTTCCTGCTCTGCTTCATCTTCTATAATGGCATTAATCCTGGAAATAGTTAGATGAAGATAACCCCCGCTATGAAAGATGTATTGATACTTGCTCACAACAGACTTCGGCTTCATGCACTTACCTTTGTCATTCTTCAAAGAGAACCCTAAGCCAACCTTGTTCTTGTTTACAGGTGGATCCACAATCTGTCCCCACACTTCATTATGACCCTTACGCACAACCTGTTGCGCATCCTTAAGTGAAACCATGGAATTCTCATTTCCTCTTATATTGTCAATGGATAAGGCTTGGAACTGGGTTCCAACAGCAGCTTCATTCGCCTCCACAATGCTGAAGGAGTACAAATGAGATATCAATAATGCATGTTCCCCATTTATGATCACTACTTTCCCTTCACGTACAAACTTCAGCTTCTAGTGTAAATTTGAAGTGACAGCCCCTGCCTCATGTATCCACGGTCGTCCTAGCAAATAGCTATAAGCGGGAACAATGTCCATGACCTGGAAGGTTATCTGAAACCAATGTGGTCCTATATGAATAGGCAAGTCCACTTCACCAATAACAGATTTCCTTGATACATCAAACACTTTCACAATGATGCCACTCGGGCGTATAGGCGTTCCTTGATATTTCAACTTCATAAGGGTACTCCTCAGTATAACATTCAACGCGGATCCATTATCAATCAGCACATTGGATAGTGAATCATTCTTGCAGTTCGTGGAGATGTGGAGGGCCAAGTTGTGATTCCTTCCTTCATCTGGTAATTCATCATCGCCGAAACTCAAGTTATTAGATGAAGTAATGTTCCCTATTACACTGCTGAATTGGTCTATTGGCATATCACTCTCCACAAAAGCTTGGTACAGTACCCTCATCAAGGATTCTCTATGAGCAGAGGAGTTCATCAATAACACCAAGATAGATATTTTTGAAGGAGTCTGCAGTAGCTGATCTATAATTCTATAGTCGCTCATCTTGATTATCTTTAAAATATCACCCACTTCTTTCTCTAACGCAGCCACACTAGTCTCACCCGTAGCCTTCTTGGGTTCAACATTCTCAGCAATTTTCTTTCCAGCACTAACATCTCTTCGAACAACTGGTGCAAACACACGACCGTTGCGGGTCACCCTTCTATTTTCAGCAATATTCCCAACATCAGGCATTGGCTAGATGGGAACTTCCACTCCATCCTCTAAGATTGTAGCGTTGTATTTGTAAGGCACAGACTTATCTAACTTGTAGGGGATAGGACCCGGAAAACTAATCACCAATGACGTAACAACTGGCCTGCTATAATATTCAACTTCAAGATGGGAGGGTGCCCCAAAACAAGGTACAATGATGTTTACCCCTTCTTCAATGCAATCAGTCATTATTGAGTCATTTCTGGAAAATAAATCCTCATTTGAGGAGAAATACTCATCTGTAGAGACATACTCTTCATCCGACTCTTCTTCCGTCAAACAAACCTCAACCATATCAACTTCATGGTAATCATCCATTTGACTTGTAACCTTGATAATTCCATTATCTAACAACAACTAAACACCCTTCTTCACAATTGAACATCCTCGGGAATCTCGACAGCAAACTCGGCAAGATCCATATTGGTGTTCCACCTGACCAGCCATATGGCAGAAGGTAGCATGCAATTGCACAAGGTCCTCATTCATATACTCTACATCAAAAATTCTGAATTCTCCAAGACATCCAGAAACTATATTCACCTCCTCTTCATACTCTTCCCTAGGCCTGATTATGTGGATTAGGCCCTCATCCATCATCTCTTGTAAATCAACCTTTATCTCATCGCAACCCTGTATGTCTGTACTGCAAATAGCACAACCGGCATGGTCATGCGTATAGTAGCTAAATTCACAAAGGTCTGCATGAATTTTCACCAAATCTCCTCTAACCAAATTAATATCAAAAATCTGAAAGTCGCCTGGACAACTGGCCACCATATTCACAGCATTTACTCCTCCATGCTTGGGTAGAGGATTGTCTTTCACATTAGGTACCACGTCCTTGAAAGATAGAACACCAGACTTCACCAACTTCTGCACCTCAATATTCAAAGGATAACAATTCTCAACATTATTCCCTGGTGCTCCATGATGAAAGGCACATGTTTGATCTGCCTTGTAATACCAAGGCAATGGTGAGGTTATAGCGGGAGGTGGTCGGGTTTGAACCAACTTCTTCTGAATCAATATCGGTAGTAACTCTGTATAGCTCATAGGAATAAGGTCATAACTCTCCCTTCTCTGACTATACCCTTGATTTCCCTGCTGGGACGGTCTCTGATAAGCAACAATAGTTGGATCTGCACCCACAACTGGAGTAACTGAGGCGACTTGCTGATGACGCTGATAATTCCTTCTAGGAGTATTAACCCTCCTCTCTTGCATAACAGCATTTCCATCCCCTTCCTTCTTCTTGGTAAACCCATAAGATGGTTTCTTCACACCTCCAGAACTTTCACTCTTTGTTAAACGACCCTCTCTTACAGCCTCTTCTAAGAGGATACCCATTCCTACCATTTCAGTAAAGTCACTTGGCGCACTTGCTACCATCTCTCGTAGTAGAAAGCACCCAGCGTTTTCAAGAAAATCTTAGTCATCTCCTTCTCTTCCATGGGAGGAATCACTTGGGCGGCTACCTCACACCATCTCTGTGCATATTCTTTGAATGATTCCCTGTCTTTCTGAACCATGGCCCTGAGTTGATCACGGTCAGACGCCATGTCCACATTGTACTTGTATTGTTTGATGAATGCTTCTCCCAAATCATTAAAAGTATGGATATTGGTGTTGTCCAAACTCATATACCACTTCAGCGTAGCACCGGTCAAACTATCCTGAAAAAAGTAAATCAGCATACGTTGATCATGAATATGGGTAGACATTCTCCTCACGTACATCACCAGATGAGCACGAGGGCAAGTGTTGCCCTTGTACTTCTCAAACTCCGGGACCTTAAACTTAGCAGGTATCTTAACATTCGGGACCAAGCATAACTCATTCACATTCTGCCCAAATAGCTCTTTTCCCCTGAGGGCCTTCATCTCTCTTTGCATCTTGTCAAACTGCTCTTGAAAATTATCCATTATGTCATAAATACCCAAGTCTTCACTCGGTGGAAGGAAAGGACGACACACATTGTTGTACCCCAAAATTTGCCCTCTCATTTCATCAACATTTTCTCACCACAAGACTCTTGGAACTCAAGATCAAGTTAGGGTTTGCTCTGCTCAAGACCCCTCCTTGCACTGTTGACTCAAATTAGGGTTTCAGTTTGCACAAAGATGTTTTGACCTAAAATGCCCAAAGTGACTTTCATGCTTCATGTTGGACTTACAAGTTTATCCATACCAAGTTTCAAGCCTTGATTCCAATCTTTGCCCAGTCAATTAGACAATTGACCTAGAAATCAGCTGTATTGGGGAAAAAGTCAACTGTGGCCAATTGACAGTCAAACCTCATGATTTTTGACCCACATCAACATCATGAACTCATATGAACCATTTGGTCAAGTTTGGATCACAATCCCACAAGAAATTTGATCAGATCACCAAAAGGGCAAAATGGTCATTTTCAGGGTTTTGACTGCACAAAGGCAATTTTTGACTATTTGACCTAACCAATGGCAAACCAAGCTCACATAAGGACTCAAGAACTCAATGGCATTGTCTTGACCCATTCAACAAGTTCAAAAGATCTCAAGTGCACAGGATTGACTGATGAATTTTCCAGTCAACTGATCAAAATTTGACTGTATACTGAAAAGTCAAACTTTGACTTTTTGGTCAAAATCAAGTGCCAAGATTCATTTTTCATCAAGATATGTCAAATTATGAAACTTGCTCATCAAGAAACCCAAATTTGCAAATTAGGGTTTAAAATGAGAAAATTTCATAACTTAGAATTTTTCTAAGTTATGAAACTTCCTTATTTTTTCCTAACTTTGTCCCATTTTTTCACCAAGATACAAATGGATTCAAACAAAACTCAAAACATTAAAGTTGTAGTCCATTGCAAAATCTACAACTTTGATTCACAAAGTTTTCTCAAAGGAAGCTTGTAGCTCAAGTTATGATTTTTGGAACAAGGGTGCAAAACATTTTTAACTTAGAAAAATTTTGACCTATTCTAGGCAGGATTTTTGTCCAACTTCTTGGCCATTTTTCACATGCTTCCACTTGGAGTTTCAATTTTCATTACAAAGATGGATTGTAGTAAACATTCCAAGCTTTCCAAATTGTCCAAGAACTTCTCAAACACCCTTGTGGTTAGGGAGAATCGAATTTGCAAAGTTGGGCAAAATTCACTTTTGTTCATAACTAAATGCATGTTCATACAAGTTCCATTTTCAAATCAGCATGCTTGGTACTTGCTTGCAGGCCTCTAAACCAAGTTTGCACTCCATAATTAAATGCCTAACCATTGTGTTCAAGCATTGTTTTATGCATTTGGTCATTACACAAAGAATTATCCCTTAAGTAGAAAAAGCAAACTTGCCATTTTTGAAAAGTGGTGCTTTATGTCAAGTTCATGATCTTTGAAGTACAAGCCAGATCTTTGAGGCCAGATAGAGTCCACAAATTTGTGTTACCAAGGGCAAGATATGCAGCATACATAGAGTGTGGTACATGCCTGCATGGACACTTACACTATCCTTGCTTACATTTGAAGAAAGCTTGCAAACTGAAGCCAATCTCTGATTCCTGTAAACACCAACCAAAACAAACTTTGCAAACATCTTTCATACATCCAAGCAAGCCTAAAGCACAACCAAACCACCCCTCATCCCTCCTCATACAGAAAATCACAATTTTTCTGCAAAACAGGGCATCTGTTGCAGTTTGACTTCCACAATCCATTCCACTCGTGCACTTTGGCTAAAACCAGTTCAAATACATTCTATATCATCCATTGGAACTATCCCAAGCCCTAGATACAAACTGTAACACCCCTAACATCACTTGCCATTTTCACTTTTCAGTTTTGCAGGTGAACTTCCATAACATGATTCAGAGAGTATCAAAGCAAGCTAGATGTTGGAGAAGCATCCTTGGACTTCAGGCAAGCTGTACAAAAGCTCAAACTCCATTGAAGTTGGCCACATTGCTGTACACGACTCAACCTGAAACAGGTAAAAACATGAACTTCTATCTATCAATCTAGGAAGAGTTAGGCTTAGGTTTGTGAATGAAATATGCTCTACTCATAGCCCTGAAGCCATCCATGTATTTACTTTTCATTTATATTGAGTATGTTGTGAGAATTTTGGCCATGAACATTGAAGAAAAATTAGGTCAGAAATTGGGGATGAAGAAATTCTCCCTCGTTTCTTAGAGTTAGGTCAAGTATTTTATATGTCTGAATTCGTCTCTTGATGCTCTACATTATTGGTGTTATGAGTTTTGCATGAAAGTCCAGGAATCAGGAGTTAGGAAACGCGCGTTTTTGCTTGTTCAAACAAAGCTGGAGGTTGAAGAAGGCTGACTCGGGTTGGGCCTGAGTTGGTTTTGCTCTTTGCACACTCTTTTTCCATTTTGCACCCCCTTGGCCCATTGTGTGAAATAATTGTCATTTTGCATTTTTCTTTTTTGTTCTCACTTAATATTTTTTTGCTCAAACATAAAAAATATCAAAAATATTTTTCCACACATTTTTGCATTTATTTGGCATTTATTTGTTTTATTTAGTACATATATGTAAATAATATAAAAACCTTTTTATTTAAAAACCCTAAAAATAATACAAAAATAAATATTTTTCAGTTATTATTTTTTGTTTACATTTTGAAAACATTTTCTAAAAAAATACTTTTTTTGTAAATAGTTAATATTTTATTTTTGTATATATTTAGTATATTTAATATATAATATAAATACTTGTATATTTTATTAGAATATTTAGGATAAAAATATGAAAATAATACATTTTTATTTTTATTAATATTTGACATTAAAAATACTTTTTTTTTACAATATACTTCTTTTTTTATTTTTTGTATAAATTAATATATAAATATTGTATATAATTAATAAGTAAACACTATTTATTTAAAAAACTAGGGTTTTGCCCTAAACCACAAAAATATTCAAAATTTGACCTTTTTATTTTTTGTTTATATTTCACATTGACAAAACACTTTCACATACATAAAAAATCATTTTTATGCATAATGCATTTTGCATATTTATTGTATTTATTCAAATATTGTACAGTTAAATATTTGTATATTCGATATGGATGTAATAGCTTAGAATTTAATTTCTTGTTAAATATCCCCCCATTCAAACATTTGTACCCCCATCCCCATAATCATGTTATAATAATTTAGGACTTTAAATTTCCGCATTTAAAAGCTTTCAAATTATGCCATGATAGACCTAGGGTTTGTATGCAAATCAAAAATAACAAATAGCTTGACTAATACAAAGACAAAAAAGCATGAAAATGGACAACACAATGCACACTTGCACCCCTAGGGTTACTCCACTTGTTTCCCTTAAAATTGGGCCATGTTGCATGTTGAGTGTCTTTGGCAAACCAAAAACAAATCAAATGATCATAGTCCCTCGATGACGCTTTCTCAAGTTGCCTAAAAAATGATCAAGTCCCTTAAAGAAAAAAATTGCCAAAGACACTTGGCACTATTGTATTCATGGTCTAAACGATGACCCGTGCCCGTCCCGTTAACATCCTAACACAAAGTTGTTCACCAAATACAATGGTGAAACAACACTGCTAAAAGGGTTAAAAACATAAGGAAAGATCTTTGAGTAAATTTAGGGGTAGACAACTCTTAGTTACTTGATCAAACTTGCAAAACACACTTGCCTACTTTCAAAACACACTCCACAACAACTTTCAAAACAACTTTCAAAAACATTGAAACATCTTTTCAAAAAGACAAACACCTCTGTAAAACATTCGAGTAAAGAATTGTTACAATGGTTGCCTAGACAAGGCATCTTTTTCAAAACATTTTCAAAAACCACACACACAAAGCACCATTTCAAACAATTGAAAAGCAAAGGCAAGTGATCTAAGCAAGTAACTAAGAGCCCATGGATAACCATGGATAGAAAGGGTGCTAATACCTTCCCTTTCTATAATCTACTCCCCGAACCCAAGAAAACATCTCAAAGGTTTTTCCTGTGCTTTTTAACCTTTCCTTAGGATAAAATAAAAAGTCGGTGGCGACTCTTGCTAAACCGAAACATTTGCGAAAACAAACGCAAAACCTCAAGTCAGTTCTCCCACCGTATCACAGAACTGGCGACTCTGCTGGGGATTGAATTAAAAGTGGGGTTACCTTAGGGTTTTAGATCACCTTTACATGCTTACTTTGTTTGCTTTGATTGCTTTACTTTTTGGGTTTCTTGTTTGGGTCTGTTTTAAATCCTACACCCGGATTTGGGGGCACCTTTTTTAGGTAAATAGCAATAAAACTGTGAGGGAACTGTGCGGGGTATACCGACATGGTTGAAGCAGTAAGCTATATTAGTGTGACATATTTGTGAGTACCGGTAGCCCTTGAGTAGTCAAGGAGAATACGGGGCCGCTGAGTGATGTCATGAAGCACTAACGAACTCTTAGAACCTTAATTGACCATCTTAGCCTTTTTAGGGGTAGTGAGATGAATGACTTTGGTGCAGTCCGAAGTTGGTAGATACTCGATACTACACTCATTGAGGATTGTTTTCTTGGAATATTTTGGTCGCCAGTTGTGATCGGTGGATCTGGAACTGACTGTTTAACGCTGGTTCGCGAAATGTCGCGGAAGCAAGAGTCGCCACCGTCTTTTATTTTCTCCAAATGGAAAGGACAAAAGCACAGAAAAATTCCTTAAAGAGATCGCTCTCGGTTCGGGAGGTAGATTATAGAAAGGGAAGGTGTTAGCACCCTTTCTATCCATGGTTATCCATGGGCTCTTAGATACTTGCTCACTTGTGTTTTCAAAAATGGTTTGTTTGCTTTTCAACTGTGGGTTTTAAAAAGTTTCTTTGAAAATTTCAGTTCGACTCTTGTATCAGTCCTCAAGAGTGTTTGAAAAATTGCTTTCGAAAGCTTTTTGAAAAGGTGTCGGTGTGAAAAGTATTTTTGATTTGTTTTGTTTTGAATTAGAGCAAGTATCCACGAGTCGTCTACCTACCCTAAGGAATTCGTCTGTGTAAATGCCCTTTAAAGTAGTGCCATCCCACCATTGAGAGGTAGGTAGCACCACCGTTGGAGGTGTTCGGGTCAATTCGAGGTTCGGGATATGGTGATCACCAGAGCAATAGGAAGACACCTTAGAAGCTACCCTCATGCCAGGTTCCCGGATCATGAGGACTTACTAAGACATCCTCTACTCGACGATCACCTTTCAAGGCAAGGCAACAGTGAGGCGTACCCTAGGGGTGGTGTGTGCGAATTGTGTGTCGTTTTCATTTATATTTGTCTTGTCATGTTATTGGTGTTCTACGCTTGATTTTATTTAAGGCCATTCATTCTTGCATGCTTTGTTTAACAGTCAAAAGTTACGAGGAAAAAGTAAATCTAAAGCTATTACAAATGGCGCGGGTCCACATCGCCAAAATTAAACCGGACCCGATTTGACAGAAAAGTAAAGAATTAAAAGTGCGAGAAGTAATTACAAGGCTTCGGGAGAGATACATAATTATTTAAGCAATAAAATACATACGCGAATTAATGAGAATTAAGAACATGGGCGTTGGACCCTTTTGCAAAAAATTAAAATTAACATGAATTAATTAAGAAAAGAAATTGTTTTTGTTTTTGGTATTTTTATGTTTTTTAGGAATTAAATGGAAAAAATTAATTAAAATAAAATACTAAACCTGATTCTAATTATTTTTAAGTTATTAAGAAAGATATTGAAGTTTTTAACCTAAATTAACCCTAAATTATTTTCATGCAAATTTAATTATAAAAAAATAAATAAAATAAATATTATTATAAGAAAGAAAAAATTAAAAAGTAATAAAACATTAATTAAACCTATTTCTACATTTTTTAGATTTTTTTATGAAAAGAATTAATATTGCAAACCCTAATTTAAACTAAATTTATTTACATGCATTTATTTATGAAAATATTAGAAATAAAAATTATTTATTATATTTTTTATCTTTTCTGATTTTTAGTCATTTTTTGTATTTTGTAAAAAATAATTAATTAAATTAAAACAATAAAGAAAAATAAAATAACAATTGAAAATAAAATATAATGAAAATGTAGAGAATTGCAAACCAGGGGGTGGAAGTCCCAAATTGGAGGTATAGGCTCAGCAATCTGGCCCATTTAGCTTTGGCCTGGTAGACTGTTTGGAATCACGTGTAGTGCGTTGACTAGGGCGTAGCGTGTTCTTTGAATCCATGCCTTTGATCTGGTTCTAAGATGCACGTGGATGACTGGATGATGAAGGAACATGATGCGCCTGCAGCCTTGAAGCACATGGGAATTGCTATGGAAAAATAATATGGAAATATGTAGGACCTGGGACTTGAACCCAGGTCATGAGGGTTAACAACATTACACTTTGCCAGCTGAGCCACTACAACGCGTTTATTATATAAGTAACAAATAAATAATATAAAAGAAAAGCAAAACGTTAGTGGATCCACGTGCGAAAATTCAAACCAACGTATCAGGTGTTGCCACGATTTCGTCTTCCTCGCGTGCCTGAAACACAAAAACAAAAGCAACGATTTTTCATGCGTTTTATTAGGCCGGCTATGGGAAAATAGCGATTAGGCCTGTGTTACTCATAAATTGATCGCGAACATGGATTCTTCTTCGTCCAAACTTGCTGATTACATTCATGGCACTATGGTTCTCTAATTTTACGCTATGTGAAAACGCCCAATTTCCAATTCTGAAAACCCTAGAGTTTGGCAATGGTGGAATCGTCTACAGCTTGCAAAAACTCAATTAAACGCATGGGTTAGTTTGCAAATGCTTCACTGATCATGAATATACAATTAGAATGCCATGAATGTTCATAAATATTGAAACACGATAGTGAAAAAAAATGGAACAAGAGGGACTTCTGTATACCGTTCCAAAGCGTGAAGCTTGAGGTTTTTGACTGGAATATGTTCAATAGACCTTGAGGAAGCTATTGGAATAGTTTTTGTGCCTTGAATCGCCTTGTAGAGGTGTTTACAGTTTTGACTTTTTTGCAAATTTTTCAAGTTGTCAATGGAGTTTCTTGCGCAGCTTCTCTGTCCCGCATGATTAGGGTTGTGTTCTAGCATTTGTACTGAGTCCATTAGGTTAACAAAAAACAATCAAATCCATGGCATTCATTGTTTTTGAAAATTTGATTTCTTAAGATCTTTTTCATATCTTTTCCATGTGTTCTTGTGCCAATTATGATCAATTTGCTCCAAATCTTTCCTTATTGACTTAGGCACGAAATCTTGAGGCTGAAATGTGTACAAAAAGATTTGAAAACTTAGGTTAGTATTTTTCCTATATTTAATTTGATTTAAATGAATTAATATAAATAAAAATTCAAATAAATAAATAAAAAATGAGAAAATACTTCCCTTTGGGCCAAGTGGTCGTGCATGTGTCATGGATGATGAATCATGGAAGAAAAATGGGCCCATTAGCAATTTTAGGTCATTTGAATCAAAGTTGACTTTTCAAAATATCCAAATATTTCCCAACTTCCACAAGGCATAACTTGCTCAATTTTTAAGATTTTCTCATGTTCTTGGACATTTTGAAAAGGTCTTTGAGTCCTCTAACCAATTCCTTTGGTCCCATGTCATTTTGATTTACCAATCTCAAGTTATGGCCTTTGACTTAAAGTCCCTTTTTGTTGACTTTTGAAAATGACCTATAATGTTGAAATTGATAACTTTTTGTGAGAGCATTTCTTGGACTTGAAGTATGAAGATGAGTTGTAGGAAATGTCTTTCTCTTCAAAATGAGCTTTGGATGGAATTTTTTTGATAATCCATGTGAAAGTTATGCCCTGGTCAATTTCAGTTGACTTTTTCAACTGTCCAAATAAGGAAACTTTTGCATCTTGATGATTTCTGAGCCAAATTTTGAGAATCATGATCAAGCATTGATCAAATGATGTTTGTGGCTTCAAAATGATATGTTGACCAAAAATTTGAACTTTTGACTGTCAAATGACCATTTTGCCCCTACAGTTGACTGTAGTGCAATTAGGGTTTTTGACTGTGCAATTTTGTGCTGAAAGTCTTGAAACTTGATATGAGGATACCTGACCATATTTGTAGGCATGTGAGACTTGATTGGGCCTTTGAAAACTTCATCTTCTTGATCAGAACACAAACCCTAGTTTTGACTGTATAGGAGACCTTTGCACTGTGCAACCCTTGGGGAATTTTGCAGCTTGACTTGGCAATTTCTTGGAGAATATGGGAGGGCAAATTTTGGGGTACAACAGTTGCCCCTGTTCAATCTTCTTAGACCTGAGGATGCAGATTGGCTGACGTGCCTTTTGTAATCCGAAGGTGGAAGATGATTGAACACTAAAGTGCCCAGAAATTTGCGCTCACATAGTAGCAGTGATGATGGATTGGGCTTATAGATGCCATTTAGAGGTCGAGGAACAGGATGATGGGCTTATAGATGCCATCTGGATGTTGATCGCGTAAGAGATTCCTTGGCGAGAATCTGTATACCTGCAAAAATAGAAAAATGAGTACCTGACATGTTGCAGGAGCTGGTTTTCAGATGCTTGGTATAGATATGTCCTGACTGGTTACAGGAGCTGGGTCTGGAGCTTCACAAGATGATGAATGAACCAGGGATGGTTGTTGCCTTAGCATGAATGGTAAGAGAACCTTGGGTGATTTTAACTTCAACAACGCTCGTTGAGAAAATCTTAGTGAGAAATACCATCTTCGCAGGATCGGGAAGAAAACCATAGACAATTATAATATGAAAGGAATTATCACCTCACTCACCGTCGGAGAGGGAACATTCTGAAAAGGAATTGTCACCTCACTCACCGTCGGGGAGGGAAACATTGGAGATTATCACCTCACTCACCGTCGGAGAGGGAACTATCTGAAAAGGACTTACCACCTCACTCGCCGTTGGAGAGGGGACCATAGGAGACTATCACCTCACACTCACCGTCGGAGAGGGAAACATCTGAAAAGGAATTACCACCTCACTCTCTGTTGGAGAGGGGACCATAGGAGACTATCACCTCACACTCACCGTCGGAGAGGGAAACATCTGAAAAGGAATTACCACCTCACTCGCCGTTGGAGAGGGGACCAATAGGAATTTATAATCTGGGATAACTTCTACTGAGTCTTTATCAGAAAAATCTGTTGGGAGTTGATTTAGCTGGACTAGAGAAAGCCTTGAAATAGGATTGAGGATCTCAACTGCATCTTTCCTGAAAGGTAAAGGTCAGTTATATGCAATGCATGGTATGGATCAAGCGATGATGTTCTCAACATAAATGAGATTTGTATGATATAATGCGTCTATGCATGCTATAATGATGTATGTGATATTTTATGAATGTATGTTTTTGTCTAGGAAAATAAATCCTTGACGGATGCTGGGAAGTCATATCCTGGGCTGATGTTGAAGAATAGATTTTGCTTCCGTTGGGGATGATAACTGCAAGAATACCGGTAGGAGAAGATGACTCCGTTGCGGAATAAACTTGGCAAATGGAAGATTCTGCGGGGAAAAAGATACTCTAGCGACCATGCTGGGAAGCAATACTCTGTGGGGAGAAAGATATCTTTGCTGAAATGTTGATAACTTGCTGAGGATATCCTTGCTGTGTTGGAAGTATTGATAGACTTCGCTGGGGATAAGAAGGCTTCGTCGAGGACGATCTTTCCGTGGCTTTTGGCTGAGGATAACCCAGTTATATCCTGGTAAGGAAATAACTCTTTGAATAAAGTCGAACGACGCGTTCGTGCTCTGCGGGGATAAGCTTCCAGAATCTACTGGGGATGAGCTTACTGCCTGGAGAGGTGAATTCCAACTTTCCTGGGGAAACTGGATTGGACTCTCTTGGGGAAGTTTGAACTGCGTCGGGGAAGTGATTCCTTTGAATGTTGGTACACTGCCGGGGAACGATCTTTAGACCAAGACTGTCGGGGATGCTTGTTAAGAATATATATGCTGCTGGGGCATGTTGAGATCTGCTGGAGGATACTCAACTTCCTTAAGATTTGATAATTTTTGCTTGGAGAAGAATGCACTGTTTTGCTGAATCACTCTCTGGGGCATTAATGTGTACTGGTCATGTTCTTTAGCTGATCCTACTTTGGCACCTTGGAGGATAGAACAATTAGACTGCTCTTAGACAACTCTTTATTGCCCCTGTTTCTGAGGTGGGGGAGGAGGACCTGTGAGGTGCTGATAGTTGCTGATGGACAAACCTTCTTCTGGTAGACAGATGGTAGGACATAGTCGTACGCTTTAATCCCTAACTTTTGCCTGGACCGCCCTTTCGGGTTTTCAGTCCACCGGGATACCCATTTTTGCTCAAGCCGCCTTTTCAGGTTTTCGACTTGCCGGGTGTACAGATTTTTTCATTTCATCCCTCATTTTGCCCGAACCCTTTTGGTTCGCCGGGAAGCCCTTATTTTTGCCTAGGTATGTCAACCTAGCGGGTCTTTGATTGTGCGTAGTATTTTTCGACTATGTCCACGCTCTTAGAATGTAGGGAGGTGCCCCTGGCTGCTTGTGTTGCCATATTACCAGAAGGTGTCTGATCGTGCAAGATTCGTTGCTGGAGTGCCCCAAGTGACTCAGGCAGAGATTTGCCCCAGGCTTTTTGGCTTTTTGAGAGATTCTCTGGATCTTGACTTAACTGCCCCAGATGGTAGACCATGATCATGCCGTGCCCCTTGATTGGAGATATTCTTGTTCATTAGACTTTCGTCATGCGAATTTCTATGCTGTTCAAACAAAAAGTCATATGCAAACAAAGTTATGTTAAAAATGCAAAGCTTATGTCTGTCTCGAAGATTTTGAAAATGCATTCTTTTTCCATAAAACAAGTGAATGTTTGTAAAACGTGATGTCAACTCCGTATTTACCGTAGGCCTTAAGGAGTCAGGATACCTTTCGTGACAGTATGCTTTCGAGCTAACCCATGCTTCAGCTAGGACTTTTGAGGGTTATAACGTGGCCTGGTTCACGGTTTAAGAAACAAAGGATAAAGGCTCAAATTATTTGTACCCACCCGCTCTTCGTGATGTTCTCCAAACCTAAACTCAGTTGATCATACGTTAGACCTTGTTTGAGTCTTTGCTCTGATTTTCCGGTGATGATTCGGATATTGATAACTTATTTTGAATAGGCAGTCATTCCTTTTGTTGAGGGTTTGTAAGACCTCTTTCTGGTCTGATTTTTGTTATCCCTTTCTTTTTTGCCTGAACTGTTTCCTTTTTTGGAATTACAGTCAGCGGGATGCCCCAGTTTTGTAAGTCTCCTTCATGGGTTTTGACTTAATGGGCTTTTCATTTATGAATTTTTTGATAATGACTGCCTGTCTTTACGATTGTTCGGAACCATCACTGTCTTTCTTTTTTTTCGTAAGGATCTCTTTGGTGCCATTCGTTACGCACTTGGATCAATTGAGAGAACTACCCTGCCCCAGGTTATGATTTAGGGTTTTAATTTTCGAAAATAAAAACTCCTACTTCTTTGGCTCAGAGGGGTTGACGAGGGATTATCTTCCTTATAACTCCAGTGTTTAGGGATTGAAACAATGCCTGTACCTCATCAGCGGGGTCTGTTCAAAAGCATACTGTGAAGATCGTGGTATCGTTTTCGTCATCCTCCCTCAAGAGGCTTAGAATTATTAATCGAGAGTTAACATCAGAAAAAATATGAAGATGATTTGCATATAGTGAATACGAATATATTGTTTCAAAATAGACATAAGCGATGCATTAATGAAATAACAATGTTTAACATGAATAAATGTTTGAACAAAAGAAAATTGCAACTTGAACATTCGAATGAACAAAGGTTTTCCAGTCTCAGGATTTGTCACTCCAAATGGTGAGTCTTGCAGGGGTAGTAGAAGAACTCAGCCTGGCCATCTTGGGTGAATTCCACAGCTCCTTCCTCAATCAGGTCCTGGATTTTATTTTTCAGAGTCCAACAGTCCTCTGTGGCATGCCCCGGACTGTCAGAATGATAAGCGCAGTGAGCGTTAGGGTCATATCTTGAGAGTGTCCTGTTGGGATTCTTAGGAGGATCCTTTAGAGTTACCAAGTTCAACCTCAGCAGTTGTTGTAAGGCTTGAGGCAGCGATACGCTGAGCTTGGTGAATTGCCTTTTGGGCTTGTCTGGCTGAAGCTGGTGAGGTTGATACTGAATTGGTGATACTGGAGCCATATGAGGAGCTTTCTCCTCGCCTCTTTGTCTCAAAGATGGTTGAACGATGATTGGCTTTTTACCCTTAGATGTTTGCCCCAGTTGGTTGCCCTGAAGCAGTTGGTTGACGAGAAACCGAAGCTCATCTTGTCTTTGAGCTAAACCTTGAATGGCATTCCTCTGCCCCAGCATCTGGGCTTTCATTGCATCCATCTCCGCTTGTAGGTGTTTCAGCCCTTCATCCTCAGCACTGTTCCTGACTAGAGTCTCCATGAGAAGTGTCCTTAGCTCCTCCTGCCCCTTGGATAGATTCAGGAGGATTTCCCCGAACCGAGTCTCTTGAGCAAGAAGGTCCTGGTTATCTGGTTGGAAGGCCATTGCTGAAATAAACAGCGAGAAATGGTAAGTGACCTGCAACAAAGATACCTGTTATGTAATGATGTGTATGACATGCATGCAATGTTTTCAAGGACCTCGCGGGGTAAACAAGAAAATTGTTAGAGTTTGCATTTTGTAGCTTGACTGAAGGAACTTCCTGTTGTAGAGAGTCCTCCTTCAAGGGTCAAAGGCTCACCATATCCAGTGGGTCATAGCCTCTGACTTTAGTCATCATGTCTGGTTTTTATTTCCAAACAACCTTGGTTATGGAACCTTCTTCAGGAGTCAGAGCTCACCATATCAAGTGGGTCATAGCCCCTGACCACTTTGGTTAGAGGAAAATAAATCCTTTTTGCCCCTTGCTAGATGTTTGATTCATCATGACCTGCATCACAAGCCCTTGAGATCCTTGAAATGGGTTAGGATGTATGCAATGGTATGATGTCATGATGCATGGGGTAATATGAATAAACCCTGTTATGAGCCCTTATTAAGGACTATAAACAGAAACCTGCAAGAAACTCGGTAAAACCTGTCATGAGTCCCAGTTAAGGACTAAAAAAACAAAACTTGCAAGAAACTCGGTAAACCTTGTTAATAGTCCTAATTAAGGACTACAACAAAACCTGCAAGAAGCTCAAGTGTCAGACAACAAGCATGCAAATAGTCAAGTTGGAAGGCACACAAGTCACACAAGAGAAACCCTTAGAGTTCAGGCCAGCATGGGGTCTGGGTATTACCCTCTTGAAGTTGGTGGGTTCATACCTGTCCTATTAGAAGTAACCGGGTTCTAAGGGTCCCAATATCACGGGATTGCTTTCATTGTTCATCGTTTCAATTTAGCCACTGAACTGGCGACCGAAATATTCCAGGAAAGCAACCCTCAATTGAGTGTAGTATCGAGTATCAACCAACCTCGGACTGCACCAAAGTCAGTTATCTCACTACCCTAAAGAGGCCAAGATAGTTCAATTAAGGTTCCTAAGGTCGGTTGATGCTTCACGACACCACGCGGAGGCCCCGTACTCTCCTTGACTGAACTCAAGGGTTACCGGTACACACCAAAGTGCCACATCAACGTAGCAGACTGTTTCAACCATGTCGGTATACCCCGCACAGTTCCCTCACAGCCTTGTTGCTACTTTCTATGAAGGTATCCCCCAGATCAGGGTTAGGATCTATAGAACTCCCGAGACATTCCCACAATTTAAAGCAAGCAAAGAAAGCAATTGAAAACACAGTGATCTTAGTCCTAAGGTACACCTCACTTTATAAAGGGTCCCCAGCAGAGTCGCCAGTTCTGTGATCGGTGGATCTGGAACTGACTGTTTAACGATGGTTCGCGAAATGTCGCGGAAGCAAGAGTCGCCACCGTCTTTTATTTTCTCCAAATGGAAAGGACAAAAGCACAGAAAAATTCCTTAAAGAGATCGCTCTCGGTTCGGGAGGTAGATTATAGAAAGGGAAGGTGTTAGCACCCTTTCTATCCATGGTTATCCATGGGCTCTTAGATACTTGCTCACTTGTGTTTTCAAAAATGGTTTGTTTGCTTTTCAACTGTGGGTTTTAAAAAGTTTCTTTGAAAATTTCAGTTCGACTCTTGTATCAGTCCTCAAGAGTGTTTGAAAAATTGCTTTCGAAAGCTTTTTGAAAAGGTGTCGGTGTGAAAAGTATTTTTGATTTGTTTTGTTTTGAATTAGAGCAAGTATCCACGAGTCGTCTACCTACCCTAAGGAATTCGTCTGTGTAAATGCCCTTTAAAGTAGTGCCATCCCACCATTGAGAGGTAGGTAGCACCACCGTTGGAGGTGTTCGGGTCAATTCGAGGTTCGGGATATGGTGATCACCAGAGCAATAGGAAGACACCTTAGAAGCTACCCTCATGCCAGGTTCCCGGATCATGAGGACTTACTAAGACATCCTCTACTCGACGATCACCTTTCGAGGCAAGGCAACAGTGAGGCGTACCCTAGGGGTGGTGTGTGCGAATTGTGTGTCGTTTTCATTTATATTTGTCTTGTCATGTTATTGGTGTTCTACGCTTGATTTTATTTAAGGCCATTCATTCTTGCATGCTTTGTTTAACAGTCAAAAGTTACGAGGAAAAAGTAAATCTAAAGCTATTACAAATGGCGCGGGTCCACATCGCCAAAATTAAACCGGACCCGATTTGACAGAAAAGTAAAGAATTAAAAGTGCGAGAAGTAATTACAAGGCTTCGGGAGAGATACATAATTATTTAAGCAATAAAATACATACGCGAATTAATGAGAATTAAGAACATGGGCGTTGGACCCTTTTGCAAAAAATTAAAATTAACATGAATTAATTAAGAAAAGAAATTGTTTTTGTTTTTGGTATTTTTATGTTTTTTAGGAATTAAATGGAAAAAATTAATTAAAATAAAATACTAAACCTGATTCTAATTATTTTTAAGTTATTAAGAAAGATATTGAAGTTTTTAACCTAAATTAACCCTAAATTATTTTCATGCAAATTTAATTATAAAAAAATAAATAAAATAAATATTATTATAAGAAAGAAAAAATTAAAAAGTAATAAAACATTAATTAAACCTATTTCTACATTTTTTAGATTTTTTTATGAAAAGAATTAATATTGCAAACCCTAATTTAAACTAAATTTATTTACATGCATTTATTTATGAAAATATTAGAAATAAAAATTATTTATTATATTTTTTATCTTTTCTGATTTTTAGTCATTTTTTGTATTTTGTAAAAAATAATTAATTAAATTAAAACAATAAAGAAAAATAAAATAACAATTGAAAATAAAATATAATGAAAATGTAGAGAATTGCAAACCAGGGGGTGGAAGTCCCAAATTGGAGGTATAGGCTCAGCAATCTGGCCCATTTAGCTTTGGCCTGGTAGACTGTTTGGAATCACGTGTAGTGCGTTGACTAGGGCGTAGCGTGTTCTTTGAATCCATGCCTTTGATCTGGTTCTAAGATGCACGTGGATGACTGGATGATGAAGGAACATGATGCGCCTGCAGCCTTGAAGCACATGGGAATTGCTATGGAAATAATATGGAAATATGTAGGACCTGGGACTTGAACCCAGGTCATGAGGGTTAACAACATTACACTTTGCCAGCTGAGCCACTACAACGCGTTTATTATATAAGTAACAAATAAATAATATAAAAGAAAAGCAAAACGTTAGTGGATCCACGTGCGAAAATTCAAACCAACGTATCAGGTGTTGCCACGATTTCGTCTTCCTCGCGTGCCTGAAACACAAAAACAAAAGCAACGGTTTTTCATGCGTTTTATTAGGCCGGCTATGGGAAAATAGCGATTAGGCCTGTGTTACTCATAAATTGATCGCGAACATGGATTCTTCTTCGTCCAAACTTGCTGATTACATTCATGGCACTATGGTTCTCTAATTTTACGCTATGTGAAAACGCCCAATTTCCAATTCTGAAAACCCTAGAGTTTGGCAATGGTGGAATCGTCTACAGCTTGCAAAAACTCAATTAAACGCATGGGTTAGTTTGCAAATGCTTCACTGATCATGAATATACAATTAGAATGCCATGAATGTTCATAAATATTGAAACACGATAGTGAAAAAAAATGGAACAAGAGGGACTTCTGTATACCGTTCCAAAGCGTGAAGCTTGAGGTTTTTGACTGGAATATGTTCAATAGACCTTGAGGAAGCTATTGGAATAGTTTTTGTGCCTTGAATCGCCTTGTAGAGGTGTTTACAGTTTTGACTTTTTTGCAAATTTTTCAAGTTGTCAATGGAGTTTCTTGCGCAGCTTCTCTGTCCCGCATGATTAGGGTTGTGTTCTAGCATTTGTACTGAGTCCATTAGGTTAACAAAAAACAATCAAATCCATGGCATTCATTGTTTTTGAAAATTTGATTTCTTAAGATCTTTTTCATATCTTTTCCATGTGTTCTTGTGCCAATTATGATCAATTTGCTCCAAATCTTTCCTTATTGACTTAGGCACGAAATCTTGAGGCTGAAATGTGTACAAAAAGATTTGAAAACTTAGGTTAGTATTTTTCCTATATTTAATTTGATTTAAATGAATTAATATAAATAAAAATTCAAATAAATAAATAAAAAATGAGAAAATACTTCCCTTTGGGCCAAGTGGTCGTGCATGTGTCATGGATGATGAATCATGGAAGAAAAATGGGCCCATTAGCAATTTTAGGTCATTTGAATCAAAGTTGACATTTCAAAATATCCAAAAATTTCCCAACTCCCACAAGGCATAACTTGCTCAATATTTAAGCTTTTCTCATGTTCTTGGACATTTTGAAAAGGTATTTGAGTCCTCTAACCAATTCCTTTGGTCCCATGTCATTTTGATTTACCAATCTCAAGTTATGGCCTTTGACTTAAAGTCCCTTTTTGTTGACTTTTGAAAATGACCTATAATGTTGAAATTGATAACTTTTTGTGAGAGAATTTCTTGGACTTGAAGTATGAAGATGAGTTGTAGGAAATGTCTTTCTCTTCAAAATGAGATTTGGATGGAATTTTTCTGATAATCCATGTGAAAGTTATGCCCTGGTCAATTTCAGTTGACTTTTTCAATTGTCCAAATAAGGAAACTTTTGCATCTTGATGATTTCTGAGCCAAATTTTGAGAATCATGATCAAGCATTGATCAAATGATGTTTGTGGCTTCAAAATGATATGTTGACCAAAAATTTGAACTTTTGACTGTCAAATGACCATTTTGCCCCTACAGTTGACTGTAGTGCAATTAGGGTTTTTGACTGTGCAATTTTGTGCTGAAAGTCTTGAAACTTGATATGAGGATACCTGACCATATTTGTAGGCATGTGAGACTTGATTGGGCCTTTGAAAACTTCATCTTCTTGATCAGAACACAAACCCTAGTTTTGACTGTATAGGAGACCTTTGCACTGTGCAACCCTTGGGGAATTTTGCAGCTTGACTTGGCAATTTCTTGGAGAATATGGGAGGGCAAATTTTGGGGTACAACACCAGTTAAGTGGCTAAACCAAAACAATGAACACAGAAAATAATCCAGTGATATTGAGCTCCTTAGAACCCGGTTTCTATTTTAGGACAAGATGAGCCAACTAACTTCAAGAGGGTACTTACCTACAAACCCCATGCAAGCCTAAACCTAAGGACTTGTTTGCTTTGTGTGAATATGATTACCTGTATATACAATTACTTGCTTTTGCATACATGTGCATAACGTCATAACATCATACCATAGCATTTTCAAGGATCTCGAGGGTTCTTTTGATGCAGGGTCACGTTGAACCAGACGTCTACCAAGGGGCAAGAGGTTTCTCCTCTAAACAAACGCCATCAAAGATCAAGTGCAACAACTTGAATCAGGGGCTATGACCCACTTGACACGGTGAGCTTGATTCTCGTGGAAAGACATCCACCGTTACAAAGTTCTCCAATCAAAGATGTTGATCAAAGTTCAACCTCTAACATTCTCATGTGTTTACCCTAAGAGATCCTTGAAAACATGCATTCACATATTATGCATTGTACCATAACAGCTTTTCCTTTTCAGGTTTCCTTATTCTCCTATTGTTTATTTCAGTAGAGATGGCTCTAGAGAGGACTGTCAAAGATATCCAGGATCAAAATGCTCAACTTCAGGAAATGTTCTTGAACCTGTCCCAGGGGCAAGAAGAAGTGAAAGCTCTCCTCACAAGGGGCTTGGTCCAAGGGAATTCAAGTAATGCCAGGAGTGATCAGTTAGAGGAACTGCAGTTTGAGCTGGCAACAATGAGGATCCAGATGATGGTACAACTGGTAGGCCAGATGGCTCTCATTCAAGACTTAGCTCAAAGACAAGAGGAGCTCAGGGTTCTCGTCAACAAACTGCTTCGGGACAATCAAGTGGGGCAAACATCTGAGGTTGAAGAGCAATTCATCACTCAACCCCACTTGAGACAAGAAGACAAGGGAAAGGCTCCTCTACTTGCTTCAGGGTCACAAGCCCATCAACAACTGCGTCAGTGTCAACGGGGTAATCGGCGTAAGCAAACTACGTCTGGAAGACAGTTCACTGAGACTGACATACCGTCATCTCTAATACCGGACCGCTTGTTGGAGGTCAATCTGACTGCTTTAAGGGATCCTATTCGGAATCCCAATACCTCCGCTCCTAGCTATCATCCCGACGCATTTTGTGTATACCACTCCTATAGTCCGGGACATGACACCGATGACTGTTGGGCCTTGAAGAACAAGATTCAAGATCTGATTGACATTGGGGTGCTGAGATTCATGCCAGATGGCGAGATGAAAATCTTCCGTTAAGGGTTTCTCCACCTGAAATGACAAAGCTTGAACTGAGAGACTTTTGTTCCATTTGAATTTTTCAAAGTTATAATTTCTTTTGTGATTCAAACAATTATCTATTTGATGTCAAACTCTGTTTCATTAATGCATTGCATATGTTTGTCTTGAATTCATCCATGTGTTTTCACTATTCTTATGCTTTATTTATGATATTTAACTCTTGATAAAAAGCTGCAAGCCCTTAGAGGGAGGATGACGAAACAATACCATAATCTCATACAGTATGCTTTCGAACACACCTTGCTGATGATGTACAAGCATTTCTTTCAATTCCCAAACACTGGAGTTATAAGGAAGATAATCCCTAGTCAACCCCTTCGAGCCAAAGAAGTAGGAGTTTTCTGTTCTAAACAAATTGAAACCTTTGATTTAAACCTGGGGCAGGATAGTCTCTCAGTTAATTCAAAAAAGATGCGCATTGAAGTCGCAAACTCTCGGTTCGTAATACAACGAACGACATAAAAAAAAGAAGAAAAACATTCCTTTGGAATCAAAAGACAATGATGGTTCCTTATCTCATAGGCAGTCATTATCTCTCAAAAGAGAAAAGCCCACTGAGCCAAAACCTATAAAGAAGGCTTAAGAAACTGGGGCATCCCGCTGACGGTAATCCCGAAAACAAGAGCTGTCAGGCAAAAGTTAGGGATAACAAATCAAAAGAACGAGGTCACTACTGAAAATTCTGGCAGCAGATACTCAATGTCACAGTGAATGTTATGACACCGTATCTGACTTTCTATAAGACAGTAAATAAAAACAGTAAAGAACACAGTCAATTGTTTACCCAGTTCAGTGTGAAACAACACCTACTCTGGGGGCTACCAAGCCAGGGAGGAAATCCACTATAAGAGATATTAATTCAGGAATAAACCAGCCAGTTTATCTCCTTCACTTAAGACCTACCCAATGCTACTTCAATCTAAGTTTAACTTAAACCTGAGTTCCTACTCACTCCCCCTCAATCACAGCAGTGATACTTAAAACAATTGACTAATGAATTAATGAAGACACTCTTCAGAACATACACTTGATTATGCTTCACAGCTTTTTAATCAAGTAACACAAAACACTCTTGCTTCACAGCTTTGAGTGATACATAAACCTAACTTGACTTTGCTTCAAAGCTTTAGTCAAGAGACACAAAACACTCTTGCTTCAAAGCTTTGAGTGATACAAAAAACCCTTACAATCAAAACCTATTCCAAGTCACTTATCACAATGATACTTGCTTGGATTACAGCAGTTAAAACTATACAACTCCTAATTGATCTTCAGTCCAAAAGGGATATTTTCCAAACAACAATCCTGTTGAATATGTAGCAGCTGTTTCTTCAGTTAGGGTTTCCACAAAAAGCTAGGGTTAATTAGGTTTAACCATAAGACTTGGTCACAAGACTTTATCAACCAGTTTAGGGTTGAGCTAGGTTAACCCAAAGACAACGGGAGATTCTGTTCTGGAAGAAATGAGCCAACTTCCTGAAAAAACTCAGAATTAACCAAACTGCACTACTGTTAGATCAGTACAGGATGTCTTAACATTTGTTATGACATCAGAATTCCTGTTTACTGATTTTGGTAGAAGGCAATAAATGTGATCTTTTGCAAAATGCTCAGATACACACTCATACACAGTAGCTACTGTGTGCCATAATTTTTCTGCATAAAGAACCTAATAATCCAGAATGTTATGACATCAGTCATGACATTTACACACTTGGTTTTACCAAAAAAACATGCCAATAACTAAACACTTACAAACTCCCCCTTTGGCAGATTTTTGGCTAAAACCCTTAAGCAATAAGAGAATATAGAGCAGCAGAATGAATATGACTGCAGAAAAAAATGTGAGGTCTACCAAGTAATTAACACAAAAAATCTCCCCCTCTTTAGCCACAAATGGGCCAAAGATACAAGTACTTAAATGATATAAAGTTATCCAAAATAGGTAATAAAATCTGAAGACACTTGCACCAACAGCATCAGCATCAGTGGATCTATTTTCTTCAGCATTGAGCTGATCTTCAGCAGCAACCTCTTCCCTTCTGATTCGTTCAGTCTCCTCCTGTTCCAACTAGAGAGAGAACTTTGATTGAGAGAAAGGGATTTGTTGAAGAGTTGAGAGAGGAAGGAGGCAAATGAGTGTCTATTTTTAATAATTATGAAAGAAATGGGAAAGCATATGATTAACCCAATCAAAATAGACTTTACAAAAATAACTCCTTCTACCCTTGTTTTAAGCAAAATTAATTGCTACAATTCTTCCTGTTGGCAAATACCCAACTTGCCCCTCAAGTTTTCAAATTGATTTGCATCAAGTGCCTTGGTGAAGATGTCAGCCAGCTGTAGCTCAGTGGCAACATGTTCTAGTTTAAGCGTCTTCTCTTCTACAAGGTCTCTGATAAAGTGATGTCTTATGTCAATATGTTTGGTCCTGCTATGCTGAATAGGATTCTTGGAAATGTTGATTGTGCTCAGATTGTCGCAGTACAATGTCATAACATCTTGTGTGACATTATACTCAGTAAGCATCTGTTTCATCCAGATCATTTGAGAACGGCTACTACCAGCTGCAATGTATTCAACTTCAGCAGTAGAGAGACACACAGTTCTGTTTCTTGCTGAACCAGGAGACCAGATTATTTCCTAAGAAGAAACATCCTCCAGAGGTGCTTTTTCTATCATCAGCACTTCCAGCCCAATCAACATCACAATAACCAGTCAGAGTTGGTTCACAACCATGAGAGTACAGCAAGCCATAGTTGTAAGTTCCACTTACATACTTCAAAATTCTCTTTACTTGGTTGATATGACTGACTTTAGGATCAGCTTGGTATCTTGCACAAACTCCAACTGCAAAAGCAATGTCAGGTCTGCTGGCTGTTAAGTACAACAAACTTCCTATCATGCTTCTGTACAGACTTTGGTCCACCTTAACCCCACTTGAATCTTTGGATAGCTTTAAATGAGTAGGTGCAGGGGTCCTTTTGTGACTGGAATTCTCCATACCAAACTTCTTGACAATGTTCTTTGCATACTTGCTTTGAGATAGAAAGATAGAGTCCTCCATCTGTGAGACTTGCAGTCCAAGAAAATAAGTCAGTTCTCCCATGAGACTCATTTCGAATTCAGCCTTCATCTGGTCAGCAAAATGTTTAACCATTTGTTCTGACATTCCCCCAAACACTATGTCATCAACATATATTTGAGCTACCATTAACTTCCCTCCTTCATTTTTGACAAAGAGGGTTTTATCCAAGCCTCCTTTTCTGTATCCTTTGTCTGAGAGAAATTTTGTCAACCTGTCATACCATGCTCTAGGAGCTTGTTTCAGGCCATATAGAGCTTTCCTCAATTTATAGACATGATCAGGGTGGTTTGGATCCACAAAACCTTTAGGTTGTTCCACATAAACTTCTTCATTTAAGTACCCATTTAGGAAGGCACTTTTTACATCCATCTGAAACAGCTTGAACTTCAGGAGACAAGCAATTCTCAATAGGAGTCTGATAGATTCCAGTCTGGCTACAGGGGCAAAGGTCTCATCAAAATCAACCCCTTCAACTTGAGTGTGTCCTTGGGCAACAAGTCTTGCCTTATTCCTAGTCACAACTCCTTCAGCATCTGATTTGTTCTTGTATATCTATTTTGTACCAATGATGTTTGTTCCTTCAGGTCTAGGAACTAACTCCCAAACTTCATGTTGCTTAAATTTGGTTCAATTCATCTTGCATTGCACCAATCCAGTATTCATCAATTAAGGCCTCCTTAACATTTCTTGGTTCAATTTTAGACACAAAACAAGAGTTTGAGATGATTTCTCTAGATCTTGTAATGACTCCACTATTTGGATCCCCTATAATGAGTTCTTTAGGATGATCTTTCTGAATTCTGATGGAAGGGATTTTGCTAGCTTCCTTGGTCTCAGAGTCTGCTGTAGTGGTGTCAGGAAGGTCATTCTGTTGAGTTGGAGTCTCAAAGAATGTCTCAACATTACAAGGGACATCTGTTTCTTCATGATAATCATCAATTATGACATTTATTGATTCCATCATGACTTTGGTACTGGAATTGAATACCCTATAAGCTCTGTTGTTGGAGGAGTATCCTAGAAATATACCTTCATCACTTTTAGGGTCCAGCTTTCTCCTTTGTTCACGATCTACC
Organism: Vicia faba; assembly: GCA_948472305.1. NCBI lineage: Eukaryota > Viridiplantae > Streptophyta > Magnoliopsida > Fabales > Fabaceae > Vicia > Vicia faba. The sequence goes on along the minus strand of OX451737.1, from coordinate 1,417,500,979 downwards.
AGAATATAGCATTTGCTGCCAAATACATGGAAGTACTTCACAGTTGGCTTTCTTCCTTTCCAGAGTTCATAAATGGTGGATGAGGTTCCCTTTCTCAGAGTGACTCTGTTATGGACATAACAGGCTATATTCATAGCTTCAGCCCAAAAATGAATAGGAAGTCTTTTGGCATGTATCATAGCTCTGGCAGATTCCTGTATGGTCCTATTTTTCCTTTCTACAACTCCATTTTGTTGGGGAGTTATAGGAGAAGAGAATTCATGACTAATTCCTTCCGAGGAACAGAACTCATTAAACTTACTGTTTTCAAATTCCTTGCCATGATCACTTCTGATTCTGACAATACACCCTTCCTTTTCTCTTTGAATTCTTTTGCACAGTTCTTTAAAGACTTCAAACACATCAGATTTTTCCTTAATGAAGTTAATCCAGGTGAATCTGGAATAGTCATCCACAACAACATAGGCATATCTCTTTCCACCAAGACTTTCCACCTGCATTGGTCCCATCAGATCCATATGCAGAAGTTCCAGAACCTTAGAGGTGGTCAGATGTCTTGACTTTGGATGTGACATCCTTGTCTGCTTACCAACCTGACATTCACCACAAACTCTCCCTTCATCAATTTGCAGTCTTGGAATCCCTCTGACTGCTTCCATGGAGATAATCCTTTTCATTCCTCTTAGATGAAGATGGCCAAGTTTTTGGTGCCACAGTTTCACCTCTTTTTCTTCTTTGGCAATAGAACACACAGTGGAGTTATTAGTGTTCTCAGGCTCCCACAAGTAACAGTTATCTTTAGATCTGACTCCTTTCATTACAACTTCTTGTTTTTCATTAATTACAAGACATTCAGATTTTGAGAAGTTGACCTTGAATCCTAGATCACATATTTGACTGATACTAATGAGATTAGCAGTCAGGCCTTTTACCAATAGTACTTCATTCAGATTTGGAACTCCAGGGCAGTCCAAATTACCAACTCCTTTGATTTCACCTCTAGCACCATCTCCAAAGGTCACATAACTAGTGGTGTGAGGTTTAACATTATTGAGAATGTTCTTGATTCCAGTCATGTGCTTAGAACACCCACTGTCAAAGTACCAGTCTTCCTTTGCAGAGACTCTCAGGGAAGTGTGGGCTATCAGGGCAGTAACCTTTTTCTTCCATTGAGGAGTATGTGGAACCCTGTTAGACTTAGGTTTAACACCTGGGTTCTGATTAGGGTATCCATATAATCTGAAGCAGAAAGGCTTTATGTGACCAAACCTCCCACAATGATAACATCTCCATCTTTGGTACTTTTTCTTCATATTTCTCTGTTCCCGATGTTGAGTGTTATGTTGTGACATCTGCTTTGACATTTGTTTATCAGACCTGATCTTCTTGTCTGCACCAGATTTCTTTGCTTCCACAAATCCTAGTCCAGACTTGTTCCCCACATTTTGTCCAACCTGAAGGATTTCTTCCAATTTGTCAGTTCCATTTGTCAACATCTTGACAGATTTGGTCATCTGGTTCAACTTTGAGTTCAGCATTTGAACTTCCCCTTCTAGATGACTTATAGTTTCAAGGTCTGCCCTTTTTTCAGCCTCCAACTTTATGATGAGTTTTGTTTGTCTCTCATTTTGCACACAGACTTCAGCACTTCTGATACACAATTTCTTGTAAGTATCATCCAGTTCTTCAAATGTCACTTCCTCATCACTAGTGTCACTTTCAGAGGTACAAACACCAGTTAATGCAGTAACTAGTTTGGCAGATTCTTCTTCAGAATTACTTTCTGAATCACAGTCAGACCAGGTAACAGTCATACCTTTCTTTTGTTTCTTAAGAAAGGTAGGACATTCAGCTCGAATATGCCCATATCCTTCATAACCATGGCATTGAATTCCTCTGCCTTGATTTCCCTTCTCTTCAGACCTTGGTCTTCTGCTGGAGTCATAAGATCTGTTAATGTCAGAGGGGATGTTCTCAACATTTGGCCTTGACTTTGGATCCATTCTCTTGATGAGTTTGTTGAATTGTCTTCCAAGCATGGCTATAGCCTCTGAAATATTTTCTTCTTCATCCTCCTTGTTTTCATCTTCAGTGTTGGATACAAGTGCTATGCTCTTGTTTTTCTTGTCAACATTGTCACTGATCCCCATCTCAAAAGTCTGAAGAGACCCAATGAGTTCATCCACCTTTAAGTTGCTGATGTCCTGGGCTTCCTCTATAGCAGTTACCTTCATTGCAAATCTTTTAGGCAGGGATCTGAGAATCTTTCTCACCAGTTTTTCTTCAGACATCTTTTCACCCAATGCTCCTGAGGTGTTGGCAATCTCCAAGATGTTCATGTGAAACTCATGAATGGTTTCATCTTCCTTCATCCTTAGGTTCTCAAACTTTGTAGTCAGCATCTGAAGCCTTGACATTTTTACTTTGGATGTGCCTTCATGGGTAGTTTTGAGAGTGTCCCACACTTCCTTGGCCAGTTCACATTGATGTACTAGTCTGAAAATGTTTCTATCAATTCCATTGAACAAGGCATTTAAAGCTTTGGAATTTCCCAGGGCTAACTCATCTTCTTCTTTGCTCCATTCTTCCTCAGGCTTCAGACTGATTGTCCCATCTTTCTCAGTTATGGTGGGATGGTTCCATCCTTTGTCAGCAGCTCTCAAAGCCTTTTTGTCCAGAGATTTTAAGAAGGCAATCATACGAGGTTTCCAGTAGTCATAATTTGTTCCATCCAGAATGGATGGTCTATTTCCAAAAACTCCTTCTTTGTCCATAGTTCCAGAAAGTGATATCCCTAGATCTCACCCAGTAATACAGGCAGGGTGCCTGCTCTGATGCCAATTGAAAATTCTGGCAGCAGATACTCAATGTCACAGTGAATGTTATGACACCGTATCTGACTTTCTATAAGACAGTAAATAAAAACAGTAAAGAACACAGTCAATTGTTTACCCAGTTCAGTGTGAAACAACACCTACTCTGGGGGCTACCAAGCCAGGGAGGAAATCCACTATAAGAGATATTAATTCAGGAATAAACCAACCAGTTTATATCCTTCACTTAAGACCTACCCAATGCAACTTCAATCTAAGTTTAACTTAAACCTGAGTTCCTACTCACTCCCCCTCAATCACAGCAGTGATACTTAAAACAATTGACTAATGAATTAATGAAGACACTCTTCAGAACATACACTTGATTATGCTTCACAGCTTTTTAATCAAGTAACACAAAACACTCTTGCTTCACAGCTTTGAGTGATACATAAACCTAACTTGACTTTGCTTCAAAGCTTTAGTCAAGAGACACAAAACACTCTTGCTTCAAAGCTTTGAGTGATAAAAAAAACCCTTACAATCAAAACCTATTCCAAGTCACTTATCACAATGATACTTGCTTGGATTACAGCAGTTAAAACTATACAGCTCCTAATTGATCTTCAGTCCAAAAGGGATATTTTCCAAACAACAATCCTGTTGAATATATAGCAGCTGTTTCTTCAGTTAGGGTTTCCACAAAAATCTAGGGTTAATTAGGTTTAACCATAAGACTTGGTCACAAGACTTTATCAACCAGTTTAGGGTTGAGCTAGGTTAACCCAAAGACAACGGGAGATTCTGTTCTGGATGGAATGAGCCAACTTCCTGAAAAAACTCAGAATTAACCAAACTGCACTACTGTTAGATCAGTACAGGATGTCTTAACATTTGTTATGACATCATAATTCCTGTTTACTGATTTTGGTAGAAGGCAATAAATGTGATCTTTTGCAAAATGCTCATATACACACTCATACACAGTAGCTACTGTGTGCCATAATTTTTCTGCATAAAGAATCTAATAATCCAGAATGTTATGACATCAGTCATGACATTTACACACCTGGTTTTACCAAAAAAACATGCCAATAACTAAACACTTACAACTACAAATCCTCAACAACATGAAAAATGTTGCAAAAATGACTGCCTTCCATAAAATTCAACTGGTGAGAACCATCACCAAAAAGTCGTTCCAAACTCGAATAGAGTGCGACGCACAATTAACTGAGTCTAGGACTGAAGGACATTACGAAGAGCGGGTGGGTACAAATATACTTTGAGCCTTTATCCTTTGTTCCTTAAACCGTGAACCAAGCCACGTGGCAACCCTTCAAAAGTCCTAATTTAAGCATGGGTTAGTTCGAAAGCATGCTGTTACAAAAGGTATCCTGACTCCTGTAAGGCTTTGCTCTAAATCTTGTGTTGAATTTGTCTTATAAAAAGTTTTCTGCTAAAAAGCACATTTTCTCAAAACTTCAAGACAGACATAAACTTTGCATTACTTGAATATCACTGTTTGCATTTGGCTATTTGTTTGACAGCGGAGAAATTCACACAATGAATATCCGATGAACGAAAGCTCTCTCAGTGAACAAAATCACTTTAAAAAGGATGACACTTCCATTGCAAAAATCTCCTATCAACAAGGGGGCATGACATGTCACTATCCAGTTAACCTGGGGCAGTCCAGTCAAGATTTCAACAAATCTTTCAAAGCTCAATTAACCTGGGGCAGTCCAGTCAAGATTTCAACAAGATCTTTCAAAAGTCCAATTAACCTGGGGCAGTCCAGTCAAGGTTTCAACAGATCTTTCAAAGTCCATTTAACCTGGGGCAGTCCAGTCAAGATTTCAACAAATCTCTCAAAAGTTCAGTGAGCTTGGGGCAAGTCTCCTTCATCATCACTTGGGGCATTCAAATGTCAATCTCAAGGTCGTTCAAAATTTCCTTCATCACCTGCTGGAAGTTACGATCAACATCACAAATTCCTTCATCACCTGTTGGAATATACAGTTTCAGATACGCTCCAAGCACGGTAGCCATTATGTCACTCATTCAGATCCCAGTTACAGTTTCAGATACACTCCAGATACGGAAGTCATTCTGCTACTCATACAGATCTCAACTCCAAGATACAGTTTTAGATACGCTCCAAGCACGGTAGCCATTATGTCACTCATTCAGATCCCAGTTACAGTTTCAGATACACTCCAGATACGGAAGTCATTCTGCTACTCATACAGATCTCAACTCCAAGATACAGTTTCAGATATGCTCCAAACATGGTAGCCATTCTGTCACTCATTCAGATCCCAGTTACAGTTTCAGATACACTCCAGATACGGAAGTCATTCTGCTACTCATACAGATCTCAACTCCAAGATACAGTTTCAGATACGCTCTAAACACGGTAGCCATTCTTTCACTCATTCAGATCCCAGTTACAATTTCAGATACACTCCAGATACGGAAGTCATTCTGCTACTCATACAGATCTCAACTCCAAGATACAGTTTCAGATATGCTCCAAACACGGTAGCCATTCTGTCACTCATTCAGATCCCAGTTATAGTTTCAGATACACTCCAGACACGGAAGTCATTATGCTACTCATACAGATCTCAACTCCAAGATACAGTTTCAGATATGCTCCAAACACTGTAGCCATTCTGTCACTCATTCAGATCCCAGTTACAGTATCAGACTACCGCGAAGCCTGGATTACGACCAGATAGTGGTATCTCCTAAGAGCAAGCTATGAAGCCAGGATTCGACCGGATAATAGTTTAATCCCCAACAAGTTATTGTGAAACCTGGATTACGACCAGATAGCAATACAAGTTTCTATGAAGCCTGGATTACAACCAGATAGCAGCCAAGAATACTATGAAGCCTGGAGTCGACTAGATAGTGGTATATCTTTAGCATAAGCCGTGAAGCCCGGATTCAACCGGATAGCAGCTCAACAAGTTATTGTGAGGCCTGGATTACGACCAGTTAGCAATACAAGTTTCTGTGAAAGCCTGGAGATCGACCAGATAGAAGTTAACGGTTAATAGAATGAAGATTCTCATCCTTAAAACCTTAGAAGATTGGTATACTCCCAATTTCTGACAGTTAACAAATTGAAGACTCTCATCCTTAAAACCTCAGAAGATTGGTATACTCCCAATTTCTGACCCCCAACAGAATGAAGATTCTCATTCTCAAAGTGGCGTATAACCCAAGTTCCAGATTAATACCTGTAGCAAGCCAGGAAAACTATCTGAGGACGACTGATTGTAGATTAATACCTGAAACCAGCCAAGAAAACTATCTACATGAAGAGATTAAAGATTAATACCTGTAACAAGCCAGGAAAACTATCTTTCTTTCTCAAGTCAGAGATTAATACCTGAAACCAGCCAGGACAACTATCTCACCGACCAACGTTTTCAAGATCCCAGATCAGTACCTGCAGCAATCAAAAGATTCTTGCAATCCTCAGCGGAGCTAAAACTTCCAACTATCAATCCCCAAGCAGAATGAAGACTCTCATTCTCAGTCCCTCACGGGATATTCAAATATTCTCCAGTGAAGATCCCCTCAAGACAGGAATCCCTAGTAGATTGGCATACAACCCAAGCTCCTGATTCCCCAACAGTGGTCCCAGGACTTCTCATTTTCAATGATCAAAATATTCTTGCAGTCCCCTGCAGCAGTCAAGGATTCACTTTCCCTTGCAGCAGTCAAGGATTCACTTTCCCCGGCAGCAGTTAAGATTCTATTATCTCCGGCTATCCAGGATTCCTCTATCCTTAACAAGACAGCTCGTCAGCTTACATGCGCATTCATTACATTCATATCATGAGCATTGATATACACATATTGCATCATACATTTCATGCAACATGACTTTGTGTTTCAGCTAATATTTTACCCTTTTCAGGATAAAATTAATAATTCAAGACTTCTGAAAATAGTTTATGGGTTCCCCAGACACGGATGTTAACCTATCGCTTGTTCAGATTCTTCAACTTCTGAAAACAGTTTACGGATTCTCCAAACACAGTTGTTAATCTATCGCTTGTTCAGACTCAACTTCTAAAAACAGTTTACGGAATCTCCAAACACGGATGTTAATCTATCGCTTGTTCAGACTCAACTTTTGAAAATAGTTTACGGACGCTTCCCAACATGGATGCTAATCTATTGCTTATTCAACTTCAAGACTTCTGAAAACAGTTTACGGGTTCTCCAGACACGGATGTTAACCTATCGCTTGTTCATATTCTTCAACTTCTGAAAACAGTTTACGGATTCTCCAAACACGGATGTTAATCCATCGCTTGTTAAGACTCAACTTTTGAAAAAAAACGGTTTACGGATTCTCCAAACACGGATGTCAATCCATTTGCTTATTCAAGATCCCCAATTCAGAGATATTCCAAACATAAATACCTTTCTGATACTCGATCACTCATCAACGATATACAGTTCAACAAGCATTCCAGATGGCATCTTTAAGCCCATCCCCCGACAAGATTTTGGTCACATCTCCAGATGGCATCTTCGAGCCCATCTCCAAATGGTATCTTTAAGCCCATTCCCGCATCCATGTCTTGACGAGTGCAAATTTAAGGGCACTCTAGTGTCCAATCTCCTTTTACCTTTGAGACGCGAAAGGCAAACTTGCCAATCTAACTCTTCAGGTGCAAGAAGATTGAACAGGGGCAACTGTTGTACCCCAAAATTTGCCCTCTCATTTCATCAACATTTTCTCACCACAAGACTCTTGGAACTCAAGATCAAGTTAGGGTTTGCTCTGCTCAAGACCCCTCCTTGCACTGTTGACTCAAATTAGGGTTTCAGTTTGCACAAAGATGTTTTGACCTAAAATGCCCAAAGTGACTTTCATGCTTCATGTTGGACTTACAAGTTTATCCATACCAAGTTTCAAGCCTTGATTCCAATCTTTGCCCAGTCAATTGGACAGTTGACCTAGAAATCAACTGTATTGGGGAAAAAGTCAACTGTGGCCAATTGACAGTCAAACCTCATGATTTTTGACCCACATCAACATCATGAACTCATATGAACCATTTGGTCAAGTTTGGATCACAATCCCACAAGAAATTTGATCAGATCACCAAAAGGGCAAAATGGTCATTTTCAGGGTTTTGACTGCACAAAGGCAATTTTTGACGGTTTGACCTAACCAATGGCAAACCAAGCTCACATAAGGACTCAAGAACTCAATGGCATTGTCTTGACCCATTCAACAAGTTCAAAATATCTCAAGTGCACAGGATTGACTGATGAATTTTCCAGTCAACTGATCAAAATTTGACTGTATACTGAAAAGTCAAACTTTGACTTTTTGGTCAAAATCAAGTGCCAAGATTCATTTTTCATCAAGACATGTCAAATTATAAAACTTGCTCATCAAGAAACCCAAATTTGCAAATTAGGGTTTAAAATGAAAAAATTTCATAACTTAGAATTTTTCTAAGTTATGAAACTTCCTTATTTTTTCCTAACTTTGTCCCATTTTTTCACCAAGATACAAATGGATTCAAACAAAACTCAAAACATTAAAGTTGTAGTCCATTGCAAAATCTACAACTTTGATTCACAAAGTTTTCTCAAAGGAAGCTTGTAGCTCAAGTTATGATTTTTGGAACAAGGGTGCAAAACATTTTTAACTTAGAAAATTTTTGACCTATTCTAGGCAGGATTTTTGTCCAACTTCTTGGCCATTTTTCACATGCTTCCACTTGGAGTTTCAATTTTCATTACAAAGATGGATTATAGTACACATTCCAAGCTTTCCAAATTGTCCAAGAACTTCTCAAACACCCTTGTGGTTAGGGAGAATCGAATTTCTAAAGTTGGGCAAAATTCACTTTTGTTCATAACCAAATGCATGTTCATACAAGTTCCATTTTCAAATCAGCATGCTTGGTACTTGCTTGCAGGCCTCTAAAACAAGTTTGCACTCCATAATTAAATGCCTAACCATTGGTTTCAAGCATTGTTTTGTGCATTTGGTCATTACACAAAGAATTATCCCTTAAGTAGAAAAAGCAAACTTGCCATTTTTAAAAAGTGGTGCTTTATGTCAAGTTCATGATCTTTGAAGTACAAGCCAGATCTTTGAGGCCAGATAGAGTCCACAAATTTGTGTTACCAAGGGCAAGATATGCAGCATACATAGAGTGTGGTACAGGCCTGCATGGACACTTACACTATCCTTGCTTACATTTGAAGAAAGCTTGCAAACTGAAGCCAATCTCTGATTCCTGTAAACACCAACCAAAACAAACTTTGCAAACATCTTTCATACATCCAAGCAAGCCTAAAGCACGACCAAACCACCCCTCATCCCTCCTCATACAGAAAATCACAGTTTTTCTGCAAAACAGGGCATCTGTTGCAGTTTGACTTCCACAATCCATTCCACTCGTGCACTTTGGCTAAAACCAGTTCAAATACATTCTATATCATCCATTGGAACTATCCCAAGCCCTAGATACAAACTGTAACACCCCTAACATCACTTTCCATTTTCACTTTTCAGTTTTGCAGGTGAACTTCCATAGCACGATTCAGAGAGTATCAAAGCAAGCTAGATGTTGGAGAAGCATCCTTGGACTTCAGGCAAGCTGCACAAAAGCTCAAACTCCATTGAAGTTGGCCACATTGCTGTACACGACTCAAGCTGAAACAGGTAAAAACATGAACTTCTATCTCTCAATCTAGGAAGAGTTAGGCTTAGGTTTGTGAATGAAACATGCTCTACTCATAGCCCTGAAGCCATCCATGTATTTACTTTTCATTTATATTGAGTATGCTGTGAGAATTTTGGCCATGAACATTGAAGAAAAATTAGGTCAGAAATTGGGGATGAAGAAATTCTCCCTCGTTTCTTAGAGTTAGGTCAAGTATTTTATATGTCTGAATTCGTCTCTTGATGCTCTACATTATTGGTGTTATGAGTTTTGCATGAAAGTCCAGGAATCAGGAGTTAGGAAACGCACGTTTTTGCTTATTCAAACAAAGCTGGAGGTTGAAGAAGGCTGACTCGGGCTGGGCCTGAGTTGGTTTTTCTCTTTGCACACTCTTTTTCCATTTTGCACCCCCTTGGCCCATTGTGTGAAATAATTGTCATTTTTCTTTTTTCTTTTTTGTTCTCACTTAATATTTTTTTGCTCAAACATAAAAAATATCAAAAATATATTTCCATACATTTTTGCATTTATTTGGCATTTATTTGTTTTATTTAGTACATATATGTAAATAATATAAAAACCTTTTTATTTAAAAACCCTAAAAATAATACAAAAATAAATATTTTTCAGTTATTATTTTTTGTTTACATTTTGAAAACATTTTCTAAAAAAATACTTTTTTTGTAAAAAGTTAATATTTTATTTTTGTATATATTTAGTATATTTAATATAATAATATAAATACTTGTATATTTTATTAGAATATTTAGGATAAAAGTATGAAAATAATACATTTTTATTTTTATTAATATTTGACATTAAAAATACTTTTTTTTTACAATATACTTTTTTTTATTTTTTTTATAAATTAATATATAAATATTGTATATAATTAATAAGTAAACACTATTTATTTAAAAAACTAGGGTTTTGCCCTAAACCACAAAAATATTCAAAATTTGACCTTTTTATTTTTTGTTTATATTTCACATTGAAAAAACACTTTCACATACATAAAAAATCATTTTTGTGCATAATGCATTTTGCATATTTATTGTATTTATTCAAATATTGTACAGTTAAATATTTGTATATTCGATATGGATGTAATAGCTTAGAATATAATTTCTTGTCAAATATCCCCCCATTCAAACATTTGTACCCCCATCCCCATAATCATGTTGTAATAATTTAGGACTTTAAATTTCCGCATTTAAAAGCTTTCAAATTATGCCATGATAGACCTAGGGTTTGTATGCAAATCAAAAATAACAAATAGCTTGACTAATACAAAGAGAAAAAAGCATGAAAATGGACAACACAATGCACACTTGCACCCCTAGGGTTACTCCACTTGTTGCCTTTAAAATTGGGCCATGTTGCATGTTGAGTGTCTTTGGCAAAACAAAAACAAATCAAATGATCATAGTCCCTCGATGACGCTTTCTCAAGTTGCCTAAAAAATGATCAAGTCCCTTAAAGAAAAAATTTCCAAAGACACTTGGCACTATTGCATTCATGGTCTAAACGATGACCCGTGCCTGTCCCGTTAACATCCTAACACAAAGTTGTTCACCAAATACAATGGTGAAACAACACTGTTAAAAGGGTTAAAAACATAAGGAAAGATCTTTGAGTAAATTTAGGGGTAGACAACTCTTAGTTACTTGATCAAACTTGCAAAACACACTTGCCTACTTTCAAAACACACTCCACAACAACTTTCAAAACAACTTTCAAAAACATTGAAACATCTTTTCGAAAAGAGAAACACCTTTGTAAAACATTCGAGTAAAGAATTGTTACAATGGTTGCCTAGACAAGGCATCTTTTTCAAAACATTTTCAAAAACCACACACACAAAGCACCATTTCAAACAATTGAAAAGCAAAGGCAAGTGATCTAAGCAAGTAACTAAGAGCCCATGGATAACCATGGATAGAAAGGGTGCTAATACCTTCCCTTTCTATAATCTACTCCCCGAACCCAAGAAAACATCTCAAAGGTTTTTCCTGTGCTTTTTAACCTTTCCTTAGGATAAAATAAAAAGTCGGTGGCAACTCTTGCTATACCGAAACATTTGCGAAAACAAACGCAAAACCTCAAGTCAGTTCTCCCACCGTATCACACACATCATCATTAACAAACAGAACTATATTCACCGAAGGAGGCACAGCAGGAGCAGCATGCACCACATAAGGTGTAGGAGTAACAATAGTCTGAACAATTGGAGTATCTTGAGGACCAAGATTGAAACCTTTAGGTGCAAAATTCTCTGTCATTCCTCATGGATAACCTTGAGGCATGCGATTCTGAACAACAGTTGGAGTAGCAGATACGAGAACAGTTTGAGCTTCAGTATTTGCCCTTGTTGGTTGAGGTTGGACACTCGGTGGCTGATTCTGAGCAGCCACCAGAGCTTCCATCAGAGTAGTCAGATTGGCCATGCCGGCCTTCAAAGCAGAAACCTCCTCGCGTAGCTCGCAATTCTCTTGTTCTAAGTTGTCCATCTTCTTTCTGAAATTAGCCCGAATGTTGTAGTGGTGAGTCAGCTTGCTGAACGAAGTAAAGAAGCTTGGTAAGACACCTAGATATGCATAACAAATGATATGTAATGCACATGATTTTATTTTATTTAATATTTCAATGAATTTAAAATTTATGGACATATTGCAAATATTAAAGTAATAACGCTTTTGAAATACTGAAAAAATTTATTATAACAACTCCAAAATGGATTACAAGTTTCAATGATCCCAAGTACAAGATGAAAATAAAATCTAAAACCCTGAGAAGTAAAACTGATGGAGATCACTCTATACGCTGGCGCTTCCCCGTGAGCCTGGCAATCTGAGCCTTCAACCTCTGGTTTTCTTCCGCATGTCTGATGGCAACCTCCTTCCAATCACCTGAATCAGGAAGTGAGTAATCAGCACCTGATTGAGGGTTAGGAGAAAATAAATCCCCTTGCCTCTCCATAGAATCTATCACTCGACTCTCAAGGATCTCAATTAAGTCATCTTTATCCTTCAAGTCTGCTCTCTAGGAAATCTCCAAAGTTTGGAACTTGTTCTTCCAAGCGTCCTTTTCCTGTTGCATCCTAACCAAAGCAAGTTGCAGCTCTTCTAGATCCTCTAATAAGGGAGGAGTGGTCTTCACAAATAGATCAGGCATATGTGTTTCCCGGGAATACGGCATCTTCAACTGAATAGCTCTCGTTCAGACCCACTGAAGATATGGCTCCAAAGAAACATCACCCCTAGGTCCCAAATCCTTCCTACTCTTCTTATGAATGTGACGTCGAGCCTCCGTAATATGCTCCCAAGCTTCCCTATGATCTTCTCCCTCCTAAGTAAAGAAACTACTCAAATGAATACTATTTGGTTTATCCCTCATCGGATAACCAAGCTATCTTCGTGCAAGAACAGGGTTATAGTTAATTCCTCCCTTTGTACCAAGAAGAGGTACATTGGGGGAACTATCACAACTGTCAATAATCTCTATATTCCGGTAAGCTCGGTGATACCAATCAATATCTGAGTGAGTAAGTTCCATGATCTTAGGTGCCCAACGAGGTTCCTTCTTGACATCCCAAAAAGCATCAGACTGAGGCATATGAGAGATAAACCACTGGTACAATAGAGGCGTGTAACAAATAATCATCCCTCCATGATAAGAATTCTGAAGATGAATAGAGTAATAGGTATCACCCAACAAGGTAGGAACTGGGTTTCCAATCATGAAGATCCTGATAGAATTAATGTTAACAAACTTGTCCACATTAGGAAATAAGAACAACCCGTAAGCAAGTAGAGCACAGATGGCCTCAAAAGCAATTGTACTCTTCATCCTGGTAAAGTAACGAGCTTTCTCCAATAAGAATTGAGCTGGTAATCCTCTAATCCCTCCTTTATTAGTCATATGGGCTTCCACCTCAGACTTCCTCATATGAATCAAAGCGGCAATCTCATGTGGTTTTGGCTCACCCTCCAAACCAGTAAAAGGAACACGATCGGTAACAGGTAAATCCAATAGATAAGAATACTCCTCCAGTGTAGGCGTCAACTGATAGTCGGGAAAAGTAAAGCAATGATACATCGGATCATAGAACTGGACCAAGGTCGAGAGAATACCCTCCTTCATCTTCAGCTTCATGAGAGGAATAATGGATCCATACTTCTTCCGAAAATCTGTAGAGCACTCGATCACGGGAATTAGACTAATCAACTCATCTATCTTGGGATCCTTGAAATTATACTTCCCGGTCTTTCTTTTCCCAGAATCCATGGTTAAAAATTACCTGAGATATTCATAAATGGTCAACCTTTAAATCCCTTGAAATATGATCTCTCCAAAAGATGCTTATGAGTGCATGGATGCATGATGCAATAATCACACACAAGATCACACATATAGGGTTCATATGTTCAACGTCACGAGCTTGAGGTCGAAGGTACTACCCATAAGGTATTGGTCTAAAAGTTATCACCTGCTGAACAAGGTTCTAGAGGTTCTCAGAGTCTACATCCTTCCTTCGGATATTACCAACTTCCTGATTAACTTGGTAATTAGTAATATTCTCAAGAAAGACTCGTCCAAATGTAGTATCGCGTGACAACTATTTCCGGATTACTCTGTCATAGCTTCCGCACTACACCTAAAAGGCCAAGATGGGTTTGGTATTCTACGGTCCTCAGTTTCAGCAATCTCCCAGGTCGAAAGCAGTACGTCTTCCCGATTACTCGGTAAACGACACTACAGTCAAAGGGGCCTCCACTGAGTGGGGGATCTCATGCCTCCTTTTTTGGTATTACTCTCTAAAAGTTAACACGACTATACCGCCCGTCCTATCTTAAAGTTTTCCCAAGTCCAGGTATAGGATTTATGAGTAATCACCAAGCACCCTAAAAACCAGGAAAATCCAGACAAACATATATACAACATATAACACAAAAACAATAATAACACATATACAAATATAAACAAAGATAGGCTCAACCCACTTAGGGATGGACCAGCAAAAGGTCAATCTTTCCTCAGTGAAGTCTCCATTTTTCTATAGCGGTAGAAATGTTTTAAGACTAAGTCATTGGATTGACTAGACTTATACAAATCAAAATCAAAATCGTCGCCGCGCTTTATTGTTTCCAAAGGAATGGGAAAAGAGCGAGTAACCCAAAAAGAGGGGGAAAGATTCAAGGTAAAGGAGGTTGGTTATACAAAAGGAAGGTGTGATCGGTGGATCTGGAACTGACTGTTTAACGCTGGTTCGCGAAATGTCGCGGAAGCAAGAGTCGCCACCGTCTTTTATTTTCTCCAAATGGAAAGGACAAAAGCATAGAAAAATTCCTTATAGAGATTGCTCTCGGTTCGGGAGGTAGGTTATAGAAAGGGAAGGTGTTAGCACCCTTTATATCCATGGTTATCCATGGGCTCTTAGATACTTGCTCATTTGTGTTTTCAAAAATGGTTTGTTTGCTTTTCAACTGTGGGTTTTAAAAAGTTTCTTTGAAAATTCCAGTTCGACTCTTGTATCGGTCCTCAAGAGTGTTTGAAAAAATTGCTTTCGAAAGCTTTTGAAAAGGTGTCGGTGTGAAAAGTATTTTTGATTTGTTTTTGAAATTAGAGCAAGTATCTAGAGTTGTCTACCTACCCTAAGGAATTCGTCTGTGTAAATGTCCTTGAAGTAGTGCCATCCCACCATTGAGAGGTAGGTAGCACCACCGTTGGAGGTGTTCGGGTCAATTCGAGGTTCGGGACATGGTGATCACCAGAGCAATAGGAAGACACCTTAGAAGCTACCCTCATGCCAGGTTCCCGGATCATGAGGACTTACTAAGACATCCTCTACTCGACGATCACCTTTCGAGGGGCAAGGCAACAACGAGGCGTACCCTAGGGGTGGTGTGTGATTTGTGTGTCGTTTTCAGATATTTTGTCTTGTTCATGTCATGGGTGATCTAGGCGTTTGTTTTTATTTAGACATTCATTCTTGCATGCAATTATTAGCAGTTAAAAAGGTTGCGAGAAATATAAAGTTCCTAAACTATTACAAAGGCGCGGGTCCACATCGCCAAATTAAATCCAGGACCCGATTTGACATAAAATAAAGATGCGAGAAATATAAATGTCTGATTTACACGGCTTTGGGAGAATTACATAAATATTATAAGAAGGAAATAAAATGTGCGAAAACAAATTAACAATCGCAAGCGAGGGCGTTGGACCCTTTTTTAAAGAAATTAAATTATATTAACAAACTAATTAAGTTAAAATAATGAGAAAAGATCTTTTTGGAGTTTTTTGTATTTATGAATTTTTTAATAAGAAGATTAAATGAAATTGAAAATTTAATTAACCCTAATTCTACAACTTTTATTTATTAAGAAAAAATATTAAAATTGAACCTAAAATTAAACCTAATTAATTTGTGCAATTTTATTTACAAAAATAAACAATTAATTATTAATAATGAGAAAAGAAAAGAAAAAGATAAAAATTGATTAAAACCCTAATTCTACAAATTTTAAGTTTATTGAAAAGAAACATTAAGACTTAAACCTAAAATTAAGACTAAATTATTTAATAAGATTTATTTACAAAAAAATAAGTTTAAATGAAATATATTTTTTTATAACTTTCTGATTTTTATTATTTTTATGTTTTGTGAAAATAAATTAGCTTAAAGAATTAAAAAAAGAAATAATTGAAACAAATAAAATAAAAAAGGAAAGAATTACAAAACCTTGGGGGGTTCTGTCCCCAATTGGGAGGTATCATTGTAGCAATTCTGGCCCAATAGCTCTTGGCCTCGTTGACTTTTATGCTGGCGTGTGGCACCTTTGACTGGGACATGTCATAGGCTTTGAATCCTGGCCATAGGATGGATACAGTGGGACGTGTGGCACGTCAGATTATGGAGCTGCATGGTGGTCATCAGGGAGCAAGCTGCACATGAATATGGTTAGAAGAAAAATATAGGGAAAGGGAGGGGGACCTGGGATCGAACCCAGGTCCCAGAGATTACCAATAAACATGCCTGCCACTTGAACCACCTGAACGCTTTGTTTATTATATGACCAATAATTAATATCAATCAAAAGAAGAGTTAGTAATATTTTTCCGCGCGAAATTCAAACGAGCTAATCACTGGCCTACACCTCATCATCTTCTCCCATGGCTTTCTGTACCTGAAATAAAAATACATTTAAATAGCGGGGGTTTTAAACCCCCACTAAATGACAAGTGCAAAAACAGCGATTAGAACATGGTGGCTCATAAATTGAGCGCGAGTAGTGTATTCAGATCGTCCAAGCCTCCTGAGTTTAATGGTCTAAGTCTCACGTCCTAATTTTTCCCTAACTGAGAAACCCCAATTTAAGGTCTCTAAAAACCTAGAATGCTTCAATGGTGGATCCTCCAATTTTGCACGAAAACTCAATTAAAGTATACAGTTAGCTTTAGAATCAATCAATTAGTGTAAATCCACAAACAAATTGCAATGAGAATGCTTGAAAACTGAAATACGAATATGCATATAATATGAAAAAGTTTGAGTTCTATATACCAATTATGGGCGTGTGAGGATTGAAAAATAATGCAGTTAGGTTCAGTGAAGCTTTTGCAAGCTATTGCAATTGGTATTTTGCCTTGAAAAGCCTTGGAACCACGTTTTCAGTTTTAGAATTTTTTTCACAAAAAGTGCCAACTTGTTCTTGAGAATAGGCGCAGTTTTCAGGTCCTGAGCTTTAGGGTTAGCATCTGGCTTATGTATGGAATGATTAGGGTTGAGTTTTCGGTCCAAAGAATCCTTGCATTGATGTAGAGAATATTTGATTTTCATGGCATAATTTTTCAATCTTTTCCATGCATATTTGATTCCAATCATGTCCAAATCACATTGATTCTTTCCCTATCTGATTTGCACGAAATCTTGGAGATATTTCATGCATAAAAAGATTTAAAAAGTTTGCTTTGGTATTTTTTCCATATTTTAATTAATTAAATGAATTATTAGCAATTAAAAATTCAAATAAATAAATAAAAATGATGAATAAATTCCCTTTGGGCCAAATGGTCGTGCACATGCTTTGGATGATGGATTTTGGAAGAAAATATGGCCCATTAGCAATTTTAGGACATTTGAAGCAAAGTTGACTTTTCAAAATATCCAAAAATTTCCCAACTTCCACAAGGCATATCTTGCTCAATTTTTAAGCTTTGATCATGTTCTTGGACATTTTGGAAATGTATTGAAGTCCTCTAACCAATGTCTTTGGTCCCATGTCATTTTGATTTACCAATATCAAGTTATGGCCTTTGACTTAAAGTCCCTTTTTGTTGACTTTTGAAAATGACCTATAATGTTAAAACTGATAACTTTTTGTGAGAGCATTCCTTGGACTTGAAGTGTGAAGATGAGTTGTAGGAAATATCATTATCTTCAAAATGAGCTTTGGATGGAATTTTTCTGATAATCCATGTGGAAGTTATGCCTTGGTCAAGTTACAGTTGACTTTTCAACTGTCCAAATATGGAAACTTTTGCATCTTGAGACTTTTTGAGCCAAGCTTTGAGAATCATGATCAAGAATTGATCAAATGATGTTTGTGGCTTCAAAATGATATGTTGACCAAAAATTTGAATTTTTGACTGTCAAATGACCATTTTGCCCCTGTAGTTGGCTGTAGGGCAATTAGGGTTTTTGACTGTGCAATTTTGTGCTGTAAGTCTTGAAACTTGGTATGAGGATGCTTGACCATGTTTGTAGGCATGTGGGACTTGATTGGACCCTTGGAAACTTCATTTTCTTTGCCAGAACCAAAACCCTAGTTTTTGACTGTTAGGAGGCCCTTGAACTGTGCAACCCTTGGGGAATTTTGAAGCATGCTCTTTGCAAATTTTGAAGAATATGGGAGGGCAAATTTTGGGGTACAACAGTTGCCCCTGTTCAATCTTCTTAAACCTGAGGATGCAGATTGGCTGACGTGCCTTTCGTAATCCGAAGGTGGAAGATGATTGAACAATAGAGTGCCCAGAAATTTGCGCTCACATAGTAGTGTGATGTGGGGAATGGGCTTATAGATGCCATTTGGAGATCGATGGATAGGATGATGGGCTTATAGATGCCATGCTAAGAGGTGATGGGTAAGTGGATGGGCTTATAGATGCCCTCTGGATGTCGATCGCGTAAGAGATTCCTTAGCGAGAACTTGCATACCTGCAAAAGAAAAGGATTACCTGGCCTGTTACAGGAGCTGGTCTTCAAATTCTTAGTGTAGATGTGTCCTGACTGGTTACAGGAGCTATTCTTCAAACTCTTTGTATGGATGTGTCCTGACTGGTTACAAGAGTTGGATCTGGAGCTTCAAAAGTTGATGAATGAACCAGGGATGGTTACTACCTCAACAGGGACGGTGAGAGAACCTTGGATGATTACTACCTCAATAGGAACGCTGAGAGAACCTTGGGCGATTTCAACCTCAACAGTATCATTGAGAGAATCTTGGACGACTTCAACCTCAACAGTAACGCTGAGCGAATCTGGGGACGGTTACTACCTCCGCAGTAACGGGGAGAGAACCATAGGAGACTTCAACCTCAACAGTATCATTGAGAGAATCTTGGACGACTTCAACCTCAACAGTAACGCTGAGAGAATCTGGGGACGATTACTACCTCCGCAGTAACGGGGAGAGAACCATAGGTGACTTCAACCTCAACAGTATCATTGAGAGAATCTTGGACGACTTCAACCTCAACAGTATCATTGAGAGAATCTGGGGACGATTACTACCTCCGCAGTAACGGGGAGAGAACCATAGGCGACTTCAACCTCAACAGTATCATTGAGAGAATCTTGGGCGACTTCAACCTCAACAGTAACGCTAAGAGAATCTGGGGACGATTACTACCTCCGCAGTAACGGGGAGAGAACCATAGGCGACTTCAACCTCAACAGTATCATTGAGAGAATCTTGGACGACTTCAACCTCAACAGTATCATTGAGAGAATCAGGGGACGATTACTACCTCCGCAGTAACGGGGAGAGAACCATAGGCGACTTCAACCTCAACAGTATCATTGAGAGAATCTTGGATGACTTCAACCTCAACAGTATCATTGAGAGAATCTGGGGACGATTACTACCTCCGCAGTAACGGGGAGAGAACCATAGGCGACTTCAACCTCAACAGTATCATTGAGAGAATCTTGGGCGACTTCAACCTCAACAGTATCATTGAGAGAATCTGGGGACGATTACTACCTCCGCAGTAACGGGGAGAGAACCATAGGCGACTTCAACCTCAACAGTATCATTGAGAGAATCTTGGACGACTTCAACCTCAACAGTATCATTGAGAGAATCTGGGGACGATTACTACCTCCGCAGTAACGGGGAGAGAACCATAGGCGACTTCAACCTCAACAGTATCATTGAGAGAATCTTGGGCGACTTCAACCTCAACAGTAACGCTGAGAGAATCTTGGATATCTTCTACTGAGTCTTTATCAGGAAAATCTGTTAGGGGTCGATTTAGCTGGACTAGAGAAGGCCTTTGACTGGATAAGAAACAGTAAAATCTTAGGGTCGATTTAACTGAACCGGTCTAGGTCTTGAAATCTTCAACTGGATAAGAAACAGGGAGATCTTAGGGTCGATCTGACTGAACCAGAGAAGGCCTTTGACTGGATAAGAAACAGAAAAATCTTAGGGTCGATTTAACTGAACCGGTCTAGGTCTTGAAATCTTGCTGAGAACTTAACCGGATCTTTCCTGAAAGGTAAAGGTCAGTCATATGCAATGCATGATATGAATCAAGCAATGATGTTCTCAACATAAATGAGATTTGTAAGATGTGATGCGTATATGCAGGCTATAATGTATGGAAGTGCGATGTTTATGAATGTATCCTTTTCGTCTAGGAAAGTAAATCCTTGACGGGTGTCGGGAAGTCACTCCTGGGCTGACGTTGGAGAACAATTTTTGCCTCCGCTGGGGATGATAGTTGCAAGAATACCGGTAGGAGAAGATGACTCCGTTGGGGAATGAACTTGGCGAATGGATTACTCTGCGGGGAGGAAAAAAGTACTCTAGTGGTATTGCTGGGAATAATACTTTGTGGGGAGAGAGGTACTTTGCTGAGTTGTTGATAATAACTTGCTGGGGATACCCTTGTCGTGTTGGAAGTGTTAATAGACTTCGCTGGGGATAAGAAGACCTTGCCAAGAACGATCTTTCCGTGGCTTTTGGCTGAGGATAACCCAGTTATATCCTGGTAGGGAAATAACTCTTTGAATAAAGCCGGGAGACGCGTTCGTGCTCTGCGAGGGATAAGCTTCCAGAATCTACTGGGGATAAGCTTACTGCTTGGGGAGATGAATTCCAACTTTCCTGGGGAACTAGATTGGACTCTCCTGGGGAAGTTTTGAACTGTAATTTTTGTAAGTTGAAAGAGGGAACCTATGTAGGGTTGCCTGATGATGAGCTCGTGTAAAACCACATCTTGGAAAGAAGGGCACCTGTGTAGGGTTTCTTCGGGATAAGTTCGTGTAAAACTTCTGGTGGAACCGGGGTGAGGTTACTGCAGGGTAAGTTCGTGTAAAACTTCTTGATAAACCGGGGTAAGGTCATCTTGAGATAAGTCCGCGTAAGACTTCTGGAGGAACCGGGGTAAGGTTACTGCAGGGTAAGTTTGTGTAAAACTTCTTGATAAACCGGGGTAAGGTCATCTTGAGATAAGTCCGTGTAAGACTTCTGGAGGAACCGGGGTAAGGTCATCTTGAGATAAATCCGTGTAAGACTTTGTCTGAAAGTTGAGAAGGAACCGGTGTAGGGTTACTTGTGGATAAGTTCGTGTAAAACTTCTTGATGAACCGGGGTAAGGTCATCTTGAGATAAATCCGTGTAAGACTTTGTCTGAAAGTTGAGAAGGAACCGGTGTAGGGTTGCCTGATGATAAGTCCGCGTAAGACTTTTTTCTGAAAGAAAAGGAACCAGTGTAGGGTTGCCTGATGATGATCAAATGGATGATTGTCCTGTTTGGTCTCGGATGTTGACCCACGATCTGGAATTTGTAAAGGTAGATGGTAATCATCTTTATATTGATCTTTTCTCGGTACCTTAGTTGACAGAGCAACTGGATCGCCTGGACGACTCGTTATTGCCCCTGTTTTTGAGGTGAGGGAGAAGGACCTGTGAGGTCCTGATAGTTGTTGATGGACAAACCTTCTTCTGATAGGCAAGTGACAATGTGATAGGACATAGTCGTACGCTTTAATCCCTAACTTTTGCCTGGACCGCCCTTTCGGGTTTTCAGTCCACCGGGATACCCATTTTTTCCCAAGCCGCCTTTTCAGGTTTTCGACTTGCCGGGTGTACAGATTTTTTTTCATTTCATCCCTTCATTTTGCCCGAACCCTTTTGGTTCGCCGGGAGGCCCTTATTTTTGCCTAGGTACGTCAACCTAGAGGGTCTTTGATTATGCGTATTTTCTTTTCGACTATATCCACGCTCTCAGAATGTAGGGAGTTGCCCCTGTTAGAAGTGTTTTGTCATGCCATCAGAAAGTGTTTGATCAGGCAAGATTCGTTGTTGGAATGCCCCAAGTGACTTAGGCGGAGATTTGCCCCTGGCTATTTGGCATTTTGAGAGATTTCTTGAATCTTGACTTAGCTGGCCCAGATGATGGACAATGATCATGTCTGCCCCTTGGTTGGAAGAGCTTTTGTCCATTAGGCATTTGTCGTGCGAATTTCCCTACTGTTCAAACAAATAGTCATATGCAACCAATGTTATGTCAAAAATGCAAAGCTTATGTCTGTCTTGAAGGTTTTGAAAATGCATTCTTTTCATAAAACAAGTGAATGTTTGTAAAACGTGATGTCAACTCCGTATTTATTGCGAGCCTTAAGGAGTCAGGATACCTTTCGTAACAGTATGCTTTCGAACTAACCCATGCTTCAGCTAGGACTTTTGAGGGTTATAACGTGGCTTGGTTCACGGTTTAGGAAACAAAGGATAAATGCTCAAATTATTTGTACCCACCCGTTCTTCGTGATGTTCTTCAAACCTAAGCTTAGTTGATCGTGCATTAGACCTTGATTGAATCTTTGTCCTGACGTTCCAATGATGGTTCAGATATTGATGATTTATTCTGAATAGGCAGTCATTCCTTTTTGTTATTGTTGAGGGTTTGTATGACCTCTTTCTTTTTTATTTCGTTATCCTTAAATTTTGCCTGAACTGTTTCTTTCGTGATTACAATCAGCGGGATGCCCCAGTTTTGTAAGTCTCCTTCATAGGTTTTGACTCATTGGGTTTTTATTTCGAAAGATAATGACTGCCTTTCTTTATTGATTATTCGGAACCATCACTGTCTTTCTTTGTTTTGTAAGGACCTCTTTGGTGCCATTCGTTATGCACTTGGATCAACTGAGATAACTACCCTACCCCAGGTGATGATTAAGGGTTTTAATTTTCAAAAAGAAAAAACTCCTACTTCTTTGGCTCAAAGGGGTTGACGATGGATTATCTTCCTTATAACTCCAGTGTTTAGGGATTGAAACAATTCCTGTACCTCATCAGCGGGGTCTGTTCAAAAGCATATTGTAAAGATCGTGGTATCGTTTTCGTCATCCTCCCTCAAGAGGCTTAGAATTGTTAATTGAGAGTTGACATTAGAAATTTTTTTGAAAAATAGCGAATGCGAATATATTGATTCAAAATAGACCTAAGCGATGCATTAATGAAATAACAATGTTTGACATGAATAAATGTTTAAACAATCAAAGAACAACACAACTTGAACATTCGAATGAACAAAAGTTTTCTAGTCTCAGGGCTTGTCACTTCAACTGGTGCATCCGATAGGGATGGCAGGAGCATTCAGCCTGGCCCCTCTGGGTGAAATCCACAGCTCCTTCCTCAATCAGGTCTTGGATCTTATTCTTCAGAGCCCAGCAGTCGTCGGTGTCATGGCCTGGACTGCCAGAGTGGTATGCACATCTTTCCTTAGAATTGTATTTTTGGGAGGCTGTGTTGAGATTCTTAGGAGGGTCCCTTAACGTCACCAGATTCAACCTCAATAATTGTTGTAAAGCTTGAGACGGTAACACGTTGAGCTTGGTGAACTGCCTTTTAGGCTTGTCTGGTTTGCTCTGACCAGTCCGTTGTTCTTGGCGAGGTCGTTGTTGGACCTGTGAAGTAGTAGCAGCCTGGAGAGGCCCAAACCTTTGACTTCTTGGAAGTTGATTAATGACTTGGTCCCTGACTCGGGCTGGTTGCTTCATGTCTTGATGAAGCTGACTGATCATGGCCCTTAGCTCTCCTTGCTCCTGAGCTAAACTTTGGATGAGAGCCCTTTGCCCCAGCATCTGGGTTTTCAATGTGTCTACCTCAGCTTGTAGACGTTTCAGCCGTTCGTCCTTGTCGTCCTCAGCATTGTTCCTGACCAAAGTCCCCGTGAGAAGTGTCCTCAACTCCTCCTGCCCCTTGGATAAATTCAGGAGGATTTCCCCGAGCCGAGTCTCTTGAGCAAGAAGGTGCTGGTTGTCTTGTGGGCAAGCCATTGCTGAAATAAACAGCGAAGGATGGTAAGTGACCTGCAATAAAGGTACCTGCAATGATGTGTATGACATGCATGTAGTGTTTTCAAGGATCTCGCGGGGTAGACAAGAAAAAATTGTTAGCATTTGGGGACCCAGTAGCTTGATTGAAAGAACTTCATATTTGTTGAGAGTCCTTCTTTAAGGGTTAAAGGCTCACCATATCCAGTGGGTCATAGCCCCCGACAACCTTGGCTAGAGGAAAATAAATCCTCTTTGCCCCTTGCTAGACGTTTGATTCATCATGACCTGCATCACAAGCCCTTGAGATCCTTGAAATGGGTTAAGATGTATGCAATGGTATGATGTTATGGTGCATGGGGTAATGTAAGTAACCCTGTTATGAGTCCCAATTAAGGACTGCAAACCAAAACCTGCAAGAAACTCAAGTAAAACCTGTCATGAGTCCCAATTAAGGACTAAAAACAAAACCTGTAAGAAACTCGGTAAACCTTGTTATGAGTCCTAATTAAGGACTACAAACAAAACCTGCAAGAAGCTCAAGTGTTAGACAACAAGCATGCAAATAGTCAAGTACGATGGCACACAAGTCACACAAAAGAGCCCTTAGAGTTTAGGCCGGCATGGGGTCTAGGTATTACCCTCTTGAAGTTGGTGGGCTCAACCTGTCCTATTAGAAGTAACCGGGTTCTAAGGGTCCCAATATCACGGGATTGCTTTCATTGTTCATCGTTTCGATTTAGCCACTAAACTGGCGACCGAAATATTCCAGGAAAGCAACCCTCAATTGAGTGTAGTATCGAGTATCAACCAACCTCGGACTGCACTAAAGTCAGTTATCTCACTACCCTAAAGAGGCCAAGATAGTTCAATTAAGGTTCCTAAGGTCTGTTGATGTTTCATGACACCACGCGGAGGCCCCGTACTCTCCTTGACTGAACTCAAGGGTTACCGGTACACACCAAAGTGCCACATCAACGTAGCAGACTGTTTCAACCATGTCGGTATACCCCGCACAGTTCCCTCACAACCTTGTTGCTACTTTCTAAGAAGGTATCCCCAGATCCGGGTTAGGATCTATAGAACTCCCAAGACAGTCCCACAATAATAAAGCAAGCAAGTCAATACAATTGAAAACACAGTTATGAACTATCCTAAGGTACACCTCACTTTAAGTTTATGGTCCCCAGCAGAGTCGCCAGTTCTGTGATCGGTGGATCTGGAACTGACTGTTTAACGCTGGTTCGCGAAATGTCGCGGAAGCAAGAGTCGCCACCGTCTTTTATTTTCTCCAAATGGAAAGGACAAAAGCATAGAAAAATTCCTTATAGAGATTGCTCTCGATTCGGGAGGTAGGTTATAGAAAGGGAAGGTGTTAGCACCCTTTCTATCCATGGTTATCCATGGGCTCTTAGATACTTGCTCATTTGTGTTTTCAAAAATGGTTTGTTTGCTTTTCAACTGTGGGTTTTAAAAAGTTTCTTTGAAAATTCCAGTTCGACTCTTGTATCGGTCCTCAAGAGTGTTTGAAAAAATTGCTTTCGAAAGCTTTTGAAAAGGTGTCGGTGTGAAAAGTATTTTTGATTTGTTTTTGAAATTAGAGCAAGTATCTAGAGTTGTCTACCTACCCTAAGGAATTCGTCTGTGTAAATGTCCTTGAAGTAGTGCCATCCCACCATTGAGAGGTAGGTAGCACCACCGTTGGAGGTGTTCGGGTCAATTCGAGGTTCGGGACATGGTGATCACCAGAGCAATAGGAAGACACCTTAGAAGCTACCCTCATGCCAGATTCCTGGATCATGAGGACTTACTAAGACATCCTCTACTCGACGATCACCTTTCGAGGGGCAAGGCAACAACGAGGCGTACCCTAGGGGTGGTGTGTGATTTGTGTGTCGTTTTCAGATATTTTGTCTTGTTCATGTCATGGGTGATCTACGCGTTTGTTTTTATTTAGACATTCATTCTTGCATGCAATTATTAGCAGTTAAAAAGGTTGCGAGAAATATAAAGTTCCTAAACTATTACAAAGGCACGAGTCCACATCGCCAAATTAAATCCAGGACCCGATTTGACATAAAATAAAGATGCGAGAAATATAAATGTCTGATTTACACGGCTTTGGGAGAATTACATAAATATTATAAGAAGGAAATAAAATGTGCGAAAACAAATTAACAATCGAAAGCGAGGGCGTTGGACCCTTTTTTAAAGAAATTAAATTATATTAACAAACTAATTAAGTTAAAATAATGAGAAAAGATCTTTTTGGAGTTTTTTGTATTTATGAATTTTTTAATAAGAAGATTAAATGAAATTGAAAATTTAATTAACCCTAATTCTACAACTTTTATTTATTAAGAAAAAATATTAAAATTGAACCTAAAATTAAACCTAATTAATTTATGCAATTTTATTTACAAAAATAAACAATTAACTATTAATAATGAGAAAAGAAAAGAAAAAGATAAAAATTGATTAAAACCCTAATTCTACAAATTTTAAGTTTATTGAAAAGAAACATTAAGACTTAAACCTAAAATTAAGACTAAATTATTTAATAAGATTTATTTACAAAAAAATAAGTTTAAATGAAATATATTTTTTTATAAATTTCTGATTTTTATTATTTTTATGTTTTGTGAAAATAAATTAGCTTAAAGAATTAAAAAAAGAAATAATTGAAACAAATAAAATAAAAAAGGAAAGAATTACAAAACCTTGGGGGGTTCTGTCCCCAATTGGGAGGTATCATTGTAGCAATTCTGGCCCAATAGCTCTTGGCCTCGTTGACTTTTATGCTGGCTTGTGGCACCTTTGACTGGGACATGTCATAGGCTTTGAATCCTGGCCATAGGATGGATACAGTGGGACGTGTGGCACGTCAGATTATGGAGCTGCATGGTGGTCATCAGGGAGCAAGCTGCACATGAATATGGTTAGAAGAAAAATATAGGGAAAGGGAGGGGGACCTGGGATCGAACCCAGGTCCCAGAGATTACCAATACACATGCCTGCCACTTGAACCACCTGAACGCTTTGTTTATTATATGACCAATAAATAATATCAATCAAAAGAAGAGTTAGTAATATTTTTCCACGCGAAATTCAAACGAGCTAATCACTGGCCTACACCTCATCATCTTCTCCCATGGATTTCTGTACCTGAAATAAAAATACATTTAAATAGCGGGGGTTTTAAACCCCCACTAAATGACAAGTGCAAAAACAGCGATTAGAACATGGTGGCTCATAAATTGAGCGCGAGTAGTGTATTCAGATCGTCCAAGCCTCCTGAGTTTAATGGTCTAAGTCTCACGTCCTAATTTTTCCCTAACTGAGAAACCCCAATTCAAGGTCTCTGAAAACCTAGAATGCTTCAATGGTGGATCCTCCAATTTTGCACGAAAACTCAATTAAAGTATACAGTTAGCTTTAGAATCAATCAATTAGTGTAAATCCACAAACAAATTGCAATGAGAATGATTGAAAACTGAAATACGAATATGCATATAATATGAAAAAGTTTGAGTTCTATATACCAATTCTGGGCGTGTGAGGATTGAAAAATAATGCAGTTAGGTTCAGTGAAGCTTTTGCAAGTTATTGCAATTGGTATTTTGCCTTGAAAAGCCTTGGAACCACGTTTTCAGTTTTAGAATTTTTTCACAAAAAGTGCCAACTTGTTCTTGAGAATAGGCGCAGTTTTCAGGTCCTGAGCTTTAGGGTTAGCATCTGGCTTATGTATGGAATGATTAGGGTTGAGTTTTCGGTCCAAAGAATCCTTGCATTGATGTAGAGAATATTTGATTTTCATGGCATAATTTTTCAATCTTTTCCATGCATATTTGATTCAAATCATGTCCAAATCACATTGATTCTTTCCCTATCTGATTTGCACGAAATCTTGGAGATATTTCATGCATAAAAAGATTTAAAAAGTTTGCTTTGGTATTTTTTCCATATTTTAATTAATTAAATGAATTATTAGCAATTAAAAATTCAAATAAATAAATAAAAATGATGAATAAATTCCCTTTGGGCCAAATGGTCGCGCACATGCTTTGGATGATGGATTTTGGAAGAAAATGTGGCCCATTAGCAATTTTAGGACATTTGAAGCAAAGTTGACTTTTCAAAATATCCAAATATTTCCCAACTTCCACAAGGCATATCTTGCTCAATTTTTAAGATTTGATCATGTTCTTGGACATTTTGGAAAGGTCTTGAAGTCCTCTAACCAATGTCTTTGGTCCCATGTCATTTTGATTTACCAATCTCAAGTTATGGCCTTTGACTTAAAGTCCCTTTTTGTTGACTTTTGAAAATGACCTATAATGTTGAAACTGATAACTTTTTGTGAGAGCATTCCTTGGACTTGAAGTGTGAAGATGAGTTGTAGGAAATGTCATTCTCTTCAAAATGAGCTTTGGATGGAATTTTTCTGATAATCCATGTGGAAGTTATGCCTTGGTCAAGTTACAGTTGACTTTTCAACTGTCCAAATATGGAAACTTTTGCATCTTGAGACTTTTTGAGCCAAGCTTTGAGAATCATGATCAAGCATTGATCAAATGATGTTTGTGGCTTCAAAATGAGATGTTGACCAAAAATTTGAATTTTTGACTGTCAAATGACCATTTTGCCCCTGCAGTTGGCTGTAGGGCAATTAGGGTTTTTGACTGTGCAATTTTGTGTTGTAAGTCTTGAAACTTGGTATGAGGATGCTTGACCATGTTTGTAGGCATGTGGGACTTGATTGGACCCTTGGAAACTTCATTTTCTTTGCCAGAACCAAAACCCTAGTTTTTGACTGTTAGGAGGCCCTTGAACTGTGCAACCCTTGGGGAATTTTGAAGCATGCTCTTTGCAAATTTTGAAGAATATGGGAGGGAAAATTTTGGGGTACAACAGAAGGTATTAGTACCCTAAAAATCTACGGTACTCCACAGGAACCTATTTGTAAAATATGCATATTTTGGCTTTGAAAAATGTTGTATAAAAAATGGATGGTGGAGGTGAGAAAAAGAAAAATATTTATTTTATGATTTTTGCACCCGCTGCGGTTGCGAACCTTTAGTGCATATGTACCACCTTTTCATGCAATAGGGGATCAGGTTACACGTAGTTCCTCTTTTAAAAAAATTTAAAGCACAAATGTGTTGGTTAATTTTATGAGATAAAGCATCATCGTCATTGTCCGTGTGGAAAACATACCTACTACCCACAATCATGAGAAAGGATAATTTGTATCATCTCAAAGTGGAGGATATGGCTTGGATTTTAAAATTAACAATGCCTCACTCCACACCCAAGTGGAAAATATCTCTCTTCACTACATATTGTAGAAGTATAGTTGTTTGCATCACTACAAGGATCGACAAGAGTTCAATCTTTTGAGAAAAGTTTAAAGATAAAAGCCAGAGTGGCAAAATGATTTGAAAAGAGATTGATCAACTTTTAGTCTTCTCAGAAAAATGTCAAAGTATTATTAAGTTTATTGAAGTTTATTTATGAAAATGTTTGAAAATACATGGATCTAAGTCCAAGTTTATTATGAAAGTGGTTCAAGTTTAAAACAAGAAGAGTTTTCAAAAGGAGGGAGAAGATTTTTGAAATTTAAGAAGATGGGAGGAGAAGAAGAGGCTATATTAAAGCATAAGGTAAAAGCTAGGGATAATAACCATCTAACCAACAAGAAGCCAATACTTGACACTATGAGCCAAGATAGAATTCCCATTTTTTGGATTGAAACCAAACAAGCAAAAATACTAGACCTCTTGAGAGAACCAAACTTCAAGTGCATTAAGTCTTCACAAAAATTGGGCAGAGTAACGGCTGTATACGGGTGAATTCTAGATTACAAACAAATGGTGTAATCACAATAACCTGCACACAAAACAAACAAACAACCCAATGTCTTGAGGTAAACCTCAAGAGCTCCAGACAAAATAATCAGATATGATCACAAGGTCTCCAATCATAGGCCAAGGTTTCTAATCCTAAGTCCAAAAAGTCCAATGCTCCATAATACCAAGGATAGTAACCAAATAGTCCAAGTATCATTAAGGATTTTATGGTTCATATTGATTATTAAGTATCTTAATGAAAAGAAAAGAAAAGCTCAAGTGAGCAAAATAAAAACGACAAGAAAGTAAATGCTCAAATGAGCAAAGATGAAAATGGCATGAAATGTAAATGCTAAAAGTAAATAGTGCATAAAGTAAAGAGCATAAAATAGAAACACAAAATAAAATCAATTATTAGTAATTAGTGGTTAGTTGGATGACCATCTTGAAACTTTCATTTGGAACTCATTAGAGGATTGGTAGAACAAAAGCCTCCATACAACAAGTTGCATTTTCTTTTTGTCAAGTATATCATCCATTTGGAATCCTCAAAAGTATCATTTAAGTTTGTGCTCTAGATTCATCCTGGCACGTTCTTTTAAAGTCTAGTATCCACTAGTCCTCTTGGTGTAAGTCCAACCTCTACTTGACTTACCTTTCAAGTCCAACATTTACTTGGCTCATCTTTCAAATACAATCTCTACTTGGTATATCTCTTGAGTCCAGTATTATCTGACACTCTTTGGTAAGATTCGATATTCACTAGTATTCCCCTATGTTACCCATTTTGCTTGGTATATCCCTTACAAAGATATAGTTACCCTAGTTACTTTACTCTCTTATTCAAGAGTGTAAATTTTCGAGTTCTTTTAGTATTTAATCCTCTTCCACCTCGAACATCCGAAAGCTGGCACTTTTTCTCACTTATCAGGTTTAAGATGATTGAATAGGGGTAGTTGTTGTACCCTAAAATTTACACTCTTGATTTTAAAACTTTAACGGCTTATGTTTCATCATATGCATTCAAACATTGTGATAGGATAAGGGTATTTTGGTTCCCAAGTTCCTCTATAAGTTATAAAAGATGATTGTGTTATCAATCAATGTAAAGAAGGGTCTCATGCCCTTAATTTTAGAGTCACTCAAGATAAAAGGTTTTCTCATACCTCAAGACATCTAAATTGTCTCATGGTTTCATTAGAAGTTTGAAGATCGTAAGAGTATTGAAGTGAATCATTGTTCTCCTAATCATCCCTTGAGATTAGGGTTTTGGCCACATAAAGTGTTTGATGCTTGTGTGGGCCAAATTCATGAAGAAATATCCTCTCATTATCATATAAGGCATCTTTGTTCAAAGAATTTCTCTTTATGTTCTTTGGAATCAGGGTTTTGAAGCTTGATCATCACCTCCTAACACAAGGGACCAAAATTTGGGTTTTGGATTTAATCAGGAAATCATTGACTTTTTGGGCAAGACTTGATTCCATGCTTCTCTACATGTCCCCAAGTATCTATGATTGAATAATTGAGCATAAATTTTGGTTGGAAGAGATTCAATTGATCAATTAGTGGTAAAACAATCATTTGAGGAAAAGTCAACCAAAGTAAAAGTTGATCAAGTGGACTTTTTGTCAACACTCAGTTCAAGACCCATATTTTCATGTTATATGATTAATAATGGAATAAAATTAAGATAATTGATGAATTTAGATGTAACTTTTCAAAGAAGTTATCTTGATAACTTAGAAAATTTTC
The DNA here is from genome assembly GCA_948472305.1 of Vicia faba. Classification (NCBI taxonomy): domain Eukaryota; kingdom Viridiplantae; phylum Streptophyta; class Magnoliopsida; order Fabales; family Fabaceae; genus Vicia; species Vicia faba. The sequence continues at coordinate 1,417,469,274 of OX451737.1, read as the reverse complement.
CAAGTTTTTTAAGTGTTATAGGTTGAACTTGGAAATACTACAATCTTCTCATCCTTGATTCAATATGTGAAAACTTTATATCCATAGAAAGAGGAGAAAAAGTTCTTCAACTTTGTCCTTGTGAGCTAAAGTCTAAAAAATGAAAGGAGAAAAATTTATGTGGCTTAGAACATTCTTGACACTTAGTAGTATTTCAAAGGCATGTGCATAAAATATGAATTCTTCATGGCCAGTTTTAAGGAGCCAAATGGATTCAATTCAAAAGGTCATCAACATCAAAATTAAAGTTTGAATCCTCCTCTATAATTTTGATTCAAAGATCTTAGCTCTTGGTGCATTGTAGAGAAAGATATGAAGATAAGGTTTTGTTGATGATAGATGGCAAGTTTGCCAGTCAGAACGCGTGCCAGGCCAGGACTTTCATTAAATAGTTTCAAGGTATCTATTCATGATCAATTTTCTCTTTGAAGCAATCATCATTTTGATAAATGATCAACATCAAAGTTGAACTTTGAACTTCCCTCTTCAAATTTGCTTCAAAGTTTATTCCATTTATTATATTATAGAGAGAGAGATGGAGATTAGAATTTGGAAGGTTGAAGTTGTAAATCATGACCAGTCAGCACATGTGCCTTGCCCAGCCAAGTCATTATCCAGTTTGTTTTCGTGCCAAGTTTTAAGGTCCTTACAGGTTTCAAATCCACTTTCTCTCAACATCAATTTTGAAGAGCATTATCTTAGCTTTCCAAAGGTACCGAGTTTGTAAAAAACGCACGATAGATGAAGAAGGACAAGCGTAAGGCTGAAGCAACTCCCATGGACACAAGGCTGACAAGTGATGATTTGAAAATTTTACACAAGTTTGTTGGAGTATTTTCTCAATTCACACGCCCTATTCTTTATATTTGCCTCACTTCTTCCCCAAAACAGCCAAACAACTGCAAATTCTCACGCATGCACGCTATCCTCAAGACTTTCTAAAAGAGGAAAATTCCTTCCAACTCTTCTCTCACCCATGTGCAGCCTGTCAGCTCACATATCACACGTACCTCACTCACTCTCCAACCTCTATATGGTCAGCAAAACGCAGCTAACATAACAATAACTCAACAAAAAATGCAATGTTGTTTGAGATTTATTTTTTTCCAAAGCTTGCTCAAAATTTTTTTGTTAACTATGGTTAAGTCACCTCAACCTCAACCTCAACACCAATGGTTATAAAAGAGAGTTATCCTCTCTTCATGATACAGACTTCATCTCACACAAGCACAAGCAAAAGCTCTCTCTCTCTCTTTCTCAAGCTCTCTCAAAATCCTCTCAAGAGTTTTATCTCAATTTCTCAAATTTCTCTAAAGAAATATTGTGTTCTCGTTGCTATTTCCTTCTGATTAAAGCTTGATAAGTGATTTTTCGGGTTTCTAAAGCTTGCAAGCACGCTTTGAAGAAGTCAGTGGAGTTGTTTCCACTAGGTAAATCATCTAAACTCCATAGATCTAGATATGAGCTTGCACCTACGTTTCCAATTGTTCTTAATTGTTATATTTGTGTTCGTTGCGTTCTTAGCTGGCCAAACGATAGGTTTGAAGTATATAATTGTTTGAATTTGAGCTTGCATCATGTTCTGAACATTTGTGAAAAAGTGATAATCAACGAACTTTGGATCTATTTTTTGCGTGATTTAGCTATTGTTTGATGAAGTTCTTGGTATCACGTTGTAGATCTCTATGAGATCTAAAACTTTGCTTCATTTCTCATGTAATTTCATGGAGAAATGAGTAAGTAAGGTTGATCTGAAGTTCATTGTATAAGCAATGTTTTAGGGTTTTCTGGTTTGTTTAAACAAACAAGATGACACATGATTGACTGATTTGAATTTCCCCGGGCCCCACTATGTGCGCCATGTATTATTTTATATTATTTTCAATTTTGTTTAATTTTCCCTCTATTATTTCTATTAAATTCTTGGTTTTATTTTGAATAGTTTTGATCATCAAAAAATTATGAAAAAAATGACATGAATCTTCAGTGAGTCTATTATTTTTCTATGATTTTTATTTCAATTTTCAAAAATCATAAACACATTAATTAAATTAATTGGTTAATTGTGTTTTTCTTGTAAATAATTTTGTGCTTTTTGATTTTTGATTTTATTTTCAACCTTCCATCAATTTTAAAAATATGAAAAGTTATAAACACTGATCCTTAGCGTTTTCTTGATTTTTAAATGGTCCCATACCATTTTTATTTGAATCTTATCTTTGATAATTCAATATGGAAGTTAGTTTCCCCTTTTCTAAGGTTTTGGTTAAATCACTCACAATGTTTAATTTCTAATTACAATTTACTTTACTTATAAAATTAAAAGAAAATATGTTTAAGGTTCTTGGATGAGCTAAGATAATAAGCATAATTATTGTTTAATTTTAAACCTTGATATTATATTTTTCTCAAATTATTTTCCAAAACATGTCTAGATTTAGTACTTTGCTAACTAGTCTTGGTGTATGCATTTTAAAATCATACTTCTTATTCAATTCAAGAACTTTAAACTATTCTTATGACTTTTATAAGTCCTTAGGGAGTTAGATTCAATTTTTTTTTGAATTTACAATTCTTCTTTCTATTTTTAGCATAATTTTTTATTGAATTTGTCCATTGTGACTTACTTGAACTTCTTGCCTTTAATATGCTATTGTATGAAACTTTTTAGGACTGAGTTTGGTACTCATGGTAATCCCTGGACGTTCTTAGTATCTCATTAGCTTTGAAAAATCTAATTGATTCCTTTTATCTATTTGATGATCACTTTGTTTAAACTCTTAAATTGTGCAAGTTTTAAATTCTAGATTGTAACTTTGGGTAAATCCTTTGAGCCAACCCTTGCCGTGATTGTGTGTCATTGAGATTTAGAGACATGATAAATCAAGTATAGCCTTATTAAAGACTTGAGAGGCATTTGATATCCTTTGATCATTTCTCATTTCATTTTGAGATTCATCTTTCCTTATGTTTCTTTGTGGATTATGTGAGATATAATGAATGCACTTGTGTAATCTTTAAGGAACCAAGTTCCTTCTTCATTATCATAGCATGTTTAGGGCCTTGAGTTCATTTTTATGAACTATTCAAGTGCTCTAAAACTTTACCTTTGTTTAGAGGTTATTTGCTCATCATGTGTGATCATAGTTTAGGAGGATGTTCTTGTACACTTTCATTCAAATGCTAATGATCCAAAATTATTGAAGTTCCTTTAGTTATACTTCTTACCTCATGCCCTATTACTTATAATTAAATTCTCCTTTTATTCTTTGATCGATATTTCATTGTCAATTCATCATGATGACAAGTTAAGAGCCACATATCTTTGTTTTAACCTAGTTTGTTTGTAATGATATTTTGAATTATTTAAAGGAAAAACATCCAACAACTTTGTGTTTAAGTATTTATCTTAATCTCTATCCTCATCTTATTTCTCATGCTTCCATGATCATTGGTTAAGCACTCACTTGCTAACAAACATGGTGATACATAAGAAGCTATATTCTCTTTTCTACTTGTGTTTTGAGCATCATTGTCTAATGTTTCCTCATGAGCTTTTGTGACATGTCCTATGAATTTACCTTGATGTTGGATACTTCCCATAACATCTAAGAACATTGACTTTGATTTATTTAGATCATAATTCTTATATGCATCAAATGACTATACTTTGACCATATATCATGACACTTGAGTATATTATCTTGTTGACATTTCTTGAGTCTTTAAGTTCATGATTGATATCTTGTGAGGGTCTCACCATTAACCTATGACATATAAGATTCCATTTCACTCTTACTTGATCTTTATCAACCTCATTTGATTTAAGACAAGTATTACCCATCATTAGATGATGTTGCTCATCAACTAGGTGACTTTTCTTGTGTAAATAGTTTCATCTTGTTACTTGGTTACTCCTGAGTCTTATCTTAAGTTAACTTATATATAATTCACACATTTCTTAATTCTTCAATTATTCTCTCGTATTTTTTTATTTACTTGTTAAATTGAATATGTTTGCTTGCCTCATTTGGCCATTCCCTTTGTGTGCTTTGTATGCATTCTTCTTTCCATGCTTGTTATGTTTGTTGTGTGATCTTAGATATTATTTGCTAATGACTTGTGGGTTTTGTGACCTTCTAAACATGTTCTCTCTTCATCTATCCCTTTCTTGTGTTGCACCCACCTTTAGGAACATGTTAGGATTTGGTTTTGACCTAGTCTCGCCTTATCTTTTGAACATGCTTAAGTAGTGATACATTAGGGGTATTAGAGGTATTAAACCATGTTTAGACTTAGGTGTCACCCTCTTTTTGTCGACTTGCTTGCATGTTTTGTCATGTGTTGAAGTTTTGTCTTCTAATTGCACACTTGCATTTCTACTTGCCTAGTTACGTAATAATTCATTCTTATTGGCATGTGTTACCATGCTTAAGATAGTTTAAGGTGTTTAACATTCTAGGACCAGAACTAACATCCTACTTTGATGTGCTTTCATGCCATGCTCTTTTTATTTCTTATCATTTCTCTCTTATCCCCCCTTCTTCACTTCTTCAAGTATGTTTGTGAGATCTTCATCTCTTTTGTGTTTTACCACATGGACTTGTATGTTCAATGATTTTTTATCATTCTTCTCTTTTCTTTGATACTTGATGTTTTGTCATCTTAATGCGTGCATGCTTGATGTTTTATCATCTTTATGTGGTGTTTTATCATCTCTTCTCTTATGTATTTTATCACAATGTTTATGTGCTTGATGTTTTATCATCTTACTTCTTGATATTTTATCATCCTTATGTGATGTTCTATCATCTCTTTTCTTATGTGTTTTATAACATTTTTTTATATGATTGATGTTTTATAATCTTTATGTGATTTTTTACCATCTCTTCTCTTATGTGTTTTATCATATTATTTTGTGTGCTTGATGTTTTATCATCTCTTATTTGATGTATTACCATCTTTGCTCTACTTGATGTATTATCATCTTTGTGTGATGTTTTATCATCTTCCCTCTTATTTGATGTTTTGTCATTCCCTATTTATCTTGATGTTTTATCATCCCTTCTATACTTGTTACTTGATTTTTTATCATATTTTCTTTCTTATATGCTTAGATATCTATCCTGATCTAATTTATGTTTATGTGATACTTGTTGTCTCTCTTATCTAAGTGTGATTGCTTATTTATCCTTATTCCTCTCTTTTGTGAGATTTATATGTTCCCCATAGGATCTTTAGTTCATTATTCTCTAAGTTTTAACTAAATAGACCTTAGTTTTTCTATCCATGCATGACAACATTAGGTAGATCTCTCTCTTATCCTAACTCTTGGTCCACGATCATGACAACTTATAGGATTGAAATCCCCTTTGTTATTATTTTCTTATTCGCATCCATGTTAAAACAAAAACTTCTTCTTCTTTTCAAATTTCTCAAAACACTTAATGATGAATTGATGAGAATCATACCTCCAAGAGTCTTTAGTAACGAGGAGAATGAGAGGATATGTATCCTTACTTGTTCTTCTTTAGTTCATAAGTCTCTAGTGTGATTCAAATCTCAAACTTTGTTTTCACAAAGTAGAGGGATGATAAGTGTCCTAGTAGTGGGATCTATTTATCATCGTGTCCCAGTAGTGGGATCTATTTATCATCTTACCTACAAAAAACACCAACAAATACAAACCTTTTTGTCTTCGGACTTTTTATTTTAAAACCTTTTCAAAAAGGACATGCTTCACTAGCACCGTTCATAAAAAACATACAAGTCACTAAAACTTTTGAGGTGAACTACGAGTGCCTTGATCCCCCAATGCACGGTGTAATACCCCAAAATTTTCCTACTCCTCTATAAAGAAATGTCATGTCTTATGCTTCTCATAATCATTTGCATTATCCTCATTAGGTCATCTAACGCATCATGCATCATTAATCAATCAAATGGGCATGGGATCGAGGATCTTGAAGCTAGTTTTTTTTTACTTTGAGGCTTTCAGCTTCATTCAAGCTTGTTTCTACAGGTTCCTCCATCAATCATTGGTTGAAAGCTAGGGTTGCTTGTTTAAGCATTGTCATGGACTTCTTTATCATCAAGCTACGGGGCTATTCTCATCTTCCCAACATCAAGTTGCAAGGCTTCTTTCATTAAAGGATAAAGAATTAGGTTTTTTGATCCCTTAGGTCTAGACATGGTATTGTTTAGATGGAGAATCCCATGGATTAGGGTTTTTTATGGCTATCTTGAGCATCTTTCTCTCTAGATATCAAGCTCATTCTCCATCTGAAGACTACTCTAATCACTTGATTGAGCTTGTATGCGATGATCCCATGCACTCGATCGAGACGTGCAGAGCATCATTGTGATTTCTTCCTTTAGCAGTCAGATCCACTTCTGAGAAACGCAACCCGTTGTCGGCAGTCAAACTAGCTACACAGTCTTTGAATTGATCGGCAGAAGTTTCCTGTGGCACATGTGCAGTTTTGAGGAAAGCAATTAGAGCCTTTGCATGGGCTTCCGAGCACAATAACAAGGACAACATGGAGATTTTTGATGGGGTCTGTCCCAGCTGCTCGACTACGTTGTAGTCACTCTTCTTGATAATCTTCATAATTTCCTCTATCTCCTGCTTAGAGGTTTCTACAATGATCTTCTTAGGCGCCTCCGTCCGGGCAGGCTCTCATGTGGTTTCTTTGCCCCGAGTGCCAGATGACTCAGCGATAGGGGTGGTAACTAGGATAGGAACTGGGATAGTAGCTGATGTACTAGCAGAAGGAATGACAACAGGTTTGTGGATAGTCAGAGGGGAAATCTCGGGAGAGAAAAGCCTTCCACTTCTGGTGACCTTGCTAGCCCCGACAATATTGCTGATATCAGCATCAACTTCTTCAATCTTTAAGTCTTGTTTAACTCCATGGTAATACACACCGGCGCCATAGTGCCAAGGGACAGCCTTATCCGAAGTGTATGGGATAAGACCAGGGACAGTAATGATTAACGAAGCAATTCTTGGAACGGGTGTAATCCTAACAGGCTTTCTCGAGGAAGCCTTGGAAGGATTGGCATAAATGGTTATGATGGCAACATCTTCAACGGGAATTAATGGAATCAAAGTCTTCTCGAACAGGATCTCTTTGTTATCCATCAGGCGCTGAACACCTGATTTCAATAAGCGGCAACCAGCAGGCAGAATTGAACACATGTGGCAACCTTCACCACAGCCCAGAAATAAACCGGCCAACAATAGATTCTTCTTAACTGTCATCAAAGGAGTAGAAATTTCTTCCACGGAGGTCACAAATAAATCATCGTCCACAGCATTTACACCATGACCCTGCTTGGGCATAGGAGCAGTTATAACGTTGGGCTTTTCCGGAGAGTCAAACTCAATCTCTTTAGCTTCGATCAAATCTTGCACTTTATTCTTCAAGGCCCCGCAGTTGTTTGTATCATGACCCGAGCTATCAGAGTGATAAGCGCAGCGAGCGTTCGGGTTATATAGCGGGGATGTGGTGCTGGGATTCTTCGGGGCTTCCCTCAGAGTTACCAGGTTGGTCTTCAACAATTGTGGTAGAATTTAAGACAAGGTCATATTAAGCCGAGTGTATTGCCTCTGCAGCCTCTCCATTCTTTGTTGATTATTGCATTGTGGGGCAACGGCGGGTCTTGATATTACTACCGCATTCACTGCTTGACGGTGTTCAGGTCGGTTTTGGCTCCTCGAGCTGTAAATTGCACTAGCTTATTTCTTACCGGTGAAAGGCTTCTTTACTGCACTTGACGATGTATCCTTCTGTATCTTACCACTTTGGATACCAGCCTCTACTCTCTTCCCAGTCAAAATAAATTCAGTAAACCCAGATGACGAACTGTCGATCAGATGATTGAAGAATGGACCAGACAATGTCCCCATAAACATATCAACCAACTCCCTGTCAGACAAAGGGGTTGGACCCTTCCAGCCAAATCTCTCCACTTCTGAGCATAGTCCTTAAAACCTTCACTTGCACCCATAGACATACCCTGAACCTGAGTACGAGTGGGAGCAAGGTCGGCGTTATACTGATACTGCCTGTAAAAAGCAGCAACAAGGTCCTCCCAGTTGCGGACATTAGCTCCTTCCAATTGATAAAACCATTCAAGCTGAGTCCCTGACAGACTATCTTGAAAGAAATGTATCCACAAATTTCTATCAGCAGTGTAAGGTTGGATTTTTCGGACATATGAGCGGAGAAGGAGTTTTGGACAAGATACTCCATCGTACTTAGTAAAAACTGGAGCTTTAAACTTATGAGGGATCACCACCCTAGATGCCAGTCCCAATTCTTCAACATCCAAACCAGGGATCTTCTGAATCTCCATAGCGCTCAGACGGTCTTCGAGTTGTTTGTACCTATCCTTAGCAGGAGGATACTGCTCATCATCAAAATCAGTATCATTATCAAAGACCACAGGACTGGGACCCTTTTCTTCCTCTTGGTCCTCCTCTCCTTTGGATGAAAGAGGTAGATCAGCTTCCTGTCGCAACCTATTCCTAAATATGTTACCCATATTCAGAAGAACCACCTTCTTCTTCTTCTTCTTCTTCTTATTCTTCTTCTTCTTCTCCTTCAGGATGAGGGTCTTCAAATCCTCTTGCCCTTTAGCCAAGTTCAAGAACATCTCTTGGAATTGGGCCTTCTGTGCCTGAAGAGCTTTGATGGCTTGATCGTAGGTATTTCAGAAAACATTTTGTGCTGAAATAAACAGCGAAGGAGATGAGAAACCTGTAATGATACCTGTAATGATGTGCATGATAATGGGATGCGTATGTAATGATTTCAAAGACTTTGGGAGATTTAAATTTGTAAAACAAAAATAAAACAAACTTTATTAGATTAACTTGTAAAAAAGTTTAACAATGCCTTTGAGGCGTTTACAAAGAAGTAAATGAAAAACAAATCTAAAATAGAAAAATCAAAAATCAGAAATCCCATGGACGCTTTCCCTTGGTGCTGACGTAGTCATTGATCTTCCTTTCAATCTCAAGTTGCCTGGTGAGCTTCAAGATCTTCCTTTCTTGCTCATGATACTTTTCTCGGTAGGTATCCCTCTCCTCTCTCAGCTGAATCCAAGATCTCTTCAATGCCCCAAGATCAGTGGGCATGTAGGGATAAAGGACCGTATAAGGAATGCCCTCTTCATTGGTGGGCTCCACAATCACTGGCAACATAACTTGATAAGGCATCCCAAGCTTCTGAGAACGAGCTCGGACCCACTGGAGATAAGGCTGCATAGGGAGAGAAGTCCTTGGTCCTAGCTCTTGAGGGTCAGACATGTTCACCATGCCCCAAGCTCGTATAAACCTGCAGCGATGCTCATCAATGCCCCCCTTGTAATCAAAGACAATATCTGTAAGAAGTATCTCATGAGGACCGTCTCTCCGAGAAAGACCGAATTGCCGTAAAGCCAAACAAGGATTGTAGGTTATTCCCCCTCTGATTCCAAGCAACGGGACATTAGGGTATCCCCCACATCGATCAATGACAACAATGTTTTCCATAGCCTTAGAACTCCAAAGAATGTCTGTATGGGCAAGAGACATTATCCTGTAAGACCACCCTAAACCTTCCTCATTCTTCAACACGAACTTGGGGAGGTGCGAAATAAACCACCTCGCCAGCAGCGGCATGCAACACATGAGGGTCCCTCTTCTTCGCACAGTACGATTATAGAGGGCATGCAAGATATCACCCAGAAGAGTAGGTACAGGATTACATGACAGGAAGATCTTAACCGTATTCACATCTATGAAGGAATCTGGATTCGGAAAGAGAACCAAACTGTAGATAAGGAGAGCCAAGATGTCTTCAAAAGCCTGAAAGTTCTAGTTATCCCATAATAGTTGAGCTTGATCTATTAGGAACTTGGCTAAGAAACCTTCAACCCCGCTTCGTGTCTCCCAGTTGGATATTACATCATCCCGTGTCAGATGCAGAGCTGAAGCAATGTCTTCTGGCCTATGAGTCTCTTCCAGACCTGTGAAAGGCATCTGCTCAAGGATGGATATACCCAGTAAGTGAGGAAACTCTTCCATAGTGGGAACTAGCTGATAATCCGAGAAAGTGAAATAATGATGCACCAGATCGAAGAACTAGAAAAGCGCACTCATCATATGCTCATCAAAATTTGAGGTAACCAAGCTAAGAAGCTGACCATGTCTCCTAATGAATGAAGAAGTATCGGGAACCTTTGAGACTAACTCTTTGAGTTGAGCAGGTATTTGCACAAAAATAACTCGAATGGTGTTTCTGCGCATAGAAGCCATAATCTGCAAAACAGAACAAAGATAAATCTCCTCGGTCTTTGAAATGGTTAGTATAATGAAGTATGCATGCTATGTTATGATGCATGATGTCATGGTAAAGCAAACAACAGGTATAGTAGATAACAGACATGGTAAAGGCAAACAAGTCACACAAAAGCCCTTAAGTTTCAGGCTTGCATGGGGTCTATGTACTACCCTCTTGAAGTTCAGTTGGTTTCAACCTGTCCTAATAATAGTAACCAGGTTCTAGAGGTTCTCAATATCACTGACCATCCTCCATCGGTCATGGTTTCAGCTCACACAATCTTTTCTTGCAGCCGGAACTATCTCGAGAGTATGGTCTCAATGAGTGTAGTATCGAGTATCAACTAGTTCTCAGCTTTACATCGAGGCCGGCTATCTCACTACTCCCTATGGCCAAGTTGGTCAATTATAGGTTCTAAGGTCAGTTGATGTTTAACGATACACATAGCAGCCGCGTATTCTCCTCGTTTCTCCACAAGGGATACCAGTACCAACCAATGCGCCACATCAACGTAGCTACTGCTTTAACCGTATCGGTCTATGCCGTACAGTTCCCTCACAGTTTATTGCTACTTACCTAAAAGGTGTTCCTCAGATCCGGGTTAGGATCTACAGTAACTCCCAATACAAAGCCCTCAAAAGTAAAGCAATCAAATCAAACAAGAGAAGCAATTTATGATGAACTAATCCTAAGGTATACCCCACTTATTAAGTCCTCAAGAGTGTTACGAAGTCGTTTTGAAAACTTCGTTTAAAAAAAGTGTAAGTGTGAAAGTTTGATTTTGAGCAAGTACCTACTAGCATCTACCTACTCGAAAAAAGAATGTTTTTGTTCTTGTTTCCTTTAGACAGCACTATCCCACTATTAGTGAGTAGGTAGCTCCATCGTTGGAGTTGTAAGGGTCAATTCGAAAGGGACGTACGATCACTAAAGCAATGTTAGGACGTCTTAGGAATAACCTTAATGTCTTAAGATCATATTCGAGGCAACATTTCCGAGGCAACCTTTCCGAGGCAACATTTCTGAACGGGACTTTTGATCTTTGTTTAGACAAGATAGCGACCACTAAAACACCCTATACTTAATGATCGTTTACCGAAGGCAACTGAAGTGAGAGTATACCCTAGGAGTGCGCATGTGCGAGTGATTTGATTTCAAGTTATTATCTTTGCACATTTAGGGTTTGCTAACCATTTTAAAATTAACATACATTCTTGTCATGTAATCCTATTATCATACATCTAACAGTTAATATCTGCGAAAATTAAAATGCGAGAAATAAAACTACACTATTACAAGGCTTCGGGGAAGGAGATTAATTACATAGCCAAAAACCCGTAAAAAGGATAAATAAAAGGAAAAAAAAAACTAATTAAACTATTACATCCCATGAGCAATTACATTAATATCATAAAAATAAATAAACGCGCGATGAATCGAGAACGAAAGAAAACTAGGGTTTTGACCCCGTCTAAACCTAATTAAAAGAAAAATCATTTTTTGTTGTTTTTGATTATTTTAAGGAAAAAAGGTTTTAAATTAAATAAGTACAAACCTAATTACTAATTAAATTAAATTAAGAAATTTAATTAATTTGACCTATTTTTTGTATTTTGGTTATTTTAAGAAAAGAAAATAAAAATAAAAATAAACAAAACCCTAATTTTCTAATTGATTTTAATTTATTTACAAAAGGTTAAAATTTCCCTAGAATTAAATTAAACTAATTAAATTAATTTTGACAAAATATATAAAAAAGACCTAAATTTGATGAAATTGATTTTTATGAGTTTTTTGTATAAAAAAAATTAATTTGTGATTTAGAAAATAATTTAAAGAAAAATAAATAAATAAAAGAAAATATAAAAGAAAATATAAAAGAAAAGAAAAAGGGCATGGTGTCAAAGTAGAGACGGAGTGCCAATAGCAGATCTGATCCCAATAAGCATGGGTCCATGTTGACCTTTTTGCTTCAATGTTGCACGTTTGACTAGGCCTATGGTAGACCATCACATGCCAAGCGTTGGATTTGGCTTGTTGGACATCTGGCTGGCTGATCATTGGGGACGTATGGTGGATGTCCTGGAAACCTGTGCATGGAATTATGCATAGAAAAATAATATTGAAGAACAAGGGGGCATGGGGATCGAACCCAGGCCCTTTGGAAATTCCAAGCGCTTCTTGGCCAACTGAGCTAGCGCGCATATTTGTATATGGGAGAACAAATAAAGATTATATGGAAAAAATACAAATTATCATATGCCAACGCACAAATTTTTGAATGGACGAATGGTGTGTTGCCACGCCACCTTTCTTCTTCCTTCTTCCGTTGGCAAAAGTCCAAGACTTTTACCTACGGACACAGTCTGTAGCTATAGCCCCTGTGATTTCCAAAATCCCACACAAGCATCATAAATGAAAGCTAAAGGTACAGATTAATTCGTCTTGACGTTGTGAGCACCCTGGCACCACTCTTTTGGGCCAATTTTACCTGCAATCAAAACCCCTAAAAACGAAACCTAAACCCTAACAATGGTGGATCTCAGTATGGCTTCCAAAAATGCAATTAAATGGTACTGTTAGCTTGCAAACATGATAAGGATTACAAATATGTCATTTAAACATGATAAAGATGCAAGAATAAAGGGATACGATTTTGAAAAAAAAATCAAACCGTGAGGGTCGTGGAGATGGATTCTGGGCAACTCAAGGCTTGATTATGATCAGGTTAGCTTCAGGGGATGGCTGGGAATCGATTGCTAGCCTTGGAATGGTGTAAATCATCCTCTAACCTGCAATTTGATTCAACACTTTTTGGTGATTTTTGCAAGTTTTTCCCCAGCTTCTCACGCCTCTAACCCTTGTGCTTTTGGCCTGCCAATGTTCTATATGTAGCCTTGAGTGAATTAGGTTTACAAATTTTCATTCAATCTTCTCCAATAATGATCATTGATCAAGATTTGATTCTCATGTAAATCTTTCCAAAACAAGCCAAAAACCAATCTTTTTGTGTACAAACAAGCCTTGCACGATTTGATCTCCTTGCCAGCTATTCATGGACCTGAAAAATGCACAAAATCTCAACGTTTAAATGATTTTGATATTTTCATGATTTGATTTTGATTTAATTTGATTTAATTTGATTTAAATGAAATAAAAATCAAAATAAATGACAAAAATTAAATAAAGGCAAGTGGTAAGGATCATGGGTCGTGGATCATGTTACAAACTCAATACAAACACAAAAAGTTGGGCCCATTTGACAAAAAATTGCAATTTGAGGCATATTTCACTTTTGGCAATTTTGCAAAAAAGGTCAACTTCAACAATGCATAACTCCTTCAATTTTGACCCTAGAGATGTGTTATTTAACTTTTTAGAAAGCTTGAGATGTCCTCTAAGCAACACTTTTTGTCTCATCTCAATTGAGTTTTCCATGTTCATGTATGAAGCTTTGATAAAAAAGGTGTTTTTGTTGACTTTTCAAAATGACCTATAATGTCCAAATTCATAACTTCTTGTGAGTGCATATTTGGAACTTGGGAGCTGAAGATGAATTGTAGGTAATTGCATCCTATTCAAAATGAGATTTGGATGGGTCATTCTTGATAAATTATGAGAATGTTATGCTTGGTCAAAGTTGAGTTGACTTTTCCTACAAAACCCTAATTTAGCAACTTTTGAGTTTGGATGAATTGTGAGCAATCCCTGAGGAATAATGATCAACCCTTTATCAAATGAGGAATAATACTTCAAAATGAGAATGTTGACCAAAAATCTTGAAGTTTGACTGTATGTGGGCTACAATTGACTTTTGCCCTAGCACAGTCGATTTTCAAGTCTTTGAGCAATTGACTGAGCAAACTTCCTCTGCAAGGCTTGAAACTTGACATGGATGATCTTGAGAACATATTAGGACAATTGTGAGCATTTGGGATCCCTTGGACTCAAGTTTCTTGATGCAACATGAAACCCTAATTTGAAGTAGACTGCCTTAGGAGAGAGTTTGTCTAGTGAACCCTTGAACTTCCTTGAGCAATTTGAGGACTTCACTTGAAGTGTATTGAGAAATATGGGAGAGCAAATTTTGGGGTACAACAGCTGCCCCTATTCAATCTTCTTAAACCTGAGGATGTAGATTGGCCTGCTTGCCTTTCGTGATCCGAAGGTGGAAGATGATTGAACACTAGAGTGCCCAAAAATTTGCACTCGCATGAAGTGGTACTTGTCTTGCGATATCAGGAATTGGCTTATAGATTCCATTTGGAGATTGATGACGGAATATGGGCTTAAATATGCCATCAGAAGAAGTGTCGATCGCATAAGAGATTCTTTTGCGAGAGTCCGTATACCTGTTGTTGAGGAGGACTTCGCTGGGGAATGTTGGTGTCTGTCTTGAGGAAAAGTTGAATTTTGGGAGTTTCGGTCGTCCGTTATTCTTCTGGGGAATCATCTCTTGGTCGAAGAGGTGAAAATGAACTACTATCTGGTCATGATCCAGGCTTCATAGTGATAAGATCAACTGTTATCTGGTCGTGCTCTAGGCTTCATAGTGATAAGATCAACTGCTATTTGGTCGTGCTCCAGGATTTGCAGTGACTTACTGGGGAGATGAGATTAAACTTGCTATTCGGTCGTAATCCAGGCTTTGCAATTTCTCGATTCTTATTTGGTCGTAATCCAGGCTTCAGAAGAAATTAAGTTGTTATCCGATCGCATCCGGGATTCAACTTGAATTTAGGGCATACTAATATCTGGTCGATTCCAGGCTTCTTAGTAATTGTCTAAGTAAAACTGCTATTTGGTCAAAATCCAAGCTTTGCAGTGTCTTGTACTATTATCTGGTCGTAATCCCAGGCTTCAGTGTCCTTTACCGCTATCTGGTTGTGATCCAGGCTTCACGATGTCTTATGCCATTATCTGGTCGAATCCAAGCTTCATGGTGTCCTGTACTGCTATCTGGTCGATTCCATGCTTCACAATACCTTACTTCTTATTTGGTCGTATTCCAGGCTTCAGAAGAAATCAAGTGGTTATCCAGTCGCATCTGGGCTTCCATTTGATTTTAAGGCCTACTAATATCCGGTCAATTTCCGAGATTCATAGTAATTGGCCGGGTAGACTGCTATTTGCTCGAAATCCAAGCTTCACAGTGTCCCTTACTATTATCTGGTCGTAATCCAGGCTTCAGTATCTTTTACCGCTATCTGGTTGTAATCCAGGCTTCACGATGTATCATACCATTATCTGGTCGAATCCAGGCTTCATGGTGTTCGGAGAAATCAAGATATTATCCGGTCGAATCCGGGGCTTCATAACTTTCATTAAAGATATACCACTATCTGGTCGACTCCAGGCTTCGTAGTATTCTTGGCTGCTATCTGGTCATAATCCAGGCTTCACAACGTCTTATACCATTATCTGGTCGATTCCAGGCTTCATGGTGTCTTGTATTGCTATCTGGTCATAATCCAAGCTTCACAATAACTTGTTGGGGATTAAACTATTATCCGGTCGAATCCGGGCTTCATAGCTTAAGTTTAAGATAAACCACTATCTGGTCAATTCCAGGCTTCGCGGTATTTGATACTGTTATCCAGTCGTTCTCCGGGCTTTACAATATGATGGAGAAATCAAGATACTATCAGTCGGATCCGGGCTTCATAGCTTGAACTGGAAGGGAAATCTTTAGCATTGATTTGGCTGACCCAGAGAAAACTTGTGAGAATTTGGATTGTAACTTTCCCTGAAAGGTAAAGAGTTAGTCGTATGTAATGTCATGATATATGAAATGTATTGAGCAATGATGTTCTCAAAATAAATGAGATTGTGCTGTATGATGTTTATGCACATGTCATGATGTATGGAATGTATTGTTTTTATGATGTTCTTTAGCTGAGGAATATAAATCCCGGATTGCTGCTGGAGAGTACAAGGAGTTGAGTTCTTCATTCTCGCTGGGGATAACGATCGAAGATGATTTGAGAATAAATTGGCGGGAAAAAAACCCTGCTGGAGAATAAACTGGAGAGAAAATGACTCTATGGGGAAAAGGGATACTCTGCCAGAAGATCTGCTGATTTGGAGAAATAACCTCGGTTGGGGATTGAATCTCTGCTTATGGAAGAAATAAACTCCACTGGGGATAATCTTCCATCATTGGTGATAGATAAACTATGTTTGGGGAGAATTAACACCACGGTCTTTAGATACCTCTTACTCTGCGGGGAGTGTATGCACTTTTAGTCATATTCTTCAGCTGGGTCTATCCCCGTACCTAGTGAATAGGACAACTGTAAGGTTTGTACACTTCTTGTTTGCCCCCCGTTCCCGAAATTACGAGTAATCGTCTTTTGTTTCGCATATAAATATTTGTGAGCAATAATTATTTTTAAATGCATATATCAAAAATGAACCATTGGACGTTCTTGCAAAACAAAACAGGAAAAGAAAAAAAAATTGAAATTTCTTTGTGAAAATGAATTGTATTGATTTTTGAAGTTAGCCTGTGATTGGCGTTTTGTACAAGAGGTTGACGTCCTGGTAAGAGAACGCCGCCGAAAGATAGAAATTATACAATTTGTGAAAAATAAAGAAAAACAGCTATGTGAACAATCCCAATGGGTTCCAACTCTTCTATTGCCTTTATATCTTCGAGCGTCTCATCACTTCGCTACTTGGTTGAAGGTAGATCAGATTGATTGGCATCGTCCGAGCTTGATAGTCGATACCGAAGTCTGGTTGCAAGATGATCCTAATGAGACATAGTGTTACGATTTGATCCCTAATTTTTGCCTGGACCACCCTTTTGGGTTTTCAGTCCACCGGGATACCCTTTTGTGCCCAAGCCGCCTTTTCAGGTTTTCGACTTGCCGGGTGTACAGATTTTTTCATTTTCATCCCTTATTTTTGCCTGAACCCTTTTGGTTCGCCGGGAAGCCCTTATTTTTGCCTAGGCCAGTCAAACTAGCGGGTCTTTAATTATGCGTAGTATTTTTTCACTATGTCTGCATTGACGGGGCGAGGAAGGTCGTCACCATCCATGGTGGTTAGAATCATAGCTCCTCCCGAGAAAATATTCTTAACCACAAATGGCCCTTTGTAAGTGGGGGTCCATTTGCCCCTGGGATCACCTTGTGGCAGTATGATGCGTTTGATCACCAGATCCCTGACTTGATATTCTTGTCGTCTAACTTTCTTGTTAAATGCCTTGATCATTCGCTTTTGATACGTCTGACCATGACAAATAGCGGTAAGTCTCTTTTCATCAATTAAGTTCAGTTGATCAAGCCGGGTCTGGATCCAATCATCCTCGCTTAAACCTGCATCCTTCATAATCCGGAGAGAAGGTATCTGGACCTCAATGGGTAGGACTGCCTCCATGCTATACACCAGAGAATAGGGTGTTTCCCCTGTTGATGTTCATGCTGAGGTACGATACCCATGAAGAGTGAATGGTAACATCTCATGCCAGTCTTTGTACGTCACCGTCATCTTCTGCACAATATTCTTGATATTCCTATTAGCTGCTTCAACAACCCCATTCATCTTTGGTCGGTAAGGAGAAGAGTTGTGATGTTGTATCTTAAACTGTTTGCAGAGCTCGGTGATCATCGTGTTGGTTAGATTTGTACCATTGTATGTAATGATCCTCTCTGGTACACCGTATTGACAGATCAGATTGTGTCGGATGAACTGCGCCACGACGTTCTTGGTTACTGTAGCAAAGGAAGCTGCCTCGACCCACTTCGTAAAGTAATCAATAGCTACCAGAATGAAACGGTGGTAGGTCTGATCTCGCCGATCATGTCGATGCCCCACATTACGAAAGGCCAAGGAGCTGTCAAAACATTTAGAGGAACTGGAGGTACATGCACCTTATCAGCATAGACTTGGCACTTATGGCAGGTCTTCCTTTGTACCCAAATTCACTAATTCCACTAGCTCTTCCTGAGGTTGTATGGCCCTCTCTACCTGTAGTAACAGTCTATCAAGTTCCCCAAGCACCTCACAATCATCCTCACCTTCGTCCTCAGCTTGGTTGATCGGATTTTCAAAGTCATAACTGGCAGTATCAAAGTCGTTATCAATGGGATCCAAAGTGGATGTGGATCTGCATTATGATACATTAGTGTGTGTAAGACAATAGCTGTTTTGATAAAGTGTGAAATAGAAAGGAAAAACAAGGAGCGCAAAATTTGTAATGCAAGAAAACGTCCAATGCTTTATTGATGATATATGAAAATGACAAATAATAAGCCCTCACAAACAAAGCCAAGGTGCCTCAGGCAAGGCACCGGGCCGTAAAGTTTTAAACTGTCTGTTACAACTATCAAAACAAAAGTCTATTACTGTGTAATAAAAGAAACGGGCACGAAGTCTTTCACCATCCAATTGTTCAATCCACCGTTGGTAGTCGCGTAGATCCAGCTGTCGATATCTGACTCTTCTTCATCATCCTCAATTGCATTCACTCCCTGATTACTGATGCACAGAGGAGGTCTTCCAATCTGCGTGCGCCAAACAGCCCTTTGAGCCTCTGCAGTAAAACCCAAACCAAACTTGTCAGTTTTGTGTGCGAAATCAGAGAGCTGTCCCCAATTTGCACACCCACCTTTTTCAATTACAGCCCTTGCATCCTTGAAGGAAGCCATCTTCATCGGAGGTTTGTCAGCAACAACTTCAGTCGACACCAGAGTCTGGGGGACCTCTTCAAAGTTCTGACACGGGGTTTTGATGAACTCCCCATCTATCTCCACATAGCGAAAGGAATTAAGATGACTCACTGTTGTACCCCAAAATTTGCCCTCCCATATTTCTCAAGACATTGCAAGAATAATCTCCAAGTGGCTCAAGATTGCTCAAGAGTTGGACAGTCAAGCTATCTCCTAAGGCAGTCAATCTCAAATTAGGGTTTTGTGTTGCATCAAGGTCCTTGCATCCAAATGACCTAAAGTTATCCCCAATGTCCTAATATGTTCTCAAGTCCATCCATGTCAAATTTCAAGCCTTGCAGAGGAAGTTTGGTCAGTCAATTGCTCAAGAGGTCCAAAAATCGACTGTGCTAGGGCAAAAGTCAACTGTGACCTACAGATAGTCAAACTTCAAGAATTTTTGTCAACATTCTCATTTTGAAGGATATTTCATCATTTGATCAAGGTTTGATCATTATTCATCAAGGATTGCTCAAAATTCATCAAGACTCAAAAGTTGCTAAATTAGGGTTTTGCAGGAAAAGTCAACTCAACTTTGACCAAGTATAACTTTCTCATACTTTATGAGAAATGACCCATCTAAATCTCATTTTGAATAGGATGTAATTTCCTACAATCCATCTTCATACCCCAAGATCAAGAAATGCAATCACAAAAATCTACAAAATTGGACATTATAGGTCATTTTTGAAAGTCAACAAAAACACCTTTTTTTTCCAAAGCTTATAACTTGAGCATGGAATTTCAAAATGCGATGAGACAAAAAGGGTTGGTTAGAGGACATCTCAAGGTTTCTAAAAAGTCCAAGAACACCTCCAAAAGTACAAAATTGAAGAAGTTATGCATTGTTGAAGTTGGGCATTTTTCCAAAATTGCCAAAAGTCAACTATCCCCAAAGCTTCAAATTTTGTCAAATAGGCCCACTTTTTTCCACTTGATTTGATCTTGTCACACTACACACGTGTCCTAGCTTCAGCCTTGTGCCCATTTATTAATTTTTATATTTTTATTTGATTTTTATTGAATTAATTCATTTTAAATCAATTTAAATCCAAATAAAATCTAAATATTGATCATTTAGTATCTTTTTGATTGATATAGGTCTTAAATATCATCATGGACATAATCAAATCCGAATCAAGCCATATCATGAACAAAAAGGTGGTTTTTGGACAAATTTGGAAGCTTTTTCATGGAGGATCAAATCAAATCCTAAATCATCAATGCATAAGGATTCGGCCCAAGAAACTTGACCTAATTCACTCCATATTACTTATACAATGCAAAGGCGCGAAAATTAGAACGAAGAGGCTGCATAAACATCAAAACCAAACTTGAGAAAAACTTGAAAAAGCTTGAAACTGAAATCTTTTCTATAGGCCGATTCAAAGCAAAAACTCAACGTAGACCCCTTGCTGGACATCCACTGAGTCAGTAGCAATCAAAAGCAAGGTCCCATACCCTCTCAAACGCGCTGTAAGTCTCTCAGAACCTCGCTCTGTATTTGAAATCGAAACTCTAGGTTCTTGCATTTTCTTGGCAAATCTTTGACGTATTCATGTTTATCGTTCCATTTAGAAACTTTCTGCATCATTTGATTGCATTTTCATGAGCCCTATCCCCATACCCGAACCTAGGGTTTTGGAAGTTCGTTTTTGGGCATTTTCTTTGTAGGAAAAATTGGAACCAATAATGGACATAGGCGTGTTCAGGAGGAAGAGACGATCATGGCTATGGTCTTGGAATCAATTTCCATGGGCTAGAACTCGTTTTAGGATGAACCCATGGATTTAGCTGCGGATAAAAATTCGCAGGTAAATAACCAGGGCTGGGCGAAGAAGATGACTACGTGCCCCTCCCCATTCGTCCATTCATAATTTCGCGCTTTTATTTTTTATAATTCTGGAATTTGTTGTTTTTTCCAATATTATATTTGATGCTTATTCCACTAACAAAAGAAACACATTGGCTCAGTGGCGAAGGCATTAGTGTGAGATCCAATAGGACCTGGGTTTGAATCCCAGGTCCCCATATTTGCATATTATTATTTTTCTCCAAGAAATCCAATGCGCTTCAGCAAGTGTGGTCCATCATACTCCTTCAAATATCATCTGCCAGATGGCCTCCAGGCCAAATCTGATGGCCCAAAGGTGATGCCTACCATATGCCAAGGTCAACGTGTCACATGGAATTGCAAAGGTCAACCAGGCTTGCATACAAATGGGCCTTGAATTTGCTGATCTCACCTCCAATCTGGGCCCAAACCCTCCCTTTGGTTATTTCTATTTCTTTTTTATTTCATTTATTTATTTGTTTTGATTATTTATTTTATTTTCTAACTGACCAATTAAATTATTTTCCTCATAAAAATAAAAATAAAACCAAAAAATATATTTTATTTATTAAAATTAAATTCATCATTTTGTTTTTGTAAATAAATTAATTCAATTAATTTAGTTTAAATTAGGTTTAACTTTTAATATTTTTTGCAATATTTAAAATCAATGTAGATAATTAGGTTTTACTAACTTTAAATCAAATTTATTTTATTTCTTTAAATACTCAAAAATCCAAAAATATATTTTTTAATTAATTAATTTAATTTAATTTAATTGTTAACTTAATTTAATTTCTTTTAATTCAAAAATAACCAAAAAAATGCTTTCTTTTCAAAAAGGGTCAAAACCCTAAAAAACTCGCACTCGATTTAATTTCTTGCACGCGATCCATTTTACCATATCGATGTAATTGTTTCCCGGAATGTAATAGCTTTTAATTAGGACTATTTAATTTATTTATCACTTTATTTATTTTTCGAATTTTAAATTCAAGGGTTTCTTTTGGCGATGTAAATACCCGACGCCTTGTAATAGTTTAGATTTAATTTCCGCAATCTATAAACTGTTAGATGTTTGGTAATAGGGGATGCATGACAAGATCGAATGTATGAACTTAAAATCAACATAGATCACCATTGACATGTACAAAGACAAAATTAACCGAAATAACACACTCGCACATGCGCACTCTTAGGGTACACCTCACTTGGTTGCCTTTGAACGTGGTCATTGAGTATAGGAAGTTTTATAGGTCGCCCTCTCGTCCAAAGATCATAGTTGCCTCGAAACGGTTGCCTCGGAAAAATGATCTAAGACATTAGGGTTACCGCTAAGGCATCCTAACATTGCTTTGGTGACCACATGTCCCTTAATCGAATTGACCCTTAAAACTCCAACGACGATGCTACCTACTCATCAATAGTGGGCTAGCATTGCCTAAAGGACATTAGCACAGATTGATTCCTTTTTCGAGTAGGTAGATGGTTCTTAAGTACTTGCTCCTTTCAAAATAAAATAAAACCTTTCGCACTTACACCTTTCAAACAAAAACTTCTTTCAAACCCACAAACACAAAGAAAAAGTAAATTTTTGAAAACACGTTGAGCAAGTACCTAAGAGCCCGTGGAAAACCACGGATAGAAAGGGTGCTAACACCTTCCCTTTCTATAATCTACCCCCCGGACCCGAGAAACATCTCGAAAAAGGAATTTTTCTGTGCTTTTTTCCTTTCCTTGTTGGATAAAATAAAAGTCAGCGACGACTCTTACTTACCGCGACATTTTGCAAAAACAAACGCAAAACGCGAACCAGCATTACCAAAACAGTCAGTTTTCTCCCACTGTATCACACTCACCATGTACTCCTCCTCACCTTGTACCGTGACGATCTTCCCCTTTACTGGATATTTCAACATCTGATGGAGCGTCGAAGTCACTGCCCTAGCCCTGTGAATCCAAGGACGACCCAGTAAGCAAGAATAATATGGTCGGATATCCATCATATAGAAGGTAGATGCAAAAGTCTGAGAGCCAACTTTAACAGGGACGTCCACCTCCCCGTGCACCATCCTTTTTGACCCGTCGAAAGCCCTAACCACAATATTAATCGGCTTCAGAATCAAACCTTCATAATCCATATGGTCTAATGCTTTCTTTGGCAAAACATTCAATGAGGACATGGTATCCACTAGTACGTGGGCCATGGTAGTGCCCCTGCACTCGATCGAGACGTGCAGAGCATCATTGTGATTTCTTCCTTTAGCAGTCAGATCCGCGTCTGAGAAACCCAACCCATTGATGGAAGTCAAACTAGCTACACAATCTTTGAATTGATCGGCAGAAGTTTCCTGCGGCACATGCGCAGTTTTGAGGAAAGCAATTAGAGCCTTTGCATGGGCGTTCGAGCACAATAACAAGGACAACATGGAGATTTTTGACGGGGTCTGTCCCAGCTGCTCGACTACGTTGTAGTCACTCTTCTTGATAATCTTCAGAATTTCCTCTATCTCCTGCTTAGAGGTTTCTACAATGATCTTCTTAGGCGCCTCCGTCCGGGCAGGCTCACCTGTGGTTTCTTTGCCCTGAGTGCCAGATGACTCGGCGATAGGGGTGGTAACTAGGATAGGAATTGGGACAGTAGCTGATGTACTAGCAGAAGGAAGGACAACAGGTTTGTGGAGAGTCAGAGGGGAAATCTCGGGAGAGAAAAGCCTTCCACTTCTGGTGACCTTGCTAGCCCCGACAATATTGTTGATATCAGCATCAACTTCTTCAATCTTTAAGTCTTGTTTAACTCCATGGTAATACACATTGGCGCTATAGTGCCAAGGGACAACCTTATCCGAAGTGTATGGGATAGGACCAGGGACAATAATGATTAACAGAGGGATTCTTGGAACGGGTGTAATCCTAACAGGCTTTCTCGAGGAAGCCTTGGAAGGATGGGCGGAAATGGTTATGATGGCAACATATTCAACGGGAATTAACGGAATCAAAGTCTTCTCGAACAGGATCTCTTTGTTATCCATCAGGCGCTGAACACCTGATTTCAATAAGCGGCAACCAGCAGGCAGAATTGAACACATGTGGCAACCTTTGCCACAGCCCGGAAATAAACCGGCCAACAATAGATTCTTCTTAACTGTCATCAAAGGAGTAGAAATTTCTTCCATGGAGGTCACAAATAAATCATCGTCCACAGCATTTACACCATGACCCTGCTTGGGCATAGGAGCAGTTATGACGTTGGGCTTCTCTGGAGCGTCAAACTCAATCTCTTTAGCTTCGATCAAATCTTGCACTTTATTCTTCAAGGCCCAGCAGTTGTTTGTATCATGACCTGGGCTATCAGAGTGATAAGCGCAGCGGGCGTTCGGGTTATATAATAGGGATGTGGTGCTGGTATTCTTCGGGGCTTCCCTCAGAGTTACCAGGTTGGTCTTCAACAATTGTGGTAGAATTTGAGACAAGGTCATATTAAGCGAGTGTATTGTCTCTGCGGTCTCTCCATTCTTTGCTAATTGTTGCATTGTGGGGCAACGACGGGTCTTGATATTACTACCGCATTCACTGCTTGACGGTGTTCAGGTCGGTTTTGGCTCCTCGAGATGTAAACTGCACTAGCTTCTTTCTTACCGGTGAAAGGCTTCTTTACTGCACTTGATGATGTATCCTTTTGTATCTTATCGCTTCGGATACCAGCCTTTACTCTCTCCCCAGTCAAAATCAATTCAGTAAACCCAGATGACGAACTGCCGATCAGATGATTGAAGAATGGACCAGACAATGTCCCCATAAACATATCAACCAAATCCCTGTTAAACAAAAGGGGTTGGACCCTTCCAGCCAAATCTCTCCACTTCTGAGCATAGTCCTTAAAACCTTCACTTGCACCCATAGACATACCCTGAACCTGAGTACGAGTGGGAGCAAGGTCGGCGTTATACTGATACTGCCTGTAGAAAGCAGCAGCAAGGTCCTCCCAGTTGCGGACATTAGCTCCTTCCAATTGATAAAACCATTCAAGCTGAGTCCCTGACAGACTATCTTGAAAGAAATGTATCCATAAATTTCTATCAGCAGTGTAATGTTGGATTTTTCGGACATACGAGCGGAGATGGAGTTTTGGACAGGATACTCCATCATACTTAGCAAAAATCGGAGCTTTAAACTTATGAGGGATCACCACCCCAGATGTCAGTCCCAGTTCTTCAACATCCAAACCAGGGATCTTCTAAATCTCCATAGCGCTCAGACAGTCTTCGAGTTGTTTGTACCTATCCTCAGCAGGAGGATACTGCTCATCATCAAAATCAGTATCATTATCAGAGACCACATGACTGGGACCCTTTTCTTCCTCTTGGTCCTCCTCTCCTTTGGATGAAAGAGACAAATCAGCTTCCTGTCGCAACCTATTCCCAAATCTGTTACCCATATTCAGAAGAACCACCTTCTTCTTCTTCTTCTTCTTCTTCTTCTTCTCCTTCAGGATGAGGGTCTTTAAATTCTCTTGCCCTTTAGCCAAGTTCAAGAACATCTCTTGGAATTGGGCATTTTGTGCCTGAAGAGCTTTGATGGCTTGATCGATAGGTATTTCATAAGACATTTCATGCTGAAATAAACAACGAAGGAGATGAGAAACCTGTAATGATACCTGTAATGATGTGCATGATAATGGGATGCGTATGTAATGATTTCAAAGACTTTGGGAGATTTAAATTTGTAAAACAAAAATAAAACAAACTTTATTAGATTAACTTGTAAAAATGTTTAACAATTCCTTTGAGGCGTTTACAAAGAAGTAAATGAAAAACAAATCTAAACTAGAAAAAGAAAAAATCAGAAATCCCATGGACGCTTTCCCTTGGTGCTGACGTAGTCATTGATCGTCCTTTCATTCTCAAGTTGCCTGGTGAGCTTCAATATCTTCCTTTCTTGCTCATGATACTTTTCTCGGTAGGTATCCCTCTCCTCTCTCAGCTGAATCCAAGATCTATTCAATTCCCCAAGATCAGTGGGCATGCAGGGATAAAGGACCATATAAGGAATGCCCTCTTCATTGGTGGGCTCCACAATCACTGGCAACACAGCTTTATAAGGCATCCCAAGCTTCTGAGCACGAGCTCGAAACCCCTGGAGATAAGGCTACATAAGGAGAGAAGTCTTTGGTCCTAGCTCTTGAGGGTCATACATGTTCACCATGCCCCAAGCTCGTATAAACCTGCGATAATGCTCATCAATGTCCCCCTTGTAATCAAAGACAATATCTGTAAGAAATAGCTCATGCGGACCGTCTCTCCGAGCACGACCGGATTGTCGTAAAGCCAAACAAGGACTGTTGGTTATTCCCCCTCTGATTCCAAGCAATGGGACATTAGGGTATCCCCCATATCGATCAATGACAACAATGTTTTCCATAGCCTTAGAACTCCAAAGAATGTTTGTATGGGAAAGAGACATTATCCTGTAAGACCACCCTAAACCTTCCTCATTCTTCAACACGGACTTGGGGAGGTGCGAAATAAACCACCTTGCCAGCAGCGGCATGCAACACATGAGGGTCCCTCTTCTTCGCACAATACAATTATAGAGGGCATACAAGATATCACCCAGAAGAGAAGGTACAGGATTACGGGATAGGAAGATCTTAACCGCATTCACATCTATGAAGGAATCTGGATTTGGAAAGAGAACCAAACCGTAGATAAGGAGAGCCAAGATGTCTTCAAAATCCTGAAAGTCCAAGTTATCCCAGAATAGTTTAGCTTGATCTATTAGGAACTTGGCTAAGAAACCTTCAACCCCGCTTCGTGTCTCCTAGTTGGATATTAAATCAGCCCATGTCAGATGCAGAGCTAAAGCAATGTCTTCTGGCCTAGGAGTCTCTTCCAGACCTGTGAAAGGCATCTTCTCAAGGATGGATATACCCAGTAAGTGAGAAAACTCTTCCATAGTGGGAACTAGCTGATAATCCGGGAAAGTGAAACAATGATACACCGGATCGAAGAACTGGAAAAGCACACTCATCATCTGCTCATCAAACTTTGAGGTAACCAAGCTAAGAAGCTGACCATGTCTCCTAATGAATTAAGAAGTATCAGGAACCTTTGAGACTAACTCTTTGAGTTGAGCAGGTATTTGCACAAAGTTAACTCGAATGGTGTTTCTGCACATAGAAGCCATAATCTGCAAAACAGAACAAAGATAAATCTCTTCGGTCTTTGAAATGGTTAGTATAATGAAGTATGCATGCTATGTTATGATGCATGATGTCATGGTAAAGCAAACAACAGGTATAGTAGACAACAAACATGGTAAAGGAAAATAAGTCACACAAAAGCCCTTAAGTTTCAGGCTTGCATGGGGTCTAGGTACTACCCTCTTGAAGTTCAGTTGGTTTCAACCTATCCTAATAATAGTAACCGGGTTCTAGAGGTTCTCAATATCACTGACCATCCTCCATCGGTCATGGTTTCAGCTTACGCAATCTTTTCTTGCGGCCGGAACTATCTCGAGAGTATGGTCTCAATGAGTGTAGTATCAAGTATCAACCAGTTCTCAGCTTTACACCGAGGCCTGCTATCTCACTACTCCCTATGGCCAAGTTGGTCAATTATAGGTTCTAAGGTCAGTTGATGCTTAACGACACACATAGCAGCTGCATATTCTCCTCGTTTCTCCACAAGGGATAACGGTACCAACCAATGCGCCACATCAACGTAGCTACTGCTTTAACCGTATCGGTCTATGCTATACAGTTCCCTCACAATTTATTGCTACTTACCTAAAAGGTGTTCCCCAGATCCGAGTTAGGATCTATAGTAACTCCCAATACAAAGCCCTCAAAAGTAAAGCAATCAAATCAAACAAGAGAAGCAATTTATGATGAGCTAATCCTAAGGTATACCCCCACTTATTAAGTCCCCAGCAGAGTCGCCAGTTCTATGATACGGTGGCAGAACTGGACTGTTTTAGGAAAATGATGGTTTGCGTTTTGCGTTTGTATTCGCAAAATGTAGCGGTAAGAAAGAGTCGCCACCGACTTTTATTTTATCCAACTGGAAAGGACAAAAGCACAGAAAAATTCCTTTTTCGAGATTTTGAGTACGGGGGTAGATTATAGAAAGGGAAGGTATTAGCACCCTTTATATCTGTAGTTTTCTACGGGCTCTTAGGTACTTTCTCATCATTTTAAAAATTGCTTCCGTGTTTGTGTGTTTTGAAAAGTTTTTGTTTTACTTCGTTTTAACCCTTGTATCAGTCCTCAAGAGTGTTACGAAGTCGTTTTGAAAACTTTGTTTAAAAAAAAGTGTAAGTGTGAAAGTTTGATTTTGAGCAAGTACCTACTAGCATCTACCTACTCGAAAAAATAATGTTTTTGTTCTTGTTTCCTTTAGACAACACTATCCCACTATTAGTGAGTAGGTAGCTCCGTCGTTGGAGTTGTAAGGGTCAATTCGAAAGGGACGTACGATCACTAAAGCAATGTTAGGACGTCTTAGGAATAACCCTAATGTCTTAAGATCATATTCGAGGCAACATTTCCGAGGCAACCTTTCCGAGGGAACATTTCCGAACGGGACTTTTGATCTTTGTTTAGACAAGAGAGCGACCACTAAAACACCCTATACTTAATGATCGTTTACCGAAGGCAACCGAAGTGAGAGTATACCCTAGGAGTGCGCATGTGCGAGTGATTTGATTTCAAGTTATTATCTTTGCACATTTAGGGTTTGCTAACCATTTTAAAATTAACATACATTCTTGTCATGCAATCCTATTATCATACATCTAATAGTTAATATCTGCGAAAATTAAAATGCGAGAAATAAAACTACGCTATTACAAGGCTTCGGGGAAGGGGATTAATTACTTAGCCAAAAACCCGTAAAAACGATAAATAAAAGGAAAAAAACCTAATTAAACTATTACATCCCATGAGCAATTACATTAATATCGTAAAAATAAATAAACGCATGATGAATCGAGAACGAAAGAAAACTAGGGTTTTGACCCCGTCTAAACCTAATTAAAAGAAAAATCATTTTTTGTTATTTTTGATTATTTTAAGGAAATAAGGTTTTAAATTAAATAAGTACAAACCTAATTACTAATCAAATTAAATTAAGAAATTTAATTAATTTGACCTATTTTTTGTATTTTAGTTATTTTAAGAAAAGAAAATAAAAATTAAATTAAACAAAACCCTAATTTTCTAATTGATTTTAATTTATTTACAAAAGGTTAAAATTGCCCTAGAATTAAATTAAACTAATTAAATTAATTTTTACAAAATATATAAAAAAGACCTAAATTTGATGAAATTGATTTTTATGAGTTTTTTTGTATAAAAAAGAATTAATTTGTGATTTAGAAATAATTTAAACAAAAATAAATAAATAAAAGAAAATATAAAAGAAAATAAAAAGGGCCTGGTGTCAAAGTAGAGAGGGAGTGCCAATAGCAGATCTGATCCCAATAAGCATGGGTCCACGTTGACCTTTCTACTTCAATGTTGCACGTTCGACTAGGCCTATGGTAGACCATCACATGCCAGGCGTTGGATTTGGCTTGTTGGACATCTGGCTGGATGATCATTGAGGACGTATGGTGGATGTCCTGGAAACCTGCGCATGGAATTATGCATAGAAAAATAATATTGAAGAACAAGGGGGCCTGGGGATTGAACCCAGGCCCTTTGGCAATTCCAAGCGCTTCTTGGCCAACTGAGCTAGCGTGCATATTTGTATATGGGAGAACAAATAAAGATTATATGGAAAAAACACAAATTATCATATGCCAGCGCGCAAATTTTTGAATGGATGAATGGTGTGTTGCCACGCGACCTTTCTTCTTCCTTCTTCCGTTGGCAAAAGTCCAAGACTTTTACCTACAGACACAGTCTGTAGCTATAGCCCCTGCGATTTCCAAAATCTCACACAAGCATCATAAATGAAAACTAAAGGTACAGATCAATTCGTCTTGACCTTGTGAGCACCCTGACACCCCTCTTTTGGGCCAATTTTACTTGTAATCAAAACCTCTAAAAACGAAACCTAAACCCTAACAATGGTGGATCTCAGTATGGCTTCCAAAAATGCAATTAAATGGTACTGTTAGCTTGCAAACATGATAAGGATTACAAATATGTCATTGAAACATGATAAAGATGCAAGAATAAAGGGATACATTTTTGAAAAAAATGTCAAACCGTGAGGGTCGTGGAGATGGATTCTGGGCAAATCAAGGCTTGATTATGATCAGGTTAGCTTCAGGGGATGGTTGGGAATCGATTGCTAGCCTTGGAATGGTGTAAATCGTCCTCTAACCTGCAATTTGATTCAACACTTTTTGGTGATTTTTGCAAGTTTTTCCCCAGCTTCTCACGCCTCTAACCCTTATGCTTTTGGCCTGCCAATGTTCTATATGTAGCCTTGAGTGAATTAGGTTTACAAATTTGCATCCAATCTTCTCCAATAATGATCATTGATCAAGATTTGATTCTCATGTAAATCTTTCCAAAATAAGCCAAAAACCAATCTTTTTGTGTACAAACAAGCCTTGCACGATTTGATCTCATTTCCAGCTATTCATGGACCTGAAATATGCATAAAATCTCAAGGTTTAAATGATTTTGATATTTTCATGATTTTATTTTGATTTAATTTTATTTAAATGAAATAAAAATCAAAATAAATGACAAAAATAAAATAAAGGCAAGTGGGAAGGATCATGGGTCGTGGACCATGTTACAAACTCAATACAAACACAAAAAGTTGGGCCCATTTGACAAAAATTGCAATTTGAGGCATATTTGACTTTTGGCAATTTTGAAAAAAAGGTCAACTTCAACAATGTATAACTCCTTCAATTTTGATCCTAGAGATGTGTTCTTGAACTTTTTAGAAAGCTTGAGATGTCCTCTAAGAAACCCTTTTGGTCTCATCTCAATTGAGTCTTCCATGTTCATGTATGAAGCTTTGACAAAAAGGTGTTTTTGTTGACTTTTAATAATGACCTATAATGTCCAAATTCATAACTTCTTGTGAGTGCATATTTTGAACTTGGGAGCTGAAGATTAATTGTAGGGAATTGCATCCTATTAAAAATGAGCTTTGGATGGGTCATTCTTGATAAATTATGAGAAAGTTATGCTTGTTCAAAGTTGAGTTGACTTTTCCTACAAACCCTAATTTAGCAACTTTTGAGTTTTGATGAATTGTGAGCAATCCTTGAGGAATCATGATCAACCCTTAATAAAATGATGAATAATACTTCAAAATGAGAATTTAGACCAAAAATCTTGAAGTTTGACTGTATGTGGGCCACAATTGACTTTTTCCCTAGCACAGTCGATTTTCAAGTCTTTGAGCAATTGATTGAGCAAACTTCCTCTGCAAGGCTTGAAACTTGACATGGATGATATTTAGAACATATTAGGACAATAGTGAGCATTTGGGATCCCTTGGACTCAAGTTTCTTGATGCAACATGAAACCCTAATTTGAAGTAGACTGCCTTAGGAGAGAGCTTGTCTAGTGAACCCTTGGACTTCCTTGAGCAATTTGAGAACTTCACTTGAAGTGTATTGAGAAATATGGGAGGGAAAATTTTGGGGTACAACACAAATAATTCACTATGGTGGGGTCCATCAATTGAGAAAGGGTTCTTAAAGACCTCTTCGTAGGATCTATTTCCCATTAGTCCAGATGTTCACCCAATTACTTGAGATACATGATATAATCTTTGGTTCTTGAGCAAGAAAAGAAGAATATGAGCCCATAATTTATTAACCAGGGTTTTTTCAATAGTTGCTTTAAATACAAGTTCTTGAGGACATGAATGATTTCTTTAAGAGATCAATATAGTTTATTAGGGATCATGGAGTCAATGTGCTAACCAATTTCTTTTGGTTATGGTTTGTTGAAATGTGGAGTTATCCCTATTCAAGGATTATTCAAGGATTTGTCACCAAGTTTCATTGCAAGTGTTGATTCAAGCATTAAGATCCACCCAATATCCCATTCATTCTTCATTCATAAGAAAGTTCAATTCAATTATTTGAAAACAATGGGAACATGATGATTTTTTTTATTCGATACCGCATGATATATTCAAGTCACAAGGCGTGAAGAAAGGGTGCTACAAAATCAATTCAAGTTCTATTTAAAATTCCATTCACAAATTCATGATATCAAAGCCGTTTCATACATCAAAAATCAAAACATAAAAACCTAATCTTAAATCTTATTCAAGTTTTTCTTCAAATGGTCTTCGTCGTGCCAAACCAACTTTCATGCTTCCGTGCTTAAACCCCCAATTGCTTCCATGTCTTCATTTCGTGTACCTTGCAGTGTTACACCATAATTCATGCTCAACCGTGTATTTGACCAAATCATGCTTGCCGTTAACCACAAACTTGCATTCATAAAACAACCAAAACAGATCTCGGCATTGAAATTTCGTTGACTTGCAATATAAGGCAACTCTGTATCAAAACAGATTCAAAAATATGTCTGTTCAGGAAAATTAAACACAAAAGAAAACCAGAATATAAAGAGAATTAGAAGCAGGTTCATCAGAACAAAACTCCAAATTTATTGTCAGTTTTGAATTCCTACTGATTTTTTGTTCAACTGCTAACTTTCTCACATATTTAATCTTCAATTATCCTAACATCCAAAACATAGAAAAACCTACTTTAGAATCTAACATCCAAAGCCACCCTGCACACGCATATGAACATAATCAATTCACACATTAACACCATAAATCGTTCACACCAGATCATACATGAATTAAATCATGTTGCTACCATGTCCAAGTATAATCAGAAAACAAGCAGAAGTGCAAAAATATCAAAAAAGATGAATATATGGGAAGTTTTGCATCAGAAAATTAGGGGGAAATATAAAACTTAGAGAAAATAGGAAGCCGTGGAAATATCAGTAATTCAAAATAGGAAATCATAAAAATTAGAAGTAATTGCATCTCATCATAAAGTTTCATTTGCAAGCAAAAATCAGGATCAAATCTAACCGTCAAGTCCTATAACTAACTTTTCTTCAATATAACAGAAAATGAAAATCAGTTTCGGAGCTAACTTTTATAACAGGATTTCAGATCAATCCTAGCCAGTCAAGCCATAATAGAACTAATAAAACCAAGGGCTCAGATGAATTCATCTCTAACTATTTTTCTAACAGAGTATAATAGAAAATTACCTTGCAATTGCTTCATTCTTCAACACACAGAAGAACCACCAAAAAAATATCTGAAAAACTCTCTATTCTCCTCTCATCTTCATCTTCTCCATTCTTCACTTCTTCTGGAGAATCACCAACCAAAAAACCCTCATAAAACTCTCTCTCTCTCTTCTAACTGCATTCTATACATCAATCCATAACATAACTTACCAATTCTTCTGCAACTTCTTCATCCTCCATCAATATTCATCAACTTCTGAACCAAGTTCTTCATTACGATTCCTCAATATTCCTTCATCTTCATCACAATTCTTCAAGCTCGCTTCAATTCATCATCAACACCATATCAATACGCATCGAGATTCTGCATAGTCATCATTGTCACAAATCTACAACATTCAACACCCTCCTTCAAACTGCGATGAATCCACAAGCAACAATCACTTGCTATCGAAAACGAACAAGAAACGGGAACACAGAAACGCAAGCTAAGTAAGAAGAAGAAAGAATAGAATTAACGGAAAAGAGAGAAGGATTACTGGACTCGCGTCAAAATCGCGTCGGAGTTTTGAAGTTGTTAGACTGTTGCTTGGATCCACCGATCCGCCTCCGCCCTTGAGGATTAAGAGAGGTTCAAGGTACCATTAGAATCAGAGGAGAAAGGAGAACGTATTTCGTGTTGAGCGTTCGTCGTTTTGGCAAGTGAGCCAAGGTTTTGTCTCAGCATCCATGACCGTCGCGATGAAAGTTGTGTGCATCCATTGCATTTTCACGAACGCGTTGAAGGAGATGAGCTGAGAGGGTTCGCAGAGGTGATATATGAAGACAAGTGATAAAACGGAAGGATGGAGGCCAATGATAGAGACGGTGTCGTATGGTGCCGACAATCCCCCTTTGCGGAGAAGAAGAACTTGTATTCTGAATTTCACAAGACGCTGAGGAGTCACGCCCAATTGAACCCTAGCTCTACAGCAAAACGCAAAGTTTCTCATTCATGGATAATTTTTTTATATTTTATTTATATTTTATTGAAAATTCTGAACAAAATATGGTAATGGACTAATGGTTATGCTATGGGATTGGGTCGAACTCTATGTTCTCCTCAGGTATGTTATTACTTGTTTTTGCAGTCTGGAGATTATTCAGTAAAAAATGCTTCATGGATATTGCTGGTTGGGGTTTGGGACAACTTTTGCAATTTACACTCTAAATCCAGCATGCAGATCCTTTTTGTTTGGTAAACTGAATTTCCTTTCAATAATTCTGCAATTTTTCTTGTCATTAGTTTTGATAGTATAAAATTGTGATAAAAATGATACAAAAAATAGTAGAATATGCTAGTTGATTTTAAAATTTCTTTTATAATTTAATTGAGAGTTTGTCTTTAAATTCTTTCATATTTCATGATTAATTCTTGTTTCTATTCTTGTATTTGTTTTGCGATAGTATGTTGATTTGGAATGTTAAGCGCTGAGGGATTAACTTGGTTGACCGTTGGTGGAGATTTTGACATCTTTCTCATCGCTTGTGTGGCTTTGAAGAGACAATAAACCTTCTCTGATAGTACTGATGCAACTTTTGCAATGTGAAACGCTTGGAGATTAACTCGTTTGATCACTTGTGCGAAGTAGCTTCTGTAGAGTTTTCTCTTCGCTTGCATGGTTTTGAAAAGGCAACCGACCTTCTCCATTAGGTATCATCGTGACTTTATTTTATTCTTCATTTCCGCATTTTACCGCTTTTCTCGATATCATGAGAAGTAGGAAATAAAGAGCATGCACTCGAAGTCAATGTTTAAAGACCTGCAACAAGCAACAGGCATTCCACACTTGTTTGCTAATTGTGCTTGTGTTTGCTTTCATCTTTTAATGGTTGATGATGTCACTCAATTTCGAGATAACGACTTCGGCTTTTGCATGCTCCCCATAGGATTTTATTTCTTTCTTTGATTGACGATTGATGATGTCACTAAATTAGAATTGAGATAATGACTTCGATCTTTACATGCTCCCTTAGGATTTTACCGCTTTCCTTTATTGATGATCGATGATGTCACTTAATTAGAATTGAGATGATGACTTCGATCTTTGCATGCTCCCTTAGGACTTTATCGCTTTCCTTTGTTGATGATCGATGATGTCACTCAATTAGAATTGAGATAACGACTTCGATCTTTGTATGTTCTCTATAGGATAGTGATCCTCGTCCCTAGGGTTTTGCATGCTAACATAGATAGACATTCCCTTTTAGCATTTTCTTCCTCTATTGCATATGCATTAGAACTAAAACCCTTCCTTTTCTTTCAAACTTCAAAAATACTCTAATAATACAAAAATCTTTTTTCAAGGTAATAAAACACAAACCAATCAAACATGGCATCTTTCCTTCAAGGCGTAACTCAAAACTATTTTCACAAGAGTTCGTCACCCATAAAAAACACAAAACAAATAAAACATGTCATCCGAACTACGACTCTCTGATTCCTCGAAAGGGATACGTAGGCAACAGGCCGCGGGGCCTAACCGAGCAAAATTCGTAAATACTTCCTTCTTTTCCCGCATTTCTTTTGCATGCATTTTTCCTTAATAGTAAGTAGTAGACATAAATTTAGACACACCTATAAGATAGATAACAAGAGTGGATAGCATAAAGTACTACGGGAATATGGGGTGCTAATACCTTCCCCTCGCGTAATAGACTCCCTTACTCGATCTCTCGGTCGCAAGACCATGACTTCTCCCTTCTCAGGTTTTCTCGATGTTCTCATATCTTTTCATGTGGGATAAAAGACGTTCGATGGCGACTTCATTGTTTGATGATGTTCAGTCGGTTGTTTCACACAGTTGGTGTTACATAGGCACAAAAGTTCGCAACCACGGTAGCACAACTAATAAAACTTTCTTTTTGTATATACTTTACATGCATTCTCTTTTAGCATTAAGCTTTAGACATAGTTTTTTATACACCCTTAGATTAGAACAAACTTGAGTGGATCATGTGGAGTACCACAAACGTGAGGGGTATTAATACCTTCCCCTCGCGTAACCGACCTCCTTACCCTTTTTCTCTTGGTCGTGATGACCATGCTTCTTTCCTTCCCTCAAGTTTACTCAGTGTTTCCTTTCCCTCTCTTGGGATAAATAACATTGATGGCGACTCTTCTGTCTTTCGCCTCCGTTCGCGCTTCGATGAAAATCCCAGACGTGTCAAATCTTTGTCGCCTTATAAAGCTTATTGATATTAAACATTCACTTAAGGATCCTTCTCTCCTTATCAGATATATTAATGATGGACCTTCAATAAATGATCATTGTCGCCTTATCAGGAACACTGAGGTTGGACCTTCACTGAAGGACCATTGCAGCCTTATCAAGCATATTAATGATGTCTATTCACTAAATGATCCTTGCTTCCTTATTAGACATATTAATATTGGACAGTCACTAAAGTATCATTATCTCCTTACCAAGCACATAAACATTGAAATGTCATTGAAGAATCCTTGCCAAAACAAATTTGACTTTCCCTAGGGAAATCTTGAGGGAATTGACCCAAGAAACACTTGAGGGGCTCACCCTGAGCAACACTTAAGGACTGGGCCTAGCGAGGAATTTATTCTGCTAGGGCATTATGACAGAAAGAAACCTTGAAATTAATTGTAATTACGAAGGACGAAATCCAAATTATATAAGGAATATCGTCACAGAACTTGAAAGTTTCCATTAATAAATCCCAAAGGCTTTGGTTACAAAAGAAGCCTATAAAGGGCGGTGATATAATTGTTAAATCATAAACCAAAAACATCAAAAGGTATAAGTTCGAGACGAGTTTGATTCCTCAAGTCTTTGAACTCTCCCCAAGTAACGCTTGAGGGACTCGCCCCAAGCACCGCTTAAAGGACTCGACCCAAGCAATATTGAGGGACTCACCCCAAGCAATGCTTGAGGGATTCAATTATCTAAGTCACGCTTGAGGAACTCTTCCCAAGCACCGCTTGAGGAACTCGGCCCAAACAACACTTGAGAGACTCAACTATCTAAGTCACGCTTGAGGGACTCACGCCGAGCAATATTTGAGGGACTCGACTATCTAAGTGTCGCCTGAGGGACTCGTCTATCTAAGTCTCTTCCGAGAGACGCAACTATTTGAACCTTTCTTCGAGGGACTCAACTATCTAAGTCTTACTTAATAGACTCGACTATCTATGTCTCGTCTGAGGGACTCGACTCTCTAAGTCTCGGCCAAAAGAATTACCTCGTATTTGATTTAAATGACTTTGCTATTCTCAAATCCTATACTTGAGAGATTGTGGACTAGGATAATCCATATACTCACATAATAAATATTGATATATAATAATTAAATAATATTTAAATATAAAATATTTCAATAATTTTATTTAACTAGTTAAATAAAAAAAATCCAAAATTTTAATCTAATAACTCAAACTAGTAGATGTTTTGGTTTTACATATTGTAAGAAATCCAATATATGAACAACTAATAATAAAATGAGACCTAAAAGTTTTTTTTGGAAAATTAACAATATATTAATCCAAAAACTATTACATCACAAGCCGATCATAAGATCCAGGCAGCCAAAAGACTAATTCAGCAATACATGTTCAAATTCCCCATTTCCCCCAAACTATGTAGTAAAAATCATTCTATACTTATCCAATCCCAACCTAATCTTTTCCTTAATGTCTCCCATATTAAGGCTATCTTTGGTTTTTCCTTGGAAAATCATACAGTTTCGGACTGTCCATATGCTGTAAAGAGCTTCAGCAAAGGTGACCTTGATCCTCTTGCTAGAAATTGATTTACCTTTCGTCCTTTGCACAAACCAATCAAGGTTCCATTTTCCATTCACAGGCTTCATATGGATCTGCAACCAATCAAGCAAAATGTTCCACATATCCTCCGCATCATGGCATTCAAAGCATAAATGGTTAATACTCCCCTTATCCCCATATAAAACACAACGGCCATCTGTTATCACGCCATGTCTACTCAGCCTGTCTTTGGTCAGGAGTCGGCCAAGACAAACCATCCAAGCCACGAAAAGCGTTCTAGGTCTAGCTTTATTACCCAGGATTATATTCCTTCAATTCACCTTCACCTTATCACCTCTTAGCATACTATAAACCCATTTGGTACTATAGGACGGGGCTTTAAAAAAAATATCCCATTTATCCAATTTCATCAGCATATCCCTATTTTTGAAAATATATTTCAGAAGCCAAGAACTATGTACCGGTACCTGGAAGTCCTTGCAGCTCCTGACTTTTATATAAATCTGGTGAATCCATTTAATCCACAGTTTGTCTTTTTCGCATTGAGGTTCCATAACAGTTTACCGACCATGGCCTGATTCCACTCCAGCAAAGATATCATGTTCAACCCACCAGCGCTTATTGGATTGCAAATTTGGGCCCAGGAAACATGCGCCCTGTTGGACTTTTCATCCTTACCTGCCCATAGGAATCTCCTGCATAATCCTTCAATGTGATGGATAACTTTTTTAGGCAGAGCAAACATCTGCATCCAATAATTGGCTATGGAAAATAATACATTCTTAACTAATAGAAATCTGCCAGCATACGATAGGAATTTTGTGCTCCAATGATTTATCCTGCTGAGCATCTTGTCAATTAGAGGCTTGTAGTCCACAATCTTCAGTTTTCTGCAATCCAATGGTACTCCAAGGTATTTTACCGGTAGACATCCTTTGGCAAAACCTGTGACTTGCAACACCCTTCCTATGCTGACTTTGTCCATGCCTCCACAAAATACTTTGCTTTTCTGACTGCTAATCTTGAGGCCTGAAGTCATAGTGAATACCTCCACTTTCTGCATCATAATCTTAATTGATTCAACATCTCCCCTAGCGAATAATAGAATATCATCAGCAAAGCATAGATTTGTAATTTGTAGTTTGTCGCATTTGGGATGAAAATTAAAATTGTGGTTTTTCTCCAAGCCCTGCAAGATTCTATTTAGGTATTCCATGATAATCACAAATAGGAGAGGGGAGAGGGGATCTCCTTGTCTCAATCCTCTTTGGGCCTTAAGAATTTTCGAGCAGCCCCCATTTATGCCAAATCTATAGGATACAGTAGTAATGCAAGCATTTATCCAGTTGATGAAAATGTGAGGGAAACCCAATTCCTGCAGGACCATTAGCAAGGCCTTCCAATCCACCGTATCATATGCCTTCTGAATATCCATCTGAATCATACACCTAGGCGAAACGTTCTTCCTGCTATAACCCTTAACCAACTCCTGAGCCATAATGATATTGTCCTGAATATTTCTTCTTGGCACGAAAGCAGATTGGCACTCATGAATAACAGAACTAAGGACAACACCAATTCCATTTGCAATAACTTTTGAAATGATTTTGTAGAAGGTGCTGCAACAAGCTATAGGTCGCATATCTTTAACCATTGTCGCCTCTGAAGATTTGGGGATGAGTGTAACAAGCGAACAATTGAAAGCCCTTAGCATATATCCCCTTTCAAAAAATTCCTTAGCTGCCTCAATCACATCAGTACCTATGATTTCCCATGCAGATTTGAAGAATGCAATGTTGTATCCATCGCATCCAGGGGCTTTAGAATTCCCAATGCCCTTAAGGGCATTCCTAATTTCCTCCTCAGTCACAGGTGTGATGAGCTTCAGTGCCTCTTCTCTATCCAGAGTTTTCCCATTTCTAATAGCTGCAATATCCACACCAGTTACTGTAGGGACTTTTGTTCCCACAAGGTCACCATAAAAATCCAGAATCTCCTGTTCAATCTCTTCTTGCATGCTCAGTAGGCTACCATTACATGCAGTCATGTTTAAAATCCTCTTCTGTTTGTTTTTCTCCCTTATGATAGCATGAAAATAGGCATTGTTATTATCCCCTAGCCTCATCCAATCCAATTTAGCCTTCTGCATCAGGATATTTTCTTCAATCTGGCTAAGCTGAACCACCAAATATGTTTTGGTCTTAACCATGTTAATAGCAGCTGAATCAAACAAATTAAGCTTCAAACTCTCCTGAGCATCCTGCAAGTCTTGCCTAGCCTTCAGCAGCTGAATGTTACTCTTAGAATGTTTCCTGATCAGTGGCTTCAAGTTACTCTACAATCTCATCAGTTTGCTCCACAATCTAAACATAGCCGTTCCAGGGATGTTGCAGGCCCAACTATTAGCCACTTCCTGCAGGTAAGAAGGCTCCTGAATAATGCTATTTAGGAACTTGAACATGTTTGTCCTTTTATTTTGTACCTTCTGTATATCCACTTTTATGGGGCTATGGTCAGAAATGTGAGGATTCATCACACACACCTGAGCCTCATGGAATTTATGGAACCATGCTGCATTTCCCACTAATCGATCAATTCTAGAATAAATGGTGCCTGTGGTCTGCTTGTTAGTCCAGGTAAAGTGAGCTCCCATGGTATCTGCTTCAAACAGTCCCACAACTTGCATCATCTCCACCAAGTCCCTGGATTCTTTCTCAGTCACTTTATTGCCTCCAATTCTATCATTGGTATTTATTACGTTATTGAAATCCCCCATGACAATCCAGGGGTGAACCACCAGACTCCCAATTTGTTCCAATTCCTTCCAAAGTTTAATTATGTCATCCAAGTTGTTGAAAGCATATATCACTGTAACAGTATACGAGATCTGCATATTAGGAGTATACACTTCAGCATGGATGAATTGGCCATTAGTCCTAACAATTTTCACCTCCACCTCATTCAGATTCCATAAGATCCAGATCCTCCCATTATGGTGATGGGAATAATTATCCTGATACTTCCAGCCTCTCCCCATCTTATTCCTGATTTTCTCTGCATTATTTTGTTTCACACGAGTTTCAAGTAACCCTATAACAGGCACACCCAGCTTGGCAATACAATTCCAAATTTCTGTATGTCTCGCCTCTTTATTAATTCCACGCATGTTCCATGTAACAATCATTGAAGATGACTGCTTTCCCCTTCAAGGCAAGTTCCAGTCCTTAGAGGGGTGAACGTGTTTTTAAACAACTCAGTAGTAGCCTCAGCAGATGTCTTCAACTGCCTTTTACCTCTATCACCTGTCCTGCTAGATGTAACAAGTATCCAAGGGGGATTCATCCCTGGGGAATTCGCCTCTAACTTGTCCTCTGTGCTGTCTTGGGGGGTAGTGTCTTCCACCAAAGTCTCTTCCATAATTGGCTTCAAGGGCTTACTCACCACCGGTTTCCACACCTTATGTTTATGCTTGCTCTCCTGTTGTTTGATAGAACAGTCATGTCCAATCTTCAAGCAAGTATGACAGTACTGAGGTCTCCACTCATAGTGAATAGACTGTTCCAGCATTTCTCCCATGTGATTCAGAATTTTGATACTCTCTCTTGGCTTCTGGGTGATATCCACTTCCACTAAAACTCTAGCATACGAAGCTCTAAGTTTCCTGGCTGTGCATTCATCAGTTGTGATTGGTTTTCCAATGGCACTGGCAATTTTGGTAATGCTCTTTTCCCCCCACAGATAGAGGGGTAAATTAGGAAGGGTAATCCAAATAGGCAGGACCCTCAACAGGTCATCCTTAATCTCAAAATCTACTAACCATTTCCTAAGAAACAGTGGTTTACCAAATAAGAAGTATGGTCCTTGTGCCATGATTTGCGCTTGATCTTCAGAGCTTTTGCATCTTGCTAAGACATACCCTGCATCATTATAGTATAGGTCAGGTAATGCAGCAAAATTCCATGCCTTCTCCATGAATTTTTTAACCGCATTCATCGACGGTGTCTCTCCCAGTGCAAACAAAATGATAACATTTTGCCAGAACTCCAGTTCTTCAGCAACATCCTCTTCCTCAATTTGGATGACAATTTCTCCATCTTTCATCTGCGGTGCAATGTATCCCAACGGAATTCCCCTATTCAGATTTCTATTCCCTTGGATAATATCGACCCAGGGTTTATTGCTCCTCATCTCCTTCACTGGACTACTTCGTTGTTCTTCTGTCACATTCCCGCTACTATCCTCTGGCGATTTTTCCACAACCAGCGGTGCTTCAACAATTTCAACATTCTTCCCCATGCTCTCCGTGATACATAGAGATGAAGCTCCTGTCTTCCGGTTCGCCGCCGTCCCTTTAGCCGGACGACCAACGCCCCGTTTGGTTTTCGCCATAGAAAACCCTAGCAGAGACCTAAAAGTTAGGTGAGAATTCAAAGTGCACTAATATAAAGAGAGGAAACACTGTATATGCAATTTTTTAATCTATTAAAATGAAGATAAGACTATGATATTAATGAATCCCTCCTGTTACTATTTACGCACAGTTACACAGTAAAAGTTTTATTTTCCGTTAGATTTTGATCTAACAATCGTTATAATTCCCCGACTGTGCAATTGCGGTCTTATCTGACTGCGGTGAATCGTCACCCTATATTATTGGTCTATACAACACATTAAACCAGATGACTTAGGGATCAAACTGGGAAATTATTCTTTTTACCCCGCTCAAATTGTATTTGCAACCCTATATATAAAATCAAAATTAGGTACTTCAAATAATATGTAAGTGATATGTAGTTACAAATATTTAATTTGAGAAGTAGAAATGATTATCTGAATTGAAAATTATATAATTGATAGATAAAAAAAGTTTCTCTAAAAAAAGAGTTGCATAAAATTGAGCATTGGAATTACTCGAAAATTAAACTGTTCTGGATTGGGCCTGTCCGTGGCCCAATCACCAGTGAGGCCTAATCCAAACTTGCCAACATATCGTGCTGAGCAGTGTATCCTCCGAGCACACCCCAATCATGGGTATCTGGTCGGCCACGATTACTTCCCGCCGATGCCCGCGAGGAACGTCCCCGACGAGCGCGTGCTCCCTTCGAGCACCCTCCTCGTAGGGCTGACTTTCACCTCTTTGGATTTTACAGAGTCCTCAGGGTCCCGGTAAGATCGCGTCTTTATCCTCCTTGTCTTGCGGAGAGCATCATCCAGGTAGGGGGCCACGTACGGGTCCCCACTACTCACGTAGAACCTGGCAGTCCCTTTGTTGGGCCTATTTGATTAGCCCAATAAAGAGACCTTGGCCCAACGCTGGGGGCTATAAATACCCTCTATTTCGAGAGGGCCAGGTATTCATTCGTTCACACCTATATACTTACTTGCTTGCTCATTCCGTCTCTCACTTTGCCATCAGAGTGTCCTGCAGGTACCTCCCCATCTCCTTCAAATCCAGCCAAAGGCCACCTGTGACGGTCCAACTCTGATCAGGTACGATCAGTGGCGCCGTCTGTGAGAATCTAAGCTTCCCTGTCTTCTCTCCGTTTAAAAAGACAAAAGCTAACAATATCCTCGACGGTCATGGCTGACCAAACCAAGGAAAACCAGAACGTCCGTGTCATCGAAGTTAACAACAACATCACCGATAATAATGCCGGTCACGATAACACTGACATTACCAACCATAACGCGACCCCTGGTGACAACATCCCCAGACCTTCTAACTACTGGGATGGCGCCACAACTTCATCTTCATCGATCCCTCCCCGGCTTGAATAAGACCACCCAGTTCCTCTGAACTACCCAACCGTCCAATTCCACGAAGCCCTTGTCCCCGCCGGGGCAGACGCCATGACCAGGGCACTGTTCGCGACGATTAACCAAACCAACTATCTCATCTTTGCCCAAGGGGAAAGACTGAGAGCACTCGAGGACGACCGAAGGCCCCCTAGAAGGCATAGAAGACCTCAATCTTGTCCCCCTCGACAAGCGGACGAACATCCCCGATCTCCCCCGCGGAGACAGAATCGGGACATCACTCGAAGCTCGTCACCTCG
The DNA here is from genome assembly GCA_948472305.1 of Vicia faba. Lineage (NCBI taxonomy): Eukaryota > Viridiplantae > Streptophyta > Magnoliopsida > Fabales > Fabaceae > Vicia > Vicia faba. The sequence continues at coordinate 1,417,425,297 of OX451737.1, read as the reverse complement.
AACAATCGGGCGACGACCCCCTTTGGAGAGGCAACCACTTGTCGACGCAGGAAGGCGCAACTACGACCCTTCACGGAAAGAACGAAGACCTCCTGGAGACAAACACGGGGGAAACTATCAACGGTCACACTGCTCTAGGAACGCTCCGCACGACCAGGGGCACCGTGATCGACAATACATCGGATCCCCATCCCGATCCCCGGAACGGAGTGAAGAGGACGACCCCCACGGTCCCTTGTCACAAGCTATCACGGAGGCGCCCATTCCCCTGGGCATGGAGAAGCCTCCCCACTTAAAAGAGTATGACAGCGTCGCCGACCCGGTCGACCATATAGACGGGTTCGAAGCCATGCTACACTATGACAATATCGGGGGACCAATCAAATGCCGGTTGTTCCCCACGACCCTGACGAAAGCATTTATGGACTGGTACAAAGGTCTCTCCCCGGGGTCAATTACCTCTTGGCGAAACTTGAAGAGCCAGTTCATCAGCTCATTCACTGCTTCGCGACAACACCCGAAGACCGAAGCAGCGCTTGAGGCCATCGTCTAGAAGCACGATGAGACCTTGAGAGAGTTTATTAACCACTTCAACTGGGAAGCCATCCAGGTCCCCTGCACGGACCATATGAAGAGATACCTGCTGGAGAGGGGTCTCCTCCCCGGCACCAAATTCAGAAAAGCCGTGGGCATCGAACCACCCCGAACGTTTGATGCCCTCCTCGAAAAGGCCAGAGCCTACATGGACTACGAGGAAAGAGAAGCGGCCAACAGAGCCTGAGACCTCAGAAACCGCAGATCCAGCAGCAATCCGTGATAAGACACCGCCCTCCCTCGACGAACTGGGGAAAAGAGAAGGGACGATAAACCCCGAGACGCTTGGGAATAAAGAGGACCCTCAGGATGGTTCACAAAATACACTCTGCTCACATATTCCCGCAAGCGCATCTTAGCGGAGTGCACAAGTACAAATTTCAAGGATGGCGGCGTCAAACTTCCCCGTCCAGCTCCTGCCAAACCCGGGGTGGCCCGAAGCAAATACTACCAGTACCACCAGAGCCATAGGCACCTGACCGAAGACTGCGTCCACCTCAAGGACGCCATCGAGACCCTCATAAAAGGGGTAAGGCTCGCACAATACCGGCAAAACGACGCTCCTCTTCGGGACGCCCGTGAGACAAGGGAAGCAGAAGAGGATGTCCGACCATCTGACAAGTCGGTTCCCATCCAAACCGCGTTCTCCGTCACAAGACCCGAGGACTTCTACGTCCCCGAACACTTGCAAGAACCTCTGTTTACGCACATCAGGTGGGAACACTTCCCCTCCGCCTTGGTCATCAATGGTGGAGGGTTCAATTATTTGACCATAAATTCAGCCAAGAGGAAGCTGGATGAGTTGGTCGACACGACCCCCCTCAAACGGTGACCTTTGAAAAAGTGAGGGGCAGGTCAGGGCCAATCACCTTCTACCTCGAGGAGCTCCCCAGAGGGGCCCCCAATTCGGCCATCCCTCTGCTGATAAGGGCGAGAATGGCCAACTTCGACATACATCATGTCCTCGTCAATGAGGGAAGTTCCGTCGATGTGATGTACATCCAGCTGTTCCGAACCCTGCAGCTCGACGACTCTCACCTCTCACCATACGTGGGGTCAGACCTACAGAGCTTTAACGGCTCGACCTCCAAGCCTTGGGGATACGTCGAGCTCATGGTCACATTCAGAGAGGATACGGCTACGAGGCAAGTCAAGGTGCATTTCCTCGTCATTGATTGCCCCTCCCTCTACAACTGCATTATGGGAAGGCCGACACTGGCAGAGCTGACCGCGGTGCCCTCCACCGTCCATCTAAAAATAAAGTTCTACACCAAGAGGGCACGGGTTGCCACTATCCAAGGTGACATGGCAGCTACCCGAAGGTGTTTTAACGCGGCATCCAAGGGACACGACACGGTCGACACCAGCACAAGGCCCACCAAGAGAGATGAAACTACGCGACTAGAACCTCAGCGGTCAAAGTCTGTCAGAGCGGAAGAGCAGAGAGCCCCTCCAAAGGTCGAATCAATATCCCTAGACACCCGCTTCGACCAAGATGAGCCTCCCAGCGGCGAGCAAGTCCCCCTTCGACCAATTCCAGACGGGGACTTCGAGCTCGTCCCTCTCGGTGAAGACCCAAGCAGAGGAGTGAAGATTGGCACCGGACTCTCTGACTTGGCGAGGAAGCAAATCAAGGTTTTCTTGCGCGAGAATGCAGATCTGTTCGCATGGAGTGCTGCGGAGATGCCCAGACTCGACCCTGAGGTCTCCTGTCATCAACTCGCCATTGATCCAGCCGCTAGGGCAATAGTGCAATGCAGACATAGGTAGTCTCCAGAGAAAACGGAGGCTGCTGAAAAAGCTGTAAAAGACCTCTTAGAGGTAAATTTTATTTCTGAAGCCCGATATTCAACCTGGCTGTTACATGTGGTACTTGTCAAGAAAAATAATGGAAAATGGCGAATGTGCGTTGACTACACCGATCTTAACCGGACATGCCCCAAAGATGCATTTCCTTTACCTAATATTGATATGTTATTCGACAACTCGGTCGGTTATAAAATACTATCGTTTATGGACGCCTATTCGGGCTACAACCAAATCCCAATGTCAAAGGCGACAAGCACTGCACCGCTTTCATGACTAGCTCGGGAAACTATTACTACAACGTAATGCCCTTCGGTCTGAATAGTGCAGGAGCAACGTATCAGTGGATGAAGAACAAAGTCTTCCACAACCAAATCGAGGATATGCTCGAGGTATACATGAACTACATGATCGTCAAATCCCGAGCAAATGTCGACCATGCCGCTCATCTCAGGGAAGTCTTTGCCCAAGCAAGGCAATGCAAAATGAGATTTAACCCCGAGAAGTGCAGTTTAGGGTCAAGGCGGGCAAGTTCCTCGACTTCTACTTAACAAAACGAGGAATCGAAGCCAACCCCGACAAGTGTCGGGCTTTCTCCGACCTCCCCACACCTACCTAGAAAAAATCCATACAAGTCTTGAATGGCATGCTCACCTCGCTATCCTGTTTCATTGTAAAATCCGCTCAACACGCCCTCCTTTTCTTCAAGCTTCTTCGCAAGGAAGTGGCCTTCGAATGGACCAAGGAATGCAAGCAGGCGTTGTCCGTCTTAAACAAAGCCTCTCGCACCCACCCGTGTTATCACGACCAGTCGAAGGGGAACCCTTGTTCCTATACCTGGCCGTCTCGGTTGAAGCCGTCAGTGCAGCCCTCATTCGTGAGACGCACGACGGACAAAAACCCATTTATTTCATGAGTAAGACGCTTTAGGGGCCCGAGGTTAGATACCAACATATAGAAAAGGTAGCTCTAACCCTTGTCAATGCAGCGAGAAGGCTCAGACACTACTTTCTCGTGCACACGATCGTGATACAAACAGACCAGCCAGTGAAATAACTCCTGGGTCGACCAAACATGGCGGGTCCAATGTTGAAGTGGTCCTTGGAACTTTCTGAGTTTGACATCCAATACGAAAGCAGGAAGGCTCTGAAGGCCCAAGCTCTGGCCAACATTGTCACGGAGATGACGACTCAAAACCCCCCTGTAGGGAAAGAGCACAAGTGGTTCATCTTCGTCGACGGAGCATCCAGCTCGACTGGGAGCAGCGAGGGATCCTCCTATGGAACGAGGAAGGTGTGGTGGTCGAACATTCTCTCACCCTCTCCTTTCCGACCTCTAACAACCAGGCGGAATACGAGGCCCTACTCGTGGGTCTAAGACTGGACGAGGATTAAGGTGCCCGTGAAGTACAAATTTTCACCGACTCTCAACTCGTTGCGTCCCAAGTTCAAGGGGAATACCAGGCTAAAAACTACAGCCTCATCGAATATCTGAACTTAGTCAGAGAGCACATGAAAAAATTAGACCAAGCAGAAATTTCACACGTACCACGCGAGCAAAACACAAGGGCCGACATACTTTCGAAGCTCGCAAGCACGAGAAAGAAAGGCGGAAACAAATCCGTCATACAAGAGTCTCTATCTCTCCCGAGCATCGAAAAGTCCATGACTCCACCCGAGGTAAACGTCATCCGAGACGCCTCATCCTGGATGACCCTGGTGTTCAACTTCCTAACGAAGGGGGAACTCCCCCCGAACCAAAGAGAAGCAGCCGCAACCAAACGATGAGCGTGATCCTACGTGGTGCTCGAACACAAACTATATCGCAGGGGATTTTCCATCCAACTCTTGAAGTGCATTGATGAATCCGTAGTCCCCGAGATATTACGCGAAATACACTAAGGTATTAATGCCCAGCACATGGGCGGCAAATCCCTAGCGAGGAAGGAACTACGAGCGGGGTATTACTAGCCGATAATGCAGCAAGACGCCAAAGACCACGTCAAGAGATGTGACAAATGCCAAAGACACACCGACATGCATCTCGCCCCCGCCACATGAGCCGAATATACTGTCGTCCCCATGGCCATTTGTCTGGTGGGGGATGGACATCCTCAGACCATTCGTGCAAGGAACGTACCAAAAAAAATTCCTCATCATGGCCGTGGATTACTTTACAAAGTGGATAGAGGCCGAGGCCCTTGGGAAAATCACCTCAGATAACATCCTCTGCTTTTACAAGCGAAACGTTCTCGCCAGGTTTGGAATCCCGCAGGCGCTAAACACAGATAACGATACCCAATTCACTGACCAAGGCTTTCAAAGCTTCGTCGCCAAACTCGGCACCAAACAACATTTTACCTCAGTCGAGCATCCCCAAAGCAACGGGCAAGCCAAGGCCGCCAACAGGGTCATCCTACGAGGAATCAAGCACATACTAGGAGAAGCAAAAGAGGGTGGGTAAAAGAACTACATATCGTTATGTGGGCTTACCGCACCAGGACCCACTTGACAACAGGTGAGACCCCATTTTGACTGACCTATGGCACCGAGGCGGTCATCCCAGTAGAGATCATGGAACCATCTAGGCGAACAGAGATGCTTCTTGACGAGGAAATGAATGACGAGGGTCTGAGGGACGAGCTCGGCCTGGTTGAGGAAATCCGATCGAGAGCAGCCCTGCGTGGGGCCACTCTGAAACAATGGGTAGCCCTACGCCACGACAACAAGGTCATCAGACGTGAATTTCAGGTCGGCAGCCTAGTCTTACGAAGGAACCAGAAAGATTCCCGCGAAGGAAAATTGGCCGCAAACTGGGAGGGACCTTATCGCGTCCAGGGAGCTACGGGAACCAGAGCATATTATCTCGAGCAATTAAACAGAGAACCATTACCATGACCCTGTAATGCTGCGAAGCTGAAACAATACTATAGCTAAATCCATCACCAAATGAGGACTTTCGCCGTTGAATATTCACCTTTAGTCGACAAAGGAAAAAATCTCGACCACGTAGGCGAGTCGAGGTACGGACCCGACCTACCAACCAACGAGGGCATACTGCCGTTCACTTCAATGAACCAAACGTACATGCCCAGCAGGGACACCTCGATCGAGCTCCACTATCGAAGTACCCCACATGGTAGAACACCCAACTCGTGATAGGAAGTTCACGCCACGGGCGTAGGATCCAGTTGTACCCCAAAATTTTCCCTCTCATTTCTCAAAGGATCAACCTAGACCCTCAGGTTTGCTTCAATCAAATTTCAAGCCTTGAATTATAAATTTTCCAAGAAAGTCATTCACAAGGGAAAAATGGCCATTTGCACACTAAAAAGTCAAACTTTGACTTTTGATCAAAATCAAGCTTCAAGAATCATGTTTCATCAAGACACATTGAAATATGAAGTTTTTTCATCAAGAAATTCAAAAGTCAAAATTCTAAATACTTAGAATTTTTCTAAGTGTTTAAGAAATATGACAAGCTCAGAACTTCTGATCAGATTATCACCATGATGCAAGCTGATTCTGGAAGAACTTCTGGCACAAAAGTTATAGATTTCAATAAGATCTAAAACATTGTAGAACAAATCTTCTCCTGGAAATGCTGGAATTTCAAGTTATAAATGTTCAAAGACACGTCCATGAAACTAAGGCACTCAGCAAATTCTGGACACTTTCAAAACAGAGTTGGGTCAGAACTTCTGGGCCAGTTTTCATAAAGGTTTGGTCAGAGTTTACAAGAGTAAATCAAAGAAGGTTACAAAGAATGCTACAAGCTTCCCGGAAAGTCTGAGAGTTCCTTCAGAACATGCTGGAGCAAGGAGATACAAGGATCAGAAGTGGGATGTTTGTTATAAATTATGCTGAAGTTGAACCTCTGACCCAGAATCAAGCAATGATGCAAAATCTCAAATTGCAGGATTTCTGGTTTGATAAATCTCATCATCATTTAATGCTCACAACTACTTTTGAGTCTTTATCCAAAGGATTTCCCCACGTGTGGCATAGAAGTACCATTGATGTCCTTGAAAAGCAGAATTTGTACAAAGTTTATTTTGAGCCCATGCTTCGCTTTTGCTTCTGAGGGTACTTTTCCTTAATTCATGCTTACAAATCCAGCTTATGCACGGCTAAAAACTGCTAACCACCTTACTTTGTGCCTTGAACCATACTTGTTTGAACTTGCTTCAAGAACAAGTCAGCGCCTAGCATATGATGGCTGTACTTTTGATTTCTCCAAGCTACTAAATCCTTGCCTATAAACTGAACTACATTTTCAACTGTGAAAGGGTCTAAAAATTAGGAAAGAAAAAGCCTTGAACCCCTGCTAAAATTCCAAGCGTCCAAAGTTGCAAACACAAAATACGAAATCTGTTAACTTTTGATTTCTTGCATTCAAATTCCATTTGTTCTCAAGTGTTTCTTGACTAAAACCATCCACACAGTTTTTGATTCACATATTAGAGGCTATCCTAACTTCTATGTTCATACTGTAATACACTTTCCATCCACCTCCACCTCAAAGAAGTCAGAACATTACCCCTTGGTTGTTCTAGAAGTTGAAAACTTCCAGCCTGCTGAGCGCGTGAAGAAGCTGCTCAGAACATCACAAGAGTTCAGGACCAAACCCCAGTTCAGAGTCTTTTCCAGCTGCAAGGTAAGCTTCTGCTGACTCTCATCATATTACTTAGGCATTATCAGATTTGCATGTTCAAAAAATATAATGTAGACATCATGTTTCTAAGGCTGTACGTATTCTGAGGTTTCACGCATTTGTGTGCCTAAGTAGGGAGTAAATTAGTTCAAAACTTCTTAAGGAAATTAGAATTAGCAAATTCATGCTTGCCTCTGATTTATAGTTATGATATCTCTTGTTTCTGAGACACTGTGAAACCAGCCATAACTGTTATATGCGCATCTTCTGTTCTGTTGAAAAATGACTAAGTTGCAGATGTTCTGACTAGCATGGAGAGGGAGACCAAGTTCTTCCAGTAGTATCAGAACTTCTGAAATATTCTTTGTTCCCAGCGGACCCAGAACTTCTGACTTTACCTATGTTTTACTAATATGATCTCTGTTTTGCAGCACGCCAGAGTCAGAACTTCTGATCTCCTTTGGTCAGCAATACGTTGATTCTATTTTCTTTTTCCTCACTCTTTTTGCTATCACTTCCTATTTCATTAATCAAAAACACAAAAAAAAAACATTTTTACATGTTTTACTTTATTTCTTAAATCAAAAAGATAAAAAATATTTTCTTAAACAAAACTTATCCCTTTTCTGAAACAAAACAAGTTCATTTCACATTTTCTCGTACATTCTTGTTTATTCAATATGGTTGTAATAGTAACTTAGGATTTAATTTTATTTGTAATCCCCATTTGTAAAAATGTACCCCCATCCCGCTAATGCTTGTAATAACGTAGAATATCTATTTTCTGCATTTTATTGCTTTTATATGTTGTTAGTAATTAGGGTATATATGGCAAGACATGAAATTGGAAAGTAAATGACCTTAATCAAGACTAAAAAATGCATGCAATCAAACGCACTTGCACACTAGCATCCTTAGGATAATCCCACCTTGTTGCCTATCGGAAATACAGTCATATCCCTCAAACATGGGCGTTTTTTAGCAAAGACCCTCGATAAAAGATCGTAGTCCCTCGATGACCCTCGATGTTGCCTTCGGTAAACGATCTAGTCCCAAAACGACTATGCTAAAATATCCCATAGGTCACTTTCTATGACTATACAAACGTCCCACACTCGTCCCTTAACATCCAACAGTGGGGCCTCTCACCAAAACAATGGTAAGATAGTAACATCTAAAGGATGAGTAAAAGAACAAATAAGACCTTTTGAGTAGGTAGATTCGCTCTTAGTTGCTCGCTTTCTCACAACGAAACATTTTTACACCAACACTCTCATTTGAAATATTTTCAAAAGACAAACACTTTGTATGCATTCTTATAGAAACGAGAGCCTTCACGGAAAGAACGAAGACCTCCCGGAGACAAACACAGGGGAAACTATCAACGGTCACACCGCTCGAGTAACGCTCCGCGCGACCAGGGGCACCGTGACCGACAATACATCGGATCCCCATCCTGATCCTTGGAATGGAGTGACGAGGACGACCCCCACGGTCTCTTGTCACAAGCTATCATGGAGGCGCCTATTCCCCCGAAAATGGAGAAGCCTCCCCACTTAAAAGAGTATGACGGCGTCGCCGACCCGGTCGACCACATAAACGGGTTCGAAGCCATGCTACACTACCACAAAGTTGGGGGACCAATCAAATGCCGGTTGTTCCCCACGACCCTGAGGAAAGCAGCTATGAACTGGTACAAAGGTCTCGCCCCGGGGTCAATTAACTCTTGGCAAAACTTGAAGAGCCAGTTCATCATCTCGTTCACTGCTTCGCGAAGACACCCGAAGACCGAAGCAGCGCTCGAGGCCATCATCTAGAAGCACGATGAGACCTTGAGAGAGTTTATTAACCGCTTCAACCGGGAAGCCATCCAGGTCCCCTTCCCGGACCATATGAAGAGATACCTACTAGAGAGGGGTCTCCTCTCCGACACCGAATTTAGAAAAGTCGTGGGCATCGAACCACCCCGATGGTTTGATGCCCGCCTCGAGAAGGCCAGATCCTACATGGACTACAAGAAAAGAGAAGCAGACAACAGAGCCTGAGACCCCAGAAACAGTGGATCCAACAGTAATCCTAGACAAGACACCGCCCCCCTCGACTAATTGGGGATAAGAGATGGGACGATAAACCCCGAGACACCCGGGAACAAAGGGGACCCTCGGGACGGTTTACAGAATACAATCCGCTCACGGATTCCCACGAGCGCTGTGATTGGTGGAAATAGAACTGACTGTTTTGGAGTGTTGGTTCGCGTTTGCGTTTCGCAAAATGTCGCGGTAAGCAAGAGTCGCCACCATCTTTTATTTTCTCCAACAAGGAAAGGACAAAAGCACATCAAAATTCCTTTTCGAGATGTTTCTCGGGTTCGGGAGGTAGATTATAGAAAGGGAAGGTGTTAGCACCCTTTCTATCCGTGGTTATCCACGGGCTCTTAGGTACTTGCTCACTATGTTTTCAAAAAAGTTTTGCTTTTCTTGTGTTTGTGGGTTTTGAAAAAGTTTTGTTTGAAAACTTCGATTTAACTCTTGTTTCTGTCCTCAAGAGTGTATGAAGTGTTGTTTGAAAACTTTTGTTTGAAAAGTGTAAGTGCGAAAAAGTTGTTTTATTTTGAAAGAGCAAGTACCTGAGAACCTCTACCTACTCAAAAGAAATTAAGCTGTGTAAATTTCCTTTAGACAGTACTATCCCACTATTGAGAAGTAGGTAGCACCGTCGTTGGAGTTTTCGGGTCAATTCGATTTAAAGAATATGTGGTCACTAAAGCAATGGTAGGACGCCTTAGCGGTAACCCTAATGTCTTAGATCATTTTTTATCGAGGCAACCGTTTCGAGGCAACTTTGATCTTTAGACAGGAGGGCGACCTCTAAAACTTCCTATACTTAATGACCACGTCGAGGCAACCAAGTGAGGCGTACCCTAAGAGTGGCATGTGCGAGTGTGTCAGGTTTCAGTTATGTTATCTTTGTACATGTTATGGTGAGCTACAGTTGATTTTAATTTAAGATAGATCTTGACATGCATAGCCTATTTAGCATACATCTAGCAGTTAAAGGTTGCGGAAAATAAAACTAAGCTATTACAAGGCGTCGGGTATTTACATCGCCAAAAACAAACCCTTGAAAAGTAAATACAGAAAATTAAATAAAAGCGATAAAAAGGGTCCTAATTAAAGCTATTACATCCTCGGAGCAATTACAATTATATGAATCAAAATATGAATAAAAAATAATCACACGCGCGAAAAAAATTGAATCGGAGAGTTTTTAGGGTTTTGACCCTTTTTTGAGAAAGAAGGAGATTTTTATTATTTATGAATTAAATTAAACCTAAACTAATTAATTAATTAAAAAAAGATATTTTTTTTTTGATTTTTTGAATGTTTAAGGAAATAAATATAAAGATGATTAAATATATTTAAAAAAAAACCTAATTCTACATTGATTTTAAATTATTGCAAAAAGTTAAAATTAACCTAATTAAAACTAAGTTAATTATGTTAATATTTATTTACAAAAATAACTAATTAAATTTAATAAATAAAAATATTATATTTTTTATGTTTTCTGAATTTATTAAGAAAATGTTAATTATTTTAGTTAGTAATTAATTAAGTGATAAAAAAAATAAAAAATATAATGAAAGAAAGAAAAATAAAAGAGGCAAACTCAGGGGGTTTAGGCCCAATCATGGAGGTGTATTTTGCAATTCTGAAGCCCAAAACGTCATGGCCTTTGTTGATTTCTCCACTTCCATGTGTATGCATTAACTGTAGATCACGGTGGACACTCAGCTTTGGCCATTGGATTTAATTTTCTGGCCATCTGGCGCTTAGAAATTGGACGCACACGGTAGACCACCTTCTGGGCATAACATGGGAACGCCTGAAGAGAAAAATCAAATAAACGTTTGGGGGACCTAGGGTTCGAACCCAGGTCCCAATAGCTTTTCCATCCACCTGCTTGCCAACTCAACTAGCGCGTTTCTTTGTTATCATAATAAGATGAAACTATTATATATGAAAACAATTAAAACGCTGTAAATAAAAAAGTAAAACGCGCGCTTTTTAAACAGGCCAAGCAGATGTCAACACATCATCATCTTCAACCTTGGTTCGGTGTAAAATAGGATCAGATAGCGGGGGTTTTTAACCTCCACTACCTCTTGCAAGGAAAAATAGCGAATAGAAATATAGCAAACATAAATATTTCGCGAGGTATGGATTCCAATCGTCTTGGCCTCACGAACTCAACCATGTATCTCACTGGTCCCGATTTTTCCTGGTCTGGAAAGCCCTATTTGAGAGCTTAAAAACCCTAGAAATTCAATCACGACATCTCACGATTCAGGGCACTATAGTTCAATTAATTCATTCCATTAGCTTTGTATGATCTCTAGCAATGCAAAACAATCACAAAAACATGTTAAATGCGCATGAATTAAGAGATATAGTTTTGAATCAAAAGTGCAAACCGTGAAACTGTATTAAGTGATTTCTTGAGCTTTGATGCTTGAATTTGATTGCAAATCAATCCTGGTACCTCCTGCAATGTGTTTGGATGGATGAGGCGCCTTGAATTGGCCTATAATGCAAGAACCAGTTTTGAGTTTTCTTGAAAATTCTTGAATTTGTATGGTCGTTTCTGCAGCCTTTCAATCGTGCATTAGGTTATGGTTTGCTTGCTTATGTATAAGGCAATCAAATTAGATCAAGAGCTGGGCCAATATCCATGTGCATTGATGATTGAATCCTTGATTGATAAATCAAATATTCTTGATTTTCATGATTGAACAAAGTTGCCAAAATTGGATATTTTGTATCTTTTAGCTTGTGCACGAATTTGTCAGCATATTTGGATCATATTTGGTTCACAAATTGATTTAAAAATCAAATCTTCTATTTTCTTATGATTTAAATTAATTAAATGAATTAATATGTATTAAAAATCCATTTAATCAATAAATTTAAGAAAATAAATCCCATTCAGCTTGGTGGGTCGTGCATAGGTCATGGGTGAAGTTTCAAGAAGAGATTTGAGGCCCATTAGCAAAAAGAAGGTGTTTTGAGCAAAGTTGACTTTTGCAAATTCATGAAAATTTCCCAACTTCTCCAATGCACAACTTACTCAATTTTGATTATATGACCATGTTCTTGGACATTTTGGAAAGCCCTTGAAGTCCTCTAACCAATGCCTTTGGTACCATATCATTTGGATTTACCAATCTCAAGTTATGGCCTTTGACTTAAAGTGTACTTTTGTTGACTTCTGAAATTGACCTATAATGTAAAAATTGGTAACTTCTCGTGAGAGCATTTATTGATCTTGGGGTGTGAAGATGGATTGTAGGAAATTGCATCCTCTTCAAAATGAGCTTTGGATGGAATTTTTATGATAAACCATGAAAGAGTTATGCCCTTGTCAAAGTACAGTTGACTTTTCTACTGTCCAAAAATAGTAACTTTTGCATCTTGATGATTTTTGAGCTATTCTTGTGGGGTCATGATCAAGACTTGATCAAATGATGATTGTGAACTCAAAACAAGATGTTGACCAAGAATTCTGACTTTTGACTGCAAAATGACCATTTTGCCCTTGCAGTTGACTGTAGATCAAATGGAGCTTTTGACTGTGCAAATTGGCACTGTGAGTCTTGAAACTTGGCATGTAGATGCTTGAGAATGTATATAGGCCTATGAGACTTGATTGAACCATTGAGAACCCCAAATTCCTTGAAAGAATCAAAACCCTAATTTCAGTTGTCTTAGGAGGTGATCTGACTGTACAACCCTTGAGCCATTTTGAACCATTTGGAGATGATTCTTGACATATCTTGAGGAATATGGGAGGGAAAATTTTGGGGTACAACAAGCGCATATTAGCGGAGTGCGCAAGTAGAAATTTCAAGGATGGCGGCGTCAAACGTCCCCGTCCAGCTCCTTCCAAACCCGGGGTGGATCGAAGCAAATACTGCCAATACCACCGGAGCCATGGTCACCTGTGCGAAGACTGCGTCCACATCAAGGACGCCATCGAGACCCTCATAAAAGGGGGAAGGCTCACACAATACCAGAGAAACGACGCTCCTGGCCGGGATGACCGTGAGATGAGGGAAGCAGAAGAGGATGCCTGACCATCTGACGAGTCAGTTCCCATCCAAACCCCATTCTCCGTCATAAGACCCGAGGACTTCTATGTCCCCGAACACTTGCAAGAACCTCTGTCTATGCACAGCAGGTGGGAACACTTCCCCTCCGCCTTGGTCATCAATGGTGGAGGTTTCAATGATTTGACCATAAATTCAGCCAAGAGGAAGCTGGACGAGTTGGTCGACACGTTCCCCCCTCAAACGGTGACCTTTGAGAAAGTGATGGGCAGGTCAGAGCCAATCACCTTCTACCTCGAGGAGCTCCCCGGAGGGGCCCCCAATTTGGCCATCCCTCTACTGATAAGGGCGAGAATGGCCAACTTCAACGTACATCGCGTCCTCGTCGATGAGGGAAGTTCCGTCGACGTGATGTACAACCAGCTTTTCCGAACCCTGCAACTCGACGACTCTCACCTCTCACTATATGTGGGGTCAGACCTGCAGGGCTTTAACGGCTCGACCTCTAAGCCTTAGGGATATCTCGAGCTCATGGTCATGTTCAGAGAGGATACGACTACGAGGCAAGTCAAGGTGCGCTTCCTCGTCATTGATTGCCCCTCCATCTACAACTGCATTCTGGGAAGGCCGACACTAGCAGAGCTGACCGCAGTGCCCTCCACCGTCCATCTAAAAATGAAGTTCTACACTAAGAGGGCACGGGTCGCCACTATCCAAGGTGACCTGGCAGCTGCCCGAAGGTGTTTTAACGCGGCATCCAAGGGACATGACACGGTTACACCAGCACAAGGCCCGCCAAGAGAGCTGCAACTACGCGACCCGAACCTCAGCGGTCAGAGCCCATCAGAGCAGAAGAGCAGAGAGCCCCTCCAAAGGTTGACTCGATATCCCTAGACACCCGCTTCGAACAAGATGAGCCTCCCAGCAGCAAGTAAGTCCCTCTTTGACCAATTCCAGACGGGGACTTTGAGCTCGTCCCCCTCGGTGAAGACCCAAGCAGAGGAGTGAAGATTGGCACTGGACTCTCCGACTTGGCGAGGAAGCAAATCAAGGCTTACTTGCGCGAGAATGTAGATCTATTCACATGGAGAACTGCAGAGATGCCCAGACTCGACCCTGAGGTCTCCTGTCATCAACTCGCCATTGATCCAGTCGCTAGGGCAATAGTGCAACATAGACGTAGGCAGTCTCCAGAGAAAACAGAGGCTGCTGAAAAAGTTGTAAAAGACCTCTTAGAGGCAAATTTTATTTCTGAAGCCTGGTATTCAACCTGTCTGTCAAATGTTGTACTTGTCAAGAAAAATAATGGAAAATGGCGAATATGCGTTGACTACACTGATCTTAACCGGGCATGCCCCAAAGATGCATTTCTTTTACCTAATATTGATATTTTGTTCGTCAACTCGGTCGGTTATAAAATACTATCATTTATGGACGCCTATTCGGGCTACAACCAAATACCAATGGCAATAGGCGACAAGCACTGCACCACTTTCATGACTAGCTCGGGCAACTATTACTACAACGTAATGCCCTTCGGTCTGAAAAATGCAGGAGCAATATATCAGCGGATGATGAACAAAGTCTTCCGCAACCAAATCGGGGATATGCTTTAGGTATACATGAACGACATGATTTTCAAATCCCGAGCAGATGTCAACCATGCCGCTCATCTCAGGGAAGTCTTTGCCCAAGCAAGGCAATGCCAAATAAGATTTAACCCTGAGAAGTGCACGTTTGGGGTCAAGGAGGGCAAGTTCCTCGACTTCTACTAAACAGAACACGGAATCAAAGCCAACCCCGACAAGTGTCGGGCTTTCTCTGACCTCCCCACACCTACCTCGAAAAAATCCATACAAGTCTTGAATGGCATGCTCACCTCGCTATCCTGTTTCGTTGCAAAATCCGCTCAACACGCCCTCCCTTTCTTCAAGATTCTTCGCAAGGAAGCGACCTTCGAATGGACTGAGGAATGTGAGCAGGAACTGCATGTATTAAACAAAGCCACTTGCATCCGCCCGTGTTATCACAACCAGTTGACGGGGAACCCTTGTTCCTATACCTGGCCGTCTCGGTCGAAGCCGTCAGCGCAACCCTCATTCGTGAGACGCACGACGGACAAAAACCCGTTTATTTCACGAGCAAGGTGCTTTAGGGGCCCGAGGTTAGATACCAACAGATAGAAAAGGTAGTTCTGGCCCTCGTCAATACAGCGAGAAGGCTCATACACTACTTCCTCGTGCACACGATCATGATACGAACAGACCAGCCCATGAAACAGCTCCTGGGTCGACCAGACATGGCGGGTCAAATGTTGAAGTGGTCCTTGGAACTTTTTGAGTTTGACATCTAATACGAAAGAAGGAAGGATCTGAAGGCCCAAGCTCTGGCTGACATTGTCGCAGAGATGACGGCTCAAAACCCCCCGTAGGGAAAGAGCACAGGTGGATCATCTTCGTCGACGGAGCATCCAGCTCGACCGAGAGCGGCGAGGGAATCCTCCTAGAGAACGAGGAAGGTGTAGTGGTTGAACATTCGCTCACCCTCTCCTTTCCGACATCTAACAACCAGGAGGAATACGAGGCCCTACTCGCGGGTCTAAGACTGGCCGAGGATTTAGGTGCCCGTGAAGTACAAATTTTCACCGATTCTCAACTCGTCGCGTCCCAAGTTAAAGGGGAATACCAGGCTTAAAATAACAACCTCATCGAATATCTGAACTTAGTCAGAGAGCACAAGGGCCGACATACTTTCGAAGCTCGCAAGCACGAGAAAGAAAGGCAGAAACAAATCCATCATACAAGAGTCTCTATCTCTCCCGAGCATCGAAAAGTCCATGACTCCACCCGAGGTAAACGTCATCCGAGACGCCTCATCCTGGATGACCCTGGTGTTCAACTTCCTAAGAAGGGGGAACTCCCCCCGGACCAAAGAGAAGCAACCGCAACCAAACGTTGAGCGTGATCCTACGTGGTGCTCGAACGCAAACTATATCGCAGGGGATTTTCCATCCCACTCTTGAAGTGCATCAACAAATCCGCAGTCCCTGAGATATTATGGGAAATACACGAAGGTATTAACGCCTAACACATGGGCGGAAAATCCCTAGCGAGGAAGGCACTACGAGCGGGGTATTACTGGCTGATAATGCAGCAAGACACCAAATACCACGTTAAGAGATGCAAAAAATGCTAAAGACACGCCGACATGCATCTCGCCCCTCCTTACGAACCGAATATACTGTCGTCCCCATGGCCATTTGCCTGGTGGGGGATGGACATCCTTGGACCATTCGTGCAAGGAATGTACCAAAACAAATTCCTCATCGTGGCCGTGGATTACTTTACAAAGTGGATAGAGGCCGAGGCCTTTGAGAAAATCACCTCACGTAACATCCTCCGCTTTTACAAGCGAAACGTTCTCGCCCGGTTTGGAATCCCGCAGGCGCTAATCACAGATAACGATACCTAATTCACTGACCAAGCCTTTCAAAGCTTCGTCGCCAAACTCGGCACCAAAAAAATTTAACCGCAGTCGAGCATCCCCAAACCAACGGGCAAGCCGAGGCCGCCAATAGGGTCATCCTACGAGGACTCAAGCGCAGACTAGGCGAAGCAAAAAGGGGTGAGTCTAAGAACTACATAGCGTTCTGTGGGCTTACCACACCACGCCCCGCTCAACGACAGGTGAGACCCTATTCCGACTGACCTATGGCACCGAGGCGGTCATCCCAGTAGAGATCATGGAACCATCTAGGCGAACGGAGATGCCTCTTGACGAGGAAATGAATGAAGAGGGTCTGAGGGACGTGCTCGGCCTGGTCGAGGAAATCTGATCGGGAGCAGCCCTGTGCGAGGCCACTCTGAAACAGTGGGTAGCCCTACGCCACGATAACAAGGTCATAAGACGCGAATTTTAGGTCGGAAGCCTAGTCTTGCGAAGGAACCAGAAAGATTCCCGCGAAGGAAAATTGGCCGCAAACTGGGAGGGACCTTAACGCGTCCAGGGAGCTACGGGTACTGGAGCATACTATCTCGAGCAATTAAACGGAGAACCGTTACCACGATCCTGGAATGCTGCGAAGCTGAAACAATACTATAGATAAAGCCCTCACCAACTGAGGACTTTCGCCGTTGAATATTCACCTTTAGTCGACAAAGGAAAAGATCTCCACCACGTAGGCGAGTCGAGGTACGGACCCGACCTACCAATCAACGAGGGCATACTTTCGTTCACTTCGACGAACCAAACGTATATGCCCGATAGGGACACCTCGGTCGAGCTCCACTATCGAAGTACCCCACATGGTAGAACACCCAGCTCGCGATAGGCAGTTCACGCCACGGGCGTAGGATCCAGTTGTACCCCAAAATTTTCCCTCTCATTTCTCAAAGGATCAACCTGGACCCTCAGGTTTTCTTCAATCCAATTTCAAGCCTTGAATTACAAATTTTCCAAGAAAGTCATTCACAAGGGCAAAATGGCCATTTGCACACTAAAAAGTTAAACTTTGACTTTTGATCAAAATCAAGCTTCAAGAATCATGTTTCATCAAGACACATTGAAATATGAAGTTTTTTTCATCAAGAAATTCAAAAGTCAAAATTCTAAATACTTAGAATTTTTCTAAGTGTTTAAGAAATATGACAAGCTCAGAACTTCTGACAGATTATCACCATGATGCAAACTGATTCTGGAAGAACTTCTGGCACAAAAGTTGTAGATTTCAATAAGATCTAAAACATTGCAGAACAAAACTTCTCCTGGAAATGCTGAAATTTCAAGTTATAAATGTTCAAAGACACGTCCATGAAACTAAGGCACTCAACAAATTATGGACACTTTCAAAACAGAGTTGGGTCAGAACTTCTGGGCCAGTTTTCATAAAGGTCCGGTCAGAGTTTACAAGGGTAATTCAAAGAAGGTTATAAAGCGTGCTACAAGCTTCCTGGAAAGTCTGAGAGTTCCTTCAAAACATGCTGGAGCAAGGAGATACAAGAATCAGAAGTGGGATGTTTGTTATAAATTATGCTGAAGCTGAACCTCTGACCCAAAATTAAGAAATGATGCAAAATCTCACATTGCAGGATTTCTAGTTTGATAAATCTCATCATCATTTAATGCTCACAACTACTTTTGAGTCTTTATCCAAAGGATTTCCCCACGTGTGGCATAGAAGTACCATTGCTGTCCTTGAAAAGCAGATTTTGTACAAAGTTTATGTTGGGCCCATGTTTCGCTTTTGCTTCTGAGGGTACTTTTCCTTAATTCATGCTTACAAATCCAGCTTAGGCACGGCTAAAAGCTGCTAACCACCTTACTTTGTGCCTTGAACCATACTTGTTTGAACTTGCTTCAAGAACAAGTCAGCGCCTAGCATATGATGGCTGTACTTTTGATTTCTCCAAGCTACTAAATCCTTGCCTATAAATTGAACTACATTTTCAACTGTGAAAGGTTCGAAAAATTAAGAAAGAAAAAGCCTTGAACCCCTGCTAAAATTCCAAGCGTCCAAAGTTGCAAACACAAAATACAAAATCTGTTAACTTTTGATTTCTTGCATTCAAACTCCATTTGTTCTCAAGTGTTTCTTGACTAAAACCATCCACACAATTTCTGATTCACATATTAGAGGCTATCCTAACTTCTGTGTTCATACTGTAATACAGTGTCCATCCACCTCCACCTCAAAGAAGTTAGAACATTACCCCTTGGTTGTTCCAGAAGTTGAAAACTTCCAGCCTGCTGAGCGCGTGAAGAAGATGCTCAGAACATCACCAGAGTTCAGGACCAAACTCCAGTTCACAGAGTCTTTTCTAGCTGCAAGGTAAGCTTCTGCTAACTCTCATCATATTACTTAGTCATTATCAGATTTGCATGTTCAAAAAATACAATGTAGACATCATGTTTCTAAGGCTGTACGTATTCTGAGGTTTCACACATTTGTGTGCCTAAGTAGGGAGTAAATTAGTTCAAAACTTCTTAAGGAAATTAGAATTAGCAAATTCATGCTTGCCTCTGATTTATAGCACTGATACCTCTTGTTTCTGAAACACTGTGAAACCAGCCATAACTGTTATATGCGCATCTTCTGTTCTGTTGAAAAATGACTAAGTTGCAGATGTTCTGACTAGCATGGAGAGAGAGACCAAGTTCTGCCAGTAGTATCAGAACTTCTGAAATCTTCTTTGTTCCCAGCGGACCCAGAACTTCTGACTTTACCTATTTTTTACTAATATGATCTCTGTTTTGCAGCACGCCAGAGTCAGAACTTCTGATCTCCTTTAGTCAGCAATACGTTGATTCTATTTTCTTTTTCCTCACTCTTTTTGCTATCACTTTATATTTCATTAATCAAAAACACAAAAAAACATTTTTACATGTTTTACTTTATTTCTTAAAACAAAAAGATAAAAAATATTTTCTTAAACAAAACTTATCCCTTTTCTGAAACAAAACAAGTTCATTTCACATTTTCTCGTACATTCTTATTTATTCAATATGGTTGTAATAGTAACTTAGGATTTAATTTTATTTGCAATCCCCATTTGTAAAAATGTACCCCCATCCCCCTAATGCTTGTAATAACGTAGAATATCTATTTTCTACATTTTATTGCTTTCATATGTTGTTAGTAATTAGGGTATGTATGGCAAGACATGAAATTGGCAAGTAAATGACCTTAATCAAGACTAAAAAAGCATGCAATCAAACACACTTGCACACTAACATCGTTAGGGTAATCCCACCTTGTTGCCTATCGGAAATACAGTCATGTCCCTCGAACATAGGCATTTTTTTAGCAAAGACCCTCGATAAAAGATTGTAGTCCCTCGATGACCCTCGATGTTGCCTTGGGTAAACGATCTAGTCCCTAAGAGACATTGCAAAAACGTCCCATAGGTCACTGTCTATGACTATACAAACATCCCACACTCGCCCCTTAACATCCAACGGTGGGGCTTCTCACCAAAACAATGGTAAGATAGTAACATCTAAAAGATGAGGAAAAGAAAAAATAAGACCTTTTGAGTAGGTAAATTCGCTCCTAGTTGCTCGCTTGCTCACAACAAAACATTTTTACACCAACACTCTCATTTGAAATATTTTCAAAAGACAAACACTTTGTACGCGTTCTTATAGAAACATAGCCATTACAAAGAAATCCCTTTTCAAAATCACTTTCAAAAACACATTCCACAAACACCTCTTTGAACTATTTTCAAAACAACACTTTGTACGCATCCTTATAGAGACGAGAATCATTACACAGTCATATTTTCAAAACCCACACCACAAGTACAAATTCAAACAAAAGAAAGTGATCTAGCAAGTAACTAAGATCCCATGGAAAACCATGGATGTAAAGGGTGCTAATACATTTCCTTTTCATAATATACCCCCCCCCCCCCCCCGAACTCAAGAAAACATCTCTAAAGGTGTTTCCTGTGCTTTTTCACCTTTCCTTATTGGATAAAAGAAAAGTCAGCGGCGACTCTTGCTAAACCGCAACATTTGCGATCAAAACGCAAAGCCTTCAAGCCAGTTCTCCCACCGCATCACAGAACTGGCGACTCTGCTGGGGAGAATTCTAAAAGTGGGGTTACCTTAGGGATTAAATCACATTTATTTGCTTACATTGTTTGACTTGTATGCTTTACATTATGGTTCTTTGTTTGGGTTTGAATCCTCTACCCGGATTTGGGATACATTATAGGTAAGTAGCAATACATTATGGAAACTGTGCAAGGTATACCGACATGGTCTAAGCAATAGCTACGTTAGTGAGACATATTTGTGGGTACTGGTAGCCTTTGAGTTAATCAAAGAGAATACGGGGCCGCTGAGTTATGTCATGAAGCACTAATGAACTTCTAGAACCTTTACTTGACCAACTTGGCCTTTAGGATGTGGTGATATGACCGACTTTGGTGTAGTCCGAAGTTGGTAGATACTCGATACTACACTCATTGAGGTTTGGTTCCTTGGGATATTTCAGTCGCCATTAAAGAGGCTTGTGCTGAAACAATGACCAAGGAAACAATCCAGTGATATTGAGCTCCTTAGAACCCGATTACTATTACTAGGACAAGTTTAAGCCAACTAAACTTCAAGAGGGTACTTACCTATAAAACCCCATGCAAGCCTAAACCTAAGGACTTGTTTGCTTTGTTTGTATATGCATACTTGTACATAACATCCTGAACATCATGAACATCATATGCATCCACTAACCATTTCAAGGATTTTGGGATTCATCTTTGTTCTTGTTGTGTAGGATATGGATTCACTTCGCAGGAAAACTATTCTAGTCAACCTTGTGAGAATCCCTCCACAACTTAAGAAGCTAGTTTCAAGGATTCCTGAAAACTCTCCATTCACCGAGAGACATGGTCGCCTACTCAACTTGGTCACCTCCAACACAGATGAGAACATGATGAAGGTGCTTTTTCAGTTCTTTGATCCTTTACACCATTGCTTCACATTTCCTGACTACCAACTTGTGCCTACTTTGGAAGAATTCTCCAAACTCTTGAGGATTACCATTCTCAATCAACTACCTTTCAACGGTACGGAAAGAGATCCAAAGCCAGAAGAGATTTCTCAAGCTCTACACTTACACTCATCTGATGTCATAACTCATTGGGAAAAAAGGAGTGGTGTCAAAGGTTTCTTAGCGAAGTTCCTGTTTGAGAAAGCCCAAGGCTGTTGGAATTCCTTAGACTTGCAAGCCTTTGAGGAAATTGTGGCTCTCCTCATCTATGGGATGGTTTTGTTTCCAAATCCTGACCAACTCATAGATATCAACACCGTCAAAATCTTCATATCTCGCAACCCGGTGCCTACATTGCTAGGAGATATCCTACACTCTTTTCAGACTCGCACAATAAGGAAAAGAGGTGTTCTTATGTGTTGCACTCCTCTCTTGGCAAGATGGTTTATTTCTCATCTTCCCAAATCTGTATTAATGAATGAGCAAGGTTCAAGGTGGTCACAAAGGTTGATGACGCTCAAACATTTAGACATTCATTGGTGCTCCTGGTCCAAAGAGAATGTTATCATTGTCGACCGTTGTAGAGAATCCCCTAATGTCCCTTTACTTGGAATTAGGAGAGGTATCACCTACAACCCATGTTTAGCCTTAAGACAGTTTGGTTACGCCCGAAGAGATGGCCCAAACGAGATGCTGATTCAAGGTTTTGTATTCGACTACGACAATGACGATCAAGGTCTTCGCCAGAGATTTACTCGAGCTTGGAGGGTGTTAAACAAGGTGGATAGCAAGACTTTGGGGCATAAGAATTCCATCCCTCTTGAGCCTTACCTCAAATGGGTACGAACTCGCGCTTAGAGTCTTATGATGTATTAGCCCTCCATTCTCCGGGTAATCATTGAGCCTGTCATGGAGGGAGATGTTCCATACACTATCCTACATCCTGACATGCCCACGTCTCTTGAAGATCTACAAAGGGATTGGATACAACTCAAAGGGGAGCGGGATACTTTCGAAGCCCAATTCTACGCAAGCGAGAAGAAGGTTTTGGAGCTCACTAGGCTACTTCATGAGGAGCAGACTCTGAATGCCTACATTGCACCAAAGAGGATGCGCACTACTTTTCTATCTTAGAGCTTATGTATTATTTTTCCCAAGAGGCATTGATGTACTCAAGCTTTATCTTAATTAATATAACGTGTGTTTCCTTTTTGTCTAAAACAAATCTGAATCTTTGAAATCCTTGAAAACATTGCATATGCATATACCATTCATCATAACATAAGCAGGTTTTTGCAACAAGTCTCCTCATCTCTCTACTGTTTATTTCAGTAAGATGGATCTCGAGCAAACAGTGAAAGACCTCTAAGCTCAGAATACACAGTTTCAACAGTTGCTCTTGACCCTAGCCAAGGGACAAGAAGAATTGAAGACTTTGCTGGCTGAAGAGAGGAAAAAGAAAACAAAGAAGGTAACCAGAGTCTTAAACATGGGAAGAATATTTCATGTGCAGATAAGAAAGACTTTGGACTTTTCAACAATATCTGGTGAAAGAGACAACCAAGACGGTAAAGGCAAGGAAACAGTTGTCCCAACAGAATCGGAAGAGGAAGAGGAAGAAGAGGACTACTCTGAAGAACAATACCCTCCAGCTGATGACAAGTATAAACATCTCGAAGAGCGTTTGAGCACAATGGAAATCCAAAAAGTTCATGGCTTGGACTTTGAGGAATTGGGTTTGGTGTCGGGGATTATGATTCCTCCGAAATTTAAAGCACCTATGTTCGCCAAATATGATGGAGTTTCATGCCCTAAAATGCATCTCCGGTCATATGTGAGGAAAATTCAACCCCATACCGCTGACAAAGACTTACGGGTGCACTTCTTCCAAGACAGCCTGTCTGGAACTCAACTTGACTGGTTTTACCAATTAGAAAGAGCCAACGTTCAAAATGTGGAAGATCTTGCTGCAGCTTTCTACAAACAATATCAGTACAATGTTGATCTGGCGCCTACCCGTACTCAACTCTAGAGTATGGCCATGGTTTCCAATGAAGGTTTCAAAGGCTATGCACAAAAATGGAGAGATTTGGCTGGAAGAGTTCATCCCCCTCTGTCTGAGAGAGAATTAGTGGACATGTTCTTGGGCACCTTGTCTGGTCCTTTCTTCAATCATTTAATCGGAAGTTCATCTGCAAGATTTACTGAACTAATATTGACCGGAGAGAGGATAGAAGCCGGTATAAAGAACAGAAAGATTTAGAAGGACACATCTTCTTCTACAGCTGTAAGGAAGCCCTTTATCGGAAAGAAAGAGGTGGCTGCCGTATATCCATAGAGAAACCAAGATAGGGCCAAACATTGACCAATGGTAGGGGCTGTTATGATCCCAAAGCCTGTGTCTAATCAGTAAAGAAATAATCAACCGAGGATGGAAAGGCCAGCCAGGCAGTTCATCAGAATTAACATGACCCTGTCTCAAGTATTACCGCATCTACTAAGATCCAACTTGGCGACCTTGAAAGAAGCTCCGAAAAACCCCAATAAAATATCTCCTCATTATCATCCCAATGCCCATTGCGCATATCACGCTGAAAGTCCTGGTCACGATACTAATAACTGTTGGGCTCTAAAGAACCAAATACAAGACCTTATTGAAGCAAAAGAAATTGAGTTCGATGCGCTTGAAAAGCCAAATGTCATTTCTGCCCCTATGCCCAGACATGGCCACAATACCAACGCCATTGAAGAAGGATTGTTTGTTACTTCAATTGATGAACTCATGACCCCACTTCTGACTATTAAAATGAATTTGTTGAATGCTGGAGTGTTCCCGGGCTGTCATGAAGTTTGCCATCTCTGTTTGTCCTCGCCAACCGGCTGTCCTTTGTTGATGGTAGGCGTTCAGTTCCTAATAGATAACAAAGAAATTTTATTCGAGAAGACTTCTGTTCCACCTGTTCCTTTTGAAGATGTTTCTATCATTACCATTTCCGCCAATTCTTCCAGGGTCTCCACCAAAAGACCCGTTAGAATTACATCAGTTCCAAAAGCAAATCCTCAAATAATCACAATGCCTGGACCAGTCCCATATGTGTCAGACAAAATGATACCATGGGATTATGGAGGTGTAGCGGTAGAAATGTTCAAGACTAAGCCATTGGATTGACTAGACTTTATACAAATCAAAAATAAGAATCGCCACCGCGCTTTATTGTTTCCAAAGGAATGGGAAAAGAGCGAATAACCCAAAAAGAGGGGGGAAAGATTCAAGGTAAGAGGGTTGGTTATGAAAAAGGAAGGTATTAGCACCCTAAACATCTACGGTACTCCGCAGGAACCTCTTTGTAAAATCTGTATATTTTAACTATAAAAAAGTGTTGTATATAAAATGGATGGTGGAGGTGAGAAAAGAAGTATTTTTTATTATTTTTTCACTCGCCGCGGTTGCGAACCTTTAGTGACTATGTACCACCTTTCGTGCAATAGAGGATCAGGGTACACGTAGTTCCTCTTTTAAAAATTTGAAATACGAGTGTGTTGGTTAATTTTATGAGATAAGACATCATCGTCATTTTCCGTGTGGAAAACATACTTACTACCCACAATCATGAGAAAGGAGAATTTGCATCATCTCAAAGTGGAGGATATGGCTTGGATTTTAAAATCAACAATGCCTTACTCAACACCCAAGTGGAAAATGTCTCACTTCACTACATATTGTAGAAGTATAGTTGTTTGCATCACTACAAGGATTCACGAGAGGCTAATCTTTTAAGAAAAAGTTTAAAGGTAAAAGCCAAAGTGGCAAAATGATTTGAAATGAGATTGATTGACTTTTAGTCTTCTCATAAAAAAATGTCAAAGTATTATTAAATTGATTGAAGTTTATTGATGAAAATGTTTTGAAAATGCATGGACCTAAGTCCAAGTTTATTATGAAAGTGGTTTAAGTTTCAAAACAAGAAGAGTTTTCAAAAGGAGGGAGAATATTTTTGAAATTAAAGAAGATGGGAGGAGAAGAAGAGGCTATCCTAAAGCATAAGGTAAGAGCTAAGGATAAGGACCATCTAACCAAAAAGATGCCAAAACTTGACATTATGAGCCAAGATAGAAATTCCATTCTTTGGAGTGAAACCAAGCAAGCAAAGATACTAGACCTCTTCAAATATATTAAGTCTTCACAAAAATTATGCAGAGTAACAATTGTATGCGGGTGAATTCCAGATGACAAACAAAGAGTGTAATCACAAAAAAAACCTGCACACAAAAACAAACAAGCAACCCAATGTCTTGAGGTAAACCTCAAGAGCTTCAGACAAAATAATCAGATAAGATCACAAGGTATCCAAGATAGGCCAAGGTTTCTAATCCGAAGTCCAAGAAAAAGTCCACTACTCCATCATTCCAAGGATAGTAACCAAATAGTCCAAGTACCATTAAGAGTTTTTTAGGGTTTAAGTTGATTATTAAGTATCTTAAGAAAAGAAAAAGAAAAACTCAAGTGAGCAAAGTAAAAATGACAAAAAAATAAATGCTCAAATGAGCAAAGATGAAAATGGCATGAAATGTAAATGCTAAAAGATGAATAATACATAAAGCATAAAAGAGTAAAGGCATAAAATAAACAAGTCAATAATTAGTGGTTAGTTGGATGACCATCTTGAAACTTGCATTTGGAACTCATTAGAGGATTGGTAGAACCAAAGCCTCCACACAACAAGTTACATTTGCTTTTTGTCAAGTATATCATCCATTTGGAATTCTCACAAGTATCATTTAATGATCAACGATGTTTAAGTGATCCGCGTTGACCAAAGGTGTTGTAGATCCATTAGAGGATTGGTAGAACCAAGGCCTCCACACAATGAATCTCAAGGTTATTAGATCAAAGAGATCAAGTTAACATACTTGGGCTTGCAATCATAAGTTTGGGCCACGAATGATCATTTATTTGAATCGGGACAAAATTTAGCGCTATGTTAAGCAATCGTAAGTGGACTTATATAGAAGTCGCACCTATTTTGAGGCCGGTCAATATCAATCTATGCACCATTTGTTTTGAGACATGATATAGAGATCATACTCTAACAACATTTAGTGCAATAAGAAGGGGATGAGATGAAGAGGAATTAGGGTAAAAAGAAAAAAAAACACATTTAAATTAATATTTAATCAAACTATTATTAAAATCATTCATCCATTTTTGTGGAGTCAAACTCAACACCAAGGATCCAATGATGTTAATAAAGCCATGACCAAAAAATCAACTCAAGACAGCCAGAAAATATTCACAAAATAATAATATAATTAATATGTTCATTAAAAGGGTTTTAAAATGTTTTTTTTAAAAAATGGACAATAATGAAGAAAATTCCAATTATATTCAATTTAATCAAGAATTGAGAAATATGACCATAGAAAATTCAGAAAAGAGGCCAAGTGGTTTTATAAATTTTTTGGGGATTTTTAAAAGTCAGAAACTATTTTTAAAAATTAAATTAAATGGGTAAAATAAACAAAAATAGCAAAAAATAGCAAAGTCAGAAACAAAAATAAAATAAGGTCACCAATATTTGTTACAATATCATTGGATCATTCCATAATTTTTTCATAATTTAAAAATGTGTAAAAGTATTTTTAATCATTTTAAACAAATCAAATAAGTGTAAAATTCATAAAAAATATCAAAACACAAAATTAAATTGTAAAAAAAATAAAAATCAGAAAGAGAATAATCAAAAATATTTTTCATAATTTTTTCAGATTTTTTGGACTAAAAATGAATTTTCTAGGATTTTTTGAAATTTAAAACAATTAAAATATAAAAATCAGAAAAAGAAAATAAAAGAAAAAAGATGTGGACCATTGGATGAGAGTCAAAATGCGTTAGTAATCAAATCCAAGGGATCTGGCGCGCTGTGCATATCATGGTCTTTAATGAATAATGTACATAATCATTAAATAAATCAGAATTTGAAAATAACAAATGTCACACTTTCATTGGTTAGAAGATGACACATTGGTCATCTTTAACCGCCAGCCCTCACGAATTGCAGGTCTCTCAAACTGTAAAATCAGAAGCTCAGACCTATGTCATTCGCTTCGTCTCTTCAAGACGAAGACAACCACACCCTCGCGACAAATTTATATAAACTGTAACTCAAGCAATTTGGGAAGAAACTTTTGAAAAGGGATTTGAAAATTCATGGTCAGAACGTGCTTCCAGATAAAAGTAAGTGTCGCGACTAGAACCAGAGAAATGAGAGCAACACAGTGATACCAAAGTTTTGAAGAATTGATGAAGGAATCTACCTATTGAAGTTGAGTTGCCGAGCTCTGAAACTAGACTTCTATGGAGCAATATAGGGTATGATTCTTGAATGTGATTATATGGTTAGCTTCAGGGAGGATCAAGGAAGGTGAATTGATGAAAAAATGGATTAAAAAAGGCTTGAGAATAGGACTCGAAGTAGCTGAATTCTGAGTTGTAAAGCAAGTTTGGCAGGGTGATTCTAGCTATCTAAGCTTGGGAAAATGAATGGGGGATGACCCTCTATTTATAGGGAATCAAAAGAAATGCTCAAGCGTGTGGAATGATGTAAATTGGAGGGAAATCGTGTGAACCTGATGCACGAGCAAAGTGTGATCTGATTTGCATCAAAACTCATCAAATCCTTGCGTTTCAAGGCTCTAATCCACTTTGGAAACTTGGTTAAACATGTTTAGATCACAAATGCATGCTAATTTGATGTTTAAAGGCCAAAACATGGATTTCAAATTCTGACTTATTGTGAAACTTCAGTTCCAAGTTACCAATTTTAATCTAATGGCATTTCCACCTCAGGGGGTCTTAGGGCAAAATTCTTGATGCTTTAGAAAGATGAGGTAACAAGCTTTGCAATGGAAAAATAATGGAATCAAATGGATGCTTGAGCTGAAAAATACATGGAGTCAAAGTTGAAGAAAAAGAGTTGACTTTCCATACTTAAAAATATTTCAAATTCTTCTTTAAAAATGACCTATAATCTCTTGCATCCAAACATGGCCTTCCACTCAAAATTTGCTTTTGACCAAAAAATATGGAATGAAGTAGATCTCTTGAATGACATTTTGCAATTTGAACCAATCAAAATCTCCAAAAATTGAGCAATTTATGGCTTGTTGAAGTTGGCCAAGAATCATGAAATGACCTATAATCTCTTGCATTCTTAAAGCAACTTCCATCCATTTTCTTACTTTGCACATAAAAGAAAGCATTAAGTACACATCTTTAGGGTCATCATGAAAAAATAATGGGCTCAAGGTGATAAAAATTGACCAAGTTATGACCATTTGAAGTCACATATGGAAAAAGAGGGATTCATCTGGATGACTTGTAATCTTTCTTCTCCACCAAGTTCCTTCCACATGAAAACTCCTTGGAAATTTTGAATTGATTTATTGGTGTCTCTTTGAAGAGAAGAATGTTTTTGGAATCACTCAAAAATACCAAAATATGAGTAAGATATGCCCCTTTGAAGTCCAAAACCCTAGCCTCTAGATCAAGAGAATGCTTGGTGGAACTTTGCCAAGTTTGAACAAACGTTTTGTGCCAATATTCTTCATTTGTGAATAGAATTTGTTAGAGATGATGATGAGGACTCATGGCCACCAAAACTACTTCCATACCAACTTCAAAACAACTTCAAAGGTGAGGTTTGAATCTCTCAAGACTTTGACTAGGGCATGGAAATAAACTCATGAACCCATGATGCAACTTGCTAAACCTCATTGCCTTTACCTACATTATTAACAAGTAAGATAAACCAATATTGTATTTGTTAATTTAGAGAGAAAATAAAAGCAAAATATCCATGATCACCAAAGAAAATAAGTCAAGGTGCTTGGTAACTCCTCAAAGAGCAAGGCTAAAGATAGGGAGAAGAACCAAAAGCCCTAATGTGATTTTGTGGTGATTGAAACTATATGGTATGATGAAGGGATCTTAGGGGAAAAAATTGGGGTACAACAGCTGCCCTTATTTAAGTTTCTTCTATCCGGAGATACGAAGGTTAAAAATCTTCGTGTCGACGTGATTGAAGACACTTAAATATAAAACAAACCCTGTTTTTGGCCCTAAGATGCCATGCAAACATTTATGCATATGAATGCACATGAATGGAACAAAAGAGACGTAAAGTAGCATTGAGGTGCGACATGAAATGGAGAAACAAAAGAGCAATTCCACCAGGAAAATAAATCACTGGTAAACCACAAGAAAAGAATTAGAGAGAAGGATAACAAGCATCGACGTTCATTGCCGATGTACTACCAACATTCACTGAAGGTAGAAAGATAAAAATATCATATCACCGCCGTTCACTGACGATGAACTATCAACATTGACTGAAGATAGCAAAAAAGATAACAAACACCGACATTTACTGCCGATGTACTACCAACATTTACTGAAGGTAGAAAGAGAAAAATATATCATATCACCTGTTGGTGTAAGCCCTAGAGGCCAATACTTTTGGTACTTGTATCGAATTATTTATTAATAATAAAAGGCATTTCTTTATTATGTTTGCTTTCCAAAATAATAAAGTCCCTAGAATGGTTTATTGGTTTAATGAAATGTTAAGTGTGACTTAATCATGAGATCCCATTAAACATAAGAAACTATTCTTAAAGTATCCGTAGTCAAGCTTTAATATGAAGTGGGATAACATTAAAGCATTAAGATTATTATGAAGATAGATTTATGATCACATCTCATGGATCATAGATAAGGAGTTATCAAGTCTTGACATAGGTATGAATATTAGGAGTAATATTTATACTGGATTGACCCGCTATGAGAATACTACATATAATGTTATGCAAAGTGTCATAAGTTATTCTCATGATGATAATGATGTATACCACCCATCGACCTGAAACCACTATGGACCCTAGATGTAGAGTCAAGTACTTTATTGCTGATCAAACGTCATCCGTAACTAGATGACTATAAAGACGGTTGATGGGTACTTCACAAAGCATGCTAAGGGACATGAGTGACCTAGATAGGATTTGCTCATCCTGCATAACAGGATAAATGTCTAAGGGCCCAAATATTGAACTGGACAAGGGTGACACAGTGTATGCCTTGTGTTCAATATAGACATGAGGGCAAAAGGGTAATTGTACAACACAAATATTATCACGAAAAAGGTTTGGTCAGATCACATGACATTTTCGTGACTTGGGTAACAGTGATGTGTTGCTAGATACCACTCACTGTTTATTATATTAAATGTGTGATTTAATATAATTGCCAACGTCACGAAAACCTACAGGGTCACACACATAAGGACAGGTTGATGAGAGATAGAATAAATAAGGAACACCGTAAGGTACGGTGCACTTAAGTGTAATACGGAAAGTGGTAAGGTACCACATGGATAAGTGATATATGGTACATCATAAGGTATGATGTCCATAAGCTTAATTGGGCTTTTAGCTTGTAGCCCACACGAGTGATTCTATAAATAGATCCCTTGTGATGAGGCAATTTCACTTGATGCAATTTCATTTTTGATTCTCTCTCTCACTCAAGGTTTCCGTTCGTGATCAGCTAGCACTGTGACCGGAAGCGATATGTTCGTGTGGACTGAGTAGAGGCGTTGTTCTTCATCAACGCTCGTGATCACAACATCAAAGGTCTGAATCGCCACAAGAGGTGAATATTTCTACCACTGACCATGCTCATTCGTAAGGATCGCTAAAGGAAAATTTTAATTTCCGCTGCGCTTTTGATCGCAATTTTCCTTCATCACCGCCGTTCACTGACGATGAACTATCAATGTTCACTGGAGATAGAAAAAGGATAAAAAACACCGACGTTCACTGCCGATGTACTACCAACTTTTACTGAAGGTAGAAAGATAAAAATATATCATATCACTGCCGTTCACTGACGATGAAGTATCAACATTCACTGGAGATAGAAAAAAGATAACAAACACCGACGTTCACTACCGATGTACTACCAACATTCACTGAAGATAGAAAGAGAAAAGTATATCATATCACCGCCGTTCACTAACGATGAACTATCAACATTCACTGGAGATAGCAAAAGGATAACAAACACCGAAGTTAACTACCAATGTACTATCAACGTTCACTGAAGGTAGAAAGAGAAAAATATATCATATCACCTCCGTTCACTGATGATGAACTATCAACGTTCACTGGAGATAGCAAAAGGATAAAAAACACCGGCGTTCACTGCCAATGTACTACCAACGTTCACTAAAGGTAGAAAGAGAAAATATATCATATCACTGCCGTTCACTGACGATGAACTATCAACGTTTACTGGAGATAGCAAAAGGATAACAAACACCGACGTTCACTGCCGATGTACTACCAACGTTCACTGAAGGTAGAAAGATAAAATATATCATATCACCGCCGTTCACTGACGATGAACTATCAACATTCACTGGAGATAGCAAAAAGATAACAAACACCAACGTTCACTGCCGATGTACTACCAACATTCACTGAAGGTAGAAAGAGAAAAATATATCATATCACTGCCATTCACTAACGATGAACTATCAACGTTCACTGAAGATAGCAAAAAGATAACAAACACCGACGTTCACTGCCGATGTACTACCAACGTTCACTGAAGGTAGAAAGAGAAAATATATCATATCACCGTCGTTCACTGACGATGAACTATCAACGTTCACTGGAGATAGCAAAAAGATAACAAACACCAACATCCACTGCTGATGTACTACCAATATTCACTGAAGCTAGAAAGAGAAAATATATCATATCACCGCCGTTCACTAACGATGAACTATCAATGTTCACTGGAGATAGCAAAAGGATAACAAACACTGACGTTCACTGTCGATGTACTACCAACGTTCACTGAAGGTAGAAAGAGAAAATATATCAAGTTTCCCCATGATTCTGGTGTTTTGCTAAGAACGGGTCTCAACTTCTTCTTTAACCAAGGAAATCTGCCTGGAAAGGGTAATACGTAATTTGTCTCAAATAAAGAGACTTCCACTTATTGTCAAGGGGATTTGCAAAGAGAAATGACTTTCTAGGGATGGAAATATGATTTCTCAGGGAAGTGCCACGATATTCCTACTAAGGAGATAAAGACTTCCTGTGCAAAATAAATGCACAAACCAAAACCCAAAGTTTTCAGAAAACCACAAATCAAATTCAAAAATACACTGGAGCAAGACGGCCAATGCAGATTCATCCTTTGAGAAATAAACTCAAGAGGGAAAACCAATTTCAACTAAGCAAAGAGCGCTACAGGAAAAGTCAGAACACTATATCAATGAACGATGATTTTTAGCAATGCATGATGTATGTATGAATGTATGAGTGATATCGTGCATATGCTGGAAAAAGGATACATGATTAGTGCCACAAAAAAAACCGCCTCAGGTACTAACAACATTGGGCTAAACTTCAACCAGAAAGATCAATCCAAGAAAGGTAAAAGCAACTGCGGAAATCAAACCTATTGCCTGCTTTAACTTCACTGAGGAGAAATATAATCCGGACGTAGCCAAATCAAACAGATATCGGGATATAACATCCTTCTTCCGGTTTCATCGGAGAAAACATTTTTCCAAAAGCAACATGCCTACTGGAGATTGCGAGACCAGCCTCAAATAAAGCAGACTGACGCCGACACAACCAAACCTCATTGGGGGATTCAAGCCTACCTTTCTGGAGAAAAATTTCATCACGAATACTCATTCTAACAAGAGATGCCATGGGATAATCTTCCCGGGAAATCAAGAAGTCAATATTAATGCCAAAACTGCAAAAAGAGCGACATCCCAGCACACCAAAGGAATAAAACCTTTCATTATATGAGGGAAGACTTTGCTGGGGAATCTGGGACAGAGGCTTCTGACCATGCAAACCCAAAATCAAAAGCGAACCAAGACTTGACTGGTGATAATGGGATCATAAACTCATTACTGTACCTTGCACCCACTGATATCATCTTTAACTATCTGAGAAACACACAAAGATTACACACCTACCAACAAAATGACCTGAGAAAACTTTCATGAAGGGAGTAAATCTTCTTAAAACAACCGGAGTTTTTCCATTCTTGGGACCACCATTCTTGTTGTCATTGTTTCATCATAAATCCCAAAGTAAATTGAATTTGTAAAGATCTCTCTTTTTTTTGAAAAGTTAATTTTTCTTCTTTTAGTCTTTTTGCTTTAACAGTTATTATCAGTAATAAATGAAGTCTTTGCAAGCTAAATAAAAATAAGAACACAAAGAATTGGGCAAAAACTCGAAGTTCATTAATAGAATGGTAGTCTGCGAATGGCGAGACTCCATGGATGATTACAAAGTTTAGGAAATGGTAATACATAATGGAAAAGATACATTGAGATACAATGACCACTATCCCCCCTAACAGCTTTTGAAATCCTGGGCAGCAGCTTCTATTGAAGTATGGTGAGGATCCGAGAAGATTGTTGCTTCAACGATCAAGTCTCGTCTGACGTAGTTACTTGCCAAGAAAGTCCCAAAGTTTTGCCTAAGCTGCCCTTGCGGGTTTTCAACTTAGCGGGAAATTTATTTTGTTTATGTCTCTAATTTTTGCCTAGACCGCCCTTTCGGGTTTTCGGCCTACCGAGACGCTCTTTTTTGCCTAAGCCGCCCTTTCGGGTTTTCAACTTAGCGAGCTATTCTTTTATTTCTTTAGGCGAATTATTTCTTGATTGCATCAGCATTCATGGGACGTGGGAACTCCTCACCATCCATAGTTTCAAGAATTAATGCACCACCAGAGAAGGCTTTCTTGACAACATACGGGCCTTCAAAATTGGGAGTCCACTTGCCCCTATAATCAGTGTTAAAAGACATGATCTTCCTGAGCACGAGGTCGCCTTCTCTGAATTCACGAGGTTTGACCTTTTTGTCAAATGCTTTCTTCATTCTTTTCTGATATAACTGTCCATGACACAAAGCTGTCATTCTCTTCTCTTCAATCAAATTCAATTGGTCAAACCTGTTATGAACCCATTCAACCTCTGTCAATTTGGCTTCCATTATTACCCGCAACGAGAGAATCTCTACCTCGACAGGGAGTACAACTTCCATTCCATACACTAGGGAAAACGGGGTTGCTCCTGTTGAAGTGCAAACAGATGTTCGATATCCATGTAGAGCAAAAGGAAACATTTCATGCCAATCCTTATAAGTAACAACCATTTTCTGGATAATTCTCTTGATATTCTTATTAGCAGCTTCAACAGCCCCATTCATCTTTGGCCTGCATGGAGATGAATTGTGATGGATAATCTTGAATTCTTCACACAGTTCAGTCATCATCTTGTTGTTCAAATTCGAGCCATTGTCAGTGATGACTCTGCTCGACACACCATACCAACATATAAGATTTTTTTTGATGAAACACACAACCACCTGTTTGGTAACATTGGCATATGAAGCAGCCTCTACCCATTTGGTGAAGTAGTCAATTGCTACCAAGATAAAACGATGTCCGTTCGAAGCTTTGGGTTCTATCATCCCGATCATGTCAATACCCCACATAGAGAAAGGCCATGGGGAGGAAATCACATTGATAAGTGTCGGAGGTACATGGATCTTATTTGCGTAAATCTAGAATTTATGGCACTTCTTTGCAAATTTGTAACAATCAGATTCCATTGTCAACCAATAATAACCTGCCTTTAGCATCTTTTTAGACATTGAATGTCCATTAACATGAGTGCCAAATGAACCTTCATGGATATCATGCATCAACATGTCTGCTTCGTGTCTATCCACACATCTGAGCAAGACCATGTCAAAATTCCTCTTGTATAACACATTTTCACTGAGGAAGAAACTGCCTTCCAATCTTCTCAGTGTCTCTAT
This sequence comes from Vicia faba, assembly GCA_948472305.1. Lineage (NCBI taxonomy): Eukaryota > Viridiplantae > Streptophyta > Magnoliopsida > Fabales > Fabaceae > Vicia > Vicia faba. The sequence continues at coordinate 1,417,389,724 of OX451737.1, read as the reverse complement.
CTTTCTTTGATGCACCAAACGGGTATTCCTGAGTCTGGAGAAAATGCTTGATGTCATGATACCAAGGTTTTTCATCTTCTACCTCCTCTGTCGCAAACACATGAGCGGGCCTATCTAGCCGTCGAACTGTAATTCGGGGAATATCATTCTAAGCATTTACTTGGTACATGGAAGCCAGAGTTGCCAAAGCATCCGCCATTTGATTTTCATCTCTAGGAATGTGATGGAATTAAACTTTATTGAAAAAGGATAGTAATCTTCTAGCATAATCTTTGTAAGGGATCAAGCCAGGGTGACTAGTGTCCCATTATCCTCTAATCTGATTTATTACCAAGGCTGAATCACCATAAACATCTAGAATCTTGATTCTGAGATCAATAGCTTCTTCAAGACCCATGATGCAAGCCTCATATTCCGCCATATTATTAGTGCAATCAAATGTTAACCTTGCAGTAAAAGGAATGTGCGATCCATGAGAAGTAACAATCACAACACCAATTCCTTTACCATAAGCATTCACAGCTCCATCAAATACCATACTCCAATGAGATTCAGGGTCAGGGCCCTCCTCAGGAAATTTTTCATCACAATCTTTCACTTTCAAGAACATCAAATCTTCATCGGGGAATTCATATTATGTAGACTGATGATCTTCCACCGGCTGGTGAGCAAGGTAATCTGCCAACACACTACTTTTGCTAGCCTTTTGAGTGTGGTACTCGATATCATATTCAGATAACAACATCTTCCAGCGGGAAATTCTCCCAGTAAGAGCAGACTTTTAAAAAATATACTTGATTGGATCCATTTTGGAGATCAACCAAGTAATATGATTCAACATATACTGCCGCAAACGCTTTGCCACCCAGGCCAAAGCACAACATGTTTTTTCTAGCATAGAATACCGCGACTCACAATCAATGAACTTTTTGCTGAGATAATAAATGGAGAACTCTTTCTTTCCCGTTTCATCCTGTTGTCCCAGAATACAACCCATAGATTTATCTAACACTGTTAGATACATAATCAACGGTCTTCCTTCTACGGGAGGGAGCAAGATAGGAGGTTCAAGCATATACTCTTTAATACTTTCAAATGCCTTTTGGCAGTCATCTGTCCACACACAACCTTGACCTTTCTTTAACAACTTAAAGATCGATTCACATGTTGCAGTCATGTGGGAAAAAAATCCGGAGATATAATTCAAACGCCCGAGGAAACCCCTGACTTGCTTTTCAGTTCTTGGTGCTAGCATTTCTTGAATTGCTTTGACTTTGTCAGGGTCAACTTCAATTCCTTTATGGCTAACAATAAAACCCAACAATTTCCCGATCTAACTCCGAAGGTGCATTTATTTGGATTCAGGCGTAGACGATACTTCCTCAAATGCCGAAACAACTTCAACAGATCTTTTATACGCCCTTCTTCAGTTTGGGATTTGGAAATCATATCATCAACATGTACTTCGATTTCTTTGTGCATCAGATCATGGAATAGGGTCGTCATGGCCTTCTGGTACGTTGCACCAGTGTTCTTCAACCCGAAGGGCATCACTCTGTAACAGAATGTTCCCCAGGGTGTGATAAACGTTGTTTTTTCCATGTCCTCTGGAGCCATTCTTATTTTATTATACCCAGAAAATTCGTCCATGAGCGAGAATACCTTGAATTTTGTTGTTCTATCCACTAACATGTCAATGTGAGGCAATGGAAAATCATCTTTTGGACTAGCTTTATTTAGATCTCTGTAATCTACGCACATGCGGACTTTTCCGTCTTTTTTCGGTACTGGGACAATATTGGTGATCCATTGAGGATACACTGACGTCACAAGAAAACCAGCATTAATCTGCTTTAGGACCTCCTCTTTGATCTTTACTGCCATATCCTGGTGGGTTCTTCCCAACTTTTGTTTAACTGGCGGACATTCTAGCTTCAACGGCAAACGATGCTCGACAATGTCTGTATCTAGACCAGGCATATCTTAATAAGACAAAGAAAAAATATCCACATACTCTTTCAACATCTCAATCAACCCGCTCTTTACATCAGGATGCAATGATGCTCCAATCTTAACTTCCTTCGGATCTTCTTCTGAACCCAAATTAACCACTTCCAAAGGCTCTTTGTATGGCTGAATGGTATTTTCCTCGTGCTCAAGCAACCGTGAGACCTCTTCTAGAATCTCATCATAATCTTCTTCTTCAGCCCCAAACACAGGACAATCAAAGTTGGGAGAGGGTGCAGGGTCATTGTATTCAACATGTTTTTTAATTAATCTGCACATATGATTTATGATTATTTTTAGAAACTGACACATATAACAAGTGATCATGCAGATTAATTTTCAGTTATTATTTATTTTGAAAGGGTTTTTTTATTATTATTACCTTTTCCCAGGAAAAAGCAGAAAATAAAAGACATAATTTGGAAGCAAAGACAACTTTTATTAATGATCTTAACAATTATATCAAACAGATAAGCCCTACAACATCAATACTTCCACCTTGGGCAGAGTGAAAGCTTTTCAAAAGAAAGAAACAGATTAACAAAACAAATTACTTTGAAATATGTATGCAAGCAGGAACATCAATGGTGACCCAGTTCTAAACTCGGACTCCATGCGTCACATAATTCGGTACTTCCTGCTCTGCTTCATTCTCTTCAACAGCATTAATTCCAGAACCAATCGGATGGAGGTAGCCTCCGCTGCGGAAAACATCATGATAACTGTTCACAGAAGACTTTGACTTCAAACTTTCGCCTTTGCCATTCCTTGAACAGAAACCCAAACCAGCTCTGTTTTTGTTCACGGGTGGATCCACAAGTCGCCCCCAAACTGCATTATGACCATTACACACAACCTGCTGCGCATCTTTCAGGGAAACCACATAATTATCATTGTTCCTTATGTTATAAATGGATAGGGCTTGGAACTGGGTTCCAACAGCAGCCTCATCCGCTTCTACAATACTGAAAGAGGATAGATGGGATATCAACAATTCCTGCTCCCCATTTATGATCACTACCTTCCCTTTGCGCACAAATTTTAGCTTCTGATGCAGAGTTGAAGTGACAACCCCTGCTTCGTGTATCCACAACTGTCCTAGCAAACAACTATACGTGAGAATAATGTCCATAACCTGGAAGGTTATCAAGAACAAGTGTGGTCCTATATGGATGGGTAAGTCCACCTCACCGATGACAGATTTTCTCAACCCATCAAAATCCTTCACAATGATGCCGCTCGGGCGCATAGGTGTTCCATGATACTTTAACTTCATGAGAGTACTTCTCGGTATAACATTCAACGCGGATCCGTTATCAATTAGCACATTGGATAGCAAATCATTCTTGTAGTGCATAGATATGTGGAGGGCCAGGTTATGATTCCTCCCTTCTTCTGGTAACTCATCATCGCAGAAACTCAAGTTGTTACATGACGTAATGTTTCCAATTATGCCGCTGAATTGATCTAACGGCATGTCATTCTCTACAAAAGCTTGGTCTAGTACTCTCATTAGTGATTCTCTATGAGCGGAGGAATTCACCAATAAAGCTAGGATGGATATCTTTGAAGGAGTTTGCAATAGCTGGTATACAATTTTGTAGTCGCTCATCTTAATTATCTTTAAGATATCATCCACTTCTTTCTCCAATGTAGCTCCACTAGTCTCTCCCGCAGCCTTCTTAGGCTCATCGTTCTCAGCAATTTTCTTTCCAGCAACAGCGTCTCTTCGAACAACTGGCGCAAACACACGACCGCTACGGGTCACCCTGCTATTATCAGCTATATTTCCAACATCTGGTATTGGCTGGATGGGAATTTCCACCCCATCTTCTAAGATTGTAGTGTTGTATTTGTAAGGCACAACCTTATCTGATTCATAGGGAACAAGACCTGGCAGACTAATTACCAATGGGGTAACAGCTGGTTTGCTATGGTACTCCACCTCAAGATGAGTGGGTGCACCGAAGTAAGGTACAATGACATTTACACCTTCCTCAACACAATCAGTACTCAAAAGGTCAATTCCGACAAATAAATCTTCGTCTGAAGAGAAATACTCATCCGCGGAGGCGTACTCTTCCTCTGACTCTTCTCCCATCAAACGAACTTCAACCATATCAACCTCGTGATAATCATCTCTCTGACCCGTGATCTTGATAGTTCTATTGTCTAACATAAATTCAACACCCTCTCTCACAATAGAACATCCTTGGGGGTCTCGACAACAAACTATGCAAGATCCATATTGGTGTTCCACCTGACCAGCAGTACGACAGAAGGTAGCATGCAACTGTATGAGATCTTCATTCAAATGCTCTACTTCAAAAATTCTAAATTCACCCGAACATCCAGAAACCATATTAACTTCCTCTTCATATTCCGCCGTAGGCCTGATTATGTGGATTAAGCCTTCATCCATCATCTCTTGTAAATCAGTCTTTATCTTCTTGCAACCCTGTATATTTGTACTACAAATAGCACAACCGGCATGGTCATGCGTATAATAACTGAATTCACAGAGGTCTGCGTGCATCTTCACCAAATCCCCTCTAACCAGATTAATGTCAAAAATCCAGAAGTCACCTGGACAACCGGCCACCATATTCACAGCATTCACTCCCCCGTGCTTGGGTAGAGGATTGTCTTTCACATTAGGTCCGATGTCTTTGAAAGATAAAATTCCAGAAACTCACCAAACTTTGCACTTCAGTCTTCAAAGGATAACAATTTTCAACACTATGCCCTGGTGCTCCCTGATGAAAGGCACACGTCTGGTCTGCTTTGTAATACCAAGGCAATGGTGATGGCACTGCTGGAGGTGGTCGTGTTTGGACCAACTTCTTTTGAATCAGTGCTGGTAGTAACTCTACATAACTCATGGGAATAGGGTCATAGTTCTCCCTTCTCTGATTATTCCCTTGGTTCCCCTGCTGGGACTGTATTTGATAAGCAACGGTAGTCGGAGCGGCATTCATAACAGGAGTCACTGAAGAAACTTGTTGGTGACGCTGATAATTCCTTCTAGGAGCTTTTATGCTCCTCTCTTGTATAACAGCATTTGTATCCCCCTCTTTCTTCTTTGTGAACCCATAAGCTGGCTTTTTCACACCTCTAAATCCTTCACCCTTCGTCAAACGGCCTTCTCTTACTGCCTCTTCTAAGCGGACACCCACTCCTACCATCTCTGTAAAATCACTTGGGGCACTTGCTACCATTCTTTCGTAGTAGAAAGCGCCTAGCGTCTTTAGAATTTTTTTTAGTCATTTCCTTCTCCTCCATGGGAGGAATCACTTGTGCATCTAATTCGCGCCATCTCTGCGCATACTCTTTGAACAATTCTCTGTCTTTCTGAACCATGGCCCTAAGCTGGTCACGGTCAGGCGCCATGTCCACATTATACTTGTATTGTTTTATGAATTCTTCTCCCAAATCATTAAAGGTATGGATGTTGGCGCTGTATAAACTCATGTACCATTTCATCGCTGCACCGGTCAGACTATCCTGGAAAAAGTGAATTAGCAGACGTTGATCATCGGTGTGGGTAGACATTCTCCTCACATACATCACCAAGTGAGCACGAGGGAAAGTGTTGCCCTTGTACTTCTCAAACTCTGGGACTTTGAATTTAGCAAGCACTTTAACATTTGGGACCAAACACAACTCATTCACATTCTGCCCAAATAGCTCTTTTCCCCTAAGAGCCTTCATCTCTCTTTGCATTCTATCAAACTGCTCTTGAAAATCATCCATTCCGTCATAAAGACCCAAATCTTGACTCGGCAGAGGGAAAGGATGACACACATCTTCATTAACAAATGAAACCAAATTCACCGAAGGAGGTGCAACAGGAATAGCATGCACCACAAGAGGTGCTGGAGTAACAACATTTGGAACCACTGAAGCATCTTGGGGGCCCAAATTGAAACCTTAAGGTGCAAAATTCTCTGGCATTCCCCACGGATAACCCTGAGGCATACGGTTTTGAACAACAGTCGGAGTAGCGGATACAGAAACAACAGGGACTTCAGCATTTGCCCTTGTTGGTTGAGGTTGAACACTCGGTGGCTGATTCTGAGCAACCACCAGAGCTTCCATCAGAGTAGTCAAATTGGCCAAGCCATCCTTCAAAGCAGAAACTTCTTCGCGCAGATCGCGATTCTCCTATTCCAAGTTGTCCATCTTCTTCTTGAAATTAGCCAGAGTGTTGTAGTGATGAGTCATCTTGCTGAATGAAGCGAAAAGCTGGGTAAGGCACCTGGATATGCATAATAAATGCAAGAAATATGTGCAATATGATGCATGATGTGCAATGCATATGATTTTTTTTTACTTTATCACTTAATATTTCAAGGGATTTAACGTTTATAGACATATTGCAAACATCAAAATAATAACACATTTGAAATACTGCAAAAAATTTATTATAATAATTTTAAAATGGATTACAAGTTTCAATGATCCCAAGTACAAGATGAAAATACAATCTAAAAAATCCTGAGAGAAAGAAACTGATAGAGATCAATCTGTACGCTGGCGCTTCCCTGTGAGCCTGGAAATCTGAGCTCTCAACCTCTGGTTTTCTTCCACATGTATGATGGCAACCTCCTTCCAATTATTCGGATCAAGAAATGAGCAATCAGCACCTGCTTGAGGCTTAGGAGAAAATAAACCCCCTTTCCTCTCCATAGACTCTACTGCTCGACTCTCAAGGATCTCGATCAAATCATCTTTCTCCTTCAAGTCTGCTTTGTAGGAATTCTCTAAAGTCTGGAACTTGTTCTTCCAAGCATATCTTTCCCGTTGCATCCTGACCAAAGCAAGTTGCAACTCTTCTAGATCATCTAACAAAGGAGGAGCGATCTTTATAAATAGATCAGACATGGGTGTCTCCCGAGTATACGACATCTTTAACTGAATGGCTCTCGATCGGACCCACTGAAGATATGGCTGCAAAGAAACAACACCCCTAGGTCCCAAATCCTTCTTACTCTTCTTATGAATGTGACGCCAGGCTTTCGCAATATGCTCCCTAGCTTCCCTGCGGTCTTCTCCTTCCTTCAGAAAGAAACTACTCAAATGAATACTGTTTAGTTTATCCCTCATCGGATAACCAAGCTGTCACCGTGCAAGAACATGGTTATAGTTAATTCCTCCCTTAGTACCAAGAAGAGGTACATTGGGGAAACTACCACAACTGTCAATAATCTCTACATCCTGATAAGCTCGATGATACCAATCAATATTTGAGTGAGTAAGTGCCATGATCTTAGGAGCCCGACGAGGTTCCTTCTTGACATCCCAAAAAGCATCAGACTGAGGCATATGAGAGATGAACCACCGGTACAACAAAGGCATGCAACAGATAATCATTCCCCCATGATAAGAACTCCGAAGATGAACAAAGTAATAAGCATCACCCAACAGTGTAGGAACTGGGTTTCCAATCATGAAAATCCTGAGGGCGTTAATGTCGACAAACTTGTCCACATTAGGAAATAAGAATAATCCATAAGCAAGCAAAGAAAAGATGGCCTCAAAGGCAACCGTACTCTTCATTCTGACAAAATAACGAGCTTTCTCCAATAAGAACTGAGTTGGTAATCCTCTAATCCCTCCTTTAGTAGTCATATGGGCTTCCACCTCAGACTTCCCCAGATGAATCAAAGCAGCTATCTCATGTGGTTTTGGCTCACCCTCCAAACCAGTAAAAGGAACCCGATTGGTAACAGGTAAGTCCAATAGATAAGAATACTCCTCCAGTGTAGGCATCAACTGATAATCGGGAAAAGTAAAGCAGTGATACATCGGATCATAGAACTGGACCAAGGTCGAGAGAATACCCTCCTTCATCTTCAGCTTCATGAGAGGAATGATGGATCCATACTTCTTCCGAAATTCTGCAGGACACTCAATCTTTGGAATTAGACTTACTAACTCATCTATCTTGGGATCCTTGAAACTGTATTTCTCGGTCTTTCTCTTTCCAGAATCCATGGTTAACAGTACCTGAGATATTCACGAATAGTCAACCTTTAAACCCCTTAAAATATTATTTTCTTCAAAAGATGCTTATGAGTGCATGGATGCATGATGCAACAATCACACACAAGATCACACATATAGGGTTCATAGGTTCAATGTCACGAGTATGAGGTCGAAGGTACTATCATAAGGTGTTGGTCTGAGAGGTTATCACCTGCTGAACAAGGTTCTAGAGGTTCCCAGAGTCTACATCCTTCCTTCGGATATTACCAACTTCTCGATTAACTCGGTAATTAGTAATATTCTCAAGAAAGACTCGTCCGAGTGTAGTATCGCGTGACAACTATTTCCGGATTACTCTGTCATAGCTTCCGCACTACACCTAAAAGGCCAAGATGGGTTTAGTATTCTACGGTCCTCAGTTTCAGCAAGCTCCCAGGTCGAAAGCAGTACTTCTTCCCGATTACTCGGTAAACGACACTATAGTCAAAGGGGCCTCCACTGAGTGGGGGATCTCATGCCTCCTTTTTTGGGATTACTCCCTCAAAGTTAACATGACTATACCGCCCGTCCTATCTTAGAGTTTGCCCAAGTCCGGGTATAAGACTTATGAGTAATCACCAAGCACCCTGAAAACCAGGAAAATCCAAACAAACATATATACAAAATATAACACATAAACACAATAACACATATACAGATATAAACAAAAATAGGCTTAATCCACTTAGGGATGGACCAACAAGAGGTCAATCTGTCCCCAGTGAAGTCGCCATTTTTCTGTAGCGGTAGAAATGTTCAAAACTAAGCCATTTGATTGACTAGACTTTATACAAATACAAAATAAGAATCGTCACCGCGCTTTATTGTTTCCAAAGGAATGGGAAAAGAGCGAATAACCCAAAAAGAGGGGGGAAAGATTCAAGGTAAGGGGGTTGGTTATGCAAAGGGAAGGTATTAGCACCCTAAACATCTACGGTACTCTGCAGGAACCTCTTTGTAAAATCTGTATATTTTGGCTATAAAAAAGTGTTGTATATAAAATGGATGGTGGAGGTGAGAAAAGAAGTATTTTTTATGATTTTTGCACCCGCCGCGGTTGCGAATCTTTAGTGCCTACATACCACCTTTCGTGCAATAGGGGATCAGGGTACACGTAGTTCCTCTTTTAAAAATTTGAAATACGAGTGTGTTGGTTAATTTTATGAGATAAGACGTCATCGTCATTGTCCGTGTGGAAAACATACTTACTACCCACAATCATGAGAAAGGAGAATTTACATCATCTCAAAGTGGAGGATATGGCTTGGATTTTAAAATCAACAATGCCTCACTCAACATCCAAGTGGAAAATGTCTCACTTCACTACATATTGTAGAAGTATAGTTGTTTACATCACTATAAGGATTGACGAGAGCCTAATCTTTTAAGAAAAAGTTTAAAGGTAAAAGCCAAAGTGGCAAAATGATTTGAAATGAGATTGATTGACTTTTAGTATTCTCATAAAAAAAGTCAAAGTATTATTAAATTAATTGAAGTTTATTGATGAAAATGTTTTGAAAATGTATGGACCTAAGTCCAAGTTTATTATGAAAGTGGTTTAAGTTTCAAAACAAGAAGAGTTTTCAAAAGGAGGGGGAAGATTTTTGAAATTAAAGAAGATGGGAGGAGAAGAAGAGGTTATCCTAAAGCATAAGGTAAGAGCTAAGGATAAGGACCATCTAACCAACAAGAAGCTAAAACTTGACATTATGAGCCAAGATAGAATTTCCATTCTTTGGAGTGAAACCAAGCAAGCAAAGATACTAGACCTCTTCAAATGTATTAAGTCTTCACAAAAATTGGGCAGAGTAACAGATGTATGCGGGTGAATTCTAGATGACAAATAAAGAGTGTAATTACAAAAAAAATCTGCACATAAAAACAAACAAGCAACCCAATGTCTTGAGGTAAACCTCAAGAGCTCCAGACAAAATAATCAGATAAGATCACAAGGTATCCAAGATAGGCCAAGGTTTCTAATCCTAAGTCCAAGAAAAATTCCACTGCTCCATTATGCCAAGGATAGTAACTAAATAGTCTAAGTACCATTAAGAGTTTTTAAGGGTTTAAGTTGATTATTAAGTATCTTAAGAAAAGAAAAAGAAAAACTCAAGTGAGCAAAGTAAAAATGACAAGAAAATAAATGCTCAAATGAGAAAAGATGAAAATGGCATGAAATGTAAATGCTAAAAGATAAATAGTACATAAAGCATGAAAGAGTAAAGGCATAAAATAAACAAGTCAATAATTAGTGGTTAGTTGGATGACCATCTTGAAACTTGCATTTGGAACTCATTAGAGGATTGGTAAAACCAAAGCCTCCACACAACAAGTTGCATTTGCTTTTTGTCAAGTATATCATACATTTGGAATTCTCACAAGTACCATTTAATGATCAACGATGTTTAAGTGATCCGCATTGACCAAAGGTGTTGTAGATCCATTAGAGGATTGGTAGAACCAAAGCCTCCACACATTGAATCTTAAGGTTATTGGATCAAAGAGATCAAATTAACATACTTGGGCTTGCAATCATAAGTTTGAGCCACAAATGATCATTTATTCGAATCGGGACAAAATTTAGCGCTATGTTAAGTAATTGTAAGTGGACTTATATAGAAGTCGCACCTATTTTGAGGCCGGTCAATAGCAATCTATGCACCATTTGTTTTGAGACATGATATAGAGATCATGCTCTAACAACATTTAGTGCAATAAGAAGGGGATGAGATAAAGAGGAATTAGGGTAAAAAGAAAAAAAACCACATTTGAATTAATATTTAATCAAACTATTATTAAAATCATTCATCCAATTTTGTGGAGTCAAACTCAACACCATGGATCCAATGATGTTAATAAAGCCATGACCAAAAAATCAACCCAAGACAGCCATAAAATATTCACAAAATAATAATATAATTAATATGTTCATTAAAGGGTTTTAAAATGTTTTAAAAAAATGGACAATAATGAAGAAAATGCCAATTATATTCAATTTAATCAAGAAATGAAAAATAAGACCATAGAAAAATTAGAAAAAAGGCCAAGTGGTTTTATAAAATTTTTGGGGATTTTTAAAAGTTAGAAACTCTTTTTAAAAATTAAATTAAATGGGTAAAATAAACAAAAATAGCAAAAAATAGTAAAGTCAGAAACCAAAATAAAATAAGGTCACCAATATTTGTCACAATATCATTGGATCATTCCAAATTTTTTCAGAATTTAAAAATGTGTAAAAGTATTTTTAATCATTTTAAACAAATCAAATAAGTGTAAAATTCATAAAAAATATCAAAACACAAAATTAAATTGTGATAAAAAAATCAGAAAGAGAATAATCAAAAATATGTTTCATAATTTTTTCAGATTTTTTGGACTAAAAATGAATTTTCTAGGATTTTTTGAAATTTAAAACAATTAAAATATAAAAATCAGAAAAAGAAAATAAAAGAAAAAAGATGTGGACCATTGGATGAGAGTCAAAATGCATCAGTAATCAAATCCAAGGGATCTGGCGCGCTGTGCATATCACGGTCTTTAATGAATAATGTACAGAATCATTAAATAAATCAGAATTTGAAAATAAAAAATGTCACGCTTTCATTGGTTAGAAGATGACACATTGGTCATCTTCAACCTCCAGCCCTCACGAATTGCAGGTCTCTCAAACTGTAAAATTAGAAGCTCAGACCTATGTCATTCGCTTTGTCTCTTCAAGACGAAGACAACCACACCCTCGCGACAAATTTATATAAACTGTAACTCAAGTAATTTGGAAAGAAAGTTTAGAAAAAGGATTTGAAAATTCATGGTCAGAACGTGCTTCCAGATAAAAGTAAGTGTTACTAGAACCAGGGCAATGAGAGCAACACAGTGATGCCAATGTTTTGAAGAATTGATGAAGGAATCTACCTATTGAAGTTGAGTTGCAGAGCTCTGAAACTAGACTTCTATGGATCAATATAGGGCACGATTCTTGAATGTGATTATATGGTTAGCATCAGGGAGGATCAAGGAAGGTGAATTAATGAAAAAAATGGATTGAAAAAGGCTTGAGAATAGGATTTGAAGTAGCTGAATTCTGAGTTGTGAAGCAAGTTTGGCAGGGTGATTCTGGCTATCTAAGCTTGGGAAATTGAATGGGGATGAACCTCTATTTATAGGGAATCAAAAGGAATGCTCAAACGTGTGGAATGATGCAAATTGGAGGAAAATTGTGTGAACCTGATGCACGAGTAAAGTGTGATCTGATTTGCATCAAAACTCATTAAATCCTTGCGTTTCAAGGCTCTAATCCACTTTGACAACTTGGTTAAACATGTTTAGATCACAAATGCATGCTAATTTGATGTTTAAAGGCCAAAACATGGATTTCAAATTCTGACTTATGGTGAAACTTCAGTTCCAAGTTACCAAGTTTAATCCAATGGCATTTCCACCTCAGGGGGTCTTAGGGAAAAATTCTTGATGCTTTAGAAAGATGAGGTAACAAGCTTTGCAATGGAAAAATAATGGAATCAAATGGATGCTTGAGCTGAAAACTACATGGAGTCAAAGTTGAAGAAAAAGAGTTGACTTTCCATACTTAGAAATATTTCAAATTCTTCTTTAAAAATGACCTATAATCTCTTGCATCTAAACATGGCCTTCCACTCAAAATTTGCTTTTGACCAAAAAAGATGGAATGAAGTAGATCTCTTGAATGACATTTTTCATTTTGAACCAATCAAAATATCCAAAAATTGAGCAATTTATGGCTTGTTGAAGTTGGCCAAAAATCATGAAATGACCTATAATCTCTTGCATTCTTAAGGCAACTTCCATCCATTTTCTTACTTTGCACATAAAAGAAAGCATGAAGTACACATCCTTAGAGTCATCATGAAAAAATAATGGGCTAAAGGTGATAAAAATTGACCAAGTTATGACCATTTGAAGTCACATATGGAAAAAGAGGGATTCATCTAGATGACTTGTAATCTTTCTTCTCCACCAAGTTCCTTCCACATGAAAACTCCTTGGAACATTTGAAGTGATTTATTGGTGACTCTTTGAAGAGAAGAATGTTTTTGGAATCACTCAAAAATACCAAAAGATGAGTAAGATATGCCCCTTTGAAGTCCAAAACCCTAGCCTCTAGATCAAGAAAATGCTTGGTGGAACTTTGCCAAGTTCGAACAAATTTTTTGTGCCAATATTCTTCCTTTGTGAATAGAATTTGTTGGAGATGATGATGAGGACTCATGGACACCAAAACTACTTCCATACCAACTTCAAAACAACTTCAAAGGCGAGGTTTGAATCTCTCAAGACTTTGACTAGGGCATGGAAATAAACTCATGAACCTATGATGCAACTTGCTAAACCTCATTGCCTTTACCTACATTATTAACAAGTAAGACAAACCAATATTGTATTTGTTAATTTAGAGAGAAAATCAAAGCAAAATATCCATGATCACCAAAGAAAACAAGTCAAGGTGCTTGGTAACTCCTCAAAGAGCAAGGCTAAAGATAGGGAGAAGAACCAAAAGCCCTAATGTGATTTTGTGGTGATTGAAACAATATGGTATGATGAAGGGATCTTAGGGGAAAAAATTGGGGTACAACAGGAGGGGATGTATATTACCAGGGTATCAAGTAGGACTGGCCAGCTGCCGAAGATTCAAGCTCCGAGAAGGTCAACTCTGACATCAGTAACATTGCAGGAACTAGCAAAATTACTCGAAGTGGTAGGATCTTTTCTCCCGAAATTGCTCCCCCAAAAGCAGTTTCTGGACCCATCATTATTCCAGGGTCTACTGCAAAGGTTACTCCCACACCTATAATTATCTCCGTAAATAATCCAATTGACAAAGTTGTTATAACCCCTGTAATCATTCCGAATGACTCTCCTGCTGCCGAATTAACCAGGACTCGAGGAAATGGTGTTATAATTGAGCCTGTCCAGACGAAGGCTCAGTCATTGACTATCCTTGAGACCTCCAAGAAAGAAATGGACGAGATCCTAAAAATTATAAAGAGAAGCGACTACGATGTAGTTGAACAACTAGGGAAAACTCCCTCTAAAATCTCCATGTTGGCATTACTACTATGCTCCGAGGCACATGCAAAAGCCTTGGTGAAGTTCTTAAAAACCGCCCATGTACCTCAAGGGACATCTGCTGATCAGTTTCAAGACTGCGTAGCCAGCCTAACTGCAGATAATGGTTTAGATTTCTCAGATGTTGATCTGACGCCGAAGGGAAGGAATCATAATGAGTCATTGCATGTCTCAGTGGAATGTAGGGGCACAACTCTGGCTCATGTTTTGGTGGGCACTGGCTCATCTCTGAATGTACTACCCAAAAAAGCTCTTGATAGACTTGACTGTGAGGGGTTGACTTTGAAGCCAAGCAATATAGTGGTAAGGGCTTTTGATGGCTCGAAAAGGATAGTATATGGGGAGGTAGACATTCCCATAAAGGTTGGAACCCAAACCTTCAATTCAACTTTTATGTGATGGACATCCTCCCTTCATACTCCTGTTTGCTAGGCCAACCATGGTCCACAATGCTGGTGTTGTTACTTCTATGTTATACCAAATGTTGAAGTATCCAGTTCAAGGGAAGATTATCACCGTTCATGGAGAAGAAGAATACATGATCAACCATCTCAATTCCTTCAGATATATGGAATTAGATGGTGAATTCATTGAAACTCCATTTCAACACTTTGAAGAGGTCCCTCAAGATGTGGTAGTGACCAAGGTTATTCCCAAGATTACAAGGCCTCCACTCCGGATGTCATCTCTGAAGGATGCCAAAGCAGTGGTAGAAGAAGGAGGGTGCACTATCTAGGGACAACTCCCAGATATCCCATATAAGTCTGACAAGTTTGGCCTAGGTTTCACTTTAAATGCTCAAAAAGATGTATGCCGTGCCCGTGCTGGAGGGCCACCCTTGAAGATCAACAACCGTGAAGTCAACACAGTAGAAGATGGTAAAGATGGTTGCAACTTGGAGGAATGGATCTTCCCGGCTGTCAATGGAGGGCTCAGTAATTGGGATGCTAGAGACCTCGTCCCGATCACTTTTATCCCTCAGTAATTTGTCTTTACATTTTGTTGGATCTGTAATATTCAAAACAATTTGCACTCTTAAAACCTTGTGTCTTACCCGAGGCACAATGGTCCATTTGTAAGGGTTTTTATCTCATTTCCATATGACATCAATGAATCATGGATGTTTTTGCATACAAACTTTGTGCTCATTGTTTTTCTTTTACATTTTCATTTCTTTCAAAGATATCTATACCCTTACACACACTCACACTCACAATGCAGGTATACATCCATTCGAGATCCCATGGGTAACGATACTGCTATGGCCTTTTGTGACTATGAGAATCTAATCTACTAAGCCGAAGACAAAGGTGAGGAAGATTATGAAGTACCAGGGGAACTTTCCAGACTGCTACAACAAGAAGAGAGAACCATTCAACCTCATGAGGAACCCGTGGATACGATCAACCTAAGTACCGAAGAAGAAAAAAAAGAGGTCAAGGTGGGTGCCAATCTAGAACCCGATATCAAGGAGCGTCTGATTCAGTTGTTACACAATTATGTTGAAGTCTTCGCCTAGTCGTATGAAGACATGCCAGGGCTTGATGAAGACATTGTGGTACATCGTCTGCCTATAAGAGAAGATTGTCCGCCAGTAAACCAAAAGGTTTGCCGCATGAGACCTGACATGTCGGAAAAGATTAAAGCAGAAGTCATGAAGCAATTCAATGCAGGATTCTTGGCTGTCACCTCTTACCCTCAATGGGTTACCAATATTGTTCCTGTACCCAAAAAAGACGGCAAAGTGCGAATGTGCATGGACTACAGAGATTTGAATAGGGTGAGCCCTAAGGATGATTTTCCACTCCCCCACATTGATATCCTAGTTGACAATACGACACAACACAAAGTGTTTTCCTTCATGGATGGATTCTCAGGTTACAACCAAATCAAAATGGCGTATGAAGACATGGAGAAAACAAAGTTTGTCACACAGTGGGGCACATTCTGCTACAAGGTGATGCCATTCGGACTGAAGAATGCTGGGGCAACCTATCAGCGTGCCATGGTAGTTTTCTTTCACCATATGATACATCATGAAATAGAGGTCTACATGGACGATATGATAGCCAGATCTCAAACAGAAGAAGAGCATCTTGATCACTTACAAAAACTGTTTGAGAGACTAAAGAAGTACAAGCTGAGGTTGAACCCAAATAAGTGCACATTTGGGGTACGGTCTGGTAAACTCTTAGGCTTTATCATCAGCAACAAAGGTATTGAAGTAGATCCGGCCAAGGTAAAATAAATACAAGATATGCATGCTCCTCGTACTGAGAAGGAAGTCAGAGGTTTCTTGGGATGTTTGAACTACATTGCTAGCTTCATTTCTCACCTGAGAACTACTTGTGAGCCAATCTTCAAACTATTGAAGAAAGATCAAGTAGTCAAATGGAATGACGAGTTCCAAGTTGCTTTTGACAAAATCAAATAATACTTACAAGTTCCTCATGTGTTGATGCCACCAGTCGAGGGAAGACCATTGATCATGTATCTGACTGTTTTAGAAAACTCAATGGGGTGTGTATTGGGGAAGCATGACGAGTCTGGCCGAAAAGAGCACGCTATTTACTACCTGAGCAAAAAGTTTACCGACTATGAAACCAGATATTCACTGCTCGAGAAAACTTGTTGCGCTCTGGCAAGGGTTGCTCGCCGGCTAAGATAGTATATGCTGACTCATACTACCTTGTTGATATCTAAAATGGATCCGATAAAATACATCTTCGAGAAGCCTGCTCTTTCTGGGAGAATAGCGAGATGGTAGATGATTCTGATGGAATATGACATGCATTATACTACCCAGAAAGCAATAAATTGCAGTGTATTAGCCGATCACCTCGCTCACCAAGCTGTAGAAGACTACCAGTCCAAGAAATTCAAATTTCCGAATGAAGACATCATGACGTTAGACAACTGTGAAGAATCCAGGCCATATGACAGACCTGAACAAGGATCCCGATGGACCCTGTTCTTTGGTGGAGCATCCAATGCACTCAGCAATGGTATTGGTGTTGTACTCATATCTCCAGAAGGGTGTCATACTCCCTTTACTGCCAAACTTTGCTTCAATTGTACAAACAACATGGCGGAATACGAAGCGTGCATCTTCGGTCTCAAAGCTGCCATAGACTTGGGGATCAAATCCTTGGATGTATTCGGAGACTCAGCTTTAGTTATCAGCCAGATCATAGGGGAATGGGAAACCAAACACCCAAACCTTATCCCTTACAAAGAACATGTTTTGACATTACTGCCACATTTTGAGAAGATTACCTTCGAGTATTTCCTGCGAGAAGAAAATCATCTAGCAGACGCTCTAACAACAATGTCATCCATGTTTAAACTTAATTGGGATAACGAGGCTCCCCATATCACCATCGAGCGAATGAAGGAACCAGCGCACTATCACGAGATTAATACTGAAGAAGTAGTGGACCAGCCTTGGTTCCACGAAGTCAAGAGGCATCTCGAGACTCAAGAATACCCCGAAGGAGCTTCAATCAACGATAAGAAGTTCTTAAGGAGATTCTCTGCTAATTTCTTCCTTAGTAACGACATCCTATACAAATGAAATCATGACTATGTGTTACTTCGGTGCGTAGATAAGGTTGAAGCTGAAAGGATCATTGATGAATTGCATGAAGGCACTTTTGGTACCCATTCCAGTGGGCATACGATGGAAAAGAAAATCCTACGGGCAGGCTATTACTGGTCTACCATGGAAGCAGATTGCTATCAACACTCTCGAACCTGCCACAAATGCCAGATTTATGCTGACAAGGTGCACGTACCTCTGGTTCCTCTGAATGTCTTGACGGCTCCTTGGCCCTTCGCTATGTGGGGGATTGACATGATTGGGGAAATCAAGCCGACAACCTCCAATGGAAACCGCTTGATCGTAGTGGCCATAGACTATTTTACAAAATGGGTGGAGGCAACTTCCTTCACTTCCGTTACTAAGAATGTTGTTGCCCATTTCATCAAGAAAAATCTCATTTGTCGGTACGGTATCCCAGAAAGCCTAGACCACGACCAGATAGTAGTTCATTCTCAACTTTCCTCTTTAATAGAGATGATTTCTCAGTCGCATACGGACGACCGAAGTTCCTAAAATTCAACAGAGATGATTCCTCAATAGAACACGGACGATCGAAGTTCCTAAAATTCAACAGAGATGATCCCTCAGTAGAATACGGACGACCGAAGTTCCTAAAATTCAATAGAGATGATTCCTCAGTAGAATAAGGACGACCGAAGTTCCTAAAATTCAACATAGATGTTTCCTCAATCGAATACGGACGACCGAAGTTCCTAAAATTCAACAGAGATGATTCCTCAGTCCAATACGGACGATCGAAGTTCCTAAAATTCAACAGAGATGTTTCCTCAGTAGAATACAGACGACCGAAGTTCCTAAAATTCAACAGAGATGATTCCTCAGTCAAATACGGACGACCGAAGTTCCTAAAATTCAACAGAGATATTTCCTCAGTAGAATACGGACGACCAAAATTCCTAAAATTCAACAGAGATGATTCCTCAGTAGAATACGGACGACCGAAGTTCCTAAAATTCAACAGAGATGATTCCTCAGTAGAATACGGACGACTGAAGTTCCTAAAATTCAACAGAGATGTTTCCACAATAGAATAACGGACGACCGAAGTTCCTAAAATTCAACAGAGATGTTTCTGCAATAGAATAACGGACGACCGAAGTTCCTAAAATTCAACAGAGATGATTCCTCGATGGAATAACGGACAATTGGAGTTCCTAAAATTCAAACAGAAACGACTCACCAGCAGAATAATGGACGACCGAAGCTCCTAAAATTCTACTTCTCTCAACAAAGACCAGCCTTCCCCAACGGAATCTTCTTCAACGACAGGTATACAAGCTCTCGCTAAGGAATCCCTTATGAGATCGACACTCCTTTAGATGGCATATTTAAGAACACCCCCCGTCATCAATTTCCAAATGGCACCTGTAAGCCCATTCCCGATATCGCAAGACGGACACCACTTCATGCGAGTGTAAATTTCTGGGCACTCTAGTGTTCAATCATCTTCCTCCTTCGGACCACGAAAGGCACGGAAGCCAATCTACACCCTCAGGTTTAAGAAGATTGAACAGGGGCAGCTGTTGTACCGCAAAATTTTCCCTCCCATATTTCTCAAAACATTTCAAGAAAGATCCCCAAGTTGCTCAAGATAGTCCAAGGGTTGGCCAGACAAGCTCTCTCCTAAGGCAGTCTACCTCAAATTAGGGTTTTATATTGCATCAAGATACTTGAGTCCAAGGGACCCCAAATGCTCAACATTGTCCTAATATGTTATCAAGATGATCCATGTCAAGTTTCAAGACTTGCAGAGAAAGTTTGCTCAGTCAATTGCTCAAAGGCCCAAAAATTGACTGTGCTAGGGCAAAAGTCAACTATGCCTAAAACTTCAAATTTTGCCAAATAGGCCCAATCTTTTTCACTTGTTTTGAGTTGGCAACATAGTCCACGAGTTCTAGCCCTTGCCACTTGTCCTTATCATGTTTTTATTATTTATTTTGATTTTTATTTGAATTAATTCAATTTAAATCAAAACAAAATCATATAAAATCCAAAATATTGAAAACAAAAGATTTTGTGCTTGTTTCAGGTTTTAAATTATAGCTAGCAAATATTCAAATTCGTATCAAGGCATGGTGTGTACAAAAAGAATGAATTAAGCCATTTTTGAAAAGATTTTCAAGGTGTATCAAATCAATATCCAATTCATTGATGGAGGAAGATTGAGATCAGTTATCAACCCTAATACATTCCTTGATACATATAGAACAAGAGCAGACCAAAAACTAGGAGAAAAAGAGGCATATGAACCAGAGCAAAACTTGAAAAAATACCAAGTGTAAACACAAATTCACATTTAGAGGCCAATTCAGGACCTTTGAATCATTCCAATCGTCTCCTGAGGTCATCAGCAAGCCAAAGCAATCAAGAACAAAGCCTTTCCAGTACCAAAAAGCGCTGTAAGTCATCCACGACATCCATGAACTTTTGAATTCGGTTTGCACAATTTAGGCATTGTTAACATGAATTAACCATATATTCTTGATCCATGGAACATTTGCAAGCTTTCTATATTATTTGATTGCATTTTCATGGCCTATGGTGGATTTCACCATTATTAGGGTTCTTTGTTTCAAATTGGGATTTTCGCTTACAGGAAAAATTGGGCCATAAAAGGGCCACCTTTGTGTTCAGCAAGGCCAGACGAAGCCATCCATGGCCTTCGTTTTTATTTATAACGCTTGTGTTAAGTTTTGAGATTTACAGGGGCAATAGCTACGGACAAATGTCCGTAGGTAAAAGTTTGAAACTTTTACCAACAGAAGCAGATTGAAGATGACTGCGTGGCACCCCTCTATTGGCTTGTTCAAAATTTCGCGCGTTGATTTGATACATAGGGTCCTTTTAATATTTGTTTATTATTTTGTATTATTATGACAACAAGAACAAATGGCCCAGTGGTAGCCAGGCAAGCATTAAGGCATTGGAAAGCTTGTGGTCAGGGGTTTGACCCCTGCCTCCAATGTTTGTTATTTTTCTTAAATTCTTTCAGGTAATCACGTGCGTTTGCATATCCAAGGCCTATCATACGTCTTCAAGATCCAGTCTGCCAAGTGGCTAGATGGCCAAATCTGATGGCCAACATAGGGAGAGCACCATGGAGCCTAGTCAAGGCAATGCGCTGGATCCAAAAAAGTCAAACGTGGACATTCTTCTTGGGCCCATAAATGCTTCCCATACCCCCCAGAATTGCTGTTGCAGGCCCATTCTCTCTTTCTATTTTTCTTTTATATTTTATTTTATTTAATTTAATTAATTAATTTATTTTACTAACCAATTAAATTATTTTCTTTTATCAAAAAAATCACAAAAATATTACTTTTCATAAATTAGGTCTAGATTTTTATTTTATTAAAAATTAATTAATTTAATTAGATTGTTAATTTAGATAACTTTAATTCTTTTTGTACATAATTAAAATTAATTAGAACAAATAGGTTTTATTTCTAACTTAATTATTTTCTTTTCTTAAAAATAACAAAAACATAAAAAATATGTCATTTTATTATTTTTATTAATTAATCCAATCACTAATTAATTTGCACATTTATTTTTAACCTAATCTTCTTTTCTTTAAAAAATATTAAAAAACAACAAAAAAACATTTTTCGTTTGATTAGGTTAGAAGGGTCAAAACCCTAATTTCTTCCCGATCTTAATTTTTCTCGCGCGCTTTATTTTTATTATTTATCATATTGATGTAACTGCCTACAGTTTGTAATAGTTAATTATGACGTTTATTTCCATTTATTGCTTTATTTTCAAAGGGTTTATTTTTTTGGCTATGTAAATACCCGAAGCCTTGTAATAGCATAGTTTAATTTCTGTACTTTAAATTCCGCAAATTATTAACTGTTAGATGTATGATATTAGGATGCATGACAAGAATGTATGATTAATTTTGAAACATTAGATCACCCTAAATATGCAAAGATAAATAATCTGAAATTGAATCACTCGCACATGCGCACTCCTAGGGTACACTCCCACTTGGTTGCCTTCGGTAAACGGTCATTGAGTATAGGATGCTTTAGTGGTCGTCCTTTTGTCCAAAGATCAAAGTTGTCGCGGAATGGTTGCCTCGGATATTATTGCCTCGAATAAATTGATCTAAGACATTAGAGTTATTACTAAAATGTCCTAACATTGCTTTAGTGACCGTATGTCCCTTTTCGAATTGAACCTCAAAACTCCAACGACGATGCTACCTACTCACTAATAGTGGATAGCATTGTCTAAAGGAAACGAACATATAACAATTCTTTTTTCGAGTAGGTAGATTAGCTCTTAAGTACTTGCTCAATCAAAACAAACTTTTTTTTCACACTTACACTCCTTTACAAACAAAGTTTTCAAAAACACTTCATTACACTCTTGAAGATAAAAGCAAGAGTTAAATCAAAGTCAAAATAAAAACTTTTCAAAGCACACAAACACAAAGAAAACAATTTTGAAAATGATGAGCAAGTACCGAAGAGCCCATAGATAACTACGGATAGAAAGGATGCTAATACCTTCCCTTTCTATAATCTACCCCCCGTACCCAGAAATATCTTGAAAAAGGAATTTTTCTGTGATTTTTTCCTTTCCTTGTTGGATAAAATAAAAGACGGTGGCGACTCTTGCTTACCACGACATTTTGCAAACACAAACGCAAAACACTAACCAGCATTCCTTAAAAAATAGGGAAACACGTCCCGGTTCTGGCCACCGTATCAGAAATACCTTTATCACTGACAACGAAACCCAGCAGCTTACCAGACCTTACCCCGAAGGTGCATTTGTTCGGGTTCAACCTTAGCTTATACATCTTCAACCTGTCAAATAGTTTTTGGAGATGGTCGAGGTGTTCTTCCTCAGTCTGGGACCTTGCGATCATGTCATCAACATAAACCTCAATCTCATGGTGAATCATGTCGTGGAACAAAGCGACCATGGCGCGTTGATAAGTTACCCCAACATTCTTCAACCCAAAAGGCATTACCTTGTAACAGAAGGTGCCCCACTGCATAATGAAGGTTGTCTTCTCCATGTCCTCGGGAGCCATCTTAATCTGATTGTAACCAGAAAAACCATCCATAAAGGATAAGATCTTGTGTTGCGCGGTGTTGTCGACCAGAACATCGATGTGAGGGAGTGGGAAATCATCCTTGGGGATCGCCCTATTCAGATCTCTATAGTCTACGCACATCCGTACCTTACTATCCTTCTTAGGCACCTGAACAACGTTGGCAATCCACTGTGGGTAAGAAGTGATAGCTAGAAATCCGGCGTCAAATTGTATCATGACCTCAGCTTTGATTTTCTCAGACATCTCGGGGCACATACGGCGAACCTTCTGCTTTACCGGAGGACAGTCTTCTTTAGTCGGCAGACAGTGTACCAAAATGTCAGTGTCTAAACCAGGCATATCTTCATAAGACCAGGCGAAGATCTCAACATAGTCGCGTAGCATCTGTATCAACCGTTGACACTAGGCTCCAGATTTGCACCTATCTTGACCTCCTTCCTGTCTTCCTCTGTACCCAAATTTACTGATTCCACTGGCTCTTCATGAGGCTGTATGGCCCTCTCTTCCTGCAGTAACAGTCTAGCAAGTTCCCCAGGCACTTCACAATCATCCTCACCTTCGTCCTCGGCTTGGTTGATCGGATTTTTGAAGTCATAACTGGCAGTAGCAGAGTCATTATCAATGGGATCCAGAGTGGATGTGGATATGCATTACGATATGTGAGTGTGTGTAAGACAATAGCTGTTTTAATAAAGTGCAAGATAGAAAGGAAAAACAAGGAGCGCAAAATTTGTAATGCAAGAAAACGTCCAATGCTTTATTGATGATATATGAAAATGACAAATAATAAGCCCTCACAAACAAAGCCAAGGTGCCTCGGGCAAGGCACCGGGCCGTAAAGTTTCAAACTGTCTGTTACAAATCTCAAAACAAAAGTCTATTACTGTGTAATAAAAGAAACGGGCACAGAGTCTTTTGCCGTCCAGTTGTTCAATCCACCGTTGGTAGTCAGGTAAATCCAACTTTCGATATCTAACTCTTCTTCATCATCCTCAATTGCATTCACTCCCTGATTACTGATGTGTAAAAGAGGTCTTCTAATCCGCGCGCTCCGAACAACCCTTTGAGCTTCTTTTTAAATTACAGCCCTGACATCCTTAAGGGAGGCCATCTTCATCGGAGGTTTGTCAGCAGCAACTTCAGTCAACGCCAGAGTCTGGGGGACCTCTTCAAAGTTCTGACACAGGGTTTCGATGAATTCCCCATCCATCTCCATATAGCAAAAGGAATTAAGATGAATCACCATATACTCTTATTCACCTCGTACGGTGACGATCTTCCCCTTTACTTGATATTTCAACATCTGATGGAGTGTAGAAGTCACTGCCCCAGCCTTATGAATCCAAGGGCGACCCAGCAGGCAAGAATAGGATGGTCGGATATCCATCACATAGAAAGTAGATGCAAAAGTCTGAGAGCCAACTTTAACTGGGACATCCACCTCCCCGTGCACCATCCTTTTTGTCCCGTTGAAAGCCCTGACCACAATATTGCTCGACTTCAGAATCAAACCTTCACAGTCCATACGGTCTAATGCTTTCTTTGGCAGAACGTTCAATGAGGAACCAATATGCACTAGTACATGGGCCAGAGTAGTGCCCCTGCACTCGATCGAGACGTGCAGAGGATCATAGTGATTTCTTCCTTTAGTAGTTAGATCTGCGTCTGAGAAACCTAACCCGTTGTCGGCAGTCAAACTGGCTACACAATCTTTGAATTGATCAGCTGAAGTCTCTTGCGGCACATGCGCAGTTTTGAGGAAAGAAATTAAAGCCTTTGCGTGGGCTTCATAACATAACATTAAGGACAACATGGATATTTTTGACGGGGTCTGCCCCAGCTGCTCGACTACGTTGTAGTCACTCTTCTTGATAATCTTTAGAATTTCCTCTATCTCCTGCTTAGAGGTTTCCACAATGATCTTCTTAGGCGCCTCCATCTGGGCAGGCTCACCTGTGATTTCTTTGCCCCGAGTGACAAATGGCTCGGTGACAAGGGTGATAACTGGAATAGGAACTGGGACAGCAGCTGATGTACTGGCAGATGGAATGACAACGGGCTTGTGAACAGTCAGAGGGGAAATCTCAGGAGAAAAGAGTCTTCCACTTCTGGTGACCTTGCTAGTCCTGACAATATTGCTGACATAAGCATCAACTTCTTTAATCTTTAAGCTTGCTTAACTCCATGGTAATACACATCGCCCCATAGTGCCAAGGGACAGCCTTATCCGATGTGTATGGGATAGGACCCGGGATAGTAATGATTAACGGAGCGACTCTCGGAACGGGTGTAATCCTAAAAGCCTTTCTCGAGGAAGCCTTGTAAGGATTGGCGGAAATGGTTATGATGGCAACATCTTGAATTGGAACCAACGAAATCATAGTCTTCTCGAACATGATCTCTTTGTTATCCATCAGGCGTTGAACACCTGATTTCAATAGATGGAAATCAGTAGGAAGAATTGAACACATGTGGCAACCTTCGCCACAACCCAGAAATAAACCGACCAACAATAGATTCTTCTTAACTGTCATCAAAGGAGTAGAAATTTCTTCCACGGAGGTTACAAATAAATCATCATCCACAACATTTACTCCATGACCATGTTTGGGCATAGGAGCAGTTATGACGTTGGGTTTCTCTGGAGCGTCAAACTCAATCTCTTTAGCTTCGATCAAATATTGCACCGTATTCTTCAAGGCCCAACAGTTATTTGTATCATGACCTGGGCTATCGGAGTGATAGGCGCAGCGGGTGTTCGGGTTATATAGCAGAGATGTGGTGTTGGGATTCTTCGGGGCTTCCCTCAGAGTTACCAGGTTAGTCTTCAATAACTGTGGTAGAATCTGAGACAAGGTCATATTAAGCCGAGTGTACTGTCTTTGTGGTCTCTCCATTCTTTGTTGATTGTTGCGTTATGGGGCAACGGTGGGTCTTGATATTACTACCGCATTTACTGCTTGATGGCGTTCAGGTCTGCTTTGGCTCCTCGAGCTATAAACTGCACTAGCTTCTTTCTTACCAGTGAAAGGCTTCTTTATTGCACTTGACGATGCATCCTTCTGTATCTTACCACTTCGGATACCAGCTTCTACTCTTTCCCCAGTCAAAATCAATTCAGTAAACCCAGATGACAAACTGCCGATCAGATGATTGAAAAATGGACCAGACAACGTCCCTAGAAACATATCAACCAACTTCCTATCAGACAAAGGGGGTTGGACTCTTCCAGCCACATCTCTCCACTTCTGATCATAGTCCTTAAAACCTTCACTTGCACCCATAGACATACCCTGAAGCTGAGTACGAGTGGGAGCAAGGTCGATGTTATACTGATACTGCTTGTAAAAAGAAGCAGCAAGGTCCTCCCAGTTTCGGACATTAGCTCTTTCCAATTGATAAAACCATTCAAGCTGAGTCCCTAACAGACTATCTTGAAATAAATGTACCCACAAATTTTTATCAGCAGTTTAAGGTTGGATTTTTCGGACATACGAGCAGAGATGGAGTTTTGGACAGGATACTCCATCGTACTTGGCAAAAACTGAAGCTTTGAACTTATGAGGGATCACCACCCCAGATGCTAGTCCCAGATCTCTGAAGTCCAAACCAGGTATCTTCTGAATCTCCATAGCACTCAACCGGTCTTCAAATTGGTTGTACCTATCCTCAGCAGGAGGATACTGTTCTTCATCATAATCTGTATCATTATCATAAACTACAGGACTAGGACCCTTTTCTTCTTCTTGGTCTTCCTCTCCTTTGCATGAAAGGGACAAATCAACTTGTTGTTTCAGCTTATCCCCAAACCTTTTATGCATGCTATAAAGAACAACCTTCTTCTTCTTCTTCTTCTTCTTCTTCTTCTTCTCCTTCTCTTTCTCTTTCAGGATGAGAGCTTTCAAATCCTCTTTCCGTTTAGCCAAGTTTAAGAACATCTCTTGGAATTGGGTGTTTTGCGCCTGAAGATCTTTGATAGCTTGATCAGAAGACATAATTGCTGAAATAAACAGCGAAGAAGATGAGAAACCTGTAATGGTACCTGTAATGATGTGCATGATAATGGGATGCGTATGTAATGATTTCAAAGACTTTGGGAGATTTAAATTTACAAACTAAGAAATAAACAAACTTTATTAGATTAACTTGTAAAAATGTTTAACAATGCCTTTGAGGCGTTACAAAAGAAATAAATGGAAAACAAATCTAAACTAGAAAAAGAAAAATCAGAAATCCCATGGACGCTTCCCCTTCGTGCTGACATAGTCATTAATCATTCTTTCATTCTCAAGTTGCTTGGTGAGCTTCAAGATCTTCCTTTCTTGCTCATGGTACTTCTTCCGGTAGGTAACCCTCTCCTTTTTCAGTTGAATCCAGGATCTCTTCAATGCTCCAAGATCACTGGGCATGTAGGGATAAAAGACTGTATAAGGAACACCCTCTTCATTGGTAGGCTCCAAAATCACTGGCAACACAGCTTCATAAGGCATCCCAAGCTTCTGGGCTCGAGCTCGGACCCACTGGAGATAAGGTTGCATAGGGAGAGAAGTCTTTGGTCCTAGCTTTTGAGGGTCAGCCCTGTTCACCCTGCCCTAGGCTCGTATACACCTTCGGCGATGCTCGTCAGCGTATTCCTTGTAGTTAAATGCAATATCTGTAAGAAGTAACTCATGAGGACCGTCTCTCCAAGCGCGACCGAATTATCGTAAAGCTAAACAAGGACTGTAGGTTATACCCCCTCTGATTCCAAGCAATGGGACATTAGGGTATCCCCCATATCGATCAATGACAGCAATGCTCTCTATAGCCTTGTAACTCCAAAGAATGTCTGTATGGGCAAGGGACATTAACCTGTAAGACCATCATAACCCTTCCTCATTCTTCAACACGGACTTGGGGAGGTGAGGAATAAACCCCCTCGCCAGCAGCGGCATACAACATATGAGAGTCCCTCTTCTACGCACAGTACGAGTGTAGAGGGCATGCAAGATGTCACCCAGAAGAGTAGGCACAGGATTGCGGGACAGGAAGATCTTAACCGTATTCACATCTATGAAGGAATCTGGATTCGGGAAAAGAACCAAATCGTAGATAAGGAGAGCCAAGATGTCTTCAAAATCCTGAAAATCCAAGTTATCCCAGAATATTTGAGCTTGATCTATCAGAAACTTAGCTAAGAAACCTTTAACCCCGCTTCGTGTCTCCCAGTTGGATACTACATCAGCCCTTTTCAAATGTAGAGCTGAAGCAATGTCTTCTGGCCTAGGAGTCTCTTCCAAACCTGTTAAGGGCATCTGCTCGATGATGGATATGCCCAATAAGTGAGAAAACTCTTCCATAGTAGGAACTAGCTGATAATCTGGGAAAGTGAAGCAATGATGCACATGATCGAAGAACTGGAAAAGCACACTCATCATCTGCTTATCAAAATTTGAGGTAACCAAGCTAAGAAGCTGACCATGTCTCCTAATGAATGAAGAAGTATCAAAAACTTTTAAGGCTAGCTCTTTGAATTGAGCAGGTATTTGCACAAAGTTAACTCGGATGGTGTTTCTGCGCATGGAAGCCATAATCTGCAAAACAGAACAAAGATAAATCCCCTCGGTCTTTGAAATGGTTAGTATAATGAATTATGCATGCTATGTTATGATGCATGATGTCATGGTAAAGCAAACAATAGGTATAGCAGATAACTGACATGGTAAAGGCAAACAAGTCACACAAGAGCCCTTAAGTTTCAGGCTTGCATGGGGTCTAGGTATTACCCTCTTGAAGTTCAATTGGTTTCAACCTGTCCTAGTAATAGTAACCGGGTTCTAGAGGTTCTCAATATCATTGACCATCCTCCATCGTTCATGGTTTCAGCTCACGCAATCTTTTCTTGCGGCCGGAACTATCTCGAGAGTATGGTCTCAATGAGTGTAGCATCGAGTATCAACCAGTTCTCAGCTTTACACCGAGGCCGGCTATCTCACTACTTCCTAATGGCCAAGTTGGTCAATTATAGGTTCTAAGGTCAGTTTATGTTTAACGACACACATAACAGCCTCGTATTCTCCTCGTTTCTCCATAAGGGATACGGGTACCAACTAATATGCCACATCAACATAGCTACTGCTTCAATCGTATCGGTCTACGCTGTACAGTTCCCTCACAGTTTATTGCTACTTACCTAAAAGGTGTCCCCCAGATCCGGGTTAGGATCTATAGTAACTCCCGATACAAAACCCTTTAACAGTAAAGCAACCAAAACAAACAAAAGAAGTAATTTATAATGAACTAGATCCTAAGGTATACCCCACTTATTTATCCCCAGCAGAGTCTCCAGTTCTGTGATACGGTGGCAGAACCGGACTAGTTTTTAGGAAAATGTTGGTTTGCGTTTTGCGTTTGTGTTCGTAAAATGTCGCGGTAAGCAAGAGTCGCCATCGACTTTTATTTTATCCAACTGGAAAGGAAAAAAGCACAAAAAAAATTCCTTTTTCGAGATTTTGAGTACGGGGGGTAGATTATAGAAAGGGAAGGTATTAGCACCATTTCTATCCGTAGTTTTCTATGGGCTCTTAGGTACTTGCTCATCATTTAAAAATTGCTTGTGTGTGTTTGTTTTGAAAATTTTTGTTTTACTTCGTTTTAACCCTTGCTTCTATCTTCAAGAGTATTACAAAGTGTTTTTGAAAACTTTGTTTGAAAAGAGTGTAAGTGTGAAAGAGTTTGATTTTGAGCAAGTACCTACTAGCATCTACCTACTCGAAAAAAGATTATTTTTGTTCTTGTTTCCTTTAGACAGCGCTATCCTACTTATTTGAGAAATAGAAAGCACCGTCGTTGGAGTTGTAAGGGTAAATTCGTAAGGGACGTACGATCACTAAAGCAACGTTAGGACGTCTTAGTAATAACCCTATTGTCTTAAGATCATATTCGAGGCAACATTTCCGAGGAAACCTTTCTGAGGAAACATTTCCGAATGGGACTTTTGATCTTTGTTAGACAAGAGGGTAACCACTAAAACACCCTATACTTAATGATCGTTTACCGAAGGCAACCGAAGTGAGAGTATACCCTAGGAGTGCGCATGTGCGAGTGATTTGATTTCAGTTATTATCTTTGTACATTTAGGGTTTGCTAATCATTTTAAAATTAACATACATTCTTGTCATGCAATCCTATTATCATACATCTAACAGATGATATTTGCGAGAATTAAACTACGAGAAATAAAACTACGCTATTACAAGGCTTCGGGGAGGGGGATTAATTACATAGCCAAAAACCCGTAAAATGATAAATAAAAGAAAAGGTCCTAATTAAACTATTACATCCCATGAGCAGTTACATTAATAGTGTAAAAATAAATAAACGCGCGATGAATCGAGAACGAGAGAAAATTAGGGTTTTGACCCCGTCTAAACCTAATTAAAAGAAAAAAATCATTTTTTTTTGTTGTTTTTGATTATTTTGAGAAAATAAGGCTTATAATTAAATAAATACAAACCTAATTACTAATTAACTTAAATTAAGAAAAATAATTAATTTTGACCTATTTTTGCATTTTGGTTATTTTAAGAAAAGAAAATAAAAGTTAAATCAAACAAAACCCTAATTTTCTAATTTTGTTTTAAATTATTTACAAAAGGTTAAAATTGCCCTAGAATTAAATTAAACTAATATTAAATTAATTTTGACAAAATATAATAAAAAAAACTAAATTCTAATTTGATGAAAAATTGATTTTATGAATTTTTGTAAAAAAGGAATTAATTTTTGTGTTAGAAAATAATCTAAACAAAATTAGATAAATAAAAGAAATATAAAAGAAAAGAGAGAAATGGGCCTGGTATCAAAGTAAAAGGGGGGTGTCAATAAGCCCAATAAGCCTGGGTCCACGTTGACTCTCATGATCCAATGTTACAAGTTGACTAGGGTGCATTGTAGACCTCCAAAGGATGGCCCTTGGATCCAGCTTGTGGACATCTGGTTGACTGATCATTGAGGACGTATGGTGAACCCCTTACCTGTACACATGCCTGATTATACAAGAAAAAACATTATGAAATAATACGGGGACCTGGGGATCGAACCCAGGCCCTTTGGCAATTCCAAGCGCTTCCTGGCCAACTGAGCTAACATGCGTGTTTGTATATGGGAGAACAAATAAAAAGATTATATGGAAAAAACACAAATTAACATATGCCAGCGCGCGAATTTTTGAATGGACGAATGGTGTGTTGCCACGCCACCTTTCTTCTTCCTTCTTCCGTTGGCAAAAGTCCAGACTTTTTCCT
The DNA here is from genome assembly GCA_948472305.1 of Vicia faba. Lineage (NCBI taxonomy): Eukaryota > Viridiplantae > Streptophyta > Magnoliopsida > Fabales > Fabaceae > Vicia > Vicia faba. Next base: position 1,417,358,610 of record OX451737.1, on the reverse strand, counting down.
ACGGACAAAGTCTGTAACTATAGCCCCTGTGATTTCCCAAAACTCCCTGCAAGCATGATAAACTCATAACAATGGTACCAATCAACTCGTGACAACCTCACGAGCATCATGGTACCTTAATAGTAGCCCAATTGTACCTGTAATCAAAATCCCTAAAAACGAAACCTTAACCCTAATCATGGCAAATCTCTGTATAGTTAACAAAAATGCAATTAATCATCATCATTAGCTTGCAAATGTTTCAAGGATTCAGAATATATAAACAAATCATGCTAATAATGCCAACTTTATGAGATTCGATTTCAAAAAAGTAGGGATGTCGTGAGGTACTTACAGTGAGTTTTTGGGCACGAAAACGCTTGCTAATGGTTGGGATGGACTCCTTGAATGGCCAGCAAGCGAATGAGATAGCTGGGAAGGCTTGAGATGGCTTGGAACTATGAAATCAGATTGCCACTTTTGTTGAGTTTTTTCAAGTTTTTTCTCAGCTTCTCACGCCTCCAATCCTTTTGCTTTTGCTTTGGATTTGTTCCATATATATCACATAATCAATTAGGGTTCCAAGTTTACATCAAATCCTTGCAATTATGAAGATTTGATCCTTGATTCACACTTGTATCCAATCTTTCCAAAACAAGAAAATTCAATATTTTTGTGTACAAACAAGCCTTGCACGATTTGATCTCATTGCCAGCTATTCATGGACCTGAAATATGCACAAAATCTCAAGGTTTAAATGATTTTGATATTTTCATTATTTATTATTGATTTTATTTGATTTAAATGAAATAAAAATCAAAATAAATGACAAAAATAAAATAAAAACAAATGGGAAGCATCATGGGTCGTGGACCATGTTACAAACTCAATACAAGCACAATAAGATGGGCCCATTTGACAAAAATTGCAATTTTGGCCACTTTTGACTTTTGGCAATTTTGCAAAAAAGGTCAACTTCAACAATGCATAACTCCTTCAATTTTGACCCTAGAGATGTGTTCTTGGACTTTTTAGAAAGCTCAAGATGTCCTCCAAGAAACCCTTTTGGTCTCATATCAATTGAGTCTTCCATGTTCATGTATGAAGCTTTGACAAAAAAGGTGTTTTTGTTGACTTTTCAAAATGACCTATAATGTCCAAATTCATAACTTCTTGTGAGCGCATATTTTGAACTTGGGAGATGAAGATGAATTATTGGTAATTGCATCCTCTTCACAATGAGCTTTAGATGGGTCATTTCTAATAAAGTATGAGAAAGTTATGCTTGGTCAAAGTTGAGTTGACTTTTCCTGCAAAACCCTAATTTATCAACTTTTGGGTTTTGATGAATTGTGAGCAATCCTTGATGAATCATGATCAACCATTTATTAAATGATGAATAATGCTTAAAAATGAGGATGTTGACCAAAAATATTGAAGTTTGGCTGTATGTGGGCCACAGTTGACTTTTGCCCTAGCATAGTCGATTTTCAATCCTTTGAGCAATTGACTGAGCAAACTTCCTCTGTAGGGCTTGAAACTTGACATGGATGATCTTGAGAACATATTAGGACAATGGTGAGCATTTGGGATCCCTTGGACTCAAGTATCTTGATGCAACATGAAACCCTAATTTGAGGTAGACTGCCTTAGGAGAGAGTTTGTCTGGTCAACCCTTGGACTTCCTTGGGCAAATTGAGGATCTCACTTGAAATGTTTTGAGAAATATGGGAGGGTAAATTTTGGGGTACAACACTATCCAAGGGGAAAGAAGAATTGAAAGCACTCCTTGTTGGGAACATGACCAAGAAAAATCCCGAAGATAACAAGGATGACCAGTTAGAACAACTGCAAGCTGAGAAATAAAGGATGAGAATCCTGATGAGTAGTCAGATGGATCTTATCCAAAATTTAGCTCGGGGACAAGAAGAGTTAAGGATTCTGATCAGCAAGCTTTATCAAGACAGATATGACCATCTGGGGAAAACTTCTAGGATTTGGGGCCTAATAAATGATCAACCTCTCTTGGCAGACAATGAATCAAGTGACATGTTCATGCGAAAACATATTGAAAATAAACTCGGGAGCGGTGAAATTCAGGGGACTGCATCTTCATGTACTAAGAAAATACCATACAATTGAAAGAAGGAGTCAATTAATGTATACAACCATAAGGATCGTAATAAGAGTGATCTTAACCAATTTGTGGGGGCAGTGCGGATCTCTAATCCAGCACCGGTGCAACAACAACGACAAGGCGATCAACATAAGCAGGACACGCCCAAAAGGCAATTCACCAAAACTAAAATGTCCTTGGATCAAGTATTGAAACACATGTTGAAGATAGGGTTGATGATATTGAAGGGTCCTCCTCAGAGTCCCAACACCACTTCTCCTCCGTTTAATCCTAATGTGAGATGCGATTATCATTCCAATAGTCCTGGGCATGACATTAATAGATGTTAGGCATTGAAAAACAAGATGCAGGACTTAATCGACAAAGGAGCGCTGGAGTTCACACAAGATGGTCAGACTGAATTCTTCTGCCATCCCTCAAAGGCACACCATCTGAAGTAACAAGTTCAGACAAAGAGGCTTTTTTTTCTTTTGAATTTTCAAATTGTAATTTCTTTTGATTATTCGAACACTTATTTTATGGAAAACTTTGGTTATTCCATTAATGCATTGCATATGTTTGTCTTGAATTAATCCATTCGTTTTCACTATATTGAAACTATGATTTTACTTCCTTTTTGCGATATTAAAATCTCAATTAAAAGTTATAAGCCTTTAGAGGGAGGATGACGAAAAAGATACCACAATCTCTACATTATGCTTTTGAACAGACCTTGCTGACAATGTACATGCGTTGTTTTAAATTCTAAATAGTAGATTTATAAGGAAGATAATCCCTAGTTAACCCCTTTGAGTCTAAGAAGTAGGAGTTTTCTTTTTCACGCAAATTGAAACCTTTAATCATAACCTAAGGCAGGGTAGTTTCTCAGTTAATTCAAATGTGCATTCAGTTGCAAGCTCTACCTTCATACACGACAAATAGTGTTGAAGATGCTCTTCTAAATCAAAAGACAATGATGGTTCCCCGTAATCACTAAAACATGCAATCATTATTTTTCAAAAGAAAAGCCCGTTAAGTCAAAAACTATGAAGGAGACTTAAGAAAAAACTGGGCATCCCACTAACTGTAATCACAAAAGAAACAGTTCAGGCAAAAGGTAGGGATAATAAAATAAAATAAAAGAGGTCGCCACAAATGCTCAACAAAACAAAAAATATTACAAAAAATGACTGCCTCCTCAAAATAAACTTTCATCATCCGAACCATCACCGAAATATCAGGGGCAAAGATTCCAGACTCAATTGGGATCTAAACTCACAATTAACTAAGTATAGGACTGAAGAGCATCACGAAGAACAGGTTGGGTACAAATAAAGTTTGAGCCTTTATCCTGTGTTTCTTAAACCGTGAACATGTTACAACCCTTAAAAGTACTAACTGAAGCATGGGTTAGTTCGAAAGCATACTGTTATAAAAGGTATCTTGACTCCCGTAAGGTTTACTATAAATCTTGAGTTGAATTCATATTCTTACAAAATTCTGTATTTACTAAAAATGCATTTTCAAATCTTCAAAGACAAACATAAGCTTTGCATTTTTTAAATACCATTGTTTGCATATGACTAATTGTTCGATAGCAGATATATTCACACGATAGATATTCAATGAACATAAATCCTCTCAATGAACAAAATCACCTCAGATAGAAAGACATTTCCAATAACAGGCCTTTCATAATCAAGGGGCATGACGTGGTGTCTAACTGATCTGGGGCAGTCGATTCAAGATTCAAGGAATCTCTCAAAAGTGCCGAATAGCCAGGGGCAGACCTCCATCTGAATCACTTGGTGAATTGGACATGAATTCCAACAAAGGATCATGTACAATCGAGCAAACATTTTTCTGGCAGTACTACAAGACTTACTGCTAAGGAAAATGATAATTCTCTGCACCCGGTGAACACGGACATAGTCGGAAAATACTACACATGAAAAAGACCCGCTAGGTTGACTGGCCTAGGCAAAAATAAGGGCATCCCGAAGAACCAAAAGAGTTCGGGCAAAAATTAGGGATATATAAATAAAACTGTACACCCGATAAGTCGAAAACCTGAAAAGGCGACTTGGGCAAAAAGGGTATCCCGGTGGACTGAAAATCTGAAAGGACAGTCCAGGCAAAAGTTAGGGATTAAAGCGTACGACTATGCCCCGTCATCTCGTCACATGTCTATCAGTAGAAGATTTGTCTCCTTAATCAGCATTCACCAAGGGCTCTAGAAGTAGAGGTATGTTCAAGTCTCCACAGATCCCCACAGAGCCACTTCCATGAGATTATCTCTACAAGGTAATCTTTACAAGTTCATACATTCCCCGCAATTTCCACGAATGATCACTCTGGATGATAAAGGAGTGTGATTTTCTCCCCAGAAATATCACCAACCTATAGAGTTCCGACCAGTATAGTTCAGAGAGTTTCTCTTCCCTAGCTGAGCTTGTTCCTCCAAGGTTGTAAAACCCCTTCATACTTCTGCTCTCCAGCAGAGTTCATTTAATTAAGAAGGGTGTTTCCTCAGCAAGAGTATTTCTCCATCAACAGGGTTTATTTCTCCAAATAGATTCTCTTCCAAATACAGTTTAAATACAGTCTAGATATAGATTCATTCTGACACTCATTCTAGATCCCCTTATAGATATAGTTCAGATACAATCTGAATATAGATTCATTCTGACACTTATTCCAGATCATTGTCTAGATACCGTTCAGATACAATCTAAATATAGATTCATTCTGACACTCATTCCAGATCCACTTCTAGATACAGTTCAATTACAGTCTAAATAGAGATTCCTGAAACTCATTCCAGATCCATTTCTAGATACAGTTCAGATACAATCTAAATATAGATTCATTCTGACACTCACTTTAGATATATTTCAGATACGAGCCAGATATGGATGTCATTCTGATACTCATTCAGTACATCTTCTAGATATAATTCAGATACGATCCAGATATGGATGTTATTCTGATACTCATTTGGTGCATCTTCCAAATACGGTTCAGATACAATCCAGATATGGATATCATTTTGATACCCATTCAATACATCCTCAGATGCAATCAAGGCATAAATTTATTCTGACACTCCCCAGCTTGAGTGTGCTTCTACCATAAATCACCGGAAAAACTCCCTTCCCCATTGAAGTCATCACTATCCCTAGAGAGTTGCTACTGAATCTAAAATTGGATCAGATGTCAGTCAACTTTATCCTTCTCAGACGGGTCAGAAAGTTATCCATCGATGTTATCCCTAATCAAGGTATACAAGGAATTATAACTCCCCAGTAGAGAAAAGAACAACCAAATTTTTGAACTCTTCTTCCCCAAGTAGGAGTTAACACTCTCCAGTAGAGTTACCTCAGAAAGAAGAAATCAATGTTCCCCAGTGGATTTTCCTCAAACAATAAAAAAGGAGCCCCAGCAGAAACAATCCTCAGAAGATCGAAGATACACATACTCTTCATCCCATCAAAAATCATGGATTTATTTTATCAAGACTAAGATGCTGCTCAAATTTGCAAATGCACTTCAATAACATTTCACATTCACCATCATTTACCAATACCATAGCATATGCATACGAAATACATATAGCATAGTCTCATTTATTCTAAGAATGTCATTACGCAATTTACTTCATGCATCATGACATTGCATACAACTAACCCTTTATCTTTTCAGGTAAGTCTATAAATAGACGGATATCATCAACTATCTACATAACAAGACAAATTTCTTCGGAAACTAAATTCTGACAAGTATTTCCCTCAAAGACTTTCCCCAAAAAGTCATTCTGAAAAATATCTCTTCTAGATGAAGTCAGGCGTAGACATCTTCTAGTGCATCATTCAGACGAAATCAAGCACAAATTTCTTCTGGTACCCTTTGAAGTATTAGTCGCCATAGATTCCTTCTGGTACCCTTTGAAGTAGTAGTTGCCATAGATTCCTTCTAGTACCCTTTGAAGTAGTAGTCGCCATAGATTCCTTCCAGTACCTTGAGAAGTAGTAGTCGCCATAGATTCCTTCCAGTACCTTGTGAAGTAGTAGTCTCCATAGATTCCTTCTGGTACCCTTTGAAGTAGTAGTCGCCATAGATTCCTTCTGGTACCGTTTGAAGTAGTAGTCGCCATAGATTCCTTCCAGTACCTTGTGAACTAGTAGTCGCCATAGATTCCTTCTAGTACCCTTTGAAGTAGTAGTCGCCATAGATTCCTTCTGGTACCCTTTAAAGTAGTAGTCGCCATAGATTCCTTCCAGTACCTTGTGAAGTAGTAGTCGCCATAGATTCCTTCTGGTACCCTTTGAAGCAGTAGTTGCCATAGATTCCTTCTGGTACCCTTTGAAGTAGTAGTCACCATAGATTCCTTCCAGTACCTTGTTGAAGTATTATTCGCCATAGATTCCTTCTAGTACCCTTTGAAGTAGTAGTCGCCATAGATTCCTTCTAGTACCCTTTGAAGTAATAGTTTCCATAGATTCCTTATGGTACCCTTTGAAGTAGTAGTCGCCATAGATTCCTTCTGGTACCATTTGAAGTAGTAGTCGCCATAGATTCCTTCCAGTACCTTGTTGAAGTAGTAATCGCCATAGATTCCTTCTGGTACCCTTTGAAGTAGTAGTCGCCATAGATTCCTTCTGGTACCGTTTGAAGTAGTAGTCGCCATAGATTCCTTCTGGTACCCTTTGAAGTAGTAGTCGCCTTAGATTCCTTCCAGTACCTTGTGAAGTAGTAGTCTCCATAGATTCCTTCTGGTACCCTTTGAAGTTGTAGTCTCCATAGATTCCTTCTGGTACCCTTTGAAGTAGTAGTCACCATAGATGCCTTCTGGTACCCTTTAAAGTATTAGTCACCATAGATTCCTTCTGGTACCCTTTTAAGTAGTAGTCTCCATAGATTCCTTCCAGTACCTTGTGAAGTAGTAGTAGCCATAGATTCCTTCTGGTACCCTTTGAAGTAGTAGTCTCCATAGATTCCTTCTGGTACCCTTTGAAGTAGTAGTCGCCATAGATTCCTTCTGGTACCCTTTGAAGTAGTAGTCGCCATATATTCCTTCCAGTACCTTATGAAGTAGTAGTCGCCATAGATTCCTTCTGGTACCCTTTGAAGTAATAGTCAGGCGTAGACTCCTTCCATTACCTATTGAAGTAGTAGTCCGACGTAGACTCCTTTCGGATACATCTCCTAAAGACCAAGTCAAGCATAGACTTATTCTTATATTTCTATTAACAGTTACTTTAGATGGCATCAATAAGCCCATATCCGACGACTCTCTATCACCTTTGGATGGCATCTATAAGCCCATCTCTGACAATTCTCTGTCACCTCTCTGAATGGCATCTCTAAGCCCATTCCCAATATAATCAACCAACAACGTTACTTCTTGCATAGGCGAGTGCAAATTTCTGGGCACTTAAGTGTTCAATCATATTCTACCTTCAAGTCACGAATGTCGAACATGCCAATCTAACTCTTCAGGTTTAAGAAGATTGAACAGGGGAAGATGTTGTAACCCAACATTTTCCCTCTCATTTTTCTCAAGACATTCTTTCAAGGCTCCTAAAAAACTCAAGACACTCAAGGGTTGACCAGTCAGATGCTCCTCCTAAGCCCAAAGGTCTACAACTAGGGTTTTGATTTTATCTAGGAAATTTGGGTTAAAAAAGTATCAAGTGGCTTCCATGGTTCTTCATAGGTCCTCAACAAGTTTCATGTCATGTTTCAAGCCCTACATCACAAGTTTGCTCAGTCAATGACTTAAATGATTGAAAATCAACTATATTGGTAAAAAAAGTCAACTATGGTTAATATACAACCAAACTTCAAGATTTTTGGTCAAAATCAACATTTTGAAGTGATATTCATCATTTGATCAAGGGTTGATCATGATTACCCAAGGAAAGATCTCAAATCATCAAAAGTCAAGATTTGTCAAATTAGGGTTTCCTTAGGAGAAGTCAACTGAACTTTGACCAGGCATAACTTTTACATGCTTCATCAACTTATCCCCAACCAAATCCAATTTTAAAGAAAATTCAATTCCCTACAACTTTTCTATTATTCTCAAGTCCAAAAGATGCTTCATTTGGAAGATATAAGCTCACACGTTATAGGTCATTTTCAAAAGTCAACAAAAGACACTTTTTTCAAGGCAACTTACATCAAGATAATGTCTTCAAAAGAAAAAAATGATCAACATAAAGATTGTAGAGGACATACTGAGCTTTCCAAAAAGTTGAATATCATCTTTAAAAGTTGAAAATTGAGCAAGTTATGAGTTGCACAAGTTGGGAAATTTTCAAGAAATGCTAAATGTGCAAACTTCAAATTTTGGACTTGTGACCTAACTTTTTGGAATTAAAACATGTCCATGACCTTGAAAAAGACTCATAAACTCACTCTTACCTTGTTATGTATTTTCTTATCATTTTATTTATATATATTTTGTTTTTATTCAAATAAATGCAAAATAAATTAAATAAAATCACAAAAATCACGGACTATGCATATGGGCTGGATTTGATCCACTTTGGAGCCTATTAATTCGTGCAAGGTTCATCATAAATGTCCAAGTTCATGTCAAGAAAGGGCAAGAATCACTCGTTTTTGGCAAGCTTTGAATGTGTTTTATTCTTGTCTCAAAGGCCATTATGACTTGGTTTTCCTTCCATATTTATATACTCCTCTCTTCCATCTTGATAAAGGAATACAAGGCATGCCAAAGGGAGCACAAAATTCCTCTTCAAAAAGCTCTCCAAAATCTTTTCACAAAGCTCTACCAAATTCTCAAAAATTCCCCAAAATTGCCAAAATTCACAACTGCTTTTCCAGGCACAATCAATCCAAACCATTGATCAAAACTTACTCCTGAGATCCCCGGAGTCTCCCCAAATCCAAGAACACGTCCAACCGTGCTTAGAAGGCCATTCACAAACTCAATGGTGGTAAACTTTTTGTTCATTTTTGTATAATCGGTTGCAGGTCTATTTAACACTTTTTTGTGATATAGTTGCATTCATATTAGAGAATAGGACATGAACAAGTGATCGCATGATGTTTTTTATATTATAATAACGCTCATCATGTGCTCTCACATTAACATCATCAGATCCAGACCCAACAATCCAGATCTGAGCACCCACGATAGGCCTCATGGGGGAGATGCACATGATCATGAAGATTTTTCCTCCAGCGCCTGGGCCAATGTTGTTAGGCCAATTGATTTATGATTCTCACACCCCCTAATTATTTGTTTTGCAGCTTAGCCCAATTTAATTTTTTTTTGTATTTTTCTTTTATTATTTGTTTTCTTTTACTTCAATTATTTCTTCTTTATAACAAAAACAAAAAAAATCATAAAATCACAAAAAATATTAGATTAGATTTTTATTAATTAAAATTAATTTTAATTAATTATTTAATCATTTTTTAATTAATTAAATTAATTAGAATTAGGTTTTCTTTAATTTAATTTAATCATTTTTCCTAAAACAAAAACAACAAAAACATTTCTTTTTATCACTTAGATTTTTTAGGTTTTCTTTACATCTTTCTCTTTTCTTCTTCGCACGTTCATCTTATTTTATTCGCATAATTTTTTCCAATTATGTAATTGTACATGGAATGTAAAAGACTTTAACTAGGACCTTTTACTTTTTATTTCCCTTTTTTTTGGTTTGTAATTTCCCCCCATCCCGAAGCATTATAATGGCGTAGATTCCAATTCCCGCATTTTATTTTCGTACTTATAGATGTATGATAATAGGCTTGTATGGAAAGACTTAAAAACAAACGTTAGAAAAATCTAACACTCAAGATAAACATAACTGAAACACAACACACTCACACACGCGCACCTCTAAGGTACCTCCACTTTTTTCCTTCGGAAAAATAGTCATGTCCCTCGAACATGGGACACTTTAGCAAAGACCCTCAGTTTAAAAGATCATAGTACCTCGATGACCCTTCGATGCTGCCTTCGGTAAATGATCTAGTCCCTTAAGATAAATTTGCTAAAGTGTCCTACGAGTTGCCTTTATGACTGTACGATGACCCACGCTTGTCCCTCAAACATCCAATGATAGGGCTACCTACTGACTAATAGTAGGATAGCACTGTCTAAAGGTGTGATATGGTGGGAGAACTGACTTGGGTGTTTTGCGTTTGATTGCAAATGTTGCGGTTTAGCAAGAGTCGCCACCGACTTTTCTTTTATCCAAAAGGAAAGGTGAAAAAGCACAGGAAAGACCTTTGAGATTATTTCTTGAGTTCGGGGGGTAGATTATGAAAAGGGAAGGTATTAGCACCCTTTTCATCCATGGTTTTCCATGGGCTCTTAGTTACTTGCTAGATCACTTGCTTTTTGTTTAAAAATTATTATTGGTGTGGTTTTTGAAAGTATTTTGTAAAGAGGCCATTGTTCAGGCAATCTTTGTAATGATTCTTGTTCGTAAGAATGTATACAAAAATGTTGATCTTTTAAAAATGTTTCAAAGTGAAAGTGTTGGTGTATATAATGTTTTCGTTGTGAGCAAGCAAGCAACTAGGAGCGAATCTACCTACTTAAAAGATCTTAGATGTTCTTTTCCTCCTCCTTTAGGTGTTGCTAGCTTACCATTGATTTGGTGAGAAGCCCCATCGTTAGATGTGAAGGGACAGGCGTGGGTCATCATATAGTCATAGAAGGAAACCTATGGATGTTTTTGCAATGTCGTTTAAGGATTAGATCGTTTACCGAAGGCAGCATCGAGGGTTATCGAGGGACTACCATCTTTTATCGAGGGTCTTTGCTAAAACGCCCATGTTCGAGGGACATGACTATTTTTTCCGATAGGCAACAAGTGAGATTACCCTAAGGTGTGCATATATTCAAAGTGTGTTTGATTGCATGCATTTTTGTCTTGATTAGGGGTTGTCTACTTGTTATTTTTATCTTCCCATACAAATCCTATTTTACTAGCATTTATATGAAAGCGATAAATTGCGGAAGGTAAATATTCTACGCTATTACAATCATCTAGGGATGGGGTGTACAAATTTACAAATGGGGGTTGAAAATAAAATTAAATCTTAAGTTACTATTACAACCATATTGAATGGGTAAGAATGTACAAGAAAATGTGAAATGGACTTGTTTTGTTTAAGTAAAGAAATCAGTTTCATTTAAGAAAATATTTTGATCTTTTTATGTTAAAAGGAATAAAATAAAGCATGTAAAATTTAAAATGTTTTTGGTGTTTTTGATTAGTGAAAATAAAAGTGATAGCAAAAATAGTAAGGAAAAGAAAATAGAACAGCGCTTTGCTGAACTAAGAGAGATCAGAAGTTCTGACTCTGGCGTGCTGCAAATACAGAAATCACATTAGTAGAAATAGGTAAAGTCAGAAGTTCTGGGGCCGCTGGGAACAAAGAAGATTTAAGAAGTTCTGATGCCACTGGCAGAGCTTAGTCTCTCTCTCCATGCTAGTCAGAACATCTACAACTTAGTCATTTCTCAACAGAACAGAAGATGCGCATATCACATTTATGACAGGTTTTATAGTGTTTCAGAAACAAGAGATATCAGAACTATAAATCAAAAGAAAGCATGAATTTTCTAATCCTAATTTCCTTAAGAAGTTCTGAACTAATTTACTCCCTACTTAGGCATACAAATACGTGAAACCTCAGAATACGTACAACATCAGAATCATGATGTCTACATTATATTTTTGAACATGCAAATATGACAATGCCTAAGTAATATGATGAGAGTCAGAAGAAGCTTACCTTGGAGCTGGAAAACAATGTGTGAACTGGAGTCTGGTTCTGAACTCTGGTGTTGTTCTGAACAGCTTCTTCACGTACTCGGCAGACTAGAAGCTTTCAACTTGGGCTATGAATGATTAGAGAAATTCTGGAACAATCAAGGGGGAAAAGTTCTGACTTCCTTGAGGTGAATATGGATGGAGAATGTGTTACAGTCTAAACACGGAAGTTAGGATGGTTTCTAAATATATATATGAAACTGTATGGATGGTTTTGGTCAAAAAATACTTGAGGAAAAAAAATGGAGTCTGAATGCAAGAATCAAAAGCTAACAGGTTTTTGTATTTCTGTATTCGCAGTTTTGGACTCTTGGAACTTTAGCAGGGGTTTAAGGTTTTTTTCTTTCTCCAAAATTCCACCTTTTTACAGTTTCCAATGGCTTTCAATTTATAGGCAAAGATCTTGTAGCTTGGAGAGTACAACCATCACATTGTAGGGTGCTGCCTTTTTCTTGAAGCAAGTATGGTGGTTAGCATCTTTAGCAGCTCCTAAGCTGGAATTGTAAGCAGGAATTAAGGAAAGGTAACCTCAAAAGCCAAAGTAACGCATCGGCCCAACACACTCTTGTATAAGATTTTGCTTTTCCAAGACAGTAATGTTACTTCTATGCCACACGTGGGGAAATTTTTATGGATAAAGACTCAAAAGTAGTTATGAGCATTAAATGATGATGAGATTTATCAAACCAGAAATCCTGCAATGTGAGATTTTGCATTATTGCTTAATTCTGGGTCAGAGGTTCAACTTCAGCATAATTTAGAATAAACATCCAACTTCTGATCTTTGTATCTCCTTGCTCCAGCATGTTCTGAAGGAGCTCTTAGACTTTCCAGGAAGCTTGCAACACTCTTTGTAAACCTTTTTGTACTACCCTTACAAACTCTGACTGAATCTTTGTGAAAACAGGCCCATAAGTTGTAACCAAACTCTGCCTTAGAACTATCCAGAATTTGCTGAGTGCTTCAGTTTCATGGACGTGTCTTTGACGAGTCATAACTTGAAATCCCAACATTTCTAGGAGAAGATTTGTTCTGTAATGTTTCAGATCTTGTTTGAGTCCATAACTCTTGTGTTATAAGTTAATCCAGAATCAGCTTGCATCATGGTGATAATATGATAAGAAGTTCTGAGCTTGTCATATTTCTTAAACACTTAGAAAATTCTAAGTTTTTAGAAATTTGACTTTTCCAAAGTAACTTTTGACTTTTGACTTTATAGATTAAACAAACTTCACATCTCAACATGTCTTGATAAAATATGACTCTTGAAACTTGATTTTGATCCAAAAGTCAAAGTTTGACTCTTTAGTATGCAAATGACCATTTTGCCCTTGTGAATGACTTTCTTGAAAAATTTGTAATTCAAAGCTTGGAATTGGATGGAAGAAAACCTGAGGGTCCAGGGTAATCCTTTGAGAAATTAGAGGGAAAATGTTGGGGTACAACAGCTTCCCATGTTCTATCTTCTTAAACTTGGAGAGTTAGATTGGCAGATCTGCCATTCGTGACTTGAAGGTGGAAGATGATCGAACACTAGAGTGCCTAGAAATTTGCACTCGATGATGTTGTGGTTGATTGTATAGGGAATGGGCTTAAAGATTCCATTTGGAGAAATGATGGACAATTGTTGGAGATGGGCTTATAGATGCCATCCAGAGGTGATTGTATCTGGACTGTATTTGAGTGACAGAATGACATCCGAATCTTGATTGTATCTTGACTGTATTTGAATGAGTGATAGAATGACATCCGAATCTTGATTGTATCTTGACTATATTTGAATGAGTGACATAATGACATCCGAATCTGGATCGTATCTGAATTGTTTCTGGAAGTTGAATCTGAATGAGTATCAAAATGGCATCTGTGTCTGGATCGTACCTGAACTGTATATGAAAGTTGAATCTGAATGAGTATCAGAATGGCATCTGTGTCTGGAGCATATCTGAACTGTATCTGAAAGTTGAATCTGAATGATTATCAGAATGGCATCCGTGTCTAGAGCGTATCTGAACTGTATCTGAAAGCTGTCTTTGAATGAGTATCAGAATGGCATCCGTGTCTAGAGCGTATCTGAACTGTATCTGAAAGTTGAATCTGAATGAGTATCAGAATGACATCCGTGTCTGGAGCGTATCTGAACTATATATGAAAGCTGTCTTTGAATGAGTATTAGGATGGCATCCGTATCTGGATCATATCTGAACTATATCAAAAGTTGAGTCTGAATGAGTATCAGAATGGCATCCGTGTCTGGAGTGTATCTGAATTGTATCTGAAAACTTTGAACATTGTTAATGGTAGCTGTTAACCTTATCCTGAAAAAGGTAAAATGTTAGCTAAAATGCAAAGTCATGTTGTATGAAATGCATAGTATAATGCATTTGTGTTATCAATGTTTATGATTTATGGATGCAATGTATGCGTATGTGAGCTGATTCTGCGGTACTGCTATTGGATTGGGGAAAATAAATCCTTGTCCACTGCTGAGGATATGGAGTATAAGTCTTCATGTTGTGAAGTTGAAGTGCTGATGAATTTCTCCTTAGAGAATTAAACTCTATTGTAAGGGGAATGTCGTGTACTGTTTGTAAAACCCTATTGGGGAATCCTGAGAAATTTGACGACTTCTACTGGAGATTTGATAGCTGGGAGCTTTGTTCCACTGAGGATTAAACTGCATACTGCGGGGACTTATGGAAATAGCATAGAGAGATTTCCCTACCCCCTAAAGCCAATCAGTGATTGTCTTTCTATTTTATTTATTTTTAAATAGTAATTATGTTCAAATGCATATGTTCAAAAATGAATCATTTGGACGTTTTTGTAAACAAAACACAAAAGTAAAGAAAAACAGATAGTTTTGCACTTTCAAAGGGATATCTTTGTATTGAATTTGAGTAAGTATTTGTATAATGAGACAAGCATTCTAGTAAGAGAATGCTGTCGTAAAAAAATGAAAATTTCGATACAAAGAAAAGATATCTATGTGCAATAATCCCATGGGGGTCCCATTCTGCTATAGCCTTTGTATCTCCGAGCATCTTGTCTGTTTGTTGCCTTGTCCGAAGCTGATTGAATTAATCAGAACCTCTGAGTTTGTCATTTGAAGCCAAAGGTTGTCCGTAAGGTGATCCAACGGGACATAGTCATACGATTTAATTCCCTAACTTTTACCTGGACCGCCCTTTCGGGTTTTTAGTCCACTGGGAAACCCTTTTTTGCCCAAGTCGCCCTTTCGAGTTTTCAACTTGCCGGGTGTACAGATTTTTTTGTTTTATCCCTATTTTTGCCCGAACCTTTTTGGTTCGCCGGGATGCCCTTGTTTTGCCTAGGTGTGTCAACCTAGCGGGTCTCTTATGCATAGTATCTTTTGACTATGTCCGCATTCGCAGGGTGCGGTAGGTCATCACCATCCATGGTGGTCAAGATCATTGCGCCACCAGAGAATATGTTTTTGACTACAAATGGTCCTTCGTATGTAGGAGTCCATTTGCCCCTGGGATCACCTTGCGGTAATATGATGTGTTTGATCACCAGATCTCCAACTTGATACACTTGGCGTCTGACCTTTTTGTTGAAAGCCTTGATCATCTGTTTTTGATACATTTGACCATGACAGGCAACATTAAGCCTTTTCTCATTAATCAAGTTCAGTTGATCAAGTCGAGTTTGGATCCAATCTTCTTCATTCAGCCCTGCATCCTTCATGATTCTCAGAGAAGGGATCTAGACCTCAATAGGCAAGACAACCTCCATGCTGTATACCAGAGAATAGGGTGTTTCCCCAGTTGATGTGTGAGTTGTGGTACGATATCTGTGGAGAGCGAATGGTATCATCTCATGCCATTCTTTGTATGTGACTGTCATTTTCTGTATGATCTTTTTGATATTATTATTTGCAGCTTCGACATCACCATTCATCTTTGGCCTATAAGGGGAAGAATTGTGATGCTGGATGTTGAATTGCTCGCACAGGGCGGTGATCATAGTATTGTTCAGGTTCGTACCATTGTCCATGGTGATCCTCTCCGGGATACCGTAACGACATATTATGTTCTTCTTGACGAACCGGGCGACAACATTCTTATTGACGGAAGCAAAGGAGGCTGCCTCCACTCATTTTGTAAAATAGTCAATGGCCACTAGGATGAAGCGGTGTCCATTAGAGGCTGTTGGCTTGATTTCCCAAATCATATCGATGCCCCACATAACAAAGGGCCAAGGAGCCGTCAAGACATTTAGAGGAACCATAGGTACGTGCACCTTGTCAGCATAGATCTGACACTTATGGCAAGTTCGAGAGTGTTGATAGCAATCTGCTTCCCTGGTAGCCCAATAATATCCTGCCCGTAGGATTTTCTTTGCCATCGTATGCCCACTGGAATGGGTGCTAAAAGTTCCTTCATGTAATTCAGCCATGATCCTTTCAACTTCAACCTTGTCTATGCACCAAAGTAACACAGTCATGGTTGCGTTTGTAAGGAATTACATTACTAAGGAAGAATTTAGCAGAGAATCTCCTTAAGAACTTCTTATCATTGACTGAAGCTCCTTCTGGGTATTCTTGAGCCTCGAGATACCTCTTGACTTCGTGAAACCAAGGCTGGTCCACTACTTCTTCAATATAAATCTCGTGACAGTGTACTGGTTCATCCCTTCGTTCAATGGTGATCTGGGGAGCCTCATTATCCTATTTAACTTTAAACATAGATGACATTGTGGCTAGTTCGTCGGCTAGCTGATTTTCTTCTCGCAGGAAGTGCTCGAAGGTAATCTTCTCAAAATGTGGGAGCAACGTTAAAATATGTTCTTTGTAAGGGATAATGTTAGGGTATTTGGTGTCCCACTCCCCTTTGATCTGGCTAATAACCAAAGCTGAATCTCCGAATACATTCAAAGATTTGATCCCCAAGTCTATGGCAACTTTGAGACCAAAGATGCACGCTTCGTATTCCGCCATGTTATTTGTACACTTGAAGCAGAGTCTTGCTGTATATGGAGTATGACATCCTTCGGGAGATATGAGTACATCACTAATACCGTTGCCAAGTGCGTTAGATGCCCCGTCAAAAACCAGGGTCTATCGGGGTCATTGTTCAGGTTCGTCATATGGTCTGGATTCTTCATAGTCGTTTACCATTATGATGTCCTCATCTGGGAATTCGAACTTCATGGACTGGTAGTATTCTACAGCTTGGTGAGCAAGGCGATCAGCTAGTACACTTCCCTTTATTGCTTTTTGGGTAGTATACTATATGTCATATTCTGTCAGGATCATCTGCCATCTCGCTATTCTCCAAGAGAGTGCAGGTTTCTCGAAGATGTATTTTATTGGATCCATTTTAGATACCAAAAAGGTAGTATGGTTCAGCATATACTGTCTTAGCCAGCGAGCAGCCCATGCTAGAGCGTAGCAAGTTTTCTCGAGTAGTGAATATCTTGTTTCACAGTCAGTTAACTTTTTGCTCAGTTAATAAATAGGGTGCTCTTTTCGGCCAGACTTGTCATGCTGCCCCAGCACACACCCCATTGAATTTTCCAACACGGTCAGATACATAATCAATGGTCTTCCCTCGACTGGTGGCATCAAAACAGGAGGCTCTTGCAGGTACTCTTTGATCTTATCGAAAGCAAATTGGCACTCATCATTCCATTTGACTACTTGATCTTTCTTCAATAGTTTGAAGATTGGCTCACAAGTAGCTGTCAGGTGAGAAATGAATCTAGAAATGTAGTTCAAGTGTCCCAAGAATCCTCTGACTTCCTTTTCAGTACGAGGAGCAGGCATCTCTTGTATAGCTTTCACCTTGGCAGGATCTACTTCAATACCTTTATTGCTGACGACAAAGCCTGGGAGTTTACCAGACCTTACTCCAAATGTGAACCGTGCTTTTAACCCAACCCAAGCAGAAGAGACTTATTCAATGGTTACTGCTAACCGCTTTTGGTCCCAAATCTTTGGGGTTTCTTTTTCCAATAAACGTTGGTGTGATACGGAGGAAGAACTGACTGTTTTTGGGAATGCTGGTTTGTGTTTTGCATTTGTGTTTGCAAAATGTCGCGGTAAGCAAGAGTCGCCGCCATCTTTTATTTTATCCAACAAGGAAAGGAAAAAAGCATAGAAAAATTCCTTTTTCGAGATATTTCTGAGTACGGGGGGGGGGGGGGGGGGTAGATTTATAGAAAGGGAAGGTATTAGCACCCTTTCTATCCATAGTTATCTACGGGCTCTTAGGTACTTGCCCATCATTTTCAAAATTATTTTCTTCGTGTTTGTGGGCTTTGAAAAGTTTTTGTTTTGACTTAGATTTAACTCTTGCTTCTGTCTTCAAGAGTGTAATGAAGTGTTTTTGAAAACTTTGTTTGTAAAGGAGTGTAAGTGTGAAAAATTTTTGTTTTGGATGAGCAGGTATCTAAGAACTAATCTACCTACTCGAAAAAGGAATCGTTCTATGTTTGTTTCCTTTAGACAATGCTATCCCACTATTAATGAGTAGGTAGCGCCGTCGTTGGAGTTTGAGGGTCAATTCGAAAGAGAGACATACGGTCACTAAAGCAATGTTAGGACATATTAGTAATAACCCTAATGTCTTAGACCATTTATCTGAGGCAACGATATCCGAGGTAACCTTTCCGAGGCAACTTATGATCTTTTAGACAAGAGGGCGACCTCTAAAATAACCTATACTCAATGACCGTTTACAAAGGCAACCAAGTGGGAGTGTACCCTAGGAGTGCGCATGTGCGAATGTGTTGATTTCAGTTATTTTTATCTTTGCACAATTAAGGGTGATCTAACTGTTTTAAATTTAGTAATTCATTCTTGTCATGTAAACCCTATTATCAAACATCTAACAATTGAATATTTGCATAAATTAAAGGGCGGAATTTAAACTAAACTATTACAAGGCATCGGGTATTTACATCGTCAAAAACAAACCCTTTGAAATTTAAAAGCGGTAAAAATAAATAAATGTCCTAATTTAATTATTACAAACCGGGAGCAGATACAATAATTAAATAAAAAATAAAGCGCGAGAGGAAATTAGATCGAATGCGAAAACTAGGGTTTTGACCCTCTTAATTAAAAGAAAATGTTTTTGTTGTTTTTAATATTTTTTTAAGAAAAGAAACTAAGTCTTAAAATTAAAATTGCAAAATTAATTGATTATTAAATAAATTAATGAAAAATAATTAAATGTCATATTTTTGGGTTTTTGTTATTTTAGGAAAGAAATAAAATAATTAAGTTAGTATAAAAACTAATTATTCTAATTAATTTTAATTATTTACAAAAGAATTAAAGTTGTCTAAATTAATCAAAGCTAATTAAATTAATTGATTTTTTTACTAAAAATAAATATCCTAAATTTAATTTATGAAAAATACTATTTTTATGATTTTTTGATAAAAAGAAAATAATTTTTTGTTAATAAAATAAATAGCAAATAAATTAAATAGAATAAAAAAAATAAAAAAATATGAGAGATGGGCCTGAAATTAGGGGGTGTGCCTAGCAAGAATCTGGGCCCAATGATGCTGATCCACATTGACTTTTTTGATCCTATGCGTTGCGTTTGACTGGCTTGTGGTGCACTCCCAATGGTGGCCACCAGATCTAGCCATCTGGCCATCTGGCGTATTGGATGGTGAGGGAGTATGATGGATCTTCTGGCCTCGCTTACACTGAATCACCTAGAAATAATATAGGAAAAATAACAAATGCTGGAGGCAGGGATCAAACCCCTGACCTCCATCCTCTAACGCCTTGAATACTCATGTGGCAACCGCTGGGCTATTTGCTTTTGATTGTTAACATAATAAAAACTAATAATAATATAATAAAACAAATATTAGTGGAAACAAAAATAAAAAACGCGCTGGAATTTGAATTGGCCTATGGGGGAGTGACACGCCTGCTTCTTCTTCCCTGCACCGTGGCTAAATTTTTTGGGACCTATACCCACAGACAAACGTCCATCACTATAACCATGCCCATCCTTAAAATCACGTACAAGCAATGTAAATGACCACCAAGGCTATGGTTAGAACCGTCTCCTTCTTCTGAACACAACCGTACTATTCATGAAGGCTAGTTGCTCCTGAAATAAAAAGCCCTAAACCAAAGTCCGAAACCCTAACAATGGTGGATTTCGTTACAGACCATATAAATGAAATTGAGTAATGCCAAAAGTTTTCAAATGCTTTATAGGTTAAGAATATGCCATTAATTCAGGTTAACAATGCTTAAATTCCAAGGTGCGAATTCAAGAACAGGGTGAGGTTATGAATGACTTACAGTGCGATTAGGGACCGGAACAGACTTGTTGTTGATAGCTTTAGCTTGCTGAGAGTGCCAGGAAGCGATTGGGACAGATACCAAGCCTTGAGGATGCCTCTAACCACCAATTCGATCTCACACTTTTTGCTTGTTTTTTCAAACTATGTTCTTACTCTGTGCCTGATTTCCAACCTCTCTTTTGATCTGCACGCACTCCTTATGTATTAGTGAAGGGATTAGGGTTGCAAAACTGGTTCAAATCTTCTTCTTTCAATGATTTTGATATTTGATTTGATTGTTCTTTAAAGCTTTCCAAAATTGGTCCAAATCCAATTTCATTGTACACATATGCCTTGATACGAGTTTGATTGATCCTAGCTGTGTAATAAGACCTGAAATAATCACAAAATCCTTGGTTTCAATGTTTTTGGATTTTATTTGATTTATTTTGATTTAAATTGAATTAATTCAAATAAAAATCAAAATAAATAATCAAAATAAGATATGGACAAGTGGCAAGTTCTAGAGCACGTGGGCTATAATTCCAACTTAAAACAAGTGAAAAAGATTGGGCCCATTTGGCAAAATTTGAATTTTTGGGCATAGTTGACTTTTGGCAATTTAGCAAAAAAGGCCAACTTCAACAATGCATAACTTCCTCAATTTTGACTCTTTGGAGGTGTTCTTGGACTTTTTAGAAATATTGATATGTCCTCTAATCAATCCTTTTGGTCTCATATCATTTTGATGTTCCATGCTCATGTACTAAGCTTTGACAAAAAAGGTGTTTTTGTTGACTTTTCAAAATGACCTATAATATCCAAATTCATAACTTCTTGTGAGTGCATATTTTGATCTTGGGAGTTGAAGATGGATTGTAGGGAATTGCATCCTCTTAAAAATTATATTTGGATGGGTCATTTATCATAAAGTATGAGAAAGTTATGCTTGGTCAAAGTTGAGTTGACTTTTCCTACAAAACCCTAATTTAGCAACTTTTGAGTCTTGATGAATTATGAGCAATCCTTGATGAATCATGATCAAATGATGAAATATACTTCAAAATTAGTATGTTAACCAAAAATCTTGAAGTTTTACTGTATGTGGGTCACAATTGACTTTTGCCCTAGCACTGTCGATTTTTGGACCTTTGAGCAATTGACTGAGCAAACTTCCTTTGCAAGGCTTGAAACTTGACATGGATGATCTTGAGACCATATTAGGACATTGGTGAGAATTTGGGGTCACTTAGACTCATGGATCTTGATGCAACATGAAACCCTAATTTGGGGTAGACTGCCTTAGGAGAGAGCTTGTCTGGCCAACCTTTGGACTACTTTGAGCAACTTGAGGATCTTTCTTGAAATATCTTGAGAATATGGGAGGAAAAATTTTGGGGTACAACAGCTGCCCCTGTTCAATCTTCTTAAACCTGAGGATATAGATTAGCTTTCGTACCTTTCGTGATCCAATGGTGGAAGATGATTGAACACTAGAGTGCCCAGAAATTTGCACTCGCATGAAGTGGTAATTGTCTTGTGATGTCGGGAATGGGCTTCCAGATGCCATTTGGAAATTGCTGACGAGGGGATGGGCTTCAAGATTCCATCTTAAGGAGTGTAGATCGTATAAGAGATTCCTTAGCGAGAGCTTGTATACCTGTTGTTGAGGAAGATTCCACTGGGGAAGTCTGATCTTTGTTGAGAGAAGTAGAATTTTAGGAGCTTTGGTCGTCCGTATTCTACTTGTGAGTCATCTATGTTGATATTTAGGAACTTCGATCGTCCGTACTCAACTGAGGAGTCATCTCTGTTGATATTTAGGAACTTCGATTATCCGTACTCAACTGAGGAAACGTCTTTGCTGAGATTTAGGAAACTCGTCCGTAATTCAACTAAGGAGACATCTCTGCTGAGATTTAGGAACTCGTCCATAATTCAACTGAGGAAACATCTCTGCTAAGATTTAGGAGCATCGTCCGTAATTCAACTGAGGAAACATCTCTGCTGAGATTTAGGAACTCGTCCGTAATTCAACTGAGGAAACATCTCTGCTGAGATTTAGGAACTCGTCCGTAATTCAACCGAGGAACATATCTGTCGAGATTTAGTAACTCGTCCGTAATTCAACTGAGGAAACATCTCTGCTGAGATTTAGGAACTCGTCCGTAATTCAATTGAGGAAACATCTCTGCTGAGATTTAGGAGCATCGTCCGTAATTCAACTGAGGAAACATCTCTACTGAGATTTAGGAACTTGTCCGTAATTCAACTGAGGAAACATCTCTGCTGAGATTTAGGAACTCGTACGTAATTCAGTCGAGGAACATATCTGTCGAGATTTAGGAACTCGTCCATAATTCAATTGAGCAAACATCTCTGCTGAGATTTAGGAACTTGTCCGTAATTCAACCGAGGAACATATCTGTCGAGATTTAGGAGCTCGTCCATAATTCAACTGCGGTAAAAGCTCTGTCGAGATTTAGGAGCTCGTCCGTAATTCAACTGAGGAAATATTTATGCTGAGATTTAGGAGCTTGTCCGTAATTCAACCGAGGAAACATCTCTGCTGAGATTTAGGAACATCATCCGTAATTCAACTGAGGAAACAACTTTGCTGAGATTTAGGAGCTCGTCCGTAATTAAACTAAGGGAACATCTCTGCTGAGATTTAAGAACTCGTCCGTAATTCAACTGAGGAAACATCTTTGCTGAGATTTAGGAACACCGTCCATAATTCAACTGAGGAACATATCTGTCGAGATTTAGGAACTCGTCCGTAATTCGACTGAGGAAACATCTCTGCTGAGATTTAGGAGCATCGTCTGTAATTCAACTGAGGTAAAAGCTTCATAGTTTGAACTTCGTGAGAACTTAATCGTATCCTTCCTGAAAGGTAAAGGTTAGTTGTATGTAATGCATGATATGTATCAAGCAATGATGTTCTCAAATTAAATGAGATTGTGTCGTATGATGCGTATGCATGTCATGATGTATGGAAATGTGATGTTTTTAGCTGGAAAAATAAATCCCGGATTGCTGCTGGAGAAAAGAATTGAATTCTTCGTTTTTGCCGGAGATAGTGGATGAAGATGATTGTGAGAATAAACCTGCAGGAGAGGATAACTTCGCTGGGGAATAAACTGATGAGGAGATTACCCTGTGGGGAAGAGATGATCTGCTGAGGATTCCGCTGATATATTCAGCTGGGGATGAATTACCGTTGATGGTGATAATGAACCTTGTTGGGGATTGAATTCCTGTTTGTGAAAGGAAAGAACTTCGCTGAGATGATTTTCTAGTTGCGACTTCACGGGGAATAACCTTTTATACTCTACTGGGGAAAATCTTTCAGAGTCTACTGGGGATGATTCTTCGAACTCCACTGGGGAAGTTTTTATACTCTGCTGAGGAAATTTTTTTTTCCAGTGCTAATGGTAGATAAACTCAGCTTGGGGAGAATATTACCGATTCATTCACAGTTGCGAGCCTCAGCTGGGGAGAGCTAACACCCCTAACATTCTCTTACTCTGCGGGGAATGAATGTACTTTCAATCGTTTCCTCCAGCTAGGTTTATCCCTATACCTGGTGGACAGAGCAACTGTACAGTTTGGACATTTCTCGTTTTCCCCTGTTTTTGATATTACCAGTAGTCGTCTTTTGTTTCTCATGTAAATTTTTATGAGCAGCAATAAATGTCAAATGCATATATCAAAAACTGAACATTGGACGTTCTCGCAAAACGAAACAGAAAAAGGAAAACAAATTGAAATTTATTTGTAAAGATGACTTGTATTGATTTTGAAGTTAGCCTGTAAATATGCATTTTTTATACAAGAGGCTGACGTCCTAATAAGAGAACACCGCCGAACAAATTGAATTTATACAATTTGCGATAAACAAAGAAAAAACAGTTATGTGAACAAACCCACTGGGTTCCAACTCTGCTATTGCCTTTATATCCCCGAGCATCTCATCACTTCGCTACTTGGTTGAAGGAGGATCAGACTGATTGGTGTCGTCCGAGCTTGGTAGTCAGTACCGAAGTCTGGTTGCAAGGTGACCCAATGAGACATAGTGTTACGCTTTAATCCCTAACTTTTGCCTGGACCGCCCTTTCGGGTTTTCAGTCCACCGGGATACCCTTTTTTGTGCAAGCCGCCTTTTCAGGTTTTCGACTTGCCGGGTATACAGTTTTTTCATTTTCATCCCTTATTTTTTCCCGAACCCTTTTGATTCGCCGGGAAGCCCTTATTTTTTCCTAGGCCAGTCAACCTAGCGGGTCTTTGATTATGCGTAGTATTTTTCACTATGTCTGCATTGACGGGGTGAGGAAGGTCGTCACCATCCATGGTGGTTAGAATCATTGCTCCTCTTGAGAAAATGTTCTTAACCATAAATGGCCCTTCGTACGTAGGGGTCCATTTGCCCCTGGGGTCACCTTGTGGCAGTATGATGCGCTTGATTACCAGATCCCCGACTTGATATTCTTGTCGTTTAACTTTCTTGTTAAATTCCTTGATCACCGTCATCTTCTACACAATCTTCTAAATGTTCTTATTAGCCACTTCTACAGCCCCATTCAACTTCGGCCGATAAGGAGAAAAGTTGTGATGATGTATCTTGAACTGCTTGTAGAGCTCGGTGATCATCTTATTATTGAGATTTGTACCATTGTCCATAATGATCCTCTCTGGTACACCATATCGACAAATCAGATTGTGCCGAATAAACCGTTCCACGAAATTCTTGGTTACAGTAGCAAAGGAAGCTGCCTCAACCCACTTCGTAAAGTAATCAATTGCAACCAGAATGAAACGATGCCCGTTGGATGCAGTAGGTCTGATCTCACCAATCATGTCAATGCCCCATATTGCAAAAGGCCACGGAGCTGTCAAGACGTTCAGATGTACTAGAGGTATGTGCACCTTATCAGCATAGACTTAGCACTTGTGACAGGTCCGAGAATGCTGATAACAGTCGAATTCCATTGTAGACCAATAATATCCTGCCCAAAGGATTTTCTTTGCCATGATGTGTCCACTGGAATGAGTTCCAAAAGTACCTTCATGTAACTCTACCATATTCCTTTCTGCTTCGTTCTTATCCACACATCGCAGTAAGGTTGATCATGATTACACTTGTAAAGAATGCCATTGTTGATGAAGAATTTCGCCGCGAACCTCCTCAGAAACTTCTTATCATTAACAGATGCACCCTCGGGGTATTCCTTAGCTTCAAGATACCTCTTCACCTCATGAAACCAGGGTTTATCTGCTACCTCTCCAGTCTCAATGTCACAACAATGTGCAGGTTCGTCCAACCTCTCAATGGTAATCTGGGGAGCTTCGTTGTCCCATCTGATCTTGAACATAGAAGACATTGTAGCTAGCGCGTCCGCCAACTGATTCTCCTCTCTAGGGAAGTGTTCAAAGTTTATCTCTTCGAAGTGTGGAAGCAAAGTCAATAGATAATCCTTGTAAGGAATAAGATTTGGGTGTTTTATATCCCACTCTCCTTTGATCTGGCTGATCACGAGAGCGGAATCTCCGAATACACTTAAGAACTCTATCCTTAGGTCAATAGCTGCTCGAAGACCCATTATGCACGCTTCATACTCCGCCATGTTGTTGGTGCAGTTGAAACATAGTCGGGCAGTGAACGGAGTATGAGAGCCTTCAGGAGATATGATCACGGTGCCAATTCCATTACCCAAAGCGTTTGAAGCTCCATCAAAGTACATAGACCATCAGGATCCCTCCTCAGGTCCTTCATCCGGTCCAGGTGTTTCACAGTCAGTCACCAACATGATATTCTCATCTGGAAACTCAAAGTTCATAGACTGGTAATCGTCCACTGGCTGATGTGCCAAATGATCTACCAACACACTTCCCTTGATTTCCTTTTAGGCCGTGTATTGGATGTCATACTCAGTCAAAATCATCTGCCATCTCGCTATTCTTCCGGACATGGCAGGCTTTTCGAAGATATAGTTGATTAGATCCATCTTTGATATCAATAGAGTAGTGTGAGTCAGCATATACTGTCTCATCCGGCGAGCAGCCCATGCCAAAGCGCATCAAGTTTTCTCAAGCAAAGAGTATCGGGTCTCGCAGTTGGTAAACTTTTTGCTAAGGTAATAAATGGCATGCTCTTTTCGGCCAGACTCGTCATGCTGCCCCAGCACGTACCCCATTGAATTATCGAGTACTGTCAAGTATAAGATCAAAGGTCTCCCTTCAACCAGATGCATCAGAATATGTGGCTCTTGGAGATATTCTTTGATCCTTTTGAAAGCGGCTTGGCATTCGTCGTTCCATCTTACCACTTGATCTTTCTTCAGTAACTTGAAGATTGGCTCACAAGTAGCAGTCAGGTGTGAGATGAATCAGGCAATGTAATTCAACCGTCCCAGAAAGCCTCTGACTTCTTTTTCTGTTCGGGGAGATGGAATTTCCTGTATAGCCTTCACCTTTGCAGGATCCACTTGAATACCTTTATCACTTATGATGAAACCCAGCAGCTTACCAGATCTCACCCTGAAGGTGCACTTGTTCAGGTTTAGCCTCAGTCTGTACAACTTCAACCTGTCAAATAGCTTCTGGAGATGGTCAAGGTGTTCTTCCTCAATTTGGGACCTTGCAATCATGTCGTCCACGTATACCTCAATCTCATGGTGAATCATGTCGTGGAATAAAGCGACCATGGCACGCTGATACGTTGCCCCAGCGTTCTTCAACCCAAAAGGCATGACTTTGTAGCAAAAGGTACCCCATTGAGTAACAATGGTTGTCTTTTCCATATCCTCGGGAGCCATCTTAATCTGATTATAACTGGAGAAACCATCCATAAAGGAGAAGACCTTATGCTGTGCGGTGTTGTCAACCAGAACGTCGATATGAGGTAGAGGGAAATCATCCTTGGGGCTCGCCCTGTTCAGATCCCTATAGTCAACACACATCCGAACCTTACCATCCTTCTTCGGCACCGGAACCACGTTGGCCACCCACTGTGGGTAAGAAGTAACTGCTAGAAAACCTGCATCAAACTGTTTCATAACTTCAGCCTTGATTTTCTCAGACATTTCTGGGCGCATTTGGCGAACTTTCTGTTTCACTGGAGGACAGTCTTCCTTGGTAGGCAGGCGGTGAACCATGATATCGGTATCCAAACCAGGCATATCTTCATAAGACCAGGCAAAGATCTCCACATAGTCACGTAGCATCTGAATCAACCGTTGCTTAACACTAGATTCCAGATTTGCGCCGATCTTGACCTCTTTCTTGTCTACCTCTGTACCCAGATTTACCGTTTCCACTGGCTCTTCATGTGGATGTATGGACCTCTCTTCTTGAAGTAATAATCTAGCAAGTTCACCAGGCACTTCACAATCATCCTCACCTTCGTCCTCGGCTTGGTTGATCGTACTTTCGAAGTTATAACTGGCAGTAGCAGAGTCATTATCAGTGGGATCCAGAGTGGATGTAGACCTGTATATGTGAGTGTGTGTAAAATAGCTGTTTTGCAAGATAGAAAAGAAAAACAAGGAGCGCAAAATTCGTAATGCAAGAAAAAGTCCAATGCTTTTATTGATGATATATGGAAATGACACACAATAAGCCCTCAAACAAAGCCACGGTGTCTCGGGTAAGGCACCGGGCCGTAAAGTTTAAAATTGTCTATTACAAATTCAAAACAAAAGTCTATTACTGTGTGATAAAAGAAATTGGCACGAAGTTCTTTGTCGTCCAATTGCTTAGTCGGCCGTTGGTAGTCGGGTAAATCCAACTGTCAAACTCAGACTCTTCATCATCGTCTTCAATCGCATTCACTTCAGGATTAGTAATACGTAGGGGAGGTCTTCCAATCCGCGCGCGCCGAACGGCCCTTTGAGCTTCTGCAGTAAAACCCAAACCAAACTTGTCAGTCTTATGTGCAAAGTCAGGGAGTTGGCCCCAATTCGTACACCCACCTTTCTCAATAACAGCCCAGGCATCCTTGAGGGAAGCCATCTTCATTGGAGGATCTTCAACAACAGTTTCAGTCGACGCCAGCGTCTGGGGGACTTCTTCAAAATGTTGACACGAAGTTTCAATGAACTCCCCGTCCATTTCCACATACTGGAATGAGTCGAGGTGGCTTATCATGTACTCCTCTTCTCCTCGTACTGTGACAATCTTCCCCTTTACTGGGTATTTTAGCATCTGGTGGAGCGTAGAAGTTACTGCCCCAACTTTATGGATCCACAGGCGACCCGGCAAACAAGAATAAGATGGTCGAATGTCCATCACATAGAATGTAGACGCAAAAATCTGAGA
This sequence comes from Vicia faba, assembly GCA_948472305.1. Lineage (NCBI taxonomy): Eukaryota > Viridiplantae > Streptophyta > Magnoliopsida > Fabales > Fabaceae > Vicia > Vicia faba. Next base: position 1,417,330,086 of record OX451737.1, on the reverse strand, counting down.
ACCAACTTTAACTGGAATATCCACCTCTCCATGTACCATCCTCTTGGACCCGTCAAAGGCCCTAACCACAATATTACTCGGCTTCAGCACCAACCCTTCATAAATGCTTTCTTGGGTAAAACATTTAACGAGGACCCAGTGTCCACCAGCACGTGAGCTAGAGTAGTGCCCATGCACTCGATTGAAACAAGCAGAGCGTCATTGTGATTCTTTCCCTTGGCAGTCAAATCTGCGTTGGAGAAACCCAGCCTGTTATCTGCTGTCAAACTAGCCACACAATCTTTGAACTGATCAGCAGATGTTTCCTGGGGCACGTGCGCAATTTTTAGGAAAGCAATCAGAGCCTTAGCATGGGCCTCTGAGCACAACAATAAAGACAACATAGAGATCTTCGACGGGGTCTTCCCCAGCTGTTCGACTACGTTGTAGTCACTTTTCTTGATGATCTTTAAAATTTCCTCTATCTCCTGTCTAGAGGCTTCAACAGTAATCTTCTTCGGTGCCTCCGTCTGGGCAGGCTCACCGGTGATCCCTTTGCACCGAGCGTCAGATGACTCGGCCACATGGGTAATGATTGGAACATGAACAGGGGCAGTAACAGGTGTACTGGAAGGTGTAATAACAACAAGCTTCCGAACAGTTGGTGGAGAGATCTCAGGGGAGAAAAGCCTTCCGCTTCGGGTGACTTTACTAGATGCAACAATATTGTTGACATCAGTATCAGCCTCTTCGTCCTTCAAGTCTTGTTTAATCCCGTAATAATACACATCGGACCCATAGTGCCACGGGACAGCCTTATCCGATGTGTAAGGGATAGGTCCAGGAACAATAATGATCAATGGAGAAATTCTCGGAACATGTGTAATTCTAACAGGCTTTCTCGAGGAAGCCTTGGAAGAATTGGCAAAAATGGTGATTATGGAAACTTCTTTAACAGGAACCAAGGGACCAAAAGTTTTCTCGAACAAGATTTCTTTATTATCCATCAAGAGTTGGACACCTGACTTCAATAGATGGCAACCGGTAGGTAGGATGGAACAGAGATGTCAACCATTGCCACAGCCCGGAAATAAACTGGCTAATAGAAGGTTCTTCTTCACAGTCAACAATGGGGTAGAAATGTCTTCTACAGAAGTTACAAACACATCATCATCCACATCATTTACTCCATGATTTGGCATAGGAGCAGTCATGACATTAGGCTTTTCAGGCGCTTCAAACTCAATCTCCTTAGCATCAATCAGATCCTACACTTTATTCTTCAAAGCCCAACAGTTATTGGTATCATGCCTTGGGCTATCAGAGTGATAAGCACAGTGGGCGTTCGGATTATACAGCGGTGATGCGGTGTTGGGATTTTTTGGAGCTTCCCTCGGAATCACCAAGTTGGTCTTCAACAACTGCGGCAGAATTTGAGATAGAGTCATACTGATCTGAGTGAATTGTCTTTGAGGCCTCTCTGCCCTTTTCTTATTGTTGCGTTATGGGGAAACAATTGGTCTTGAAATAACTACCGTATTAACCGCTTGGCGGAGTTCAGGACGGTTTTGGCTCCTTGAGCTGTAAACTGCACTAGATTCCTTCTTGAAAGGCTTCTTCTTGGTACCTGACGAAGCACCCTTCTGTATCTTGCCGCTCTTAATACCGGCTTCAACTCTCTCCCTAATAATAATTAACTCAGTAAAACCTGACAATGAACTATCAATCAAATGGTTGAAATACGGTCCAGACAAGGTCCCCAGAAACATATCCACCAACTCCCTGTCAGCCAGAGGGGGTTGGACTCTACCAGCAAGATCTCTCCACTTCTGAGCGTAGTCCTTAAAACCTTCGCTCGCACCCATAGATATACCCTGAAGTTGGGTACGCGTGGGAGAATGGTCGGCATTATATTGGTACTGCTTGTAAAAAGAAGCAACAAGGTCCTCCCAGTTGCGGACGTTAGCTCCTTCTAGTTGATATAACCATTCAAGTTGAGTCCCTGAAAGACTATCTTGAAAGAAATGAATCCAAAGGTTCTTGTCAGCAGTATATGGTTGAATCTTTCTAACATACGAGCGGAGGTGTAACTTTGGGCAGGAGACCCCGTCATATTTAGAAAAGACTGGTGCTTTAAACTTGTGCGGGATTACCACCCCAGATGCCAAACCCAAATCTCCAAAATCCAGCCCAAGTATCTTCTGGATCTCCATCGCACTTAACCGGTCTTCAAGTTGCTTATACCTATCCTCAGCAGGAGGATACTGGTCTTCGTCAAAGTCAGTGTCATTGTCAGAAACAACAGGGCTAGGAGCCCTCCTTTCTTCTTGATTCTCTCCCCCTCCAAATGAGTGAGATAAATCAACCTCTTCTCGCAACCTATTCCCAAACCTATGACCCATATTTAGGAGGACCATCTTCTTCTTCTTCTTCTTCTTCTTCTTATCCTTCAAGATAAGAGTCTTCAGATCTTTCTGCCCCTTGGCCAGGTTCATGAACATTTCCTGGAACTGAGCATTTTGAGCTTGAAGAGCCTTAATAGCTTGATAAGTGGATGTTTCAGCAGACATGATGCTGAAATAAACAGCGAAGAAGATGAGAAATCTGTACGGGTACCTGTAATGAGGTGCATGGGAATGGAATGCATATGATATGAATTCAAAGACTTTAGGGATATTCAAATTTGTGAACCAAAATGAAACACACTTTTATTAGATTAAAACTTGAACCAATGTTTGAAAAATGCCTTTAAGGCGTTACAAAGGGAAAAACTGAAAAGTAAATCAAAACTAGAAATAACAAAAGACATCAGCGCTCCCATGGTCGTTTTCCTCCCGTGCTGACATAGTCGTTCAGGACCTTCTCATTCTCCAGCTGCCTTGTAAGCTTCAGGATCTTCCGTTCTTGTTCATGATACTTATCTTTGTAAGTATCCCGTTCTTCTCTTAGCTGGATCCAAGACCTCTTTAATGCCCCAATGTCAGTAGGTATGTATGGATGGAGGACAATATGAGGAACCCCTTCTTCATCAGCACTCTCAACAATTACCAGCAAGACAACTTCGTATGGCATCCCCAATTTTTGAGCACGGGCTCGAACCCACCAGAGATACGGTTCCATCGGAAGAGAGGTCTTCATTCCTAGCTCATGTGGGTCAGACCTGTTAACCCTATTCCAAGCCCGTATGAACCTGCGGCGATGTCCCTTAACATCCCCTTGGAAGTCAAAGACAATGCTCGAAATCAGAAACTCATGAGGACCGTCCTTTCGAGCTCGCCCAAACTGTCGTAAGGCCAGACAAGGATTATAGGTTATTCCTCCCCTAATTCCAAGCAAAGGAACATTGGGGTATTCTCTGCACCGGTCAATAACAACTACTCCTTCCATGTCTTTAGTGCTCTAGATGATGTTCGTATGTGCAAGGGACATAATTCTGTAGGCCCAACCCATACCTTCCTTGTTCTTCAAAACAAATTTGGGGAGGTGAGAAATAAACCACCTCGCCAGCAATGGTGCACAACACATAAGGGTTCCCCTTTTCCGAGCAGTATGAGAATAAAGAGCATGTAGAATGTCACCTAAGAGAGTGGGAACTGGATTATGGGACATGAAGATCTTGACTGCGTTCACGTCGACAAAAGAATCTGAATTAGGGAACATAACCAGGCCATATATGAGAAGTTCCAGGATGTCTTCAAATGCTTGAAAGTCCAAACTATCCCAAAACTGTTGAGCCTGATCAATCAAGAACTTAGCCAAGAAGCCTTTTACCCCACTCCGGGTCTCCCAGTTAGATATTACATCAGCCTTTGTCAGATGTAGGGCTGTAGCAACATCCTCTGGCCTAAGAGCTATCTCCCAACCTGTAAATAGCGTCTGCTCTAGAATAGAAATACCAAGTAAATCAGAGAACTCCTCCAAAGTAGGGACCAACTGATAATCTGGGAAGGTGAAACAGTGATGTAGTGGGTCAAAGAACTAGAACAAGACGCTCATCATTTGCTCATCCATATTAGAAGTGACTAAACCAAGGAGGTGACCATCTCTTCTGACAAAGGAATAAGTATCAGGAACCTTTGCAACCAGATCTCTAAGTTGAACATGGATTTGTACGAAGTTGATCCGAATAGTATTCTTGCGCATAGATGCCATGACCTGTAAAACAGAACAAAGATGAATCCCCTCGGTCTTTGAAATGGGTTAGTCTAATGAAATATGCATGCAATGTCATGATGCATGATGTCATGATAGAAACACACCACAAGTATTCACAGATAACAAACATGGTAAGGGAAAACAAGTCACACAATAGCCCTTAGATTTCAGGCTGGCATGGAGTTTAGGTATTACCCTCTTACAGTTTAGTTGGTTCAACCTGTCCTAGTAATAGTAATCGGGTTCTAAAGGATCTCAATATCACTGACCACCCTCAATCGGTCATAATTCCAGTTTAGCAACCTTTTCTTGCGGTCGGAATCATCGCGAGAGTTTGGTCTCAATGAGTGTAGCATACTGCTACTTTTCTATGGCCAAGTTGGTCAATTATAGGTTTTAAGGTCAGTTGGTGCTTAATGACCCCTTAGCAGCCCCATATTCTCCTTGTTCCTCCATAAGGGATATCGGTACAAACTAAAGTGTCACACCAACGTAGCTACTGCTTCAACTGTATCGATCTACGCTGTACAGTTCCCTCACAGTCTATTGCTACTTACCTAAAAGGTATCCCCAGATCCAGGTTAGGATCTATAGTAACTCCGATTCAAACCCACAAAGATAAAGCATACAAATCAAGAAATTGAAAACATTATGATGAACTATTCCTAAGGTACACCCCACTTATTTTTCCCCAGCAGAGTCGCCAGTTCTGTGATACGGTGGAAGAACTGACTATTTTTTGGAATGCTGGTTTGCGTTTTGCGTTTGTGTTTGAAAAATGTCGCGATAAGCAAGAGTCGCCACCGTCTTTTATTTTATCCAACAAGGAAAGGAAAAAAGCACAGAAAAATTCCTTTTTCGAGATATTTCTGAGTACGGGGGGGGGGGGGGGGGGTAGATTTATAGAAAAGGAAGGTATTAGCACCCTTTCTATCCGTAGTTATCTACGGGCTCTTAGGTACTTGCTCATCATTTTCAAAATTGTTTTCTTCATGTTTTTGTTTTGACTTCGATTTAACTCTTGCTTCTGTCTTCAAGAGTATAATGAAGTGTTTTTTAAAACTTTGTTTGTAAAGGAGTGTAAGTGTGAAAAAGTTTTGTTTTGGATGAGCAAGTATCTAAGAACTAATCTACCTACTCGAAAAAGGAATCGTTCTATGTTTGTTTCCTTTAGACGATGCTATCCCACTATTAGTGAGTAGGTAGCACCGTCGTTGGAGTTTGAGGGTCAATTTGAAAGAGGGACATACAATCACTAAAGCAATGTTAGGACATCTTAGTAGCAACCCTAATGTCTTAGACCATTTATCTAAGGCAACGATATCCAAGGCAACCTTTCCGAGGCAACTTATGATCTTTTAGACAAGAGTGCAACCTCTAAAATAACCTATACTCAATGACTGTTTACGAAGGAAACCAAGTGGGAGTGTACCCTAGGAGTGCGCATGTGCGAATGTGTTGATTTCAGTTATTTTTATCTTTGCATAATTAAGGGTGATCTAACTGTTTTAAATTTAGTCATTCATTCTTATCATGCAAACCCTATTATCAAACATCTTACAATTGAATATTTGTAGAAATTAAAGGGCGGAATTTAAACTAAACTATTACAAGGCGTCGGGTATTTACATCGACAAAAACAAACCCTTTGAAATTTAAAAGCGGTAAAAATAAATAAATGTCCTAATTTAATCATTACAAACCGGGAGCAGATACAATAATTGAATAAAAAATAAAGCGCGAGAGAAAATTAGATCGAATGTGAAAACTAGGGTTTTGACCCTCCTAATTAAAAGAAAATGTTTTTGTTGTTTTTAATATTTTTTTAAGAAAAGAAACTAAGTCTTAAAATTAAAATTGCAAAATTAATTGATTATTAAATAAATTAATGAAAAATAATTAAATGTCATATTTTTGGGTTTTTGTTATTTTAGGAAAGAAATAAAATAATTAAGTTAGTATAAAAACTAATTATTATAATTAATTTTAATTATTTACAAAAGAATTAAAGTTGTCTAAATTAATCAAACCTAATTAAATTAATTGATTTTTTTACTAAAAATAAATATCCTAAATTTAATTTATGAAAAATACTATTTTTAGGATTTTTTGATAAAAAGAAAATAATTTTAATAAAATAAATAGCAAATAAATTAAATAGAATAAATAAAATAAAAAAAGATGAGAGATGGGCCTGAAATTAGGGGGTGTGCCTAGCAAGAATCTGGGCCCAATGATGCTCATCCAAATTTGACTTTTTTGATCCTATGTGTTGCGTTTGACTGGCTTGTGGTGCACTTCCAATGGTGGCCACCAGATCTGGCCATCTGGCGTATTGGATGGTGAGGGAGTATGATGGATCTTCTGGCCTCGCTTGCACTGAATCACCTGGAAATAATATAGGAAAAATAACAAATGCTGGAGGCAGGGATCGAACCCCTGACCTCCAGCCTCTAACGCCTTGAATACTCATGTGGCAACCGCTGAGCTATTTGCTTTTGATTGTTAACATAATACAAACTAATAATAATATAATAAAACAAATATTAGTGGAAACAAAAATAAAAAATGCGCTGGAATTTGAATTTGCCTATGGGGTAGTGACACGCCTGCTTCTTCTTCCCTGCACCGTGGCTAAAATTTTTGGGACCTATACCCACGGACAAACGTCCGTCACTATAACCATGCCCATCCTCAAAATCACGTACATGCAATGTAAACGACCACCAAGGCCATGGTTAGAACCGTCTCCTTTTTCTGAATACAACCGTACCATTCATGAAGGCTAATTGTTCCTGAGATAAAAAGCCCTAAACCAAAGTCTGAAACCCTAAAAATGGTGGATTTCGTTACAGACCATATAAATGAAATTGAGTAATGCCAAAAGTTTGCAAATGCTTCATAGGTTAAGAATATGCCATTAATTCAGGTTAACAATGCTTAAATTCCAAGATGCGAATTCAAGAACAGGGCGAGGTTATGAATGACTTACAGTGCGATTAGGGACCGGAACGGACTTGTTATTGATAGCTTTAGCTTGCTGAGAGTTCCAGGAAGCGATTGAGACAGATACCAAGCCTTGAGGATGCCTCGAACCACCAATTCGATCTCACACTTTTTGTTTGTTTTTTCAAATTTTGTTCTTGCTCTGCGCCTGATTTCTAACCTCTCGTTTGATCTGCACGCACTCCTTATGTATTAGTGAAGGTATTAGGGTTACAAAACTGGTTCAAATATTCTTCTTTCAATGATTTTGATATTTTATTTGATTCTTCTTTAAAGCTTTCCAAAATTGGTCCAAATCCAATCTTTTTGTACACATATGCCTTGATACGAGTTGATTGATCCTAGCTGTGTAATAAGACCTGAAATAATCACAAAATCCTTGGTTTCAATGTTTTTGGATTTTATTTGATTTATTTTGATTTAAATTGAATAAATTCAAATAAAAATCAAAATAAATAATAAAAATAAGATATGGACAAATGGCAAGGGCTAGAGCACGTGGGCTATAATGCCAACTTAAAACAAGTGAAAAAGATTGGGCCCATTTGGCAAAATTTGAATTTTTGGGCATAGTTTACTTTTGGCAATTTTGCAAAAAAGGCCAACTTCAACAATGCATAATTTCCTCAATTTTGACTCTTTGGAGGTGTTCTTGGACTTTTTAGAAAGCTTGAGATGTCCTATAATCAACCCTTTTGGTCTCATATCATTTTTATGTTCCATGCTCATGTATGGAGCTTTGACAAAAAAAGGTGTTTTTGTTGACTTTTCAAAATGACCTATAATGTCCAATTTCATAACTTCTTGTGAGTGCATATTTTGATCTTGGGAGATGAATATGGATTGTAGGGAATTGCATCCTCTTCAAAATGATCTTTGGATGGGTCATTTATCATAAATTATGAGAAAGTTATGCTTGGTAAAAGTTGAGTTGACTTTTCCTACAAAACCCTAATTTAGCAACTTTTGAGTCTTGATGAATTATGAGCAATCCTTGATGAATCATGATCAACCCTTGATCAAATGATGAAATATAATTCAAAATGATGATGTTGACCAAAAATCTTGAAGTTTGACTGTATGTGGGTCATAGTTGACTTTTGCCCCAGCATAGTTAATTTTTGGACCTTTGAGCAATTGACTGAGCAAACTTCCTCTGCAAGGCTTGAAACATGACATGGATGGTCTTTAGAACATATTAGGACATTGGTGAGCATTTGGGGTCACTTGGACTCAAGGATCTTGATGCAACATGAAACCCTAATTTGGGGTAGACTACCTTAGGAGAGAGCTTGTCTGGCCAACCTTTGGACTACTTTGAGCAACTTGAGGATCTTTCTTGAAATATCTTGAGAAATATGAGAGGGAAAATTTTGGGGTACAACAGTTGGTTACATTTCTTTATGTTATTTGTACCAGTAACTGGTTTATGGATGAGTTCTCTTGGAGTAGTCGGTATGGCCCTGAACCTGCGTGCCTATGACTTTGTTTCTCAAGAAATCCGCGCAGCAGAAGATCCTGAATTTGAGACTTTCTACACCAAAAATATTCTCTTAAACGAAGGTATTCATGCATGGATGGCGGCTCAAGATCAGCCTCATGAAAACCTTATATTCCCTGAGGAGGTTCTACCACATGGAAATGCTCTTTAATGGAACTTTAGCTTTAACTTGTCGTGACCAAGAAACTACTGGTTTTTCTTGGTGGGCCGGGAATGCCCGACTTATCAATTTATCTGGTAAACTACTGGGGGCCCATGTAGCCCATGCCGGATTAATAGTATTCTGGGCCGGAGCAATGAACCTATTTGAAGTTGCTCATTTCGTACCCGAGAAGCCCATGTATGAACAAAGCTTAATTTTACTTCCCCATCTAGCTACTCTAGGTTGAGGGGTTGGCCGGGAGGGGAAGTTATCCATACCTTTACATACTTTGTGTCTGGAATACTTCACTTAATTTCCTCTGCAGTATTGGGCTTTGGCGGTATTTATCATGCACTTTTGGGACCTGATATTCTTGAAGAATCTTTTCCATTCTTTGGTTATGTATGGAAAGATAGAAATAAAATGACTACTATTTTAGGTATTCACTTAATTTTGTTAGGTATAGGGGATTTTATGTTAGTATTTAAGGCTTTTTATTTTGGAGGTCTATATGATACCTGGGCTCCAGGAGGGGGAGATGTAAGAAAAATTACCAACTTAACCCTTAGTCCAAGAATTATATTTGGTTATTTACTAAAATCGCCTTTTGGGGGAGAAGGTTGGATTTCTAGTGTAGACGATTTGGAAGATATAATTGGGGGACATGTATGGTTGGGTTCCATTTGTATAATTGGTGGAATCTGGCATATCTTAACCAAACCTTTTGCATGGGTTTGGCGTGCACTAGTATGGTCTGGAGAAGCTTACTTATCTTATAGTTTAGGTGCTTTAGCTGTTTTTGGTTTTATAGCTTGTTGCTTTATCTGGTTTAATAATACTACTTATCCTAGTGAGTTTTATGGTCCCACTGGACCGGAAGCTTCTCAAGCTCAAGCATTTACTTTTTAGTTAGAGACTAACGTCTTGGAGATAATGTAGGCTCCGCTCAAGGGCCTACCAGTTTAGGTAAATATCTAATGCATTCTCCGACTGGAGAAGTCATTTTTGGAGGAGAAACTATGCATTTTTGGGATCTGTGTGCTCCCTGGTTAGAACCTCTAAGAGGTCCTAATGGTTTGGACTTCAGTAGAGTGGAAAAAGACATACAGCCTTGGCAAGAACGTCGTTCCGCGGAATATATGACTCATGCTCCTTTAGGTTCTTTAAATTTCGTCGGTGGCGTAGCTACAGAGATTAATGCAGTCAATTATGTATCTCCTAGAAGTTAGTTAGCTACTTCTCATTTTGTTCTAGGATTCTTCCTATTCGTAGGTTATTTATGGCACGCGGGACGAGCTCGCCCAGCTGCCGCAGGACTTGAAAAAGAAATTGATAGAGATTTTGAACCTATTCTTTCCATGACTCCTCTTAATTGAGACATGAAATCCAATGCTTGACATAAGAATCACTTTGATTTTAGTATACATATTGGGTTGAGTCGAGCAGATCATATTGAAAAAATATTTTGTTTTTCAATTCATTTATATCTAGTCTTTTTTCGGGCTCGGCTATATCACCACTTAGCCGAGCCCAAAAAACTGAGCCAACCTAAATCAAGAATCAATAAAATAAAAAAATCCATTCGCCAAGAAAAAGGAGAGAGGGGGATTCGAACCCTCGATAGTTCTTTGTTTCAAACTATACCGGTTTTCAAGACCAGAGCTATCAACCACTCAGCCATCTCTCCAAAAGATAATTTCTATTTTATCTTTATTTCACTCAAGAGAACATGACCATACGAAATCATACCCTGTTATCTATCTATGAGAAAGATATCTAGTGTGAATCTATTGGTCTAATTCTCTATCCGTATATATTATATATACATGATCCAGCATGCTCTTTTGTGAAATAAAAAAAACTACCCCTCGATCCATGCCTCAATAAGGGGTGTTATCTAAAATCAATGGATTCATGAAAAACCCCTCCATAATGATAATGTGTTTTTTATTTCTCTTTTGAAAGGGGTCAAAAAAAGGGGGTTGGGGGATCAAATGGTATAGTTCTTTTGTTGGTCAATTAGAAGATTATAAACATGGCTATTGCTTTTCAATTAACTGTTTTTGCATTAATTGTTACTTCATCCGTTTTATTAATTAGTGTACCTGTTGTATTTGCTTCTCCTGATGGTTGGTCAAGTAACAAAAATGTTGTATTTTACGGTACATCATTATGGATTGGATTAGTATTTCTAGTGGGTATTCTTAATTCTCTCATCTCTTGAAACTATTCATTCTAGATCAAAAAACAAAATGACCCCTCCCCCCGAATTCTTTCGGGTTGTGAGGCACATTAAAATGGAATATATAAGACCCCATACAGAAAGAAAACTAAAACATTTTTATTATTAATGGGAGGGGTCAAACTTCTTCTATTGGGAAAAGCTTATATCTTATCCTGAATATGATATATAGTAAAACGAAAATATTCATATTATTTTTTTAATATAGTACTAATTTGAATTCTATTCTAGAAAAAAATAAGAATAGAATATTAAGAATTCTTAATAGAAACGAATATTAATAGAAAATCGTATATTTCAAATAGAAAGATATAGATATTCCATAATCTATTATCTATAACATATATATGGATTTCGACTTTTCTTGATCACTCCTAATAGATATCAAACACCGCTATGCACAAATTGAATTGATATGATATATCAAGTAAAAAGTACAATATAGAAAGTATAAAGTGCAATAAAAAGAAAAACGCGGATATAATTTAATGGTATAATTTCTCTTTGCTAAGGAGAAGACGCGAGTTCAATTCCCGCTATCCGCCGTTGCTTATGTATTGAATAGTACATTTATCTATCCATTTCAAAAATAGAAAATAGTGAATTCTAATTTTTATAAAAAATGTTGCGGAGACAAGATTTGAACCCGTGACCTCAAGGTTATGAGCCTTGCGAGCTACCAAGTTGCTCTACTCCGACATAAGAAGAACAAATGACAATGAATGGAAAACAGAGATTGAATGTACCCCTCCACCATATCTGTACAAATAGAATAAACAATTGATACAGAATTGTAAGGGAACCGTCCTATGATCGCGGATCATCAAAATGAATAAAAAAAATGAAGAGAATTTTTTATTCTTACCAACTCGATCTTTCTGCACCGGGCAACAAACATTCGTGAACCATTTCACGAAGTACGTATCCAGATAATCCAAAGTGTCGATAATTTCCTTGTGGTCTTCCGGTCACAAAACAATGTCGATGAAGACGTGTAGGTGCACTATTACGCGGTAGTACTTCCAACTTTCCATGAATTTCCCATTTCTCAGCTTGTATTTCTTTAGCCTCTCAAACAGCTTTTGTAAATGATCAAGATGTTCTTCTTCAATTTGAGATATAGTTATCATGTTGTCCACATAGACCTCTATTTCATGATGTATCATGTCGTGAAATAGAGCTACCATGGCACGCTGATAGGTTGCCCCTGCATTCTTCAGTCCGAATGGCATAACATTGTAGCAGAATGTTCCCCACTGTGTGACAAAGGTTGTCTTCTCCATGTCCTCAGGCGCCATGAAGGAAAACACTTTGTGTTGTGCAGTATTGTCAACTAGGATGTCAATGTGAGGAAGTGGGAAATCATCTTTAGGGCTTGCCGTATTTAAATCTCTGTAGTCCATGCACATTCGCACCTTGCCGTCCTTTTTTGGAACGGGAACAACATTGGCAACCCATTGTGGATAGGAGGTGACGGCCAAGAATCCAGTATTGAATTGCTTCATGACTTCAGCTTTAATCTTCTCTGACATATATGGTCGCATTCAACGGACCTTTTGTTTTACTGGTGGACAATCCTCTTTTGTAGGTAGATGATGTACCAGAATATCTGCATCAAGTCTTGGCATGTCTTCATACGACCAAGAAAAAACCTCAACATACTCGTGTAGAAACTGAATCAGATGCTCCTTGACACTGGGTTCCAGATTGGCACCCATCTTGACTTCCCTTTTGTCTTCCTCGGTACCTAGGTTGATTGTATCCACAGGTTCCTCGTGAGGCTGAATGGTTTTCTCTTCTTGTAGTAGTAATCTGGCAAGTTCCCATGGTACTTGTTGTACCCCAATTTTTGCCCCTAAGATCCCTTCATCATATCACATTGTTTCAATCACCACAAAATCACATTAGGGACTTTGGTTCTTCTCCCTATCTTTAGCTTTGCTCTTTGAGAAGTTACCAAGCACCTTTATTGGTTTGTTTTTGTGATCATAGATATTGTACTTTGATTTTTCACTCTAATTAATAAAATTCAATATTGGTTTGTCTTACTTGTTGATAATGTAGGTAAAAGCAATGAGGTTTAGCAAGTTGCTTCATGGGTTCATGAGTTTATTTCCATGCCCTAGTCAAAAGCTTGAGAGATTCTAACCTCACCATTGAAGTTGTTTTGAAGTTGATACGAAATTGGTTTTGGTGGCCATAGGTCCTCATCATCATCCTCAACAAATTTCTATTCACAAAGGAAGAATATTGGCACAAAAAGTTTGTTCAAACTTGGCAAAGTTCCACCAAGCATTCTCTTGATCTAGAGGCTAGGGTTTTGGACTTCAAAGAGGCATATCTTGCTCATATTTTGTTGTTTTTGAGTGATTCTAAAGACATTCTTCTCTTCAAAGAGTTACCAACAAATCACTTTAAAAGTTCCAAAGAGTTTTCATGTTGAAGGAACTTGGTGAAGAAGAAAGATCACAAGTCATCCAGTTGAATCCCTAATTTTCCATATGTAACTTCAAATTGTCATAACTTGGTAATTTATTATAACCTTGAGCCCATTATTTTTCCATGATGATGTTAAGGATGTGTACTTCATGCCTTCTTTAATGTGCAAAGTAAGAAAATGTATGGAAGTTGCCTTAAGAATGCAAAAGATTATAGGTCATTTCATGATTTTTGGCCAACTTCAACAAGTCATAACTTGCTCAATTCTTGTATATTTTGAGTGGTTCAAATTTCAAAATGTCATTCAAGATATATAATTCATTCCATCTTTTTGGGTCAAGAGCAAATTCTAAGTGGAAAGCCATGTTTAGATGCAAGAGATTGTAGGTCATTTTTAAAGAAGAATTTGAAATATTTCTAAGTATGGAAAGTCAACTCTTTTTCTCCAACTTTGACTCCATGTAATTTTCAGCTCAATCCTCCAATTGATTCCATTCTTTTTCTATTACAAAGTTTATTACCTCGTCTTTCCAAAGCATCAAGAATCATGCCTTAAGACTCCATGAGATGTAAATGCCATTGTTTCAAAAGTGGTAACTTGGAATTGAAGTTTCCCTGCAAGTTAGAATTTGAATTCCATGTTACAACATCTAAACCTCAAATTAGCACGCGTTTTGGGTCTAAACATGATTAGCCAACTTTCCCATGTGGATTAGTGCATCAAAACGCAAGAATTGGATGAGTTTTGGTGAAGTTTGGATCACACTTCACTTGTGCATCAGGTTTGCATGAGTTCCCTCCAAAACGCATCATTCACTCTTCCTTTTAATCCCATTTGCTTCTCCTATAAATACATGAACTATCCCATTTATTTTCTCAAGCTTAGATAGCCAGAATCACCCTGCCAAACTTGCTTCACAACTTAGAATTCAGCTACTTCGAATCCTATTCTCAAGCCTTTTTCAATCCATTTTATTTATCAATTCACCTTCCTTGATCTTCCCTGAAGCTAAACATACCATTACATTAAAGAATCGTGCCCTATATTGCTCCATAGAAGTCCAGTTTCAGAGCTCTGCAACTCAACTTCAATAGGTAGATTCCTTCTTTAATTCTTCAAAACTTTGGTACCATTATGTTGCTCTCATTGCCCTAGTTCTAGTCGCAACACTTACTTTTATCTGGAAACACGTTTTGACCATGAATTTTCAAATCCCCTTTCCAAACGTTCTTTCCAAATTGCTTGAGTTACAGTTTATATAAAAATGGCGCGAGGGCATGGTTATCTTCGTCTTGAAGAGATGGAACGAATGGCATAGGTCTGAGCTTCTGATTTTACAGTTTGAGAGACCTGCAATTCGTGAGGCTGGAGGTTGAAGATGACCAACGTGCCACCTTCTAACCAATGAAAGCGTGCCATTTGTATTTTTTGAATTTCTGATTTTTCATTTGATTCAGTGCTTTATTTAGTAAGGACCATGATATGCACAGCGTGCCAGATCCCTTGGATTTGATTACTAACGCGTTTTGACTCTCATCCAATGGTCCACATATTTTTCTTTTATTTTCTTTTTCTTATTTTTATATTTTAATTGTTTTAAATTTCAAAAAATCATAGAAAAATCATTTTTAGTCCAAAAAAATATGAAAAATATTTTTGATTATTCTCTTTCTGATTTTTATTTTTTCACAATTTAGTTTTGTGTTTTGGTAGTTTTTATGAATTTTTCACTTATTTGATTTATTTAAAATGTTTAAAAATACTTTTACACATTTTTAAATTCTGAAAAAAATTATGGAATGATCCAATGACATTGTGACAAATATTCGTGACTTTATTTTATTTTTGTTCCTGACTTTACTATTTTTCACCATTTTTGTCTATTTTATCCATTTATTTTAATTTTAAAAAATAGTTTCTGATTTTTAAAAATTCCCAAAATTTTTATAAAAATATTTGGACCCATTTCTGATTTTTCTATGGATTTATCTTTTATTTCTTGATTAATTTGAACATAATTGATATTTTTCTAATTATTTTCTATTTTAAACTTTCTCTTTTTTACCCCTTTAAATATATATATATATTAAATATATTATTATTTTGTGTTTATTTTCGGGCTGTCTTGAGTTGATCTTTTGATCATGACTTTATTAACATCATTGGACCTTGGGTGTTGAGTTCAACTCCACCAAAATGGATGAATGATTTTAATAATAGTTTGATTAAATATTAATTCAAATGTGGTTTTCTTTTTTTTACCCTAATTCCCCTTCATCTCATCCCCTTCTTATTGCACTAAGTGTTGTTGGAGCATGATCTCTATATCATGTCTCAAAACAAATGGTGCATAGATTGCTATTGACCGGCCTCAAAATAGGTGCGACTTCTATAGAAGTCCACTTACGATTGCTTAACATAGCGATAAATTTTGTCCCAATTCGAATAAATGATCATTCGTGGCACAAACTTATGATTGTAAGCCCAAGTATGTTAATTTGATCTCTTTGATCCAATAACCTTGAAATTTATTGTGTGGAGGCTTTGGTTCTACCAATCCTCTAATGGATCTACAACACCTTTGGTCAACGCGGATCACTTAAACATCGTTGATCATTAAATGGTACTTATGAGAATTCCAAAATGGATGATATACTTCACAAAAAGCAAATGCAACTTGTTTTGTGGAGGCTTTGGTTCTACCAATCCTCTAATGAGTTCCAAATGCAAGTTTCAAGATGGTCATCCAAGTAACCACTAATTATTGACTTGTTTATTTTATGCTTTATTCTTTTTATGCTTTATGTACTATTTATTTTTTAGCATTTTACATTTCATGCCATTTTTTATCTTTGCTCATTTGAGTATTTATTTATTCTTGTCATTTTTACTTTGCTCACTTGAGCTTTTCTTTTTCTTTTTTCTAAGATACTTAATAACCAACTTAAACCCTAAAAAACTCTTAATGGTACTTGTGATCGATGGGAAAGAGAACTGACTGTTTTTGGAATGCTGGTTCGTGTTTTGCGTTTGTTTTTGCAAAATTTCGCGGTAAGCAAGAGTCGCCACCATCTTTTATTTTATCCAACAAGGAAAGGACAAAAGCATATAAAAATTCCTTTTTCGAGATGTTTCTCGGGTTCGGGAGGTAGATTCTAGAAATGGAAGGTGTTAGCACCCTTTCTATCTGTGGTTATCCACGGGCTCTTAGGTACTTGCTCAAAGTGTTTTCAAAATTTGCTTTTCTTTGTGTTTGTGGGTTTGAAAGAAGTTTTTGTTTGAAAGGAGTGTAAGTGCGAAAAGTTTTTATTTTGTTTTAAAAGGAGCAAGTACTTAAGAAACATCTACCTACTCGAAAAAGGAATTAATCTTTACAAATGTCCTTTGTACAATGCTATCCTACTATTGAGGAGTAGGTAGCTCGTCGTTGGAGTTTTAAGGGTCAATTCGATTAAGGGACGTGTGGTCACTAAAGCAATGTTAGGACGCCTTAGCGGTAACCCTAATGTCTTAGATCATTTCATCTGAGGCAACCGTTTCGAGGCAACTATGATCTTTGGACAAGAGGGCGACCTCTAAAACTTCCTATACTCAATGACCACGTTCGAAGGCAACCAAGTGAGGTGTACCGTAAGAGTGCGCATGTGCGAGTGTATTGTTTTTCAGTTATTTATCTTTGTACATGTCATGGGTGAGCTATGTTGATTTTAAGTTCATACATTGGATCTTGTCATGCATTCCCTATTATCAAGCATCCAACAGTTTATAGTTGCGGAAATTAAATTTGCAGAAATTAAATCTAAATTATTACAAGGCGTCGGGTATTTACATCGCCAAAAACAAACCCTTTAATTTAAATTGCGGAAAAGTAAAATAAAATGATAAATAATTAAAGTCCTAATTAAAAGCTATTACATACCGGAAGCAATTACAATATTGGATAAAATGATACGCGTGCGAGAAATTAAATCGAGCAGAAAGTTCTAGGGTTTTGACCCTTTTTGTTAAAGAAAAGATTTTTTGCTTATTTTTGAATTAATGAATTAAATCTAAGTTAATAATTAAATTAATTAATTAATGAAAATATTTTTGGTTTTTTTATATTTAAGGAAACAAAAATAAACCTGATTAAAATTGTTAAAACCTAATATCCTAAGTTAATTTTAATTTATTACAAAAAATATTAAAATTGTACCTAATTAAAAACTACATTAATTAATTAATATTTATTTACAAAAATAAAATAATGAAATTAGTTTTAATAAATAATAATAATATTATTGGGTTTTCTGATTTTATGAAAAAATATTAATTGGTTAATTAACAATAAAAATAATAAAAACAATTTAAACAAAAGAAATATAGAAAAGAAAAGAAATAACCCAGGGTGTGTGGGCCTGATTTGAAGGTGAGGATAGCAATTCTGAAGCCCAATCCAAATCAGCCTTGTTTGACTTTCTTTATTCCACGTGCATGCATTGACTGGAGTTCATGGTAGGCGCTCAATCTTGGCCCTTGGACTTTATCTGAAGCCACCTGGCGCCTGATGGGATGAGGGATATGGTGGACCAACGCCTTGGAGAGTATATGCAATTGCCTGGAGAAAAAATACACAAATGTATTGAGGGACCTGGGATTCGAACCCAGGTCCCATGAGACAATCCACTAGCGCCTCTACCACTGGACCATTGTGCTGTTTTTGTAATTAAAATAAACAACAAATAATATATGGGAAAAACAGATAATATGTTGGGGGGAAAACGCGCGAAGTTATGAACGACCCTATGAGGAAGAGGCACGTGGTCGTCTTCTTCCTTGAACAACCTGGTTATTTACCTGCGGATTTTATCTGCAGCTAAATTCCTAGGTTCATCCTAAAATGCACTACAGGCCATAAAAATGTAAACGGGGACCATCATCATGTTCGTCCCTCCTCCCTGACTACAACCATGTCCATGGTTTGCCTTGATTTTGCCTGTATCAAAAATGCCTAAAAACAAAGAATGGAAACCCTAGGTTCGGGTATCACGTTAGAGGCCATGAAAATGAAATCAAATATTGTAGAATGCTTAGAAATTGAATGCCATGCATGATTATACAAAAAATTTGGCAAAAGGATGCAAGAAAATGGATTCGCGATTCCATGTACAGGGCTATGTTTGTGGACACTTACAGCGCAATTCAGGTGACGAGAGGGCTTGGATTTGATGCCTATCACTTAAGTGGACCTCACGCAAGGAGATAGTGTTGAGTTTTTGGATTGAATCGAGCTCTAAGTATGATTTCAGTTTCAAGGTTTCCAAGCTTTTTTCAATGTTTTGTCTGGTCATTTCTGTCACTTTTAGGCCGTGTTTTTGATGTCTCTAGCTTGTGTGAATAATAAGGAATGCATTAGGTTAAAAGTTTGGGCTTGAATCCATGTATATTGATGAATTAAGATATGATTTGATTCCTCCATTAAAGGCTTTCAAATTCTTTCCAAATCCAAGATTTTGTGCATGATTTGCCTTGGTACGAATTTGATTGGGTGTATCATGATAATGAAGACCTGTAATGATCAAAAAAATCTTATTCCATCAATTTTTGGATTTTATTTGAATTGATATTGATTTAAAATGAATTAAATCAATAAAAATCAAATAAAATAGAAAAATTAATAATTGTTCATGAAAATGAATATAGGACACGTGTGTGGTATGACAATATCAAATCAAGTGGAAAAAAGTGGGCCCTTTTGTCAAAAATTGGAGTTTTGGAGATAGTTGACTTTTGGCACTTTTGGAAAAATGCCCAACTTCAACAATGCATAACTTCCTAAATTTTGAACTTTTGGAGGTGTTCTTGGACTCTTTGGAAACCTTGAGATGTCCTATAAGCAACCCTTTTGGTCTCATATCATTTTGATATTCCATGCTTAAGTTATAAG
Source organism: Vicia faba (assembly GCA_948472305.1). Classification (NCBI taxonomy): domain Eukaryota; kingdom Viridiplantae; phylum Streptophyta; class Magnoliopsida; order Fabales; family Fabaceae; genus Vicia; species Vicia faba. Next base: position 1,417,310,695 of record OX451737.1, on the reverse strand, counting down.
CTTTGGCAAAAAAGGTGTTTTTGTTGACCTTCAAAAATGACCTATAATGTCCAAATTTGTAATTTTTTGTGAGAGTATTTCTTGATATTTGGGTGTGAAGATGGATTGTAGGAAATTGAATCCTCTTAAAAATGAGCTTTGGATGTGTCATTTCTCATAATGTATGAGAAAGTTATGCTTGGTCAAAGTTGAGTTGACTTTTCCTACCAAACCCTAATTTAGCAACTTTTGAATCTTGATGAATCTTGAGCAATCCTTGATGAATCATGATCAACCCTTGATCAAATGATGAATTATCCTTCAAAATTAGAATGTTGACAAAAAATCTTGAGGTTTGACTATTTGTAGGTCACAGTTGACTTTTGCTCTAGCACTGTCGATTTTTGGGCCTCTTGAGCAATTGACTGACCAAACTTCCTCTGCAAGGCTTGAAATTTGACAAGGATGAACTTGAGAACATAATAGGACATTGGGGAGAACTTGAGGTCATTTGGATGTAAGGACCCTGATGCAACACAAAACCCTAATTTGAATTGACTGCCTTAGGAGATGATTTGATTGTCCAATTCTTGAGCCAACTTAAGTCACTTGGAGATCATTCTTGATATGTCTTGAGAAATATGGGAGGGAAAATTTTGGGGTACAACAGTTTCCCCTGTTCAATTTTCTTAAACCTGAGGATATAGATTGGCTTTCGAGCCTTTCGTGATCTGAAGGTGGAAGATAATTGAACACTAGAGTGCCCAGAAATTTGCACTCGCATGTAGTATCAGCATTGTGATGTCAGGAATGGGCTTACAAATGCCATTTGGAGATTATTGGTAGGAGGATGGGCTTACAGATTCCATCTGCAGAAGTGTCGATCGCATAAGAGATTCCTTAGAGAGAACTTGCATACCTGTTGTTGTAGAAGATTCCGCTGGGGAAGCCTAACTTTTGTTGAGATTTGGGAACTTGCCTGTACTTCAACTGAGAGAATGCCTCGGGTGAGTCTTAAGAACCTGTCCAAAATTCAATTGGGGGGGGGGACATCTTCATCAAGATCTAGGAACTGTCTGGTGCTCAACGTAGTATACCGTTGAGGTTAGAGAACTTTTCCACACTATGACGGAGGAAAACATCAAGATCTAGGAACTGACTAGTGCTCAACATAGTATACCGTTGAGGTTATAGCACTCGTCCACAATTTGACATAGGGAAACATCTTCATCAATATCTAGGAACCGAATAGTGCTCAGCGTAGTATACCATTGAGGTTATAGCACTCGTTCACACTATGACAGAGGAAAACATCAAGATCTAGGAACTAACTAGTGCTCAACATAGTATACCGTTGAGGTTATAGCACTCGTCCACACTTTGACATAGGGAAACATCTTCATCAAGATCTAGGAACTGTCTAGTGCTCAACGTAGTATACCGTTGAGGTTAGAGAACTTGTCCACACTATGACGGAGGAAAATATCAAGATCTAGGAACTGACTAGTGCTAAATGTAGTATACTGTTGAGGTTATAGCACTCGTCCACACTTTGACATAGGGAAACATCTTCATCAAGATCTAGGAATTGTCTGGTGCTCAACATAGTATATCGTTGAGGTTAGAGAACTTGTCCACACTATGACGGAGGAAAACATCAAGATCTAGGAACTGACTAGTGCTCAATGTAGTATACCGTTGAGGTTATAGCACTCGTCCACACTATGACGGAGGAAAACATCAAGATCTAGGAACTGACTAGTGCTCAACGTAGTATACCGTTGAGGTTATAGTACTCATCCACACTATGACGTAGGGAAACTGTCGAGATCGAGAACCTTATCTGAAATTCAACCGAGGATAATTCAATTGAGATTTAAGAACCGGTCAGGTCTTCGACGTAACTGAGAACTTTAACTGTATCTTTCCGGAAAGGTAAAGGTCAGTCATATGCAATGCATGATATGGATCAGGCAATGATGTTCTCAACATAAATGAGATTATATGGTATGATGCGTATATGCATGTATCATGACGTATGAAAATGTGATGTTTTAGCTGGGGAAAATAAAATCCCGGAGCTACTGGAGAATAGAGTTGAGTTCTTCGTTTCCGCTGGGGATGATGAACGAAGATGATTGTGAAAATAAGCTTGCAGGAGAAAAGAACTCCGTTGGGGAATAAACTGATGAAGAGATTACTCTGTGGGGAATTATTCTGTGGGGAGAGATATTCTGCTGAAGATTTTAACGATAAACTCCGCTGGGGATTCCGTTGATAAGCTCTGTTGGGGATGGATTACCGTTGCTGGTGATATCAAATCTGTTGAGGATTGAATTCCTGCTTGCGAAAGGAAAGAACTTTGCTGAGGATGATCTTTCAGTTGCAACTTGCTAGGGATAACCTGCTAGACTCTTGTGGGGATACTCCTCTAAATTTGGCTAGGGAGATTTATTTTGTACTTTGTAGGGGATAAGCTTCCAGAGTCTACTGGGGATGATGATTCAACTCTGTTGGGATAGCTTTTTTTTTCCAGACCGTGCTGGGGAAATATTGACTTCACTGGGGGTATCTTGCATTCTGCCAGGGAACATTCTTATACTCTGTGGAGGAATTTTAAGACTTCCAGGGATACTCTTATGCTTGCTGGAGAATATTCTTATACTCCGTTGGGGAATATTAAGACCTTCTGGGGATACCAAGCCTTTTTAGGGCTGATGGTAGACTAACTCTTCTTGGGGAGAGTATTGCTGATTCGTCCATAGTTGCAAGTCTCATCTGAGAGAGCTATCATTACTGTCTTACTCTGCGAGGAGTGAAAGCATCTTAGCCATATTCTTCAGCTGAATATACCTTTGTACCTGGTGAGTAGAGCAGCTTTATAGTTTGGACAATTTTATTGCCCCTGTTTCTGCGGGAGAAGGTGCCTGCGGAGGCCTTGTGGATCGAGTATTATCCCAACCTATGAGGTGCTTGGTATCTTTCGATTGAAATGACAAGTCTTCTTCTGGTAGGCAAGTGACGAGATGACGGGACATAGTCGTACGCTTTGATCCCTAATTTTTTCCTGGACCGCCCTTTCGGGTTTTCAATCCATCGGGATACCCTTTTTTTCCCAAGCCGCCTTTTCAGGTTTTCGACTTGCCGGGTGTACAAATTTTTTCCATTTTTATCCGTAATTTTTGCCCGAACCCTTTTGGTTAGTCGGGAAGCCCTTATTTTTGCCTAGGCCAGTCGGCCTAGCGAGTCTCTGATTATGCGTAGTATTTTCTGATTATGTCCATGCTCTCAGGATGTAGGGAGGTGTCATTGTCGGTAGTGTTGTGGTGCCATACTACCAGAAGATCTTCGTTTGATCATGCAAGATTCATTGCTGGAATTCATGTCCAATGCCCCAATTGATTCAGATGGAGATTTGCCCCTGGCTATTTGGCATTTTGAGAGATTCCTTGAATCTTGACTTGACTGCCCCATATGATGGACAATGATCATGCCGTGCCCCTTGATTGGAAGTGTTTTTCCACTTGAGGTGATCCTTTTTATTGAGAAGTTTTTTTTTCACTAGATATTCGTCGTGCGAATTTCTCTGCTGTTGAACAAATAGTCATATGCAAACAATATTATTTTAAAAATGCAAAGCTTATGTCTGTTTTGAAATTTTTTGAAAATTCATTTTACCAGTAAAACAGGCAAATTTTTTTTTTGTAAAATGTGATGTCAACTCAGGATTTACAGCAAGCCCTACAGGAGTCAGGATACCTTTTGTAACAGTATGCTTTCGAACTAACTCATTCTTCAGCTAGGACTTTTAATGGTTATAACGTGGCCTGGTTCACGGTTTAAGAAACAAAGGATAAACTCTCAAAATTTATTTGTACCCACCCACTCTTCGTGATGTTCTTCGATCCTAAACTCAGCTAACCGTGCATTTAGATCCTGTTTGAGTCTTTGCTCTGATATTCCAATGATGGTTCAGATACTGATAGTTTATTTTGAACAGGCAGTCATTTTTATTGAGAGGTTGTAGGATCTCTTTCTTTTTTATTTTATTATCCCTGTCTTTTGCCTGAACGGTTTCTTTTTGTGGTTACAGTCAACAGGATGCCCCAATTTTTCTTAAGTCTCCTTCACAGGTTTTGACTTATTGGGCTCTTATTTTGAGAGATAATGACTGCCTGTCCTTACGATTATACGGAACCAACACCGTCTTTTGTTTCGGAAGGACTTCTTTGATGCCATTCATTGTGCACCTGGATCAACTGAGAAAACTACCCTGCCCCAGGTTATAATTAAGGGTTTTAATTTGTGAAAAGAAAAACTCCAACTTCTTTGGCTCAAAGGGGTTGACTAGAGATTATCTTCCTTATAACTCCACTGTTTAGGATTTGAAATAATGGTTGTACCTCGTCAGCGGGGTTTGTTCAAAAGCATACTGTAGAGATTTTGATATCATTTTCGTCATCCTCCCTCTAAAGGCTTAGAATTTTTTTTTAATCGAGAGTTGATCATCACAAAAAATGAAAGCAATTTGAATATAGTGAAATACGAATGGATTGATTCAAAATAGACATATGCAATGCATTGGTAAAGTAATAAAGTTTGACATGAATAAATGTTGGAACAGTCAGAAGAAAATTACAGCTTGAAAATTCTAATGAGCAAAAGCCTCTTAGTTCGAACTAGTCATTTCAGGTGGAGAACCCTCAGCGGAAGATTTTCATCTCGCCATCTGGCATGAATTCCAGCACTCTTCTGTCAATCAAGTCTTGGATCTTGTTTTTCAAAGCCCAACAGTCGTCGGTGTCATGTCCAGGACTATAAGAGTGGTATACACAAAATGCATCGGGGTGATAGCCAGGAACAAAGGTATTGGGATTCCGGAGAGGATCCTTTAAAGGAATCAGATTGACCTCCAACAAGCGTTTCAGTATTAGAGATGATGGTATATCAGTCTCAGAGAAATGTCTTCCAGATGTATTTTGCTTACGCCGATTACCCCGTTAATGCTGGCGAGGTTGTTGTTGGGCTTGTGACCCTGAAGCAAGCTAGGGAGCTTTTCCCTTGTCTTCTTGTCTCAAAGGAGGTTGAATGATGACTTGATCTTCAACCCTAGTTGTTTGCCCCACTTGGTTATTTTGAACTAGTTTGTTGACGAGGACCCTGAGCTCTTCTTGTCTTTGAGCCAGGTCTTGAATGAGAGCCATCTGGCCCACCAGGTGTCCCATCATTTGGATCTTCATTATTGCCAACTCAATTTGTAGCCCTTCCAACTGATCATTCCTGATGCCGCCTGGATTCCCTAGGACTAAGCCCCTTGTGAGGAGAGCTTTTATTTCTTCCTGCCCCTGGGATAGGTTCAAGAACATTTCTTGAAGTTGAGCGCTTTGAGCCTAGAGATCTTGGTTGTCTTGTAGGAGAGTCATTGCTGAAATAAACAACGAGAACATGAGAGACCTGTACTGGGAGATCTGTTATGCAATTATATGTATGTATGCAATGTTTTCAAGGATCCTGCGGGGTAAACAAGAAACTTGTTAGAATTTTAATTTCGCAGCTTTGATTAAAGAAACTTCATGTTGGTAAGAGTCCTTCTTCAAGAGTCAAGCTCACCATATCGAGTGGGTCATAGCCCCTTACTCAAATTACCGTGTTTTAATTTCTAGACAACCTTAGCTAGAGGAAAATAAATCCCCTTTTCCCCTTTCTAGGCATTTGATTTACCATAACCTGCATCACAGACCCTTGAGATCCTTGAAATGGTTAAGGAAATGTTAAGGTATGATGTTATGATGTGTATGTTATGCGTTTAAGCAAAAGTGTGAAGCGATGTAAGTAAACCCTATAATAAATCCAAATTATTGGATAAGGACTGTAAACAAAACCTGCAAGGAACTCATGTTGTCAGATAACAAGAATGTGCAAGTAGTTCAAGTTTGAAGGCACACAAGTCACACAAATAGCCTTAAGTTTAGGCTGGCATGGAGTTTAGGTATTACCCTCTTTCAGTTCAGTTGGTTTAAACATGTCCTAAAAATAGTAATTGGGTTCTAGAGGATCTCAATATCACTGACTACCCTCAATCGGTCATAATTCCAATTTAGCAACCTTTTCTTGCGGCCGAAATCATCGCGAGAGTTTAGTCTCAATGAGTGTAGCATACTGCTACTGTTCTATGGCCAAGTTGGTCAATTTAAAGGTTCTATGGTCAGCTGGTGCTTAATGACTCCTTAGCAGACCCATATTCTCCTTGTTACGCCACAAGGGATATCGGTATATACTAAAGTGCCACACCAACGTGGCTACTGCTTCAACCGTATCGGTCTATGCCGTACAGTTCCCTCACAGTTTATTTCTACTTACCTAAAGGGTATCCCTAGATCTGGGTTAGGATCTATAGAAACTTTGATACAAGCCCACAAATATAAATTGTACAAAGCATACAATTGAAAACACAGTGATCTAATCCTAAGGTACACCTCACTTATATTTTCCCCAGCAGAGTCGCCAGTTCTGTGATCGGTGGGAAAGAGAACTGACTGTTTTTGGAATGCTGGTTCGTGTTTTGCGTTTGTTTTTGCAAAATGTCGCGGTAACTAAGAGTCGCCACCGTCTTTTATTATATCTAACAAGGAAAGGACAAAAGCACAGAAAAATTCCTTTTTCGAGATGTTTCTCGGGTTCGGGAGGTAGATTATAGAAAGGGAAGGTGTTATCACCCTTTCTATCCGTGGTTATCCACGGGCTCTTAGGTACTTGCTCAAAGTGTTTTCAAAATTTGCTTTTCTTTGTGTTTGTGGGTTTGAAAGAAGTTTTTGTTTGAAAGGAGTGTAAGTGCGAAAAGTTTTTATTTTGTTTTAAAAGGAGCAAGTACTTAAGAACCATCTACCTACTTGAAAAAGGAATCAATCTGTAAAAATGTCCTTCGGACAATGCTATCCCACTATTGAGGAGTAGGTAGCGTCGTCGTTGGAGTTTTAAGGGTCAATTCGATTAAGGGACGTGTGGTCACTAAAGCAATGTTAGGACGCCTTAGCGGTAACCCTAATGTCTTAGATCATTTCATATGAGGCAACCGTTTCAAGGCAACTATGATCTTTGGACAAGAGGGCGACCTCTAAAACTTCCTATACTCAATAACCACGTTCGAAGGCAACCAAGTGAGGTGTACCCTAAGAGTGCGCATGTGCGAGTGTATTGTTTTTCAGTTATTTATCTTTGTACATGCCATGGGTGAGCTATGTTGATTTTAAGTTCATACATTGGATCTTGTCATGCATTCCCTATTATCAAACATCTAACAGTTTATAGTGGCGGAAATTAAATTTGTGGAAATTAAATCTAAACTATTACAAGGCGTCGGGTATTTAAATCGCCAAAAACAAACCCTTTAATTTAAATTGTGGAAAAGTAAAATAAAACGATAAATAATTAAAGTCCTAATTAAAAGTTATTACATTTCGGAAGCAATTACAATATTGGATAAAATGATACGCGTGCGAGAAATTAAATCGAGCGCAAAGTTCTAGGGTTTTGACCCTTTTTGTTAAAGAAAAGATTTTTTGCTTATTTTTGAATTAAAGAATTAAATCTAAGTTAATAACTAAATTAATTAATTAATGAAAATATTTTTGGTTTTTTTATATTTAAGGAAACAAAAATAAAACTGATTAAAATTGTTAAAACCTAATATCCTAAGTTAATTTTAATTTATTACAAAAAATGTTAAAATTGTACCTAATTAAAAACTACATTAATTAATTAATATTTATTTACAAAAATAAAATAATGAAATTATTTTTAATAAATAATAATAATATTATTGGGTTTTCTGATTTTATGAAAAAAATATTAATTGGTTAATTAACAATAAAAATAATAAAAACAATTTAAACAAAAGAAATATAGAAAAGAAAAGAAATAACCCAGGGGGTGTGGGCTTGATTTGAAGGTGAGGATAGCAATTCTGAATCCCAATCCAAATCAGCCTTATTTGACTTTCTTTATTCCACGCGCATGCATTGACTGGAGTTCATGGTAGGCGCTCAATCTTGGCCCTTGGACTTGATCTGAAGCCACCTGACGCCTGATGGGATGGGGGATATGGTGGACCAACACCTTTGAGAGTACATGCAATTGCCTGGAGAAAAAAATACACAAATGTATTAGGGGACCTGGGATTCGAACCCAGGTCCCATGAGACAATCCACTAGCGCCTCTACCACTGGACCATTGTGCTGTTTTTGTAATTAAAATAAACAACAAATAATATATGGGCAAAACGGATAATATGCTGAAAAATAAAAAAAAACGCGCAAAGTTATGAACGACCCTATGAGGAAGAGGAACGTGGTCGTGTTCTTCCTTGAACAACCTGGTTATTTACCAGCAGATTTTATCTGCAGCTAAATTCCCAGGTTCATCCTAAAATGCACTACAGGCCATAAAAATGTAAACGGGGACCATCATCATGTTCTTCCCTCCTCCCTGAATACAACCATGTCCATGGTTTGCCTTGATTTTGCCTGTATAAAAAATGCCTAAAAACAAAGAATGGAAACCCTAGGTTCGGGTATCACGTTAGAGGCCATGAAAACGAAATCAAATATTGCAGAATGCTTAGAAATTGAATGGCATGCGTGATTATACAAGAAAATGGATTCGCGATTCCATGTACAGGGCTATGTTCGTGGACACTTACAACACAATTCAGGTGACGAGAGGGCTTGGTTTTGATGCCTATCGCTTCAGTGGACCTCAAGCAAGGAGATAGTGTTGAGTTTTTGGATTGAATCGAGCTCTAAGTATGATTTCAGTTTCAAGGTTTCCAAGCTTTTTTCAAAGTTTTGTCTGGCCGTTTCTGTCACTTTTAGGTCGTGTTTTTGATGTCTCTAGCTTGTGTGAATAATAAGGAATGCATTAGGTTAAAAGTTTGGGCTTGAATCCATGTATATTGATGAATTAAGATATGATTTGATTCCTCCATTAAAGGCTTTCAAATTCTTTCCAAATCCAAGATTTTGTGCATGATTTGCCTTGGTACGAATTTGATTGGGTGTATCATGATAATGAAGACCTGTAATGATCAAAAAAATCTTATTCCATCAATTTTTGGATTTTATTTGAATTAATATTGATTTAAAATGAATTATATCAATAAAAATAAAATAAAATAGAAAAATTAATAATTGGTCATGAAATTGAAGATGGGACACGTGTGTGGTATGACAAGATCAAATCAAGTGGAAAAAAGTGGGGCCTTTTGTCAAAAATTGGAGTTTTGGGGATAGTTGACTTTTGGCACTTTTGGAAAAATGCCCAACTTCAACAATGCATAATTTCCTCAATTTTGAAATTTTGGAGGTGTTCTTTGACTTTTTGGAAACCTTGAGATGTCCTCTAACCAACCCTTTTGGTCTCATATCATTTTGATATACCATGATCAAGTTATAAGCTTTGGCAAAAAAGGTGTTTTTGTTGATCTTCAAAAAGACCTATAATGTCCAAATTTGTAATTTTTTGTGAGAGAATTTGTTGATCTTGGGGTGTGAAGATGGATTGTAGGAAATTGCATCCTCTTCAAAATGATCTTTGGATGGGTCATTTCTCATAAAGTATAAGAAAGTTATGCTTGGTCAAAGTTGAGTTGACTTTTCCTACAAAACCCTAATTTAGCAACTTTTGAATCTTGATGAATCTTGAGCAATCCTTGATGAATCGTGATCAACCCCTTATCAAATGATGAATTATCCTTCAAAATGAGAATGTTGACAAAAAATCTTGAGGTTTGACTATTTGTAGGTCACAGTTGACTTTTGCCCTAGCATAGTCGATTTTTGGGCCTCTTGAGCAATTGACTGACCAAACTTCCTCTGCAAGGCTTGAAATTTGACAAGGATGAACTTGAGAACATATTAGGACATTGGGGAGCACTTGAGGTAATTTGGATGTAAGGACCCTGATGCAACACAAAACCCTAATTTGAATTGACTGCCTTAGGAGACGATTTAATTGTCCAATTCTTGAGCCAACTTAAGTCACTTGGAGATCATTCTTGATATGTCTTGAGAAATATGGGAGGGAAAATTTTGGGGTACAACAGTACTTGGACTATTTGGTTACTATCTTTGGCATGATGGAGCAGTGGACTTTTTCTTGGACTTAGGATTAGAAACCTTGGCCCATCTTGGATACTTTGTGATCTTATCTGATTATTTTTTTTGGAGCTCTTGAGGTTTACCTCAAGACATTGGGTTGCTTGTTTGTTTTTGTGTGCAGGTTTTTGTGATTACACTCTTGGTTTTGTAATATGGAATTCACTTGTATACAGCCGTTACTCTGCCCAACTTTTGTGAAGACTTAATACATTTGAAGAGGTCTAGTATCTTTGCTTGCTTGGTTTCAATCCAAAGATTGGGAATTCTATCTTGACTCATAATGTCGAGTTTTTAGCTTCTTGTTGGTTTGATAGTCCTTATCCTTAGCTTTTACCTTATGCTTTAGGATAGTCTCTTCTTCTCCTCCCATCTTCTTTAATTTCAAAAAATCTTCTCCCTCCTTTTGAAAACTCTTCTTGTTTTGAAACTTAAACACTTTCATAATAAACTTGGACTTAGCTCCATGCATTTTCAAAACATATTCATAAATAAACCTCAATAAATTTAATAATACTTTGACAATTTTTTGATGAGAAGACTAAAAGTCAACCAATCTCATTTCAAACCATTTTTGCCACTTTGGCTTTTACCCTTAAACTTTTTCTTAAAAGATTAGACTCTTGTCAATCCTTGTAGTGATGCAAACAACTATACTTCTACAATATGTAGTGAAGAGATACATTTTCCACTTTGGTGTTGAGTGAGGCATTGTTGATTTTAAAATCCAAGCCATATCCTACACTTTGAGATGATGCAAATTCTCCTTTCTCATGATTGTGGGTAGTAAGTATGTTTTCTACACGGATAATGACGATGATGTCTTATCTCTTAAAATTAACCAACACACTTATGTTTCAAATCTTTTAAAAGAGGAACTACGTGTACCCTGATCCCCTATTGCACGAAAGGTGGTATGTAGGCACTAAAGGTTCACAACCGCGGCGGATGCAAAAAACCATAAAAATATATTTCTTTTCTCACCTCCACCATCCATTTTATATATAACACATTTTTATAGCCAAAATATACATATTTTTACAAAGAGGCTCATGCGGAGTATTGCAGATGTTTAGGGTGCTAATAACTTCCCTTTGCATAACCAACCCCCTTACCTTGAATCTTTTCCCCTTTTTTTCTTCGGGTTATTCGCTCTTTTCCCATTCCTTTGGAAACAATAAAGCGCGGTGGTGATTTTTATTTTGATTTGTATAAAGTCTAGTCAATCCAATGGCTTAGTCTTGAACATTTCTACCCTACAAAAAAATGTCGACTTCACTGGGGAAATATTGACCTCTTGCTGGTCCATCCCTAAGTGGGTTAAGCCTATCTTTGTTTATATTTGTATATGTGCTATTGTTGTTTATGAGTTATAATTTGTATATATGTTTGTCTGGATTTTTTCCTAGTGTTCAGGGTGCTCGGTGATTACTCATAAGTCCTATACCCGGACTTGGGCAAACTTTAAGATAGGACGGGCGATATAGTCATGTTAACTTTGAAGGAGTAATCCCAAAAAAGGAGGCATGAGATCCCCCACTCAGTGGAGGCCCCTTTGACTGTAGTGTCGTTTATCGAGTAATCAGGAAGACGTACTGCTTTCGACCTGGAAGCCTACTGAAACTGAGGACCATATAATACCAAACCCATCTTGGCCTTTTAGGTGTAGTGCGGAAGCTATGACGGAGTAATCCGGAAATAGTTGTCACGCGATACTACGCTTGGACGAGTCTTTCTTGAGAATATTACTAATTACTGAGTTAATCAGGAAGTTGGTAATATCCGAAGGAAGGATGTAGACTCTGGGAACCTCTAGAACCTTGTTCGGAAGGTGATAACTCTTAGACCAACACCTTATGGGTAGTACCTTCGACCTCATGCTCGTGACGTTGAACCTATGAACCCTATATGTGTGATCTTATGTGTGATTGTTGCATCATGCATCCATGCACTCATAAGCATCTTTTGAAGAAAACAATATTTCAAGGGATTTACAGGTTGACTATTTGTGAGTATCTCAGGTACTTTTAACCATGGATTCTGGAAAGAGAAAGATCGGGAAATAAAGTTTCAAGGATCCCAAGATAGATGAGCTGATCAGTCTGATTCCATAGATTGAGTGTCCTGCAGACTTTCGGAAGAAATATGGATCCCTTATTCCTCTCATGAAGCTGAAGATGAAGGAGGGTATTCTCTCGACCTTGGTCCAGTTCTATGATCCGGTGTATCACTGCTTTACTTTTCCCGATTATCAGCTGATGCCTACACTGGAGGAGTATTCTTATCTATTAGATTTACCCGTTACCGATCATGTTCCTTTTACTGGTTTGGAGGGTGAGCCAAAACCATATGAGATTACTGCTTTGATTCATCTGGGGAAGTCTGAGGTGGAAGCCCATATGACTACTAAAGGAGGGATTAGAGGATTACCAACCCAGTTCTTATTAGAGAAAGCTCATTACTTTGCCAGAATGAAGAGTACAGTTGCTTTTGAGGCCATCTTTGCTTTACTTGCTTATGGTTTGTTCTTATTTCCTAATGTGGACAAGTTTGTCGACATTAACGCTATCAGGATTTTCATGATTGGAAACCTGGTTCCTACACTGTTGGGTGATGCTTATTACTCTGTTCATCTTTGGAGTTCTTATCATGGAGGAATGATTATCTGTTGCACGCCTTTGTTGTACCGGTGGTTCATCTCTCATATGCCTCAGTCTAATGCTTTTTGGGATGTCAAGAAGGAACCCCGTTGGGATCCTAAGATCATGGGACTTACTCACTCGGATATTGATTGGTATCATCGAGCTTATCATGATATAGAGATTGTTGACAGTTGTGGTAGTTTCCCCAATGTACCTCTTCTTGGTACAAAGGAAGGAATTAACTATAACTATGTTCTTGCACGGCGGCAGCTTGGATATCCGATGAGAGATAAACCGAACAGTATTCATTTAAGTAGTTTCTTTCTAAAGGAGGGAGAAGACCACAAGGAAGCTAGGGAGCAGATTACTAAGTCCTGGCGTCACATTCATAAGAAGAGTAAGAAGGATTTGGGGCCTAGGGGTGTTGTTTCTTTAGAGCCATATCTTCAGTGGGTCCGATCAAGAGCCATCTAGTTGAAGATGCCGTATACTCGGGAGACACCCATGCCTAATATAATTGTGAAGACCACTCCTCCTTTGTTGGATGATCTAGAGGAGCTGCAACTTGCTTCAGTCAGGATGCAACAGGAAAGAGATGCTTGGAAGAAAAAGTTCCTGACTTTAGAGAGTTCCTACATAGCATATTTGAAGGAGAAAGATGATTTGATCGAGATCCTTGAGACTCGAGCGGTGGAGTCTATGGATAGGAAAGGGGATTTATTTTCCCCCAAACCTCAAACAGGTGTTGATCGTTCACTTCTTGATTCAGATGATTGAAAGGAGGTTGCCGTCAGACATGTGGAAGAAAATCAGAGGTTAAGGGCTCAGATTGCCAGACTCACAGGGAAGCGCCAGCGTACAGATTGATCTCTATCAGTTTCTTTCTCTCAGGATTTTTAGATTGTATTTTCATCTTGTACTTGGGATCATTGAAACTTGTAATCCATTTTGAAATTATTATAGTAAAGAATTTTCAGTATTTCAAAAGCGTTATTGTTTGATGTTTGCAATATGTCTATAGATCTTAAATCCCTTGAAATATTAAAATGATGGAATAAAAATAATCATGTGCATTGTATGACATGCATCATATTGCACATATTTCTTGCATTTATTATACATACCCAGGTGCCTTATCCAGCTTCTTTGCTTCATTCAGCAAACTGACTCATCACTATAACACTCGAGCTAACCTCAAAAAGAAGATGGACAATTTGGAACAGGAGAATCGCGAGCTGCGCGAAGAAGTTTATACTCTGAAGACTGGCTTGGCCAATTTGACTACTCTGATGGAAGCTCTGGTGGCTGCTCAGAATCAGCCACCAAGCGTTCAACCTCAACCAACAAGGGCAAATGCTGAAGTTCTTGCTGTTCCCGTGTCTGCTACTCTAACTATTATTCAGAACCGTATGCCTTAGGGTTATCCATGGGGAATACCGGAGAATTTTGCACCTGAAGGTTTAAATTTGGGCCCCCAAGATGCTCCAATGGTTCCCAATGTTGTTACTCCAGCACCTCGTGTGATGCATGTTGTTCCTGCTGCACCTCCTTCGGTGAATTTGGTTTCGTTTGAAGATGTGTGTCGTCCTTTCCCTCTGCCGAGTGAAGATTTGGGTCTTTATGACAGAATGGATGATTTCCAAGAGCAGTTTGATAGAATGCAAAGAGAGATGAAGGCTCTTAGGGGAAAAGAGTTATTTGGGAATAACGTGAATGAGTTGTGTTTCGTCCCAAATGTTAAAGTGCCTGCTAAGTTTAAGGTCCCCGAGTTTGAGAAGTACAAGGGAAACACTTGCCCTTGTGCTCATTTGGTGATGTATGTAAGGAGAATGTCAACCCACACCCATGATCAGCGTCTGCTAATTCACTTTTTCCAGGATAGTCTAACCGGTGCAACATTAAAATGGTACATGAGTTTAGATAGCGCCAACAACCATACCTTTAATGATTTGGGATAAGCATTCATAAAACAATACAAGTACAATGTGGACATGGCACCCGAATGTGACCAGCTTAGGGCCATGGTTCAGAAAGACAGAGAATCGTTTAAAGAGTATGCGCAGAGATGGCACGAAGTGGCAGCACAAGTGATTCCTCCTACGGAGGAGAAGGAAATGACCAAAAAATTTCTGAAGATGCTGAGTGCCTTCTACTACAAAAGAATGGTAGCAAGTGCCCCGAGTGATTTTACAGAGATGGTAGGAATGAGTGTCCGCCTAAAAGAGGCAGTAAGAGAAGGCCGTTTGACAAAGGGTGAAGGATCTGGAGGTATGAAGAAGCCAGCTTATGGGTTTACAAAGAAGAAAGAGGGGGATACCAATATTGTCATACAAGAGAGGAGAGTTAATACTCCTAGGAGGAATATTCAATGTCACCAACAAGTTGCTTCAGTGACTCCTGTTATGAATGCTGCTCCAACTACCGTTGCTTATCAAAGACAGTCCCAGTAGGGGAACCAAGGGAATAATCAGAGAAGGGAGAACTATGACCCTATTCCCATGAGTTATACAAAGCTATTACCAGCATTGATTCAAAAGAAGTTGGTCCAGACACGACCACCTTCAGCAGTACCATCACCTTTGCCTTGGTATTACAAAGCAGACCAGACATGCGCCTTTCATCAGGGAGCACCAGGGCATAGTGTTGAGAATTGTTATCCTTTGAGGACCGAAGTGAAAAGGTTGGTGAAGTCTGGAATTTTATCTTTTAAAGACATGAGACCTAATGTGAAAGACAATCCTCTACCCAAGCACGGGGGAGTGAATGCTGTGAATATGATGGCCGGTTGTCCCGGTGATTTCCGGATTTTTTAAATTAATATGGTTAGAGGGGATTTGGTAAAGATGCACGCAGATCTATGTTAATTCAGTTATTATACGCATGACCACGTCGGTTGTGCTGTTTGCAGTACAAACACCAGGGTTGCAAGAAGATAAAGGCTGATTTGTAGGAGATGATGGATGAAGGTTTAATCTATATAATCAAGCCTAGGGCAGAGTATGAAGAGGAAGTGAATATGGTTTCTGGATGTCCTGGTGAATTCAGAATTTTCGATGTGGAGTATTTGAATGAAGTGAAGATGTGAAAAACACAAGAAGGGGGGTTGAATTGTAAAACTTAAAACAAATGCTTTGACAACACAGTATTTTTATCCTGGTACGTTTGATCTCAAACTACTCCAGTCTACCCGTCAAGGTGATTTCGCCTCTCTCCAACGAGGTCTTAATCCACTATTCTCAAAGAATTGCAATAGCTACTTTAACAATTGTTAAAGTCTTCTTGATTATAACCACAAACCGGTTTATCTCAAGGAAATCTTTTACAAATAATTGAACAAGGATGTGTTAACATTTTCTAACAAAACAATATATCACAACTGTGATAATTACACAACTTAAGCTTGGAATAAACTGAATTTGCTAAAGCGTTTGAATAAGCGGTTTTGAAAGCTTAGCAAATTATGTGAGTGCATGCGTGCGTCTTTTCTCAAGCAGACTTGTTTATATAGGCAAGGCAAAGATACGTTGTCCATAAAGACAGTTTAATGACAATAACGCACTTTCCTTTTGAAGAAGATCTTGTCTGATGAGAGCCGTTAGCATTTAATTCTGTCTTGAATAATTAATAACGCTTCAGAGTCTTCTTTGCTTTAACTTATGATAACGCTTCAGAGTGTTGATGACTTGGTAAAGATCTTTGATCAGAGTCAGAGTGTATGCGCAGATTCTGGTCATCAAGCTTCAACGTATGATCTGGTAGCTCCAGCGTGTAACACATATTACTGATCTTCTGATGCTGATTCCATCAGAACTTCTGTATATACAAAACATAATTTTAAGAAGCATATTTGTTTTATACAAATATCTTTGAATTTATTTATTCTTTGTATTTTGTTATCATCAAAACTTTAATCAAGGGTTGTAGAATCAAACTATGTTCTAACAATCTCCCCCTTTTTGATGATGACAAAAACCAGATTTTTCAATTAAAAATAAAGAATAAAAAGTATAGAATTAAGAAGAGAAACTCCCCCTGAGTTGATTACTTCCCTTTAATTCCATGAGTCTTTGAGCATCAGAACCTTACTGTATCTTTCATCAGAGTTTTGTACCTGTTCAAGCTTTTCAGAAGAGAAAAATTTAAATAGATCAGAATGTCTGAGACTTATGTCTCAGTAATCCGTTATTGAAAAATATCATTCTTTCTCCCCCTTTTTGTCAGTTATCAAAAAGAACATATAATCAAAGCCAAAATGCATTTATATTAAAAAACTAGAAGCAACGATAAGTTCAGAACATTGGCAATGTAAGAATATTACAGATAAACATGTTTTTAAAAACGAGGAAATTCTAAGAGGGAGGAGGTAGACGCGTGAACAAAGCTTCCAACATGCTCTTGATCTGGATGTTGGTTTCCTGTTGCTGGGTTAACATGCTCGTGATTTCATTAATTTTGTTGTCCTGTTTATCCATTCTTTCCTTCAACAACATATCAGATCTTTTCAGTTCTTCTAGAGTCTTCCTTTCATAGGAGGAAGCTTGAGGATCTTCAGAAACTGGATGCTTCTCAGAGCATTCTGCAATATCCTCTTTTTGACCCTGTTCTTCAACAGGAAACATCTGCTCTGGAGTATCAGTCAGATTGAGATCTTCTGACTCTGGTTGAACTTTGTATGTTGGACGATGTTCAGACTAGGGAGCATTGTCCAGAGGGAGAACTTCTTCCTTGAGCAGCTGGCTCAGAAATTGATCTTCAATTACTTTCAGTAGATTGCTGAAGTTCTGTTGAACTTGTCCGTAGCTCTGTTCTTGCATCTTACGAGTTTCAGAACATACCCATCTTCTGAACCTTATCCAAAGGTAGTCTGATGCAGCAGGATCAATCAGCTCAAGACTAGCTTGCTTCAGAGAAGTGATCCACTTCTGTACTTCTGTTTCAAATATCAATAAGCTGGTACCAACATCTGGAGAGAGTTCAGATGGTTTTGGTTTTGGAATAGCTGTTTTGTGGGTTATGGCAGTAAGACATTCAAAAACTGTTAAATCAATGACAGTCTTGATGTTGTAATCTGGATTGTTCTTTGGTGAGGGACTGGAAGAGTCTGGAATTATTATTGGACTGGTTGGGGAGTTTGGTGGAGTTGATTCTAGTGAGGAGGGAATTTGGGGAATATTCAGAATGGTTAGGGGCATACGGATGGCCAGAGGTTCAGTGATTCCAGGAATGGAAATGATATCAGAATCAACAGTTTGGTTTGATTGATCGTTATGATGTTCTGGTTCACAGGATTCAGAAGGTTGAGCCTCAGAAGTTTGAACTTCTAGTTGAAATAGTTCAGGTTGTGGAGAAGGTGGATGAATTTCTGGTTGAGGAGATGAAGGTAGTGGTATTTCTGGTTGTGGAGAGAGGGGAATTTCTGGTTGTGGTGCTTCTATGGTGGTTTCAAAATTTGGATTTTCTGGCATGGGAGCAGAAGTATGTTGGTCAAAGGTTTCTATATCAGATAGAACTTTTGCAAGTTCTTGTTGGGTTGCTTCAATATTTGGATTTGGAGGTTGGGAGTGAGATCTTCTAAGATTTAAGGTTTCTGAGGGGTCGATTTCAATGTCAAAGTCATCAAATGTTTGTGGTGTGGGATTTTCTGATTGAGTGGGAATTGGTATAGATGTTGATACAAAAATTGAGTTTAAAACAGTTACAGAAGAAGGATTACCTCTCTTTTTAGGAGTCTGCTGGGATGATCCTTCTGCTACAGCTTTCCTTTTCTTGGTTTTCTTCAGCACAACTTCTGGAGCCTTCTGCTGCAGATCCTGGATGTTCAAATCTAGTGTTGTACCATCAGCCTTGCATGCATCCAGATATCTGACTATTATATCAGGTTTAGAATCAATCTCTGAGAACAATGGGAAGTTATCCAGAGGGATTCTTCTGCTGGAGATTGCTGCAAAAGAAGTGACATTGGGTTCCTTCTTGACGTTCTCAATTAGTTTCGTTTTCTTCAGATTCTTTGCATTCAGCTGTTTTCCAACAGTAGCTTCCAAAGAGTTGATTTCCTGAGCTTCTGTAAGATGATCAATCAGCTTATTCTGTTACAATATCTGATATAAGCCTTCCTAGGGGTATCCAGTCCCTTTTTGTACGCTCCTCTTCTCTGGTTTCCTTGACACTAGTCCTTAGATGGTTATACAACAGATGAGCCATATTCACCTTAATCTTCTAGGAGATGAAGTAGATCAGAAATTGCTGATCAATATTAATGTAGTCAGGAGAGCTGGTAGGCTTCTTGTGGTTTATACATCCCAGAATAATGTTGGCCCATATTCTGTGATGGTCTTTTAGATCCCTTATCTTGCTGGATGGAAGACCCAGAGTGAAGATTTCTCTAGCAATTAGGGCGACATCGGCGCATCTTTCAGCCATGTCAATGCATCGTACACCACCACCATTGTAGCCTATTAATCTTGCAATGAGGTCCTCAATGATGACTATCTTCTTCCCCATTATGTATGAAGTAACTTGATGGTTGGAAGATGAAGCATGAATCCAAAATTCCTTCACAAGGATTGGGAATGTTGGACCCACCAGTCTGTCAAAATATTTGTCCCAGCCTTGAGCCTTTACTTCTTCCAAGAGATTAAACCCATTTTCTTGAAGACTGTTAAAGTCCACAATTAATTCAGAAAGAACTTCTATATTTTTGATTGGAGTGAGAAGAGTTCTGTAGGGTTCTACATATTGTTCGGAGGAATCTGTTTTTTGAGAAATGGAAGTAGGGTTGCTTGAGGAAGCCATGTTCACACAAAGGTTTTGTGAAGAAATTGAAAGGGTTTTGAGAAAGGATGCAAACTGAAATCAATAAGTTTGTAGAGAAAATGAAAGTGAAAGTAAACAAAGTGTAAGTGGTGAGAGATGTGTTTAAATAGGTTTTTAAAAAAAAATTGAAAATATAAACGACAAGAGAGAGAAATAAATTATAATGATTATGAGCATTTAATGATAGCTGATTTTGGGGGATTCAGAAAGATATTGAAACGGTTACCCATGACATGTGTCCCAATGCATCCAATCAGCGCTTTTGACCTTTCAGAAACGTGAACGCGTGTTCAGCCTCAGAAAGTAGCTGATGACTAGAGGACACTTGTTTGCTTGAGTGAACTGCACATTTCTATCCTTGATTGTGATAGATTCTAATACAATCTGTACTTCTAAAGATCTGAAGAAAGATTGATCAGTAGTTCACGGAAAAATATACAAAGTTCTGAAGGTTAAGATATGGAATCAAAACAGTTTTATTATGGGCAGAGCTTCATGCTGAGATGTTTCAGAATGAAGTTGAATTTATCTTCAGAAAGAGGTTTTGTAAAGATATCACCCCATTGATGGTCTGTGTTAATAAATTTTAAATTTAGAATCCCTTTCTGAATATAGTCCCTAATAAAATGATGTTTTATTTCTATATCCTTAGCCCTAGAATGCAAAATAGGATTTTTACTGAGACAAATAGCAGAAGTATTGTCACAGAGGATAGGGATGTTACTCTCAAATATTTTGAAGTCCTCAAGTTGACTTTTCATCCAGAGAATTTTTGTGCTGCATCCAGCTGCTGCTATGTATTCAGCTTCTACTGTTGATAGAGCTATTATGGATTTTCTTTTGTTGGACCATGAGATCAGATTTTCTCCCAGAAACTGGAAGCTTCCAGAAGTTCTTTTATGTTCTACTCTGTCTCCAGCGAAATCAGCATCACAGTATCCTATTAAGCTGTAATCACTTATTTTTCTATAAAACAAACCCAGATTAGTAGTACCTTTCAGATACTTGAAAATTCGCTTAACTGCTGTTAAGTGAGATTCTCTAGGATCTGATTGGAATCTAGCACAAATGCAAACACTGAATAGAATGTCAGGCCTTGAAGTCGTCAGATAGAGAAGAGAACCAATCATATCTCTGTAGACCTTCTGTTCTACCTTTTTACTTACCTCTTCTCTTTCCAGAATGCACGTGGGATGCATTGGAATCTTTGATGGCTTACATTCTGAGAGATAAAATTTCTTCAGAAGTTCTCTGACATATTTTCTCTGATGAATGTAAGTTCCTTATGGGGTTTGATTAATCTGAATGCCCAGAAAGAATTTTAGTTCCCCCATTAGGCTCATCTCAAATTCTGCCTGCATACATTTAGCAAACTTTTTTCTTAGAGAGGGTTTAGTGGATCCAAATATGATGTCATCAACATAAATCTGACATACTAAAATGTCATTCTTAACTGTCTTACAGAACAAGGTTGTGTCCACTTTCCCTCTGGTGAATTCCTTTTCTAGCAGGAAGTTACTTAGTCTTTCATACCAAGCTCTAGGAGCTTGTTTCAGACCATAGAGTGACTTCTTTAGTTTGAAAACATATTCTGGATTTTTGGAACTTTCAAAACGAGGGGGTTGGTGCACATATACCTCTTCTTCTATATAGCCATTTAAGAATGCACTCTTAACATCCATCTGATACAGAGTGATGCCTTTATTAACAGCAAATGAAATTAAGAGTCTGATAGATTCTAACCTGGCGACTGGAGCAAAGGTTTCTGTATAGTCTATCCCCTCTTGCTTACTATAACCTTGTGCTACCAGTCGTGCTTTGTATCTGATGACTTCACCTTGTTCATTCAGTTTATTTCTGAACACCCATTTTGTACCAATGATGTTGAATCCTTTTGGTTTGGGAACTAGATCCCATACGTCATTTCTTGTGAATTGATTTAGCTCCTCTTGCATTGCTAGAATCTAGTCATTGTCCAGAAGTGCTTCATCAATTGTTGTTGGTTCAATTAGAGAAACCAGTCCCATGAGGGATTCTTCAGAGTTTTTGAAGGAGGATCTTGTTCTGATTGGATCTTCCTTCCTTCCTAAGATTGTTTCTTCTGGGTGATCCATGCTGCTTCTGGATGATCTTTTCTGGAGTTGATCAACAGAAGGTGCTGGATTGCTTGCAGTGACTCTTTCTGATGTTAAGGGAGTGTCTCTGTTGAGAGCTTCTGATGATTTGTCTTCAGTACCTGTGAGTTCAACTTCCATACCTGCAAGGAATTCATTCTGCTTTGACTTTTGAGAGTCAAGCTTATCATCAAAACGAACACTGATTGACTCCTCCACCATCTGTATTTCTGTATTGTATACTCTGTACCCTCTTGAGCGTTCAGAATATCCTAACATAATACACTTTTGTGCTTTAGAGTCAAACTTGTTCAAATAATTTTTTGTATTCAGGATAAAACATGTACATCCAAATGGGTGAAAATAGGAAATGTTGGGCTTTCTATTCTTCCACAATTCACATGGAGTCTTTTCCAGAATAGGTCTTATGGAGATTCTATTTTGAATGTAACACGTTGTGTTTATTGCCTCTGCCCAGAAGATCTTAGCAACGTTAGTCTCGTTGATCATGGTTCTGGCCATTTCTTGCAATGTTCTGTTCTTTCGTTCTACAACTCCATTTTGCTGGGGAGTTCTAGGACAAGAGAAATCATGCAGAATGCCTTTATCATTAAAGAATAACTCAAAATCTTTGTTTTCAAATTCTCCACCATGATCACTTCTGACTTTGACGATTCTAAGATCCTTTTCATTCTGAACTTGGTTGCAGAAGATAACAAACACAGAGTGTGACTCATCCTTGTGCCTTAAGAACTTTACCCATGTCCATCTGCTATAGTCATCTATGATTACTAACCCATACTTCTTGCCACTGACTGAAGCAGTTTTAACTGGTCCAAATAAGTCAATGTGCAGAAGTTCTAATGGCTTGGAGGTGGAAACAACGTTTTTGGATTTGAAAGTTGGTTTTGCAAACTTGCCTTTCTGACATGCTTCACACAGAGCATCTGAATTGAACTTCAGGTTAGGAAGTCCTCTGACCAGATTGAGTTTGTTAATCTGAGATATTCTTCTCATACTAACATGTCCCAATCTTCTGTGCCAGATCCATTGCTCGTTGTTAACAGACAGTAGACATTTTACATTCTGACTTTTTAGTTCAGAAAGTTTTATTTTATAAATGTTGTTTTTCCTCTTTCCATTAAATAGGATAGTCCCATCTTTCTGACTAACAGCTTTGCATGAATTTTGATTGAAGATTATATCATAACCGTTGTCACTTAATTGACTTATGGATAACAGGTTATGCATTAATCCATCAACTAATAAAACATTACTTATAGAGGGAAGATTTCCATTACCTACTGTTCCAGAGCCAATGATCTTTCCTCTCTGATTGCCTCCAAAGCCTACATGGCCTCCTGGCTTAAGTTCCAGGCTTTGGAACATATGCCTTCTTCTCGTCATGTGTCGTGAGCAGCCAGAGTCCAGGTACCATGATTAGTGTTTTTGCTTTGCTGCTAAAGATATCTGCCACATGTATTATTTTATCCTTAGGTACCCACATTTTCTTGGGTCCTGATTTGTTAGTTTTACCAAAACTCTGGTTGAATTTTGGTTTGACAGAGTAATCACTACTTGTATATTTTATGTCATGTGTGTGCCCATATATAAAGTGTGAATCAAGTGGAGTACGTTTTATAACTAAATCCATGACATTTTTTGGTGTAGGTACCTTACCTTGATATCCTATCCCTTTTCTTCCATTTATGCTAACTCCATAGATCATTGAAGCCATTTTTCTTCTGTCTATGTTTTTAGCTAGAAACTTCTGAAAGCTGTGATCATACTCCTTGATGATCTCATCAGCATTGCTGGAAGTTTCAGGGATTGTTTCCTTCTGAGAGTTTTGCAATTGGTTTTCTAATTTTGAAATTTTATCTTTTAACTCAGAATTCTCCAATTTGAGACTCTCAGTCTTATCAGAGTCAGGAGCAAGATTCCTTTTCAGGTTTCTGAGTTTGACTCTGATATGCTGATATCTTTCCAGAATTTCATTAAGGCTTTCAGCTAGTTCAGCCTTAGTAAAGTTTATAGTAAAGTCAGGGAATACCTCTTCTGTATCTGATTCAGAGTCTGACTCAGAAGCTTCATTGTCTTCTGTTATGTTTGCCATGAGAGCTATGTTTACTCTTTCATCATCTGATTCTGAGTCAGCTTCAGATGTGTCAGAATCATCCCATGTATCCATGAGACTTTTCTTCTTTTCCTTGCCAAATTTATTTTTGGGCTTCTCCTTCTGAAGCTTTGGGCAATCACTTTTGTAGTGCCCTTACTCGTTACATTCATAGCAGATGATGTCTTTACTGTTTGGCTTTCTGTTTCCTGAAGAGCCTTCAGATCTTCTGTGTCCAGAGGAGAATTCTGACCTTCTGTATCTGGAGAAAGATTCATTCTGATTTTCTGATCTTCTGGGATTCCTGAGCTTCCTTTGCCTCTGCTTCCATAATTGGTTCACCCTTCTGGAGAGGAGAGACAATTCATATTCTTCTGACGAGGACTCATCAGAGGTTTCTTCCATAGCCTGCAAAACTTTGGAGTCGTATTTTCTGTTAGATTTTAAAGCTAATGGCTTACCTTGCTTTTGAGGTTCATCTGCTTCTAGCTCTATCTCGTGACTTCTGAGGGAGATGACAAGTTCCTCCAGAGAGATTTTGTTGAGATCCTTGGCTAGCTTAAGCGCTGTGACCATTGGCCTCCATTGTTTTGGCAAGCTTCTGATGATCTTCTTAACGTGATCAGCAGTGGAATACCCTTTGTCAAGAACTTTTAGACCAACAACAAGAATTTGAAATCTTGAAAACATAGTTTCTATTGATTCACTCTCTTCCATCTTGAATGCCTCATACTTCTAAATGAGTGCAAGGGCTTTGGTTTCTTTGACTTGAATGTTGCCTTCATGCGTCATTCTCAGAGAGTCAAACATATTATTTGCAGTGTCTCTATTTGATATCTTCTCATATTCTGAATAAGAGATGGCGCTGAGGAGAATTATTCTGGCCTTGTGATGATTTCTGAACTCACGCTTTTGTTGATCAGACATCATTTTCCTTTCAATATTCTGACTACGTCCATCCACTGGGTGCGTGTATCCATCAGTCACCATGTCCCACAGATCAACATCATGGGCCAGAAAGAAACTCAAAATTCTGTCTTTCCAGTAGTCAAAGTTCTCTCCATCAAAGACTGGAGGTTTGCCACTGAATCTGTCCCTTTCTTCATTGTTGTCATTGCTGATATTTTGACTTGGTCCTACCATTGTGTTTTTCTGACGCTGGATCTTGTACTGACACGGTTAAGTGTTATAAGCTCAAAACCAGGCGCTCTGATGCCAATTGAAATGTGAAAAACACAAGAAGGGGGGTTGAATTGTAAAACTTAAAACAAATGCTTTGACAACACAGTATTTTTATCCTGATTCGTTTGATCTCAAACTACTTCAGTCCACCCGTCAAGGTGAATTCGCCTCTCTCCAACGAGGTCTTAATCCACTATTCTCAAAGAATTGCAACAGATACTTTAACAACTGTTAAAGTCTTCTTGAGTATAACCATAAACCGGTTTATCTCAAGGAAATCTTTTACAAATAATTGAACAAGGATGTGTTAACGTTTTATAACAAAACAATATATCACAACTGTGATAATTACACAACTTAAGCTTGGAATAAACTGAATTTGCTAAAGCGTTTGAATAAGCAGTTTTGAAATCTTAGCAAATTATGTGAGTGCATGCGTGCGTCTTTTGTCAAGCATACTTGTTTATATAGCCAAGGAAAAGATACGTTGTCCATAAAGCCAATTTAATGACAATAACGCACTTTCCTTTTGAAGAAGATCTTGTCTGATGAGAGCCGTCAGCATTTAATTCTGTCTTGAATAATTAATAACGCTTCAGAATCTTCTTTGCTTTAACTTATGATAACGCTTCAGAGTGTTGATGACTTGGTAAAGATCTTTGATCAGAGTCAGAGTGTATGCGAAGATTCTGGTCATCAAGCTTCAGCGTATGATCTGGTAGCTCCAGCGTGTAGCACATATTACTGATCTTCTGATGCTGATTCCATCAGAAGTTCTGTATATACAAAACATAATTTTAAGAAGCATATTTGTTTTATACAAATATCTTTGAATTTATTTATTCTTTGTATTTTCTTATCATCAAAACTTTAATCAAGGGTCGTAGAATCAAACTATATTCTAACATGAAGATCTCGTACAATTGCATGCTACCTTTTGCCGTACTGTTGGTCAGGTGGAACACCAATATGGGTCTTGCATAGTTTGCTGTCGAGACCCCCGAGGATGTTCTATTGTGAGAGAGGGTGTTCAATTGCTGTTAGACAATGGGACTATCAAGATCACAGGACAGAGAGATGATTATCACGAGATTTATATGGTTGAAGTTTGTTTGATGGAAGAAGAGTCGGAGGAAGAATATGCCTCCGTAGATGAGTATTTTTCTTCAGACGAAGATTTGTTTGCCGGAAATGACATTTTAAGGGCTGATTGTGTTGAGGAAGGTGTAAACATCATCGTACCTTGTTTTGGTGCACCCGCTCACCTTGAGGTGGAGTACCATAGCAAACCAGCTGTTACCCCATTGGTAATTAGTCTGCCAGGACCTGTTCCCTATAAATCGGATAAGGCTGTGCCTTACAAATACAACGCTACAATCTTAGAAGATGGGGTGGAGGTTCCCATCCAGCCAATGCCAGATGTTGGGAATATAGCTGATAATAGTAGGGTGACCTGTAGCGGTCGCATGTTTGTGCCGGTTATTCGAAAAGATGTTGTTGCTAGAAAGAAAATTGCTGAGAACGATGAGCCTAAGAAGGCTGCAGGAGAGACTAGTGGGGCCACATTAAAGAAAGAATTGGATGATATCCTGAAGGTAATTAAGATGAGCGACTACAAAATTGTAGATCAGCTATTGCAGACTCCTTCAAAGATATCCATCCTGGCATTACTGATGAATTCCTCCGCTCATAGGGAATCATTGATGAGAGTACTAGACCAAGCTTTTGTAGAGAATGACATGCCGTTGGATCAATTCAGCAGCGTAATTGGAAACATTACATCATGTAACAACTTGAGTTTCTGCGATGATGAGTTACCAGATGAAGGGAGGAATCACAACTTGGCCCTCCACATATCCATGAACTGCAAGAATGACTCACTATCTAATGTGTTAATTGATAACGGATCTGCGTTGAATGTTATACCAAGAAGTACCCTCATGAAGTTAAAGTATCAGGGAACACCTATGCGCCAGAGTGGCATCATTGTGAAGGCTTTTGATGGGTCGAGGAAATCTATCATCGGTGAAGTGGACTTGCCCATCCATATAGGACCACATTTGTTCTTTATAACTTTCCAGGTAATGGATATTATTCCCGTGTATAGTTGTTTGTTTGGACGGCCATGGATACACGAAGTAGGGGCTGTCACTTCCACTCTGCATTAGAAGCTAAAGTTTGTGTATAAAGGGAAGGTAGTGATCATAAATGGGGAGCAGGCGTTGTTGATATCCCATCTATCCTCTTACTGTATTGCAGAAGCGGATGAGGCTGTTGTTGGAACCCAGTTCCAAGCCCTATCCATTGACAACATAAGGAAGAATGAGAATTCTGTGGTTTCTTTGAAGGATACGTAGCAGGTTGTGCGCAATGGTCATATTGCAGTTTGGGTGCGACTTGTGGATCCATCCGTGAACAAAAACATAGCTGGTTTAGGTTTCTCCTCGAGGAATGGTAAAGGTGAAAGTTGGAAGTCAAAGTCTTCTGTGAACAGTTATCATGATGTTTTCCGCAGCGGAGGCTACCTCCATCTGATTAGTTATGGAATTAATGTTGTTGAAGAGGATGAAGCAGAACAGGAAGTACTGAACTATGTGACGCATGGAGTCCGAGTTTAGAACTGGGTCACCATTGATGTTCCTTCTTGCATACATGTTTCAAAGTAATTTGTTTTGTTAATCTGTTTCTTTCTTTTGAAAATCTTTCACTCTGCCCAAGGTGGAAGTATTAATGTTGTAGGGCTTATCTGTTTGCTATAATTGTTAAGATCATTAATAAAAGTTGTCTTTGCTTCCAAAAATTATGTCTTTATTTTCTGCTTTTTCTTGGGAAATGGTAAAAAAAAACCTTTCAAAATAAATAATAACTGAAAATTAATCTGCATGATCACTTGTTATATGTGTCAGTTTCTAAAAGCAATCATAAATCACATGTGCAGATTAATTAAAAAACCCGTTGAATACAATGACCATGCACCCTCTCCCAACTTTGATTGTCCTGTGTTTGGGGCCAAAGAAGAAGATTATGATGAGATTCCAGAAGAGGTCTCACGGTTTCTTGAGAACGAGGAGAATACCATTCAGCCATATAAGGAGCCTTTGGAAGTGGGTAATTTGGGTTCAGAAGAAGATCCGAAGGAGGTTAAGATTGGAGCATCGTTACATCCTGATGTGAAGAGCGGGTTGATTGAGATGCTGAAAGAGTACGTGGATATTTTTGCTTGGTCTTATCAAGATATGCCTGGTCTAGATATAGACATTGTCGAGCATCGCTTGCCGTTAAGGCTAGAGTGTCCTCCAGTTAAACAAAAGTTGAGAAGAACCCATCCAGATATGGCAGTAAAGATCAAGGAGGAGGTCCTAAAGTAGATTAATGTTGATTTTATTGTGACATCAGTGTATCCTCAATGGATTGCCAATATTGTCCCTGTACCGAAAAAAGATGGAAAAGTCCGCATGTGCGTAGATTACAAAGATCTAAATAAAGCTAGTCCAAAAGATGATTTTCCATTGCCTCACAATGACATGTTAGTGGATATCACAACAAAATTTAAGGTATTCTCGTTCATGGACAGATTTTCTAGGTATAATCAAATAAGAATGGCTCCAGAGGACATGGAAAAAACAACGTTTATCACACCCTGGGGAACATTCTGTTACAGAGTGATTCCCTTCGGGTTGAAGAACGCTGGTGCAACGTACCAGAGGGCTATGACAACCCTATTCCATGATCTGATGCACAAGGAAATTGAAGTATATGTTGATGATATGATTTCCAAATCCCAAACTGAAGAAGGTCATATAGAAGATTTATGGAAGTTGTTTCGGCGTTTGAGGAAGTATCGTCTCCGCCTGAATCCAAATAAATGCACCTTCGGAGTTAGATTGGGGAAATTGTTGGGTTTTATTGTTAGCCAGAAAGGAATTGAAGTTGACCCTGAAAAGGTCAAGGAAATTTAAGAAATGCCAGCGCCAAGAACTGAAAAGCAAGTTAGGGGTTTCCTCGGGCGTTTGAATTATATCTCCAGATTTATTTCCCACATGACTGCAACGTGTGAACTGATCTTTAAGTTGTTAAAGAAAGATCAAGGTTGTGTGTGGATAGATAAATGCCAAAGGGAATTTCAAAGTATTAAAGAGTATCTGCTTGAACCTCCTAACTTGCTCCCTCCTGTAGAAGGAAGACCGTTGATTATGTATCTGACAGTGTTAGATAAATCCATGGGTTGTATTCTGGGACAACAGGATGAACCAAGAAAGAAAGAGTTTGCCATTTATTATCTCAGCAAAAATTTCACTGATTGTGAGTCGCGGTATTCTATGCTAGAAAAAACATGTTGTGCTTTGGCCTGGGCGGCAAAGCATTTGCGGCAGTATATGTTGAATCATACTACTTGGTTGATCTCCAAAATAGATCTAATCAAGTATATTTTTGAAAAGCCTGCTCTTACTGGGAGAATTTCCTGCTGGAAGATGTTGTTATCAAAATACGATATTGAATACCGCACTCAAAATGCTATCAAAAGTAGTGTGTCGGCAGATTATCTTGCTCACCAGCCGGTAGAAGATCATCAGTATGCAGGATATGAATTCCCCAATGAAGATGTGATGTTCTTAAAAGTAAAAGATTGTGATGAACCATTGCCTGAGGAGGGCCCCGACCCTGAATCTCGTTGGAGTATGGTATTTGATGGAGCTGTGAATGCTTATGGTAAAGGAATTGGTGCTGTGATTGTCACTCCTCATGGATCGCATATTCCTTTTACCGCGAGGTTAACATTTGATTGCACTAATAATATGGCGGAATATGAGGCTTGCATCATGGGTCTTGAGGAAGCTATTGATCTCAAAATCAAGATTTTAGATGTGTATGGTGATTCAGTTTTGGTAATAAATCAGATTAAAGGAGAATGGGACACTCGTCACCCTGGCTTGATCCCTTATAAAGATTATGCTAGAAGATTACTACCCTTCTTCAATAAAGTTGAATTACATCACACTCC
Source organism: Vicia faba (assembly GCA_948472305.1). NCBI lineage: Eukaryota > Viridiplantae > Streptophyta > Magnoliopsida > Fabales > Fabaceae > Vicia > Vicia faba. Next base: position 1,417,280,696 of record OX451737.1, on the reverse strand, counting down.
TAGAGATGAAAACCAAATGGCAGATGCTCTGGTAACTCTGGCTTCCATGTACCAAGTAAATTCTTGGAATGATATACCCCGAATTACAGTTCGACGGCTAGATATGCCCGCTCATGTGTTTGCGACAGAGGAGGTAGTAGATGAAAAACCCTGGTATTATGATATCAACTATTTTCTCCAGACTCAGGAATAGCCGATTGGTGCATCGAAGAAAAATAGAAAGACACTGAGAAGATTAGCAGGCAGTTTCTTCCTCGATGAAAATGTGCTATACAAGAGAAATTTTGACATGGTCTTGCTCAGATGCGTGGATAAAAACGAAGCAGACATGTTGATGCATGAGATTCATGAAGGTTCATTTGGCACTCATGTTAATGGACATTCAATGGCAAAAAAGATGCTAAGGGCAGGATATTATTGGTTGACAATGGAATCCGATTGTTACAAGTTTCCAAAGAAGTGCCATAAATTCCAGATTTATGCAGATAAGATCCATGTGCCTCCGACACTTCTCAATGTGATTTCCTCCCCGTGGCCTTTCTCTATGTGGGGTATTGACATAATCGGGATGATAGAACCCAAGGCTTTGAATGGACACTGTTTCATCTTGGTAGCAATTGACTACTTTACCAAATGGGTAGAGGCTGCTTCATATGCCAATGTTACCAAACAGGTGGTGGTGCGTTTCATCAAAAACAATCTTATATGCCGATACGGTGTGCCAAGCAAAATCATCACTGATAATGGCTCAAATTTGAACAACAAGATGATGCCGGAACTGTGTGAAGAATTCAAGATTGTCCATCACAATTCATCTCCATATAGGTCAAAAATGAATGGGGCTGTTGAAGCTGCTAATAAAAATATCAAGAGAATTATCCAGAAAATGGTTGTCACTTATAAGGATTGGCATGAAATGCTCCCTTTTGCTCTGCATGGATATCGAACATCTGTTCGCACTTCAACAGGAGAGACCCTGTTTTCCCTAGTGTATGGAATGGAAGTTGTACTCCCTGTCGAGGTAGAGATTCCCTCGCTGCGTGTGATAATGGAAGCCAAATTGACGGAGGCTGAATGGGTTCAGAACAGGTTTGACCAATTGAATTTGATTGAAGAGAAGAGGATGACAACTTTGTGTCATGGGCAGTTATATCAGAAAAGAATGAAGAAAGCATTTGATAGAAAGGTCAAACCTCGTGAATTCAGAAAAGGCGACCTCGTGCTCAGAAAGATCATGTCTTTCAATGCTGATTCTAGGGGCAAGTGGACTCCCAATTTTGAAGGCCCGTATGTTGTCAAGAAAGCCTTTTCTGGTGGTGCATTAATTCTTGAAACTATGGATGGAGAGGAGTTCCCACGTTCCATGAATGCTGACGCAGTCAAGAAATACTTCGCCTAAAGAAATAAAAGAACAGCTCGCTAAGTTGAAAACCCGAAAGGGCGGCCTAGGCAAAAAGGAGTGTCTCGGTAGGCAGAAAACCCGAAAGGGCGGTCTAGGCAAAAATTAGAGACATAAACAGAATAAATTTCCCGCTAAGTTGAAAACCCGCAAGGGCATCTTAGGCAAAAGTTAAGGATTTTTTTGGCAAGTAACTACGTCAGACGAAACTTGATCACCAAAGCAACAATCTTCTCAGATCCTCACCATACTTCAACGGAGGCTGCTGCTCAAGATTTCAAAAGTTGTTAGGGGGGATATTGGTTATTATATCTCAATGTATCCTTTCCATTATATATTACCATTTCCCAAATTTTGTAATCATCCATGGAGTCTCGCCATTCGCCGACTACCATTCTATTAATGAAATTCAAGCTTTTGCCCAATTCCTTGTATTCTTAATTTTATTCAGCTTGCAAAGACTTCATTTATTACTGATAATAACTTTTAAAGCAAAGTGATTAAAAATAAAAACTGACTTTTAAAAAAAAGGAGATCTTTACAATTCAATTTACTTTGGGATTTGTGATGAAATAATGACAACAAAAAATGGTGATCCCAGGGATGAACAAATTATGGTTGCTTTAAGAAGATTTACTTCCTTCATAAAAGTTTTCTCAGGTCATTTTGCTGTTATGTGCGTAATCTTTGTGTGTTTCCCAGATAGTTGAAGACGATATCAGTGGGTACAAAGTACAATATTTGGGTTGGCGATCCCATTATCCCCAGTCAAGTCTGGATTCGCTTTTGATTTTGGGTTTGCATGGTCAGAAGCCTTCGTCCCAGCTTCCCCAGAAAAGTCTTCCTTCATATGATGAAAGGTTTTATTCCCTTGGTATGCTGAGGTGTTGCTCTTTTTTACAGTATCGACGCTAGTGTTGATTTCTTGATCTCCTGGGAGGGTTATCCCAGGGCATCTCTTGTTGGAATGAGGGTTCATGGTGAAAATTTTCAACACGCAATTTCTTTTCTCTTGGGAGGTAGGCTTGAATTCCCCAGTGAGGTTTAGTTGTTTCGACGTCAGTTTTCCTTATTTAAGGTTGATCTTGCAATCTCCAATAGGCATGTTACTTTTGGAAAACTGTTTCTCCGATGAACCCGGAAGCAGAGTGGTCTATCCCAGTGTCTGTTTGATTTAAGCTACAGTTGGATTATGTTCTCCTCAGTGAAGTTAATACAATAGGTTTGGTTTCCATAGTCGCTTTCACCTATCCTGGATTGATCTTTCTGATTGAAGCTTAGCTCAATGTTATTAGTAACTGAGGCGGTTTCGTTTGTCTGCACTGATTATGTATCCTTTTTATCAGCATATGCATAATAGGACTCGTACATTCATACATGCATCATACATTGCTAAAATCATCATTCATGGACATTTTGTTTCTGACCTTTACTACAACGCTCTTTGTTTGGTTGAATTTGGTCTTCCCTCTTGAGTTTATTTCTCAAAGGATGAATCCGCTTTGGCCGTTTTGTTCCGGTATATTTTTTTTTGAATTGGATTTGTGGTTGCATGACGATGTCGTGTATTATGGATTTCTGAAAACTTTGAATTTTTTCTTGTGCATTCATTTTGCACAAGGAGACTTTATCTCCTCACCAGGAATATCATGGCATTTCTCCAGGAAGTCATATTTCTATCCTTGGAAAGCCATTTTTCTTTGTAGCTCCCTTTTGGTAATAAGTGGTAGTCTCTTTATTTGAGACAGGTTACATAGTACCCCTTCCAGGCAGATCTCCTTGGTTAAAGAAGAAGTCGAGACCCGTTCTTGGCAGAACACCAGAATTCTGGAAGGCTTGATATCTTCTCTTGCTACCTTCAGTGAACGTTGGTAGTACACCTTCAGTGAATGTTGGTGTTTGTTATCTTTTTGCTATCTTCAGTGAACATTGATAGTTCATCATCAGTGAACGGCGGTGGTATGATATCTTCTCTTTCTACCTTCAGTGAACGTTGGTAGTACACCTTCAGTGAACGTCGGTGTTTTTTATCTTTTTGCTATCTTCAGTGAATGTTGATAGTTCATCGTCAGTGAACAACGGTGGTATGATATTTTCTATTTCTACCTTCAGTGAACATTGGTAGTACATCGGTAGTGAACGTCGGTGTTTGTTATCTTTTTGCTATCTTTAGTGAACGTTGATAGTTCATCGTCAGTGAACGGCAGTGGTATGATATTTTCTCTTTCTACCTTCAGTGAATATTGGTAGTACATCGGCAGTGAACGTCGGTGTTTGTTATCTTTTTTCTATCTTCAGTGAACATTAATTATTCATCGTCAGTGAACGGTGGTGGTATGATATTCAGAGAACGATGATAGTACATCGGCAGTGAACATCGATAATTGTTATCCTCCTCTCTGATTCTATTCTCGTGGTTTACCAGTGATTTATTTTCCTGGTGGGGTTGCTCCTTTGCTTCTGCATTTTGTGTTGCCTCCTCAATGCTACTTTGTGTCTCTTCTGTTCATATGCATAAACATTTGCATGGCATCTTAGGGCCAAAAACAGGGTTTGTGTTATATTTAAGTGTCTTCGATCACGCCGACACAAAGATTTTTAACCTTCGTATCTCCGAATAGAAGAAACTTAAATAAGGGCAGCTGTTGTACCCATATTTTTGCCCCTAAGATCCCTTCATCATATCACATTGTTTCAATCACCACAAAATCACATTAGGGACTTTGGTTCTTCTCCCTATCTTTAGCTTTGCTCTTTGAGAAGTTACCAAGCACCTTGATTGGTTTGTTTTTGTGATCATAGATATTGTACTTTGATTTTTCTCTCTAATTAATAAAATGCAATATTGGTTTGTCTTACTTGTTAATAATGTAGGTAAAAGAAATGGGGTTTATCAAGTTGCTTCATGGGTTCATGAGTTTATTTTCATGCCCTAGTCAAAAGCCGGAGAGATTCAAACCTCACCATTGAAGTTTGTGATCAGTGGATCTGGAACTGACTGTTTAACGCTGGTTCGCGAAATGTCGCGGAAGCAAGAGTCGCCACCGTCTTTTATTTTCTCCAACATGGACAGGACAAAAGCACAGCAAAATTCCTTATGAGATTGTCTCTCGGTTAGGGAGGTAGATTTATAGAAAGGGAAGGTGTTAGCACCCATTCTATCCATGGTTATCCATGGGCTCTTAGATACTTGCTCTTATGTTTTCAAAAATTTGTTTGCTTTTCAAGTGTGTGTGGGTTTTGAAAAAAAGTTTCGTTCGAAAAATTTCTAAGTAACTCTTGTATCTGTCCTCAAGAGTGTATGAAAAATTTGTTTGAAAACTTTTAGAAAGTGTAGGTGTGAAAAGTATTTTGTTTGTTTTTGAGAGAGCAAGTACCCATGAGAATCTACCTACTCTAAGGAATTAGGCTGTGTAAGAGTCCTTTAGATAGTGCTATCCCACCATTGAGAGGTAGGTAGCACCATCATTGGAGTTATTCGGGTCAATTCGATTATTAGGGACAATGTGGTCACCGAAGCAATAGTAGGACACCTTAGAAGCTACCCTTATGCCATTGATCCTTTTTAATTCCGAGGCAACCGTTTCGAGGCAACTGGATCATGTCATGGACATAAGGACTTACTAAAACGTCCTATACTCGACGACCACGTTTCGAGGGTAAGGCAACAGTGAGGCGTACCCTAAGAGTGGTGTGTGAATTTGTGTGTTATTTTCATGTTATGTTTTATCTTGTACATGTATCATGGTGATCTACGCTTGTTTTTAATTTAGTCACTCATTCTTTCATGCAATTAGAATTTAAAAGTGCGGAAATTTAAATGCGGAAAGTAAAATCCTACGCTATTACAAGGCGCGCGTCTATACATCGCCAAATTACAAAGACCCGTTTGATAAAAAGATGCGGAAAGTAAAACCTAGTTACTATTACATGGCTTGAGCAGTTACATAATATTCATAAGAAAATAAAATAACGTGCGAAAAGAATAAAAATAGAACGTTCGAGGGCGTTGGACCCTTTTGAAATTAAATTGAATTAAAAGTTAATTAATTATTAAATTAAAGAAAATAAATGTTTTTTAAGTTTTTGGTATTTATGAGATAAAGAAATTAAAATTGAAGAGAAACCCTAATTCTAAGTTGTTTTTAATTATTAATGAAAAAATATTAAAGTTTAACCTAATTTACTAAAAAGGATGCAAACCAAGGGGGGCTTCAGGCCCAAGGGGAGGTTTTTTGAAGTATTCTGGCCCATTAGACAAAAAACCTTGTTTGACTTTCTGGCATCACGTGCTTGTTCATTGACCCCTGAGTACCGTGGTCTGCATTCTTTGGCCATTGGATTGGGTTTCATGGCCATTTGTGTTCTGGCTGTTGGCCATTTGTGTTCTGGCCGTTGGCCATTTGTGTTCTGGCCTCAACGTTCCTTAATCTTCTTAGGATGTCTGTCTCGCCATGTATTGCTGTCATGCATAAGTTATTCTACTTTGGCCATTTGGCTTTTGGCTTTTGGCCATTTGTGTTTTGGCCTCAACGTTCCTTAATCTTCCTGCATGGGATCCTGTTTAAATCTGCAATGTTTAATCTCATGAACACATTAAATAAAATCATAAAATGCAAATAAAGCCAATATATGAAGAAATTTAATGTTTAGGCACAATATGGCATGTATGAATGATTATACCCTTTTGATCATGGAGATCAAATCAATCTTACCCTTACTGGAAAATTAGTGACCTGAATGCTTTTATGCCCTTTGGATCATGGAGATCAAGCCAGCCTTATCCTTACTGAAGAAGTAGTGAGGTGTTGGTTTGTAACTGTGATGGCTTGTTTGTAGTGAGAGAGGGATTTGTAATAAGGATTTCAAGGTTTTAGGGTTCTTGAAAGAATTTGATATTCTAACAGTGTTGTGGCAAGGTTTTTTCTCCTCCTTGGTTTGTGTGAAAAGAAGGTGATTATATAATGGAAATTAGGGTAAAGAAAATGGGCTTTGGATGTGCAATTGGGCCTCCAATGTTCACTTGAGTTCGTCACTTTCCAGGCTAAATCGCAGGGACTTAAGTGCAATTTTTGAAGTTGAAATGTGAAAACAAAATGTAGCCGACATCGATAACTAACTCCTGTCCGAAAATCGGCTCAATCGAATAAACGGTGAATTAGTTATGAATTTTTGAAGTTTCAGCTCAGACAGACTTATTTTGGGCTCCAGTGTCGACTCTGACACGTTCTTCAACAAAAAACTGGTATTGATCGGAGCATAATACGGTCTTTACTTTTGAAGCAAAGTTGTAGATCTATGAATCAGAGACCTTGTGTAAAAATATGAGCCCAATCCGATAAAAATTGACCGAGTTATGAATTTTCGAATTTTCGGCCCAGATGAAATAATATTCAGCATTCAGGATTTTCAGCGTGTCACGCACTCTGAGCAAAAAACGAAGGCCTTTTGAATACAGTTTGAACTCAATACCTTCTGTGAAAATGTAGCCAACTCAATTTGTCAAATTTTGGCGCCAGAACCAGCTCGATACGATGAAAATTGACCAAGTTATGATTTTCTGAACATGACGCAAATAAACTTCTGTCACAAATTTTCTGTGCGAAAATACTTGATAAATCCACATTTTTGAAGACCTTCTGATCAAAATTGGCTTCCAGCCGTGAGAGATGAAAACGTAGATAATGTCAAGACGGAATTTTGGCCACCGGAACGGGTTCAAAACGAGCCACGATCTTCAAGTTATGAATTTTTTAGCGCGTAAAAACTGCACTTTCAGCACACTTTTTCACCATATTTCTTCAAGAAAACTCGCACATTCGGATACCTTCTTTAAAGAATTGACTCTTGAGGCGAACCTGAATTTGAGAATATGTTATCAGAGATATCTTGGTGAAAAAACACCTGAATATGACGCGCCGGGTTGGACTTGTGAATTTTTCTTGAAATGTTTTGAGAAATATGGGAGGGCAAATTTTGGGGTACAACAGTTGCCCCTGTTCAATCTTCTTAAACCTGAGGATGTAGATTGGCTTGCGTGACTTTCGTGATCCGAAGGTGGAAGATGATTGAACACTAAAGTGCCCAGAAATTTGCGCTCACATAGAGTGTGTTAGCAGTATGATGTAGGGAATGGGCTTACAGATGCCATGTTGAGAGATGATGGATAGAAGGATGGGCTTATAGATGCCATCTAGAGACTGTTGGTAAGTGGAGAGATGGGCTTATAGATGCCATCGGGAGGTTGTCGATCGCGTAAGAGATTCCTTAGCGAGAACTTGCGTACCTGAGAAAGAAAAATAATTACCTGGCCTGTTACAGGAGTTGATCTTCAAACCCTTTATGTAGATGTGCCCTGGCTGGATACAGGAATCGAATCTTTAAACTCTTCAGATGTGCCCTGGCAAGATACAGGAATCAAGTCCGGAGAATACAGTCGTCAACAGATACACCCTGGCAAGATACAAGAATCGGATCTTCGAACTCTTCAGACGTGCCCTGGCAAGATACAGGAATCGAGTCTGGAATTAGTCGTCAACAGATACACCCTGGCAAGATACAGGAATCGGATCTTCGAACTCTTCAGACGTGCCCTGGCAAGATACAGGAATCGAGTCCGGAGAATATAGTCGTCAACAGATACACCCTGGCAAGATACAGGAATCGGATCTTCGAACTCTTCAGACGTGCCCTGGCAAGATACAGGAATCGATTCTGGAATATAGTCGTCAACAGATACACCCTAGCAAGATACAGGAATCGGGTCTTCAAACTCTTCAGACGTGCCCTGGCAAGATACAGGAATCGAGTCTGGAATTCAGAAAGGTTGGTGAGTTGTCTCTACTGACAGGTTATTTCCATGGACGGGTGTTTTTTAACGACGAGTGTCTATAAAGGCGAGTGTCTATAACGACGAGTGTCTATAACGATGAGTGTCTATAACGACGAGTGTCTATGACGACGAGTGTCTATGACGACGAGTGTATATAACGACGAGTGTCTATGACGACGAGTGTCTATAACGACGAGTGTCTATGACGACGAGTGTCTATGACGATGAGTGTCTATGACGACGAGTGTCTATAACGAAAAGTGTCTATGACGACGAGTGTCTATAACGACGAGTGTCTATGAAGACGAGTGTCTATAACGACGAGTGTCTATGACGACAAGTGTCTATAATGACGAGTGTCTATAATGACGAGTGTCTATGACGACGAGTGTCTATGACGACGAGTGTCTATAACGACGAGTGTCTATAACGACGAGTGTCTATAACGATGAGTGTCTATAACGATGAGTGTCTATGACAACGAGTGTCTATGACGACGAGTGTCTATAACGACAAGTGTCTATAACGACGAGTGTCTATATCGACGAGTGTCTATGACGACGAGTGTCTATAACGACGAGTGTCTATAACGACGGTTGTCTATAACGACGAGTGTCTATGACGACGAGTGTCTATAACGACGGTTGTCTATAACCACAAGTGTCTATGACGACGAGTGTCTATAATGACGAGTGTCTATCATGACGAGTGTCTATAACGACGAGTGTCTATGACGACGAGTGTCTATAACGACGAGTGTCTATAACGACGAGTGTCTATAACGACGAGTGTCTATGACGACGAGTGTCTATAACGACGAGTGTCTATGATGACGAGTGTCTATGACGACGAGTGTCTATAACGACGAGTGTCTATGACGACGAGTGTCTATAACGATGAGTGTGTCTATGACGACGGGTGTCTATAACGACAAGTGTCTATGACGACGGGTGTCTCTGACGACGAGTGTCTATGACGACGGGTGTCTCTGACGACGAGTGTCTATGACGACGGGTGTCTATGACGACGAGTGTCTATGACGACGAGTGTCTATGACGACGAGTGTCTATAACGACGAGTGTCTATAACGACGAGTGTCTATGACGACGTGTGTCTATAACGACAAGTGTCTATGACGACGAGTGTCTATGACGACGAGTGTCTATAACGACGAGTGTCTATGACGACGGGTGTCTATAACGACAAGTGTCTATGACGATGAGTGTCTATAACGACGGGTGTCTATGACGACGAGTGTCTATGATGACGAGTGTCTATAACGACGAGTGTCTATAACGACGAGTGTCTATAACGACAAGTATCTATAACGACGAGTGTCTATAAAGACGAGTGTCTATAACGAAGAGTGTCTATAACGACGAGTGTCTATAACGACAAGTGTCTATAATGACGAGTGTCTATAACGACGAATGTCTATAACGACAAGTTGTCTAAAATGACGGGTTGTCTAAAACGACGGGTGTCTATATTGACGGGTGTCTATAACGACGAGTGTCTATAACGACGGGTGTCTATAATGACGAGTGTCTATAACGACGAGTAGAAGTAATCTTAAACTGAACTTGTCTTCTTTTGATTGGATTTGTCTACTTTTGACTGGATTTGTCTACTTTGACTGAATTTGTCTACTTCGACATAGCTGATCATTTAACTGTGTCCTTCCTGAAAGGTAAAGGTCAGTCATATGCAATGCATGGTATGGATCAAGCGGTGATATCCTCAGCATAAATGAGATTATGTGACATGATGCATGTGTCATGTTTATGATAATGTAGTGTTTTTGAATGTATCTCCGTCTAGGAAAATAAATCCTTGACAGTTGCCGGGAAGTCAGATCTTGGGCTAATGGTGAAGAGCAGCGTTCTTTGTTTCCGCTGGGGATGGTGGTTGCAAGAATACCGGTAGGAGAAGATGACTCCGTTGGGGAATAAACTTGGCGAATAGATTACTCTGCGGGGAGTGAACTTTGTGGGGAAAGAGAAGTACTTTGCTGAGGTTGATGAAGATAACTCCGCTGGGGATACCGTTGACAAGTTATGTTGGGAGTTTTGATGAACTCCGCTGGGGATAGGAAGACTTCGTCGAGGACGGTCTTTCCGTGGCTTTTAGCTGAGGATAACCCAGTTATAAGCTCTGGTGGAGAAATAACCTTTGAATAAAACCTGGGGAGACGCGTTCGCTCTGCAGGGAGTGAAGGTATCTTGGTCGCATTCTTCAACTGAACTTACCTTGGCACTTCGATGGACAAAGCAACCGGATCATTTAGACAACTCATTATTGCCCCAGTTTCTGTTGGAGAAGAAGGTACCTGTGAAGGTGTTTGATGACTGCCGATTGACAAATCTTCTTTTGGTAGGCAAGTGACGAGATGCCGGGACATAGTCGTACGCTTTGATCCCTAACTTTTGCCTGGACTGCCCTTTCGGGTTTTCAGTCCATCGGGATACCCTTTTTTGCCCAAGCCGCCTTTTCAGGTTTTCGACTTGCCGGGTGTACAGATTTTTTTATTTCATCCCTTATTTTTCCCGAACCCTTTTGGTTCGCCGGGAAGCCCTTATTTTTGCCTAGGTGTGTCAACCTAGCGGGTCTTTGATTATGCGCAATATTCTTTCGACTATGTCCATGCTCTCAGGATGTAGGGAGGTGCCCCTGTTATTGTGCTGCCATGCTACCAGAAGATGTTTGGTCATGCAAGATTCGTTGCTGGGAATTCATGTCCAATGCCCAAAGTGGCTCAGGCGGAGGTTTGCCCCTGGCTGTTTGGCATCTTGAGAGATTCCTTGAATCTTGACTGGACTGCCCCAGATGATGGACAATGATCAGGCCATGCCCCTTGATTGGAAGTGTCTTTGTTCACTAGATGTTCTTCGTGCAAATTTCTCTGCTGTTCGAACAAAAAGTCATATGCAAACAATATTATTTCAGAAATGCAAAGCTTATGCCTGTCTTGAATTTTTTGAAAATGCATTTTTTCAGTAAAACCAGCAAACTTTTGCAAAAATGTGATGTCGGCTCGTTGTTTTACCGCAAGCCTTAAGGAGTCAGGATACCTTTCGTAACAGTATGCTTTCGAACTAACCCATGCTTCAACTAGGACTTTTAAGGGTTATAACATGGCCTGGTTCACGGTTTTAAGAAACAAAGGATAAAGGCTCAAAATTTATTTGTACCCACCCGCTCTTCGTGATGTTCTTCAAACCTAAACTCAGCTGATCGTGCGTTAGACCTTATTTGAGTTTTTGTCCTAATATTCCTGTGATGGTTCGGATGTTGAAAGTTTATTTTGAATAGGCAGTCATTTCCTTTTTTGTTGAGAGTTTGTAGGACCTCTTTCTTTTTGATTTGATTATCCCTATTTTTTTTGCTTGGACTGTTTCCTTTTTTGGAATTACGGTCAGCGGGATGCCCCAGTTTTGTAAGTCTCCTTCATAGGTTTTGACTTAATGGGTTTTTATTTTGAGAAGTAATGACTGCCTGTCTGTATGATTGTTCGGAACCATCACTGTCTTTTGTTTTGTAAGGACCTCTTTGGTGCCATTCGTTATGCACTTGGATCAACTGAGAGACTACCCTGCCCCAGGTTATGATTAAGGGTTTTAAATTTCGAAAAGAAAAACTCCTACTTCTTTGGCTCAGAGGGGTTGACGAGGGATTATCTTCCTTATAACTCCAGTGTTTAGGAATTGAAACAATGCATGTACCTCATCAGCGGGGTCTGTTCAAAAGCATACTGTAAAGATCGTGGTATCGTTTTCGTCATCCTCCCTCAAGAGGCTTAGAATTATTAATTGAGAGTTGACATAAAAAAAAATGAAAGCAGTTTGCATATAGTGAATACGAATAATTGCTTCAAAACAGACATGTGTAATGCATTAATGAAATAACAACGTTTAGCATGAATAAATGTTTGAACAATCAAAAGAAAATTACAAATTGAACATTCGAATGAATACAAAGTTTCCAATCCTAGCCATATTTTGGCAAGGGAGCAGTGATCACATTGGGAGTCTCTGGAGAGTCGAGCTGGACTTCCTTTGCGTCAATCAGATCCTGGACCTTATTTCTCAAAGTCCAACAATCATCTGTAGCATTCCACGGGCTGTCAGAATGATAAGCGCAGCGAACATTGGGGTTATACCTTGAAGGCGTCCTGTTGGGATTCTTTGGAGGGTCCATGAGAGTTACCAACTTGGTTTCCAGCAACTGTGGCAATATCTGTGACAAGGTCATGCCGAGGGGAGTGAATTGCATTTTGGGTCTCTCTTCCCTTTGCTGATTGTGACTCTGAGGGGCGCCGGCCGGTTTTGCAATAACCACCGCGTTGACATCTTGGCGGTGTTCGGACCTATTCTGCCCTCTTGAGCCATAGACATCACTAGATTCTCTCTTGGATGGTTTCTTCTCAGTGTTCGAGGAGTCACCATTCTGTATTTTCCCCGACTTGATGCCAGCTTCTATTCTTTCCCCGGTCAAGATCAGATCTGTAAACCCAGCAGCAGAATTCCCAATCAGGTGGTTGAAGAATGGACCAGACAGGGTCCCCAAGAACATGTCGACGAGCTCGCGGTCAGTTAGAGGTGGTTGTACCCTTCCACCAAGGTCCCTCCATTTTTGAGCATACTCTTTAAAGCCCTCGCCTGTACCTATAGACATTCCCTGGAGCTGAGTGCGCGTGGGAGCAAGGTCGGCATTATACTGGTACTGCTTGTAGAATGCAGTGGCCAAATCCTCCCAGCTGCGGATGTTAGCTCCATTCAGTTGATAGAACGAGTCGAGTTGGGTTCCAGACAGACTATCCTGAAAGAAGTGAATCCATAAATTCTTGTCAGCCGTGTAGGGCTGGATCCTCCTTGTGTAAGACCTGAGATGCAGCTTAGGACAGGATGCCCTGTCGTACTTGGCAAAGGCAGGTGCCTTGAATTTGCGCGGGATTACTACCCCAGGAGACAGACCTAGATCCTCGAAGTCCAGGCCGGACACTTTTTGTATCTCCATGGCATTTAGCCGGTCTTCCAATTGTTTATACCTGTCTTCAGCTGGAGGGTACTGCTCATCATTGTAATCGGTCTCGTTGTCGGAGACCCCTGGACTAGGAACCTCCCTTTCTTGGGGACTGTCTTTCCCAACAGATGGGGTAGTCTGCTCAACTTCATTTTGTGATCCATTCCCAGATTTGCGTCTAGGGTTGAACAACACCGTCTTCTTCTTCTTCTTTTTCAAAAGCAGGGTCTTCAGATCTTGTTGCCCCTAGGCTAGACTCATGATCAACTCTTGGAACTGGGCGTTCTGAGCCTGGAGAGCCTTAATGGATTGCTCGGTAGATGATTCAGGATTCATGATGGCGAGCTGAAATAAACAACGAAGAAGGTAAGCAACCTGTGAAAGGGGTACCTGTAATGCAATGATATGTATGTATGCATGCAATGTTTCCAACGATCTCGCGGGGTAGACAAGAAAAATTGTTAGAATTTGAATCCGGTAGATTGATTGAAGGAACTTCATGTTGTTGAGATTCCTTCTTCAAGGGTCAAGGCTCACCATATCTAGTGGGTCATAGCCCCTGACAACCTTGGCTAGAGGAAAATAAATCCCCTTTGCCTCTTGCCAGACATGTTGGTTCATCATGACCTGCATCACAAGCCCTTGAGATCCTTGAAATGGGTTAGTCCTTATGCGGGATGCATGCAATGGTATGATGTTATGCTATGTATGGGGTAATGTAGGTAAACCCTGTTATGAGTCCCAATTAAGGACTATAAACAAAACCTGCAAGAAACTCAAGTGTCAGATAACAAGCATGCAAGTAGTCAAGTATGAAAGCACACAAGTCACACCACAACCCTTAGAGTTTAGGCCAGCATGGGGTTTGGGTATTACCCTCTTGAAGTTGGTGGGCTCAAACCTGTCCTATCAAAGTAACCGGGTTCTAAGGGTCCCAATATCATTGGATTTCTTTCATTGTTCATCGTTTCGATTTAGCCACTGAACTGGCGACCGAAATATTCCAAGAAAACAACCCTCAATTGAGTGTAGTATCGAGTATCAACCAACCTCGGACTGCACCAAAGTCAGTTATCTCACTACCCTAAAGAGGCCAAGATGGTTCAATTAAGGTTCCTAAGGTCAGTTGATGCTTCACGACACCACGCGGCGGCCCCGTACTCTCCTTGACTGGACTCAAGGGTTACCAGTACACACCAAAGTGCCACATCAACGTAGCAGACTGCTTCAACCATGTCGGTATACCCCGCACAGTTCCCTCACAACCTTGTTGCTACTTTCTAAGAAGGTATCCCCAGATCCGGGTTAGGATCTATAGAACTCCCAAGACAGGCCCACAATTTAAAGCAAACAATTCAGATAATTGAAAACACAAGTGATCTTAGTCCTAAGGTACACCTCACTTTAAAATATTCCCCAGCAGAGTCGCCAGTTCTGTGATCGGTGGATTTAGAACTGACTGTTTAACGCTGGTTCGCGAAATGTCGCGGAAGCAAGAGCCGCCACCGCCTTTTATTTTCTCCAACATGGACAGGACAAAAGCACAGCAAAATTCCTTATGAGATTGTCTCTCGGTTCGGGAGGTAGATTTATAGAAAGGGAAGGTGTTAGCACCCTTTCTATCCATGGTTATCCATGGGCTCTTAGATACTTGCTCTTATGTTTTCAAAAATTTGTTTGCTTTTCAAGTGTGTGTGGGTTTTGAAAAAAAGTTCCGTTCGAAAAATTTCTAAATAACTCTTGTATCTGTCCTCAAGAGTGTATGAAAAATTTGTTTGAAAACTTTTAGAAAGTGTAGGTGTGAAAAGTATTTTGTTTGTTTTTGAGAGAGGTAGTACCCATGAGAATCTACCTACTCTAAGGAATTAGGCTGTGTAAGAGTCCTTTAGATAGTGCTATCCCACCATTGAGAGGTAGGTAGCACCATCGTTGGAGTTATTCGGGTCAATTCGATTATTAGGGACAATGTGGTCACCGAAGCAATAGTAGGACACCTTAGAAGCTACCCTTATGCCATTGATCCTTTTTAATTCCGAGGCAACCGTTTCGAGGCAACTGGATCATGTCATGGACATAAGGACTTACTAAAACGTCCTATACTCGACGACCACGTTTCGAGGGTAAGGCAACAGTGAGGCGTACCCTAAGAGTGGTGTGTGAATTTGTGTGTTATTTTCATGTTATGTTTTATCTTGTACATGTATCATGGTGATCTACGCTTGTTTTTAATTTAGTCATTCATTCTTTCATGCAATTAGAATTTAAAAGTGCGGAAATTTAAATGCAGAAAGTAAAATCCTACGCTATTACAAGGCGTGCGTCTATACATCGCCAAATTACAAAGACCCGTTTGATAAAAAGATGCGGAAAGTAAAACCTAGTTACTATTACATGGCTTGAGCAGTTACATAATATTCATAAGAAAATAAAATAACGTGCGAAAAGAATAAAAATAGAACGTTCGAGGGCGTTGGACCCTTTTGAAATTAAATTGAATTAAAAGTTAATTAATTATTAAATTAAAGAAAAGAAATGTTTTTTAAGTTTTTGGTATTTATGAGATAAAGAAATTAAAATTGAAGAGAAACCCTAATTCTAAGTTGTTTTTAATTATTAATGAAAAAATATTAAAGTTTAACCTAATTTACTAAATAATTAATGTACACATGTATTTACAAAAATAACAATTAATAATAATAATAATGAGAAAATTATTTATTAAAAAAAGATGAAAAGGTTAAAAACCCTAATTTCTACCTATTTTAATTTATTAAGAAAAATGTTGAAATTGAAACCTAAATTAACTAAATGAATTGTTTAAGGTTTATTTACAAAAATAATAATGGTGAAATTAATATTAATAAAAAAACATTTTTGATTTTTCTGTATTTTATATTATGAAAATTATTTTATGGTGAAAAAAACAATTAAAACAATTAAAAAAGAATTAGAAAAGAAAATAAAATAAAATTAAAAAGGATGCAAACCAAGGGGGGTTTCAGGCCCAAGGGGAGGTTTTTTGAAGTATTCTGGCCCATTAGACAAAAAGTCTTGTTTGACTTTTTGGTATCACGTGCGTGTTCATTGACCCCTGAGTACCGTGGTCTGTATTCTTTGGCCATTGGATTGGGTTTCATGGCCATTTTTGTTCTGGCTGTTGGCCATTTGTGTTCTGGCCGTTGGCCATTTGTGTTCTGGCCTCAACGTTCCTTAATCTTCTTAGGATGTCTGTCTCGCCATGTATTGGTGTCATGCATAAGTTGTTCTACTTTGGCCATTTGGCTTTTGGCTTTTGGCCATTTGTGTTTTGGCCTCAACGTTCCTTAATCTTCCTGCATGGGATCCTGTCTAAATCTGCAGTGTTGAATCTCATGAACACATTAAATAAAATCATAAAATGCAAATAAAGCCAATATATGAAGAAATTTAATGTTTAGGCACAATATGACATGTATGAATGATTATACCCTTTTGATCATGGAGATCAAATCAATCTTACCCTTACTAGAAAGTTAGTGACCTGAATGCTTTTATGCCCTTTGGATCATGGAGATCAAGCCAGCCTTATCCTTACTGAAGAAGTAGTGAGGTGTTGGTTTGTAACTGTGATGACTTGTTTGTAGTGAGAGAGGGATTTGTAATAAGGATTTCAAAGTTTTAGGGTTCTTGAAAGAATTTGATATTCTAACAGTGTTGTGGCAAGTTTTTTTCTCTCTTTTTCTCCTCCTTGGTTTGTGTGAAAAGAAGGTGATTATATAATGGAAATTAGGGTAAAGAAAATGGGCTTTGGATGTGCAATTGGGCCTCCAATGTTCACTTGAGTTCGTCACTTTCCAGGCTAAATCGCAGGGACTTAACTGCAATTTTTGAAGTTGAAATGTGAAAAAAAAATGTAGCCGACATCGATAACTAACTCCTGTCCGAAAATCGGCTCAATCGGATAAACGGTGAATTAGTTATGAATTTTTGAAGTTTCAACTCAGACAGACTTATTTTGGGCTCCAGTGTCGACTCTGACACGTTCTTCAACAAAAAACTGGTATTGATCGGAGCATAATACGGTCTTGACTTTTGAAGCAAAGTTGTAGATCTATGAATCAGAGACCTTGTGTAAAAATATGAGCCCAATCCGATAAAAATTGACCGAGTTATGAATTTTCGAAGTTTCGGCCCAGATGAAATAATATTCAGCATTCAGGATTTTCAGCGTGTCACGCACTCTGAGCAAAAAACGAAGGCCTTTTGAATACAGTTTGAACTCAATACCTTCTGTGAAAATGTAGCCAACTCAATTTGTGAAATTTTGGCGCCAGAACCAGCTCGATACGATGAAAATCGACCAAGTTATGATTTTCTGAACATGACGCAAATAAACTTCTGTCACAAATTTTCTGTGCGAAAATACTTGATAAATCCACATTTTTGAAGACCTTCTGATCAAAATTGGCTTCCAGCCGTGAGAGATGAAAACGTAGATAATGTCAAGACGGAATTTTGGCCACCGGAATAGGTTCAAAACGAGCCACGATCTTCAAGTTATGAATTTTTTAGCGCGTAAAAACTGCACTTTCAGCACACTTTTTCACCATATTGCTTCAAGAAAACTTGCACATTCGGATACCTTCTTTAAAGAATTGACTCTTGAGGCGAACCTGAATTTGAGAATACGTTATCAGAGATATCTTGGTGAAAGAACACCTGAATATGACGCGCCGGGTTGGACTTGTGAATTTTTCTTGAAATGTTTTGAGAAATATGGGAGGGCAAATTTAGGGGTACAACAAAGTTGTTTTGAAGTTGATATGAAATTGGTTTTGGTGGCCATAGGTCCTCATCACCATCCTCAACAAATTTCTATTCACAAAGGAAGAATATTGGCACAAAAAGTTTGTTCAAACTTGGCAAAGTTCCACCAAGCATTCTCTTGATCTAGAGGCTAGGGTTTTGGACTTCTAAGAGGCATATCTTGCTCATATTTTGTTATTTTTGAGTGATTCCAAATAAATTCTTCTTTTCAAAGAGTTACCAACAAATCACTTCAAAAGTTCCAAAGAGGTATCATGTGGAAGGAACTTGGTGAAGAAGAAAGATCACAAGTCATCTAGTTGAATCCCTAATTTTTCATATGTAACTTCAAATTGTCATAACTTGGTCATTTTTTATAACCTTGAGCCCATTATTTTTCCATGATGATGTTAAGGATGTGTACTTCATGCCTTCTTTAATGTGCAAAGTAAGAAAATGGATGGAAGTTGCCTTAAGAATCATGCCTTAAGACTCCCTGAGATGGAAATGACATTGTTTCAAAAGTGGTAACTTGGAATTGAAGTTTCCCTGCAAGTCAGAATTTGAATTCCATGTTACAATCTCTAAACCTTAAATTAGCACGCGTTTTGGGTCTAAACATGATTAGCCAACTTTCCCAAGTGGATTAGTGCATCAAAATGCAAGAATTGGATGAGTTTTGGTGAAGTTTGGATCACACTTCACTCGTGCATCAGGTTTGCACAAATTCTCTCCAAAATGCATCATTCACTCTTCCTTTTGATCCCATTTGCTTCTCCTATAAATACATGAACTATCCCATTCATTTTCTCAAGCTTAGATAGCCAGAGTCACCCTGCCAAACTTGCTTCACAACTCAGAATTCAGCTACTTCGAATCCTATTCTCAAGCCTCTTTCAATCCATTTTCTTTATCAATTCACCTTCCTTGATCTTTCCTGAAGCTAACCATACCATTACGTTAAAGAATCGTACCCTATATTGCTCCATAGAAGTCTAGTTTTAGAGTTATGCAACTCAACTTCAATAGGTAGATTCCTTCATCAATTCTTCAAAACTTTGGTACCATTAGGTTGCTCTCATTTCCCTGGTTCTAGTTGCAACACTTACTTTTATCTGGAAATACGTTTTGACCATGAATTTTCAAATCCCCTTTCAAAACTTTCTTTCCAAATTGCTTGAGTTAAAGTTTATATAAAAATGGCGCGAGGGCATGGTTATCTTCGTCTTGAAGAGACGAAACAAATGGCATAGGTCTGAGCTTATGATTTTACAGTTTGAGAGACCTGAAATTCGTGAGGCTGGAGGTTGAAGATGACCAACGTGTCACCTTCTAACCAATGAAAGCGTGCCATTTGTATTTTTTGAATTTCTGATTTTTCATTTGATTCAGTGCTTTATTCAGTAAAGACCATGATATGCACAGTACGCCAGATCCCTTGAATTTGATTACTAACGCGTTTTGACTCTCATCCAATGGTCCACATCTTTTTCTTTTATTTTCTTTTTCTGATTTTTATATTTTAATTGTTTTAAATTTCTAAAAATCATAGAAAATTTATTTTTAGACCAAAAAATCCAAAAAAATTATGAAAAATATTTTTGATTATTCTCTTTCTGATTTTTATTTTTTTCACAATTTAATTTTGTGTTTTGGTATTTTTTATGAATTTTTCACTTATTTGATTTATTTAAAATGTTTAAAAATACTTTTACACATTTTTAAATTCTGAAAAAATTATGGAACGATCCAATGATATTGTGACAAATATTGGTGACTTTATTTTATTTTTGTTCCTGACTTTACTATTTTTCACCATTTTTGTCTATTTTACCCATTTATTTTAATTTTAAAAAATAGTTTTTGATTTTTAAAAATTCCCAAAATTTTTATAAAAATATTTGGACCCATTTCTGATTTTTCTATGGTTTTATCTTTTATTTCTTAATTAATTTGAACATAATTGATATTTTTCTCATTATTTTCTATTTTAAACTTTCTCTTTTTTACCCCTTTAATTTGAACATAATTGAGTTGATCTTTTGATCATGACTTTATTAATATTATTGGATCTTGGGTGTTGAGTTTAACTCCACCAAAATGGATGAATGATTTTAATAATAGTTTGATTAAATATTAATTCAAATGTGGTTTTCTTTTTCTTACCCTAATTCCCTTTCATCTCATCCCCTTCTTATTGCACTAAGTGTTGTTGGAGCGTGATCTCTATATCATGTCTCAAAACAAATGGTGCATAGATTGCTATTGACCGGCCTCAAAATAGGTGTGACTTCTATATAAGTCCACTTACGATTGCTTAACATAGCGCTAAATTTTGTCCCGATTCGAATAAATGATCATTCGTGGCCCAAACTTATGATTGCAAGCCCAAGTATGTTAATTTGATGTCTTTGATCCAATAACCTTGAGATTCATTGTGTGGAGGCTTTGGTTCTACCAATTCTCTAATGGATCTACAACACCTTTGGTTAACGCGGATCACTTAAACATCATTGATCATTAAATGGTACTTATGAGAATTCCAAAATGGATGATATACTTGACAAAAAGCAAATGCAACTTGTTGTATGGAGGCTTTGGTTCTACCAATCCTCTAATGAGTTCCAAATGCAAGTTTCAAGATGGTCATCCAACTAACCACTAATTATTGACTTGTTTATTTTATGCTTTATTCTTTTTATACTTTATGTACTATTTATTTTTTAGCATTTTACATTTTATGCCATTTTTTATCTTTGCTCATTTGAGTATTTATTTATGCTTGACATTTTTACTTTTCTCACTTGAGCTTTTCTTTTTCTTTTTTCTAAGATACTTAATAAACAACTTAAACCCTAAAAAACTCTTAATGGTACTTGGACTATTTGGTTATTATCCTTGGCATGATGGAGCAGTGGACTTTTTCTTGGACTTAGGATTAGAAGCCTTGGCCTATCTTGGATACTTTGTGATCTTATCTGATTATTTTGTCTGGAGCTCTTGAGGTTTACCTCAAGACATTGGGTTGCTTGTTTGTTTTTGTGTGCAGGTTTTTGTGATTACACTCTTGGTTTTGTAATCTGGAATTCACCCGTATACAACCGTTACTCTGCCCAATTTTTGTGAAGACTTAATACATTTGAAGAGGTCTAGTATCTTTTCTTGCTTGGTTTCAATCCAAAGATTGGGAATTCTATCTTGACTCATAATGTCAAGTTTTTGGCTTCTTGTTGGTTAGATAGTCTTTATCCTTAGCTTTTACCTTATGCTTTAGGATAGTCTCTTCTTCTCCTCCCATCTTCTTTAATTTAAAAAAATCTTCTCCCTCCTTTTGAAAACTCTTCTTGTTTTGAAACTTAAACACTTTCATAATAAACTTGGACTTAGGTCCATGCATTTTCAAAATATTTTCATAAATAAACCTCAATCAATTTAATAATACTTTGACATTTTTTTGATGAGAAGACTAAAATTCAACCAATCTCATTTCAAACCATTTTTGCCACTTTGGCTTTTTACCCTTAAACTTTTTCTTAAAAGATTAGACTCTTGTCAATCCTTGTAGTGATGCAAACAACTATACTTCTACAATATATAGTGAAGAGAGATATTTTCCACTTGGGTGTTGAGTGAGGCATTGTTGATTTTAAAATCCAATCCATATCCTCCACTTTGAGATGATGCAGATTCTCCTTTCTCATGATTGTGGGTAGTAAGTATGTTTTCCACACGGATAATGACAATGATGTATTATCTCTTAAAATTAACCAACACACTTATGTTTCAAATATTTTAAAAGAGGAACTACATGTACCCTGATCCCCTATTGTATGAAAGGTGGTACGTAGGCACTAAAGATTCGCAACTGCGGCGGGTGCAAAAAACCATAAAAATATATTTCTTTTCTCACCTCCACCATCCATTTTATATACAACAAATTTTTATAGCCAAAATATACATATTTTTACAAAGAGGCTCCTGCGGAGTACCGCGGATGTTTAGGGTGCTAATACCTTCCCTTTTCATAACCAACCCCCTTACCTTGAATCTTTTCCCATTTTTTTCCGGGTTATTCGCTCTTTTCCCATTCCTTTGGAAACAATAAAGCGCGGTGGCGATTTTTATTTTGATTTGTATAAAGTCTAGTCAATCCAATGGCTTAGTCTTGAACATTTCTACCGCTACATTACTTCACAATCTTCCTCACCTTTGTCTTCGGCTTGGTAGATTAGATTATCAGAGTCACAGAAGGCCATAGCAGAACCGTTACCCATGGGATCCCGAATGGATGTAGACCTGCAGTGTGAGTGTGTGTAAGGGTATAACTATCTTTGAATGAAAATGTAAAAAAGGAAAAACAATGAGCACGAAGTTTGTATGCAAAACGTCCATGATTCATTGATGTCATATGGAAATGAGATAATAACCCTCACAAATGGACTATTGCGCCTCTGGTAAGACACGAGGTTTGAATTGTTTTAATATTACAGATCCGACAAAATGTAAAGACAAATTACTGTGGGATAAAAGTGATTGGGACGAAATCTCTAGCCTCCCAATTGCTGAGCCCGCCACTGACAGTTGGGAAGATCCAATCTTCCAGGTTGCAACCATCTTTATCATCCTCTACCGTGTTGACTTCACGGTTGCTGATCTTCAGGGGTGGTCCTCCAGCACGAGCGCGGCGTACAGCCTTATGAGCATTTGAAGTGAAACCCAGGCCAAATTTGTCAGACTTGTATGGGATATCTGGGAGTTGTCCCCAGATAGTGCACCCACCTTCTTCTATCACTGCCTTTGCATCCTTCAAAGATGGCATCTTGAGTGAAGGCCTTGTGATCTTGGGAACAACCCTGGTTACTACCACATCTTGCAGGATTTCCTCAAAGTGCTGGGATAGTGTTTCAATAAATTCACCATCTAACTCCATATATCTGAAGGAATTGAGATGGATGATCATATACTCTTCTTCTCCATGAACGGTGATAATCTTCCCTTGGATCGAATACTTCAGCATTTGGTGCAACATAGAAGTGACAACGCCAAAATTGTGAATCCGCGGTCGTCCTAGAAAGCAGGAGTATGAAGGGCGAATATCCATTATATAAAAAGTTGAATCAAATGTTTGGGTTCCAACCTTTATGAGGATATCAACTTCCCCATGTACCATCCTTTTCGAGCCATCAAAATACCTTACTACTATGTTGCTTGGCTTCAATGTGAATCCCTCACAGTAAAGCCTATCAAGAGCTTTTTTAGGCAATACATTCAGAGATGAGCCAGTTTCCACCAAAACATGAGCCAGGGTTGTGCGCCTACATTCAACTGAGACATGAAATGCCTCATTATGCTTCCTTCCTCTTGGCGTTAAATCAGCATCCGAAAAACCTACACCATTATCTGCAGTCAAGCTAGCTATGCAGTCTTGGAACTAATCAGCAGATGTCTCTTGGGGTACATGGGCAGTTTTCAGGAATTTTACCAAGGCTTTTGCATGCGCCTCAGAACATAGTAGTAAAGCCAGCATGGAAATTTTAGATGGAGTTTGCCTCAGTTGTTCAACTACATCATAGTAGCTTCTTTTTATGATCTTTAGAATCTCCTCCATCTCTTTTTGGGAGGTCTCAGGGATAATCAATGATTGTGCCTTCGTCCGGACAGGCTCAATCAGGATACTTTTACCTCAAGTTTCGGTGAACTCAGCAGCAGGAATGTCAGTAGGAGTGATAGCAGGGATTACAACAGCTTTGTCAGTTGGAGCATTGGTGGAGATGATTGTGGGATTGGGAATAGCCTTCGGAGGAGCAACAACAATAGGAATGATTACGGATCCAGAAACTGCTTTTGGGGGAGCAATTTCTGGAGAGAATATCCTTCCGCTCTGGGTAATCTTGTTAGTCCCGGCAATGTTACCGATATCGGAGTTATCTTTTTTGGGACTTGAATCTTCGGCAGTTGGTCAATCTTGTTTGATACCGTGGTAGTAGACATTCCCTCCATAATTCCATAGTACGGTTTTGTTTGACAAATATGGGACTGGTCCAGGCATTGTAATTATCAAAGGACCTACTTTTGGAACTGATGTAATTCTAACGGGTCTTTTGGTGGAGACCCTGGAAGAACTATCAAAAATGGTTATGATGTGTAAGTGTTTAGTTATTGGCATGTATTTTTAGTAAAACCAGGTGTGTGAATGTCATGACTGATGTCATAACATTCTGGTTTATTAGGTACTTTATGCAGAAAAATTATGGCATATAGTAGCTATTGTGTATGAGTGTATATCTGAGCATTTTGCAAAAGATCATATTTATTGCCTTCTACCAAAATCAGTAAACAGGAATTCTGATGTCATAACAAATGTTAAGACATCCTGTACTGATCTAACAGTAGTGCAGTTTGGTTAATTCTGAGATTTTTCAGGAAGTTGGCTCATTCCTTCCAGAATAGAATCTCCCGTTGTCTTTGGGTTAACCTAGCTCAACCCTAAACTGGTTGATAAAGTCTTGTGACCAAGTCTTATGGTTAAACCTAATTAACCCTAGCTTTTTGTGGAAACCCTAACTGAAGAAACAGTTGCTATATATTCAACAGGATTGTTGTTTGGAAAATATCTCTTTGGACTGAAGATCAATTAGAAACTGTATAGTTTTAACTGCTGTAATCCAAGCAATTATCGTTGTGATAAGTGACTTGGAATAGGTTTTGTTTGTAAGGGTTTTTGTACCACTCAAAGCTTTGAAGCAAGAGTGTTTTGTGTCTCTTGACTAAAGCTTTGAAGCAAAGTCAAGTTAGGTTTATGTATCACTCAAAGCTGTGAAGCAAGAGTGTTTGTGTTACTTGATTAAAAAGCTGTGAAGCATAATCAAGTGTATGTTCTGAAGAGTGTCTTCATTAATTCATTAGTCAATTGTTTTAAGTATCACTGCTGTGATTGAGGGGGAGTGAGTAGGAACTCAGGTTTAAGTAGAACTTAGATTGAAGTTGCATTGGGTAGGTCTTAAGTGAAGGAGATAAACTGGTTGGTTTATTCCTGAATTAATATCTCTTGTAGTGGATTTCCTCCCTGGCTTGGTAGCCCCCAGAGTAGGTGTTGTTTCACACTGAACTGGGTAAACAATTGACTGTGTTCTTTACTGTTTTTATTTACTGTCTTATAGAAAGTCAGATACAGTGTCATAACATTCACTGTGACATTGAGTATCTGCTGCCAGAATTTTCAATTGGCATCAGAGCAGGCACCCTGCCTGTATTACTGGGTGAGATCTAGGGATATCACTTTCTGGCACTATGGACAAAGAAGGAGTTTTTGGAAATAGACCACCCATTCTGGATGGAACAAATTATGACTACTGGAAACCTCGTATGATTGCCTTCTTAAAATCACTGGACAAAAAGGCTTGGAGAGCTGCTGACAAAGGATGGAACCATCCCACCATAACTGAGAAAGATGGGACAATCAGTCTGAAGCCTGAGGAAGAATGGAGAAAAGAAGAAGATGAGTTAGCCCTGGGAAATTCCAAAGCTTTAAATGCCTTGTTCAATGGAATTGATAGAAACATTTTCAGACTAGTACATCAATGTGAACTGGCCAAGGAAGTGTGGGACACTCTCAAAACTACCCATGAAGGCACTTCCAAATTAAAAATGTCAAGGCTTCAGATGCTGACTACAAATTTTTAGAACCTAAGGATGAAGGAAGATGAAACCATTCATGAGTTTCACATGAACATCTTGGAGATTGCCAACACCTCAGGAGCATTGGGTGAAAAGATGTCTGAAGAAAAACTGGTGAGAAAGATTCTCAGATCCCTGCCTAAAAGATTTGCAATGAAGGTAACTGCTATAGAGGAAGCCCAGGACATCAGCAACTTAAAAGTGGATGAACTCATTGGGTCTCTTCAGACTTTTGAGATGGGGATCAGTGACAATGTTGACAAGAAAAACAAGAGCATAGCACTTGTATCCAACACTGAAGATGAAAACAAGGAGGATGAAGAAGAAAATATTTCAGAAGCTATTGCCATGCTTGGAAGACAATTCAACAAACTCATCAAGAGAATGGATCCAAAGTCAAGTTCAAATGTTGATAACATTCCCTCTGACATTAACAGATCTTATAAATCCAGCAGAAGACCAAGGTCTGAAGAGAAGGGAAATCAAGGCAGAGGAATTCAATGCCATGGTTGTGAAGGATATGGGCATATTCGAGCTGAATGCCCTACCTTTCTTAAGAAACAAAAGAAAGGAATGACTGTTACCTGGTCTGAGTGTGATTCAGAAAGTAATTCTGAAGAAGAATCTGCCAAACTAGTTACTGCTCTAACTGGTGTTTGTACCTCTGAAAGTGACACCAGTGATGAGGAAGTGACATTTGAAGAACTGGCTGATACTTACAAGAAATTGTGTATCAGAAGTGCTGAAGTCTGTGTGCAAAATGAGAGACAAACAAAGCTCATCATAAAGTTGGAGGCTGAAAAAAGGGAAGACCTTGAAACTATAAGTCATCTAGAAGGGGAAGTTCAATTGCTGAACTCACAACTGAACCAGATGACCAAATCTGTCAAGATGCTGACAAATGGAACTGACAAATTGGAAGAAATCCTTCAGGTTGGACAAAATGTGGGAAACAAGTCTGGACTAGGATTTGTGGAAGCAAAGAAATCTGGTGCAGACAAGAAGATCAGGTCTGATAAACAAATGTCAAAGCAGATGTCACAATATAACACTCAACATCGGGAACAGAGAAATGTGAAGAAAAAGTACCAAAGATGGAGATGCCACCATTGTGGGAGGTTTGGTCATATAAAGCCTTTCTGCTTCAGATTGTATGGATACCCTAATCAGAACCCAAGTGTCAAACCTAAGGCTAACAGGGTACCACATACTCCTCAATGGAAGAAAAAGGCTACTGCCCTGATAGCCCACACTTCCCTGAGAGTCTCTGCAAAGGAAGACTGGTACTTTGACAATGGGTGTTCTAAGCACATGACTGGAGTCAAGAACATTCTCAATCATGTTAAACCTCACACCACTAGTTATGTGACCTTTGGAGATGGTGCTAAAGGTGAAATCAAAGGAGTTGGTAATTTGGACTGCCCTGGAGTTCCAAATCTTAATGAAGTACTATTGGTAAAAGGCCTGACTGCTAATCTCATTAGTATCAGTCAATTGTGTGATCTAGGATTCAAGGTCAACTTCTCAAAATCTGAATGTCTTGTAATAAATGAAAAACAAGAAGTTGTAATGAAAAGAGTCAGATCTAAAGATACCTGTTACTTGTGGGAGCCTGAGAACACTAATAACTCCACTGTGTGTTCTATTGCCAAAGAAGAAAAAGAGGTGAAACTGTGGCACCAAAAACTTGGCCATCTTCATCTAAGAGGAATGAAAAGAATTATCTCCATGGAAGTAGTCAGAGGGATTCCAAGACTTCAAATTGATGAAGGGAGAGTTTGTGGTGAATGTCAGGTTGGTAAGCAGACAAGGATGTCACATCCAAAGTCAAGACATCTGACCACCTCTAAGGTTCTGGAACTTCTACATATGGATCTGATGGGACCAATGCAGGTGGAAAGTCTTGGTGGAAAGAGATATGCCTATGTTGTTGTGGATGACTATTCCAGATTCACCTGGATTAACTTCATTAAGGAAAAATCTGATGTGTTTGAAGTCTTTAAAGAACTGTGCAGAAGAATTCAAAGAGAAAAGGAAGGGTGTATTGTCAGAATCAGAAGTGATCATGGCAAGGAATTTGAAAACAGTAAGTTTAATGAGTTCTGTTCCTCAGAAGGAATTAGTCATGAATTCTCTTCTCCTATAACTCCCCAACAAAATGGAGTTGTAGAAAGGAAAAATAGGACCATACAGGAATCTGCCAGAGCTATGATACATGCCAAAAGACTTCCTATTCATTTTTGGGCTGAAGCTATGAATACAGCCTGTTATGTCCATAACAGAGTCACTTTGAGAAAGGGAACCCCATCCACCATTTATGAACTCTGGAAAGGAAGAAAGCCAACTGTGAATTACTTCCATGTTTTTGGCAGCAAATGCTATATTTTGGCAGATCGTGAACAAAGGAGAAAGCTGGACCCTAAAAGTGATGAAGGTATATTTCTAGGATACTCCTCCAACAGCAGAGCTTATAGGGTATTCAATTCCAGGACCAAAGTCATGATGGAATCAATAAATGTCATAATTGATGATTATCATGAAGAAACAGATGTCCCTTGTAATGTTGAGACATTCTTTCAGACTCCAACTCAACAGAATGACCTTCCTGACACCACTACAGCAGACTCTGAATCCAAGGAAGCTAGAAAAATCCCTTCCATCAGAATTCAGAAAGATCATCCTAAAGAACTCATTATAGGGGATCCAAATAGTGGAGTCATTACAAGATCTAGAGAAATCATCTCAAACTCTTGTTTTGTGTCTAAAATTGAACCAAGAAATGTTAAGGAGGCCTTAACTGATGAATACTGGATTGGTGCAATGCAAGATGAATTGAACCAATTTAAGCAACATGAAGTTTGGGAGTTAGTTCCTAGACCTGAAGGAACAAACATCATTGGCACAAAATGGATATACAAAAACAAATCAGATGCTGAAGGAGTTGTCACTAGGAATAAGGCAAGACTTGTTGCCCAAGGATACACTCAAGTTGAATGGGTTGATTTTGATGAGACCTTTGCCCCTGTAGCCAGACTGGAATCTATCAGACTCCTGTTGGGAATTGCTTGTCTCTTGAAGTTCAAGCTGTTTTAGATGGATGTAAAAAGTGCCTTCCTAAATGGGTACTTAAGTGAAGAAGTTTATGTGGAACAACCTAAAGGTTTTGTGGATCCAAACCACCCTGATCATGTCTACAAATTGAGGAAAGCTCTGTATGGCCTGAAACAAGCTCCTAGAGCATGTTATGACAGGTTAACATAATTTCTCTCAGACAAAGGATACAGAAAAGGAGGCTTGGATAAAACCCTCTTTGTCAAAAATGAAGGAGGGAAGTTAATGGTAGCTCAAATATATGTTGATGACATAGTGTTTGGGGGAATGTCAGAACATATGGTTAAACATTTTGCTGACCAGATGAAGGCTGAATTCGAAATGAGTCTCATGGGAGAACTGACTTATTTTCTTGGACTGCAAGTCTCACAGATGGAGGACTCTATCTTTCTATCTCAATGCAAGTATGCAAAGAACATTGTCAAGAAGTTTGGTATGGAGAATGCCAGTCACAAAAGGACCCCTGCACCTACTCATTTAAAGTTATCCAAAGGTTCAAGTGGGGTTAAGGTGGACCAAAGTCTATACAGAAGCATGATAGGAAGTTTGTTGTACTTAACAGCCAGCAGACCTGACATTGCTTTTGCAGTTGGATTTTGTGCAAGATACCAAGCTGATCCTAAAGTTAGTCATATCAACCAAGTAAAGAGAATTTTGAAGTATGTAAGTGGAACTTACAACTATGGCTTGCTGTACTCTCATGGTTGTGAACCAACTCTGACTGGTTATTGTGATGCTGATTGGGCTGGAAGTGATGATGATAGAAAAAGCACCTCTGGAGGATGTTTCTTCTTAGGAAATAATCTTGTATCCTGGTTCAGCAAGAAACAGAACTGTGTCTCTCTCTCTACTGCTGAAGCTGAATACATTGCAGCTGGTAGTAGCTGTTCTCAAATGATCTGGATGAAACAGATGCTTACTGAGTATAATGTCACACAAGATGTTATGACATTGTACTGCGACAATGTGAGCACAATAAACATTTCCAAGAATCCTATTCAGCATAGCAGGACCAAACATATTGACATAAGACATCACTTTATCAGAGACCTTGTAGAAGAGAAGACGATTAAACTAGAACATGTTGCCACTGAGCTATAGCTGGCTGACATCTTTACCAAGGCACTTGATGCAAATCAATTTGAAAACTTGAGGGGCAAGTTGGGTATTTGCCAACAGGAGGAATTGTAGCAATTAACTTTGCTTGAAACAAGGGTAGAAGGAGTTATTTTTGTTAAGTCTATTTTGATTGGGTTAATCATATGCTTTCCCATTTCTTTCATAATTATTAAGAATAGACACTCATTTGCCTCCTTCCTCTCTCATCTTTGCAACAAATCCCATTCTCTCAATCAAAGCTCTCTCTCTAGTTGGAACAGGAGGAGACTGAATGAATCAGAAGGGAAGAGGTTGCTGCTGAAGATCAGCTCAATGCTGAAGAAAATAGCTCCACTGATGCTGATGCTGTTGCTGCAAGTGTCTTCAGATTTTATTTGTTGTTCTTATTACCTATTTTGGATAACTGTATAACATTTAAGCTTTGGCCCATTTGTGGCTAAAGAGGGGGAGATAATTTCTGTGTTAATCACTTGGTAGAACCTCATATTTTTTCTGCAGTCATATTCATTCTACTGCTCTATATTCTCTGATTGCTTAGGGGCTTTAGCCAAAAATCTGCCAAAGGGGGAGTTTGTAAGTGTTTAGTTATTGGCATGTATTTTTGGTAAAACCAGGTGTGTGAATGTCATGACTGATGTCATAACATTCTGGTTTATTAGGTACTTTATGCAGAAAAATTATGGCATACAGTAGCTATTGTGTATGAGTGTGTATCTGAGCATTTTGCAAAAGATCACATTTATTGCCTTCTACCAAAATCAGTAAACAGGAATTCTGATGTCATAACAAATGTTAAGACATCCTGTACTGATCTAACAGTAGTGCAGTTTGGTTAATTCTGAGATTTTTCAGGAAGTTGGCTCATTCCTTCCAGAACAGAATCTCCCGTTGTCTTTGGGTTAACCTAGCTCAACCCTAAACTGGTTGATAAAGTCTTGTGAGCAAGTCTTATGGTTAAACCTAATTAACCCTATCTTTTTGTGGAAACCCTAACTGAAGAAACAGCTGCTATATATTCAACAAGATTGCTGTTTGGAAAATATCTCTTTGGACTGAAGATCAATTAGAAACTGTATAGTTTTAACTGCTGTAATCCAAGCAATTATCATTGTGATAGGTGACTTGGAATAGGTTTTGTTTGTAATGGTTTTTGTACCACTCAAAGCTTTGAAGCAAGAGTGTTTTGTGTCTCTTGACTAAAGCTTTGAAGCAAAGTCAAGTTAGGTTTATGTATCACTCAAAGCTGTGAAGCAAGAGTGTTTGTGTTACTTGATTAAAAAGCTGTGAAGCATAATCAAGTGTATGTTCTGAAGAGTGTCTTCATTAATTCATTAGTCAATTGTTTTAAGCATCACTGCTGTGATTGAGGGGGAGTGAGTAGGAACTCAGGTTTAAGTAGAACTTAGACTGAAGTTGCATTGGGTAGGTCTTAAGTGAAGGAGATAAACTGGTTGGTTTATTCCTGAATTAATATCTCTTATAGTGGATTTCCTCCCTGGCTTGGTAGCCCCTAGAGTAGGTGTTGTTTCACACTAAACTGGGTAAACAATTGACTGTGTTCTTTACTGTTTTTATTTACTGTCTTATAGAAAGTCAGATACGGTGTCATAACATTCACTGTGACATTGAGTATCTGCTTCCAGAATTTTCACGATGGAAACATCATTAAGAGGAACAGGTGGAACAGAAGTATTTTAAAACAAAATCTCCTTGTTATCTATTAGGCACTGAACACCTGCTTTCAACAAAGGATAGCTGGTTGGTGAGGACAAACAGAAATGATAGCCTTTATTGCAGCCTGGGAATACACCAGCAATCAACAAATTCTTTTTGATAATCAGGAGTGAGGTCACTAGTTCATCAACTGAAGTAACAAACATATCTTCTTCAATGGCGTTGGTAGTATGGTCGTGTTTGGGCATAGGGGAAGAAATGACATTTGGCTTCTCAGGGGCATCGAATTCAATCTCTTTGGCTTTAATGAGGTCTTGTACTTTGTTCTTTAGAGCCCAACAGTTGTTAGTGTCATGGCCGAGACTCTCAGAGTGGTATGCACAGCGGGAATTAGGATGATAGTGAGGAGATGTTGTGTTAAAGTTCTTTGGAGCTTCTTTCAAAGTCACTAGGTTGGATCTTAGCAATTATAGCAATACTTGAGATAATGTCATATTGATTCTGGTGAATTATCTGACTGGTCTTTCCATCCTTGGTTGGTTATTCCTTTGCTGATTAAGCGCAAGTTTAGGAATCATAATAGCCCCTACCATTGGACGGCGTTCGACCCTACCTTGATTTCTCTGAGGATAAATAGAAACCACTTCCTTTTTTCCGATTAATGGTTTCCTTACAGCTGCAAAGGATGTATCTTTTCTAATCTTTCCACTTTTTATTCCGGCTTCTATCCTTTCTCCGGTCAATATTAGTTCAGTAAAACCTGCCGATGAACTCCCAATTAGGTGATTGAAGAAGGGACCAGGCAAGGTGCCCAAAAACATGTCTACTAATTCTCTTTCAGATAGAGGAGGTTGAACTCTCCCGGCCAAATCTCTCCATTTTTGCGCATAGTCCTTGAAGCCTTCATTTGAAACCATGACCATACTCTGGAGTTGAGTACGAGTAGGCGCAAGATTAGAATTGTATTAGTATTGTTTGTAAAAGGCTGCAGCAAGATCTTCCCAATTATGAACATTGGCTATTTCTAACTGATAAAACCAATCAAGTTGAGTTCCAGATAGACTGTCTTGGAAGAAATGTACCCATAAATCTTTGTCGGCGGTATGGGGCTGGATTTTCCTCACATAGGACCAGAGATGCATTTCGGGGCATGAAACTCGGTCATATTTGGCGAACACAGGTGCTTTGAATTTTGGAGGAATGAC
Source organism: Vicia faba (assembly GCA_948472305.1). NCBI lineage: Eukaryota > Viridiplantae > Streptophyta > Magnoliopsida > Fabales > Fabaceae > Vicia > Vicia faba. The sequence continues at coordinate 1,417,247,872 of OX451737.1, read as the reverse complement.
AATCCCCGATACTAAACCCAATTCCTCAAAGTCCAAGCCAGACACTTTTTGGATTTCCATCGCACTCAATCGCTCTTTGAGACGTTTATATTTGTCATCAGCTGGAGGGTATTGTTCCTCAGAATAGTCTTCTTCTTCCTTTTCCTCTTCTGATTCTGACGAGAAAACTATTTCCTTTCCTTTCCCATCTCGATCGTCTCTCTCACCGAATGTCGTTGCAAAGTCTAGGGTCCTTCTTGTCTGCCCATGAAATCTTCTTCCCATGTTTAGGACTCTGGTTACCTTCTTGGTCTTCTTTTTATTTTCCTCAGCCAGCAAAGTCTTCAACTCTTCTTGTCCTTTGGCCAGAGTTAAGAACAACTGTTGCAACTGTGCATTTTGAGCTTGAAGATCCTTCACCGTTTGCTCGAGATCCATCTTACTGAAATAAATAGTAGAGAGATGAGGAGACTTGTTGCAAGAAACTTGCTTATGTTATGATGAATGGTAAATGTATATGCAATGATTTCAAGGATTTTAAGATTCAAATTTGTTTTAGACAAAGAGTAAACACACGTTATATTAAAGCTTTTGAGTACATCAATGCCTTCTTGGGCAAAATGATACAAAAAACTCTAAGATAAGAAGGTAGTCCGCATCCTCTTTGGTGCAATGTAGGTATTCAGAGTCTGATCCTCATGAAGTAGCCTAGTGAGTTCCAAAACCTTCTTCTCGCTTGCGTAGAATTAGGCTTCAAAAGTATCTCGCTCACCCTTGAGTTGTATCCGATCTCTTTGTAGGTCTTCAAGAGAGGTGGGCATGTCAGGATGGAGGATAGTGTATGGAACATCTCCTTCCATGGAAGGCTCAATGATTACCGGGAGAATGTAGGGATAAGGCATCATAAGACTCTGAGCACGAGTTTGTACCCATTTTAGGTAAGGCTCAAGAGGGATGGAATTTGTATGCCCCAATGTCTTGCTATCTACCTTGTTTAACATCTTCCAAGCTCGGATAAATCTCTGGAGAAGACCTTGATCGTTGTTGTCGTAGTCGAATACCAAACCTTGAATCATTATCTCGTGCGAGCCATCCCTTCGGGCGTAACCAAACTGTCTTAAGGCTAAGCAGGGGTTGTAGGTGATACCTCCCCTAATTCCAAGTAAAGAGACATTAGGAAATTCTCCATAATAGTCGACAATAGTATCATTCTCTATGGATCGGGAATACCAATGAATGTTTGAATGTTTGAGTGTCATCAACCTTTGTGACCACCTTGAGCCTTTCTCATTCTTCAATACATATTGGGGAAGATGCGAAACAAACCATCTTGCCAAGAGGGGAGTGCAACACATAAGAAGACCTCTTTTCCTCATTGTGCGAGTGTTAAAAGGGTATAGGATATCTCCTAGCAATGTAGGCACCGGGTTGCGGGATATGAAGATTTGACGATATTCACATCTATGAGTTGGTCAGGGTTTGGAAACAAAACCATCCTATAGATGAGGAGAGCCACAATTTCCTCAAAGTCTTGTAAATCCAAGGAATTCCAACAGCTTTGGGCTTTCTCAAACAAGAACTTTGCTAGGAAACCTTTGACACCACTCCTTGTTTCCCAATGAGTTGTGACATCAGATGAATGCAAGTGTAGAGCTTGAGCAATCTCTTCTGGCTTTGGGTCTCTTTCCATACCGTTGAAAGGTAGTTAATTGAGAATGAGAATTCTTAAGAGTCAGGAGAATTCTTCCAAAGTAGGCACAAGTTGATAGTCAGGAAATGTGAAGCAATGGTGTAAAGGATCAAAGAACTGAAAGAGAACCTTCATCATGTCTTCATCTGTGTTGGAGGTGACCAAGTTGAGTAGGAGACCATGTCTCTCGGTGAATGGAGAGTTTTCAAGAATCCATGAAGCTAGCCCCTTAAGTTGTGGAGGGATCCTTACAAGGTTGACTTGAATAGTTTTCCTGCGAATAGAATCCATATCCTACAGAACAAGAACAAAGATGAATCCCAAAATCCTTGAAATGGTTAGTGAATGTGTATGATTTTATGATGTTCATGATGTTATGTACAAGTATGTATATACAAACAAAACAAACAATTCCCTAGGTTTAGGCTTGCATGGAGTTTTATATGTAAGTACCCTCTTGAAGTTTAGTTAGCTCAACCTGTCCTAGTAATAGTAACCGGGTTCTAAGGAGCTCAATATCACTAGTTTGTTTCCTTGGTCATTGTTTCAGCACAAGCCTCTTTAATGGCGACTGAAATATCCCAAGAAACCAAAGCTCAATAAGTGTAGTATCGAGTATCTACCAACTTTGAACTGCACCAAATCCGGTCATCTCACTACATCCTAAAGGCCAAGTTGGTCAAGTAAAGGTTCTAAAAGTTCATTAGTGCTTTGTGACATCACTCAGCGGTCCCGTATTCTCTTTGATTAACTCAAAGGCTACCGGTACCCACAAATATGTCTCACTAACGTAGCTATTTCTTAGACCATGTCGGTATACCCCGCATAGTTTCCACAACGTATTGCTACTTACCTACATTGTATCCCAAATTTGGGTAGAGGATTCAAACCCAATTAAAGAACCATAATGTAAAGCATACTGTGATCGGTGGAAATAGAACTGACTGTTTTAAAGCTGGTTCGCGAAATGTCGCGGTAAGCAAGAGTCGCCACCGTCTTTTATGTTCTCCAACTAGGAAGAGACAAAAGCACAACAAAATTCCTTTTCGAGATGTTTCTCGGTTCGGGAGGTAGATTTATAGAAAGGGAAGGTGTTAGCACCCTTTCTATCCGTGGTTATCCACGGGCTCTTAGGTACTTGCTCACTATGTTTTCAAAAATTGTTTTCTTTTCTTGTGTTTATGGGTTTTGAAAAAAGTTTAGTTCGAAAAACTTCTAGGTAACTCTTGTATCAGTCCTCAAGAGTGTATGAAGTATTTGTTTGAAAATTTTTTGAAAGTGTAGGTGCGAAAAGATGTTTTTGTTTTTTGAAAGAGCAAGTACCCATGAGAAATCTACCTACTCTAAGGAATTAAGCTGTGTAAGAGTCCTTTAGACAGTGCTATCCCACTATTGAGAAGTAGGTAGCACCGTCGTTGGAGTTATTCTGGTCAATTCGATTATAGGGACAATGTGTGGTCACCAAAGAAATAGTAGGACACCTTAGCCGTAACCCTAATGTCCTAGATCATTTTTATCCGAGGCAACCGTTTCGAGGCAACTGGATCTTTAGACAGGAGGGCGACCTCTAAAGCACCCTATAATTGACGACCACCTTGAGGCAACCAAGTGAGGCGTACCCTAGGAGTGGCATGTGCATGTGTGTTGTTTTGATTCATATTATCTTTGAACATGCATCTTTGTGAGCTACGAGTTGGTTTTATTTTTCAAGCAAGTCTTGCATGCATATTAACAGTTAAGAGTGCGGAAAATAAATTGCGGAAAGTTGAATCTACGCTATTACAAGGCGCGGGTATATACATCGCCAAAAACATAACCCGTTTGGAAAATAAGTGCGAGAAAGTAAAAGAAAGCGATAAAATCCTAATTAACTATTACATCCTCGGAAACAGATACATAAATATGACCAAATAAATAATGAATTAAAAATATACGCGCGAAAGAATTGAATAGGGACGTCCTTAGGGTTTTGACCCTTTTTGAGAAAAGAATTGAATTTTGGTACTTTTTGCAATTAAATGAAATATTAAACCTAATAACTAATTAATTAATTAATTAAAGAAAAAGTCTTTTTGTGTTTTTTATGTTTTAATGAAAATAAAAGAAAAGAAATTAAAAGTCAAGAAAACCCTAATTCTAGATTTATTTTATTTTATATAAAAGGAAGTCAAAGTTAACCTAATTAATGAAAAGGACTAAATTGATTAATTTACATTTATTTACAAAAAGTAATTGAAATTAATAAAAATATTTTTTAGGTTTTCTGAATTTTATTGTGAAAAATAATTTATGAATTAATTAAATAATAGTAATAATAATTATTAAAAGGAAATGAAAATAGAAAGAAAATACAAATAAAAAAAAAAGGAGATAGAAACCAGGGGGTGTTGGACCCTTAGGAGGTTTTGTTAGCAAATTTCCATCCCATTAAGCTTAAGCCTTTGTTGACTTCTGGGATTGTCCAGGTACGCGTTGACCAGGAATACCATAGTCCTCCCATCTGGACCATTAGATTGATGCACAAGGACACATGGCGCGTTGTTGGTTGGTTGGAGGCACACGGTGGACATCATGGGGAATCCTGCATGCAATCACATTAGAAAAAATAGAAACAATGTTTGGGTAGACCTGGGAATCGAACCCAGGTCCCAATGGTGACCAGCCACATCAT